>CM060907.1:171076406-171691093 GCA_030737815.1 Allium fistulosum
ATAAGGTTTTAAAGATAATTACCATCTAAAAAGTAATAATTGTTTATTTATAATGTTTTAACGATAATTAATAATTGTTTTTAATAATAATTTAATTTAATTATTTAATTATTACGATTCTTAAAAGTTATTCCTTAATGAATGTTTAATTATTATTTTAAAGTTATTTAGTTATTGTTTTAAAATGTTTTAACTATACTTTAATTTTTAATTAAAATTAATTAATTTTATTGATTTAAGTTATTTAATTATATTTATAGGTTAATTAATTATTATATTAATATTAGTTTAACTTATTATTATAATAATTGTGTTTAGAATTATTTAATATATTACTAATGAGATTTTAAGTTATTAGTTTAAATGAGATTTAACTTAAACGAAAAAGAAGGATGTTTAGATAATAACTTATTATTTTAAGTTATTTGAGTTTATTTTAAATAATGTATAGTTTATCAAGCGAACCTTATTGACTTAAAGAGCTTATTTAACAAGGTTATTAAATATGATAAGAGTTTTATAAAAGGTTCTGGATATTTATAAAAGAATTTTATCAATGAGTTTTTAAAGATTTGAAAAGGAAAAGTTTTATAAATGGGGTTTGAGATTTAGAATGAATGTTTATAAATAGATTTGATGTTTATAAAGAATGTTTTATAAATAGATTGGAGATTTATAATGAAACTTTATAAATAGATTTGGAGATATTTATAAAATAAAGAAATTTGGAAAGGAATGGTCAATTTTCATGGCGTAAATCGAGGGGCAGTGATTGCCTACAATTTACTATGGATTCGTTGGGATAGCGATGTAACCATTATGTAAACTGCGATCCATGGTCGATATTTAACGATGCTGTCCATATCTATTTTTAAAAGTTTGCAGGTATTTTGAAAGAAATGGTTTGAGAATATACTTATACCATTGAGATAAGTATATGGTTATATTTTCTAAATATCAAAAATATAGTATTTTGTGAACTTATCCTGTTGAGATAAGTATATGGAAGTGATTTCCAAGTATTTGAAATGTGAATTTAAATTAATGAAAGCTTAATTTAAGAGGCTTAGTGATTTCCATGGCAAATGTGATCTTTGTTTTGAATGTTTGTTATTTTATAGTTAAATAATCGACTATCAAATCTTGGCCTAAATATGTAATCCTTCTTAATTCCGGTTGTACGAAAATATTCCCTACTTAACATCGAAGGATTTTAACTCTGGAAATATCTAGGAGAAACACGGGAATTATATGGTACAATTACCGTCGGTGGTGCTATACTGTATGTATAAACTCGTTTTGTTCTTCTAGGACAAATTATAAGGAGATCCATCCACTTAACCGGTTAGGGGGTGATCCCCAGTCTTATGTATTGTCTGGTTATTTCCTAAAGAACCGGTATTGAGCATTCCGAAAAGTCGACGATTGGTTTTTTGAGCGGACGGGAAGCGGAAGAGTGCACTCGTAAGAGATGACACAAAAACTGTTACCACTCTGACCATATTCGGTTCCATAGAGGAGTTTCGTGATAGATTTAGATGTTGGAATCCATGTGTGGTTCTGAAGCCCGTTGGGATATGGGAATCCATGGGTGATTCCAAGATTTAATTGAGATATGAGAATCCATGTGTGATTTCGAGACCCGTTGGGGCATTAGAATCCATGTAAGATTCATTGATCTATTTTGATAGCGGTGCATGAGATGGAATGTCGGACATAGCCTTATCAGCAGTAATGACTAAAACTAGAGATAGGAGACATGGCCAGTAGGATTGGCAAACCCATAGGGTGTAGTCAGCTTTTCCTAGAAGTCACTTACAGTTGTTATGCATGCATAGGGCGATGCACTTAGTCCTAGCGAGACCAGCCATGTTTTTTCCTATGGTACATCACTAGGGATGTATTCTGCTTCGGAAGGATATCTCTTATCCTTGTGTAGGAGGACCGCTCTCGAAGTACTGAGGGAACCTCCATGGAAATCCTACACAATTAGTGAATGTGCCTTATCGGGTTTTGATTATATACCCGGTATTATTGTGATGTACACTCACGAGCATCACAGCTACTTGATTATTATTATTTTCACCTTTAGACATTATTATAATATCACTGGATTTTCTGATATAAATGTTTTGGTTATCGTAAGGTAAAAACCCGTCCGTGTTTATGTGCGGCGTGGTCTTACAAGATACCTTTATTTTGAAAGGTTTATTTGTACTTTAAGAATCCATTTGATTACGATTCTCATGCTGTTTTTACCAGACTGACCCGGGCTTTGTTTTCCTATAATGCTTGTTCAGACTGAGCATATTTTCAGGTTTAGCTGGATGTTTTGAAGCTTCAAGAGACAAGCTGGAGGTCCAGAGACATATTCACGTACATGGTTATTTTTCCATTGTATTCATTGTTTTATTTATCAGCAGATTGTGAGGGCAGGTTGTTATAACTATCCAAGCTGAAATAGGTTACATACTTTGATTGATGTCTGTATATACATATATTACAGTTTTGTTTTGTGTAAAGGTTTGTTATATATTACATATCATTTGTTCTGCTGTGAGATTCCGTGTTATTATATTTCTTCTTGTCTTCTTTCTTCTTTCTTTTCCCCTAACTATCCGCCTTTCTGTTCAATTTGAGTGTGTCATGTATGGTTTATTGGCCGCTTAAACTGTGCAGAAAAGTGGGTCGTTACATATATATCCAAACATTGTACTGCCCAAAAGAAACTCCAGCCACTTGATACTTCTTAAATAGGAAGGAGGTAGACCCATCAGCCATTTAATATCTCAACCTCGAAGCGGGCCCTCCATAACATAATTGTTGGTCAATCGGTTCTACCTACAGAGACTGATGACCCCCATATACTGCTTAATAATTTAATTACCATATTACTAACGCAACTCAAAGACTTATCTAAGGGTTTACTAGCCTACCTTCGATAAACAAACAACTAATTAAATAACGAGGTCTTAGTGTATCCTCTATGGATTCTACACCACTTGGAAGCAAAATCCATCAGGGCATAACCCCAAGTCTTTGCTAACGACCGCTCGGGACTGTTGGTGGTCATAGCCTATATGCTATCCCTACTACTAAATACTGGTATAAAAATAAATACTTACATAGCCCGCTGACCTCCCGCAGCCAAAATCCCATTTAAATTAACCTAATATAAGTCAGGAAAATGCCCATTCTAGTTATTTAATACCTCTAATACTGAAGCAGACCACATCTCCCTATTAGGTACCGTCGTAGGTTATTTAAGACTTCTTAAATAGGAAGGAGGTAGACACAATGGCCATTTAATACCTTCCACCTTGAAGTAACCTTTAGGTAAACCCTATGACATCCCTAAAGGTTGTATTTAATACTTCAAATTCGACGCGAACCCTTGGTACATTTTCCCTTACCTATACAAAAACATATATCCATTCCCTACGGGTCATATGGTTGGAGATGTCCCACATAAGTAGTAAGTATATTCACCTATCGGTAGCCTCTAAGTGAAGGGTATTGGAACTCGGCTAGCCCCCAGTGGAGAAATGAGTGAATTTCAAATTGTTTTTACCATATTGGATCTTTATAGGGCCTATAAAGTTTAATTTTTTAGAACATTTCTATATTTATTTAAATAAAATCATAATTTTATTTAGATTTATAAAATGATATTATATTATTTAGTTATAGTTATAGTTATATTATGTATAAAAGCGTACCATAAACATATATGTGTGTGTGCATGTGTAACATATAAATCTGTGCAAGGTATAACATGCCCGTGTATAAGTGATGAGATTTACACTACAACGGATATGTTATCTCATCCAATGTATAAGCATATTATCCAAATGTATACTTATATACTATAATTTATGTAAATAAAATGTTATAATATTTATATATGAATATATAGATATATATATATATATAAACTATATTTCTTTTTAAATAATTTATATATATATATATACATACATAGAACTTTAACATTAAATATATGTATATATAATTATATAAATATGTTTAGAATAATATTTTTGCAAAGTCGAAAGCAATGTATATATATATATAAATATTTTTTTAATATTTTAAATGCATTTATTCATATATGTATATATATATAATATGATGCTAAATACACACACACATATGTTAACATATTTAATATATATATATATATATATATATTAAAATATCTATTTATATATTTACACATATTATTACGCACTGCAAAAAATATATACATTTGTTTATTTTATTATTATTTTAAAATTTTAAAATGTATTTAAAATAATATCCATATAGATGATGCTTTAATAATTAATAAAATTGTAAAAAAAATATTATTTTTGAATAATTTAAAATTTTAATCAAAATTTGAGTGATATTTTTATTTTTGAACATTTAAAATATAACTTTAAATCTATTTTTAATTTTGGCTAGCATCTAAAATTTAAATTAAAAATAAAAATAAAAAAGTTGTTTTTTTATTTCTACCGAATGTATATTATGTACAAATCTAATTTTATAAAATATAAAGCATTTTTTAATAATATGTATATATAATTTTATAATTAATTTGCTTTGTTAATTTAAATAATATATATATGTATAACAATTATTAGCCAAAATTAATTTTGATATGAAACTATTTATATAAAATTTTAAAACTATATTTATATAGATTATGAGATATAATTTAAATTTCAAATCTTTTGTATAATTAAAAATTGTATATTAAATTTATTAAAAACAAAAAATATTGTTTTTAATTAAGCCATGAGCATTATAGATATTAACATGTTAAAAAATTAATATATATATATATAAGAGTATGAATATACAACCAATCTAATTGTGATAACATGCTTGTATAGTAGAATCGTCACATAACTATCAATATAATATATATGAAAATAATAATACATATACATTATTACTCATAAATACATCAGAAACTTATTTTATATCCAACTCTTTTAAGTACACCTTGAAATGATGAGATCTACACCTTGAAGTAGTTTCCAATTTAGCAGAGTGCTAGCCCCTAAACCGATGACCCTCAGCTATCGAATAGAAATTAATTTGTTTTGATTTGATCTTAAACTAATGGAGAATGGAGGAGGTAGTGTTTGGGAAGAAATAGCTAAAGACCAAGGCTTCGAAAAAGTGTGAGGTAGTTGAGCATAGAGATGTTTATATAGAGGAAGAAAAGGAGAAAAGTTAGAATCTAAATCTTTACACATACTCCCTACCTTATCTCTACAACACTAGCCTATTAAGAAGTCATCATATGACCGCACTTACCTCCCCTTATTAGTGCCGAACCAACTAACCCCTTTAATGGGCTTTAAACCCATTTATAGCCCAAACAAATATTTTGCATTTAAATCTATTTAAAAAATTATCGATATTGTATATCGATTAATATATTTATAACTTTTGTAAATACATTTAAAAATATTTGTTCATCAAATCACAATCAAATTTTTATAATTAATATTTCGTAAACATTAATTAATTTAATTAATTTAATTAATTTATAACAATTACAAATTAATTAAATCGTTTGATCAAAGGAGTATTCTTCGTTTTGGTTGTTTGACCTATTAGGTGTATATTTGGAATATTAACGTTCATACGTCACTTAGCAGGTGATGTGACATTTTGGTTAAATTTATCGCTTACTTGGTTTCGGTATAATCCAATTTTACTTTATTAAGCATTATCTGACTGTGATAATTATTTACACCAATTCTATTTATCAAAATTATATCATTTTGGACTTATGGAATTTGGTAATGGTCAAAATTCCAATATCGTCCATATTCAACACTATAATCCAAAAACAAAATTTTTGGTTCAATAATTATTATTATTACTAGCTGAAATGCTCTGGATAGAGACTGACTTTGAGTTGACTTTAGTTGATCGTGATACTAACCTCATATAACTACCTCTCTTGAACAGTGTTCACTTCCAATGCTTCCACTCAATCCAGCTATAGTCGTTCGATGGACCTCATGCCACGATTTAACTATAATCAAAGCGGAGCTTCCACATTGAAAATCAATAGTATTCTCAAGTCAAGTAAACTGTGTAATTTTATCACATCAATATTTTCTGTTTGACCTTAGTTATATTGACCAACATAAAACTATCGGGTGAGCCATTCCATTGTTATCCAATAACTCTCAGTACCTAACCCCTTGGTGCCCTCAACAGCCATGAGTAATACACTGCCTAACATTTAGAGAGCGTTACGTACTCCAGTATCAACGGATGTATCGATATCCAGTCTCGATACATTGACTAAAAATATTTATAATGGTATATTTATTTTCATTATGATAAATTACTCACAGACAACACTTTGTAACTACTATCACAAAACATATCATTTTTGGATTTTCTATTAAATATACTTTTAATTAAATTAATTAAATAATATAACACATTATATCAAGTATATAATAGAAAGAAAACACCTTTTATTTTGAATAAGATTGGTTATCGAGTTAGATATATGTAACAAATTACATAATTAGCACTAAGGCATACCTCTAACTCTATCAATCTCCCACTTGCACTAAGGGTCAATTATGGAATCTTTTCCAACTTCTTGAATCGGTTTCCACAAAACAAATATGGTCAGTCCCTTGGTGAACGGGTATGCTATTGTCTTTCAATTATCCACTCTATCAATCAACTCTCCTTGACGCTGATAAATTGTTTTTGTCATGTGGAAAAAGTCAAATATATATCTCGACTTCTAATGGGCTCTAAGTTCTGTTATGAACTATATTGTGAAATTGTTATCATATAGCAATGTTATGGTATTCTCAACATTTGTAAACACACTCAGCTATGTTATAAATTTGTGCATTTATATTTATTTATATACATTGCTTTTATTGCGATGCTATTCAAGGCGATATACATAGCCTTTTTCATTGAATCAGCCACAATCTCTTTCTATTTGGTAAATTTCTAAATTAAAGATTCTTAACTTGAATTTATTATTGACATATTACACTTAATATCACTTACGAAGTTTGAGTTCGAACACTCTTTCATAAGGAGCTCGTTCTTTTGTTAATTATTCTCTAGTATTTCATAAATACACAAGAATCCCTCAAACAACCATTTAGTGATATCTATTTGGATTTAATATTTGCTTCATATATCAAATACATAAGCAAATTACGGTATTGTAGATAACATAACATGTATGATAATTCCTATTGCCAATGCATAAGGAATCCATTTTACATGTTCTGTATGAAACATTTTAATAAGGTGCCCTTGCATACCGTTTGGGACATTCCGAATGTCTTTTATATTTACTATAAAAGACATCATTTACAAATCCAATGTAAAATAGCTAAAGATGATTTTAACACAAGTACATCTTTAACAATCAGCAGTGTGTTGTTACTTATGGTTTAGAAATATTTATGCACCTTTTAACATTCTTTCTTATGAACAAAGGCTTCCTTTGCATTTTGATAGATAATTATACTATTTGATATTTCTATCAAAACATTTGTTTAATTTTGATGCTTTTCTAAACGATTCTTTCGTATCTATTCTCGGATCATATCTAAAAACTCACAAACTTAATATCACTCCCACAGACTTTGAGACATTTTGGTTATTATGTGTAAACAGTTTAATCTAAATCGTTATTTAGAATTTTCGGTTTCAACACATACATACCAAAACATAAAGTTTTACCATGCGATAATTTTGTGAGCAAAATTTGAACCAACTTGAGCACATCGAATGGTGAATCTGTTATGCAATTTCAGCAATTGAAATTCACGATATTATTCCTATCAATATAGCTCGCTATATTCCAACTACATTTGTCTTTCTGTTATAGGCACATTTGCAACCAATGGATCATATCCCTTCGAAAACAACTATCAAAATCATATTTTGATATTGTATTTGGAATCAATTTTGGATTTGCGCATCATACATACAATATTATAGAGTCAATACTCTTGGTGATTTAATTAAACAACTAAAGATTATTTATTCTTGGCATTGACAAGAAACTACGGTTTTTCTTTAATGTACAAGAATAGTCATTAGACATCTTAATATGTTGTGTTCATTTAAGTTCAACCAATTTCATTTCATCCACTGTAATCAGTTTTTGTTAGTCCTTGAGATGATGGTTTTGATGACAACAACCTTAGAATAAGGTTATAAAATATAAATACTAACATTATAGTTTAGATATATATGTATATGCAGGATTTAACCATGCAGGTACAAAGAATGAAGACTATACAGTATAGAGATTCAAGATATCAAGATTGAAGACTCATGAGTATCAAGATTATCAAGAGTTCAAGTTTTCAAGATAAGTATTGAGTCTAGAATTATGTTAAAACTTCACAATAGCACTGAAATCTTCACTCCATTTTTCTTTTGGGATGGAACCCATTTCTACCTTTTTAGTGGCTTACAAACCCACAACAAGTAGCTTACAAACCTACGACAAGTGGCTTACAAACCCATGAACATCTTGGTTTTGTACAAGTTCTCGAGTCCTGATATGATGAGATATTCTGCAGGTTGAAGCTTGCAAACCTACTTCAAAATGGTTTTCAAAACTACTTCAGAATGATTTTCAAAACTGCTTTTCAAAATGTTTTAGCCTTAAAAATTATCTTTTCAAATGATTTTCAAAAAGATGTTTTAGCCTTAAAATATTCTTGTTTTTAAAACTTCGTTTGTCTTAAACTATCTTTTAATTATAATATATTTATACTTAGATTTAAATATAAAATTATAGTAAAATTATATATATATTATTCTCTATATTTATCTATGTATTTTATCTATAGTCAAGTATATTTATAAAGTTTAAAATAGTTTTAATATAAGATAAAGGTTATTTTCAAAGAAAAACAAAACATCAAAATTTCCTTTGGGATGTCGACATGCCCTAGTACCCCATGTCGACATAGTGACAGTTAGATTCAAAAATTTGAATTTCAAAAGAAGTGTCTATTCGTCATAACCTTTCACGAATGGACATGGTTGTTGTTCTTCTATAAATAGGGGTTAGTTTCAACGAATTTTTAATCAGATTTTCTGGTTTTTCACTTCTCTTCTTCTTCCACATTTTCTTATTCAAAATCCTATCATTACTCTACCGAAATCAACATTGAATCTAACTAGATAATTTCTGGTTTGATTCTCTATCACTATCTCAACAAGATCCAAGTGCTATTCAGAGTTATAGGCTTCTTTGTAATCTATCTAGCGAGAAAAGGTGTGATTGTAGCCTTGGAAATCAATCAAGCGAGAAAAGGTGTGATTGTAGCCTTGGAAATCAATTGGGTGAACTTGTCGCCCGTAAATCAAGTATCTCTACCCAGAGGATTGTGATTCTGGAGGGTGTACCTCGTAGCCTTGAAATCGAGGGTTGTAATTGTTGAATTTCTTTTGAAAGGAAATCCATACTTAGTTGTGCGGGACTGGATGTAGGGTAACTCCGAACCAGTATAAAATCCGGTGTGTTCTTTCCTTTACTGCATTTACTTTATTTCTGCATCTGTGTTTGTTTCTGTGATTATATCTGTGTTTGAATATTGCATACATTTGTGTTCAAATTAACATAAACTCAAAAAGATTTAGTAATTTCTTATAAACACTATTCACCCTCCCTATAGTGTTATTCCTAGCCTTAAGATCCGTAATCTGCATTTCTCACATTTGGTATCAGAGCAAGGTTTTCAAAAGTTTCATAATCTGAATTTTGAAAAGTTTTCAAAATGGCTACCAACAATGGTACTGTTATTAACACTAGTATCCCTTTCACTAGTTCATTTGTAGAAGGTCATTCTACTGCTAGACCACCACTTTTTAATGGCAGTAACTATGCATATTGGGCATGTAGGATGAAAATATATTTACAATCTGTAGGATTAGAAACTTGGAATATCACACAAACTGAATATTCTGAACCCACAACTAATTTTGCATAGTGGACTACTGAGAAAAAGACTGTTGCACAAAATAATTCTAAAGCAATGAATATTCTGTTTTGTTCACTTAATAGGAATGAATTTAATAGTGTCAGTTTGTAAGTCTGCATATGAAATCTGGAAAACTTTGCAAGTTACTCATGAAGGAACAAGCTGTTGGGTGCGTTTTCACCACCACCGAGCCATGCATCTCCGAACCAGTCCACTACCGGACCAACTGTCTAAGCCGAGCCAACTCCTACTCCACTACTACCGAACCAGTCCACTACCGGACCAACCTCCACCGGACCAACCCATCTCCCAGGTGCTACCGGACTGAGATCTCAAACTCCAACCACCTACCACCGGACCAAAGCACTACCGAACCAAGGCGTTGCCGAACCAACGTTGCCAGGCCAGATTGCATCAGCCCAAGCCCACCAGCAACTATATACATCCAGAACCCCTGCTCCCAGCCTCACTCTATAAATAGAGGGGCAGGGGTACAACAATGGGGGACAAGTTTGAGAGCTCAAGCACGGATAGAACTTTCAAACAACTTTCATATACTTGTATCAAAGCTTTATACTTGTAATCTGAACAGTAAAGGAGAATAACATATAAAGTGGACGTAGGCACGTTCTGGCCGAACCACTATAAATCTGCGTGTCTTTTACAGTTTAGTCCCTGCCTTCCATATATTTGCATTAATCACCCAGATCACTAAAAACAACATAAAATCAACTAAATCATACGACTTGGAGGTGTTTGCCCATTTTTTGCGCAAACATTTTTGGTGCTTTCACTGAGAGCGAGAAGCTCGAAGCTTCAGCTTCTCCCACTTAACCTTCTTCCTAACAGCGTCGTTCATTGCTTGGAAAACATGCCTTCGAGGCAGAAAAAAGACGTTAACAAAGGAAAGAACATCGCAACTAGCAGTGTTCCAAATCTAGTGGTCACGGATCAAGTAAATCGTCCCATTCCAGCAGCAGTACCAAATGAAGGTCAGGCAAATCCGACAACCCCTGCCACAGAACATCCGGCAGCAATTACTAAGGCAGATCTAGACAGGGTTGTGGCTGAAATGACTAACCGCTTCACATCCCAGCAGGAAGGAAGCCTTGGTGGACCAACTCATGTCACGCTTAAGGGATGCTGAAGAGTCCAATCGCAACACTGAATCATGGGGTGAGTCCCAGTCTGGAGGATCTCAGAGACAACAAAGATCTTCCTTCTTCGAAAGAGCTAACGACAGAAGCGGCCATGGTAGGAGCCGAGACCAAGCTCAGCCCGAAGTTAGACCTGAGGAAACGTCTGGAACCGAACCCAACGGGGGAGGTGCCGGGCAGAAGTCAATTGTAGCCAAGCCTGTCGTACTGCCTAACCATGGAAACACCAGTAAACGGGGCCGAGCTAGAGTCCAGCCCAAAGTTGGACCCGAGGAAGTGCTTAGATCAGAACCTAGCAGGGGAAGATCAAGGCAAGGGCCAACTGTAGCTGACCCTAGCATGCTCCTAGAAGACCAAAGACAGCCACTGGAAAATATTAGGAATAATAGACGATACCATCCCTACAGGTCATCTGGACGGAATCAATCCCACAGAGCAGAACCGAACTCATTTCTATCTGCTCCAAATTCTGATGAAAGGATGGCACGCTTGTTCAGAGAGTGCGTCCAACGGGATCAAAGAGATCGATGGATAGGCGCTAGGGTAACCAGCCTCTTCACCCGCAATATCGAAATTGCCATCACCCCTCGAGAATGGAAAATGCCAACAATAGAACCTTACAAAGGAACCTCTGACCCCGTCGTACACTTACAGAGATACACACAGCATATGCTCATGAGTGGAGCAACAGAAGGAGTGCTGTGCAAATGCTTTCCGTTATTCTTAGTAGATCTAGCTACCTCCTGGTTCTACCATCTACCCCAAGGATCCATCAGCTCATGGGAAATGTTGAAAGAAAAATTCATCAGCCAATTCCGCATTCATGTGGAGCAACCCAAGGATGCTTATTCCTTATCCAGTATCAAACAGAAACCTGGAGAGAAGCTGCAGCAATATCTAACCCGATTCAATGCCGCAATGGCCGCAGTCCAAGATGCCGATGAAAAGCTTATCTTAATGGCCCTCTATGGTGGTGTGCATCCGGATACTAGGTTAGCTAGAAGATTGACAAAAGAAAAACCAGGTACTTTACCCGATTTCTTCCATGAAGCCGGGAAATATATGAGGCTTGAAGACGCTGCCACTGAGGGGCAGTCAGGGCAACAAAATAAGGCAGCTCACGGCAACACACCCGCTGTAGCAAAGGACGTTCGAAGAAATGATTCTAGAGACAATGCTGGGGCAAGAAGGGAGAAAAGCGCCTATATCGGCCAGGACCGAGATTCGACACTCACACTCCTTTGAATGAAACCATGAAAACATCTTCCTTGCCACGCAAGACGAAGTTAGATACAAACGCCCACCATACAAGAAGGAATCAGATAACGCACTTAAATCTGGAAAGTTCTGCCGCTTCACGAATCTCATGGGCATGATACCAATGAATGCCATCATCTCCGGGACTTGATTGAAGAACACAATAGAAGGAAGAGACTGGAACGCTATGTAAAAGGTCAGAACATGACTCCAGCTCTTGCCAATGAGAACCCAAGGCTACCCTCCCCAGAGATAGGCAGAGGAAATCGCAACACTAGCGGCTCCTGTCAAGAGAATATAGTGGTCCATACCATCTCGGGAGGACCACACATCGCCGATAGAAGCTGGGCAGAGATGGAAAGATATGGAAAGTCACTTAGAAACAATGAAGACTGCATTAATTCTGTTATAGAAGAACGCCCCCCGAAGCGGAAAGAGAGTGATGACATCACATTCAGTAGGCGTGACCTAGAGGGGAGGCAGTACCCTCACATGGATCCCATGGTTATCTCTGCCCGGCTCGGTCCAACCGAAGTTTTCCGAATTCTAGTAGACATTGGAAGCTCAGTAAATATCCTATTCAAGCATGCATTCGACAAAATGAAACTGTCAATAAAGGATGTTTCTCCCTGCAATAAACCACTACACGGTTTCACTGGAGTTGCGAAGATGCCCCTCGGACAACTGGACCTCTTTGTTGAAATTGGAAGTCATCCCCGCTCCGTTGTGCGGAAATAGACATTTGTGCTGATAGAAAACCACTTGGCCTACAACGCCTTCTTAGGAAGGCCAGCCTTGTCTGACTTCCAAATTGTCCTAGCCCCATGGTGCCTAAAGATGAAATTTCCAATGGACAATGGAGTAGGGGAAGTAGAGGGAGACCAGGACATTGCTCGAGACTGCTATGTAACTGAACTTCACAACAACCACAGGAAGGATAAAGGGAAGAATGTAGAGATTGCCCTCTGCACAAAAAGTTTGGAAGCATAGCAACCAAAGAAAGCCCCTCCTCTTCGATATACCAGCGACCCCTTCAATGAATTAGACCCCAGGGACAAAGAGGAGGAGGGCACCGCCGAGCCTACAGAGGCTATGGAATTTGTATCTGTAGACCGACATGACTCGAGTAGACTATTGAAAGTCGGGTCCCAACTAAAAGCAGAATTGAAGGAACAACTCATTGATTTTCTCCACCACAACTTGGATGTATTTGCATGGTCACACGCTGACATGACCGGAATCTCCCCTGACATAGCATGCCATGTACTAAACATTGATCCTACCAAGGCGCCAGTAAAACAGAAAAAGATAAGTATGGGGGCAGAATGATCAGCAGCCCTCGATGAAGAAGTAAAGAACCTACTTGCCAATGACTTCATACGAGAAGCCATCTACCCAGAGTGGATCGCCAACCCGGTGCTGGTAAAGAAGGCCAATGGGAAGTGGCGAACATGCATTGACTTCTCCAACTTAAATGACGCCTGCCCGAAGGATTGCTTCCCACTTCCCCGAATCGATCAGCTTGTGGACAGCACAACCGGGCACGAACTCTTATCTTTTATGGACGCATACTCAGGATATAACCAAATTCCTATGCATGCTCCCGATCAAGACCACACTAGTTTCATCACTGACCGGGGATTGTACTTCTATAAAGTAATGCCTTTCAGACTTAAAAACGCAGGAGCCACCTATCAGCGCCTCGTCAACAAGATGTTTGCGGGGCTAATAGGACAAACTATGGAAGTTTATGTGGATGACATGCTGGTAAAGTCAAGGGAAGCCAACGATCACGTAAGCCACCTGGATGAAATGTTTCAAGTACTTCGCCAATATGGAATGAAGCTGAATCCTCTAAAATGCTCCTTCGGAGTATCATCAGGAAAGTTTCTAGGATTCATCATCCATGCCAGAGGAATTGAAGCAAACCCTGAACAACTTCAAGCTCTGAAAGATATCAGGATACCTTCTACCCGAAAGGAAATGCAAAGCCTAAATGGGAAGGTGGTCGCCCTGAGCAGATTCATCTCTAAAGCAACTGACAAATGCATCCCCTTATTCGAAGCTCTAAAGAAAGAAAAAGGAAAATTCGAGTGGACTGACGAATGCTTAACAACTTTCCTTAACTTAATCGAACACCTCCAGAGACCACCAGTACTCTCAACTCCGAACAAAGGCGAAGAGCTATACCTATACCTTGTCGGGTCATCTCATGCTCTAAGCGCCGCATTGGTGAGAGAAGACAAACGCACGCAGCGGCCAGTATACTTTGTAAGCAAGAGGTTCACAGGGGCGGAAGCTAGATATCCTAAACTTGAGAAACTAGCGTACTGTTTACTAATCACATCACGGAAACTGCGTCACTATTTCCAGTCCCATTCCATCAGAGTTCTGACCGATCAACCACTAAGGCAGGTACTCCATCGTCCCGACACTTCTGGGCGACTACTTAAATGATGCATTGAACTAAGTCAATATGATATCACCTACCATCCTCGCGCCGCCATCAAGGGACAAGCCATGGCTGATTTCATTGCCGAATTCACTACCAACGAAGGTAAGGAGCAATCGGAAATAGCAGAAGACATCAAGTGGAATCTCTTTGTGGATGGTGCGTCAAACGAGCAAGGCTCGAGGGCAGGCGTGGTAATAATCACTCCCAGGGGAAATAAGCTACACTATGCTATAAGGTTGGAATTCGCTGCCACCAACAACGATGCAGAATATGAAGCAGTGATAGCTGGGTTAGAACTTGCCTTAGAAATCGGAGCCAATTCTTTGTGTCTTCATAGCGATTCTCAACTTATTGTAAGTCAAATACTAGGAGAATTCCAGGCTCGAGAAGAACGACTCATAAAATATTTAAAGAAGACCAAGTTGCTTCTCAGTCGATTAGATCACTATTTAATCAAACACATCCCTCGGGAAGAGAACCAAGAGGCCGACGAATTGGCGAAGCAAGCTAGCATGAGAGACGGCACTATTTTCGGAACAGTAGCCATCTCAAAGCAACTGACCCCAAGTTTTGAGCAAGTGAATCTGATAGCTGCGACCAAAGAAGCAACTTGGATGACTCCCATCCGAGACTATTTACAAAGTGGCACACTGCCCAATGGGCGTAACGAAGTCAAGAAAATCTTGAGGAAAGCTTCCCGCTACACAATACAAGAGGGCACCCTCAATCGGCGCGGCTTCTCTAACCCCTTATTAAGGTGTGTCGCTGGAAGGGAAGCTAAGGAAATCTTATCCAACATCCATCAAGGAAGCTGCAGAGATCACACTAGAGGGCAGACTTTGGCAAAAAAGATACTCTGATATGGATATTTCTGGCCCACCTTAAGCAAGGACGCCTTAGATTTTGTCAGAAAATGTGACAGATGTCAGAAGTTTGCTAAGATTCCGCGGCTACCAACAACTGAGATTACTCAAATGACCAGCCCTTGGCCCTTTGCAGTATGGGGAATTGACTTGATTGGCGAACTGCCAATGGGCCAAGGCGGGGCCAAATATGCTATAGTGGCAGTCGACTATTTCACAAAATGGGTAGAAGCAGAACCCCTAAATAAAGTATCTTCAGCAAAAGTTATTAACTTCTTGATCAAAAATGTTCTATGTAGGTACAGAGTCCCATTCAAAATCATATCGGACAATGGACTTCAGTTTGACAGCGAAGAGTTCGCCAACTAGTGCCAAGAGCACGGAATTCACAAAAGCGTCTCATCCGTAGCTTATCCCCAGGCAAACGGACAAGTCGAAGCCGTCAACAAAATTCTCAAAACTCTAATCAAAAAGAAACTCGAAAGGTCAAAAGGCGCTTGGGTGGATGAACTTCCTACGGCACTGTGGGCCTATCGCACATCTTTCAGAACATCAACGGGGCATACTCCTTTTCTTTGGCATACGGATCGGAGGCTATGCTCCCAATTGAAACTATAGTGCCTTCCCACCGTAGGACCCACTATAACCCAGAAGAGAACGAAGAGCTCCTCCACATGTCTTTGGATCTAATTGAGGAAAGAAGAAATGATGCAGCCCTCAAAGCAGCAGCTCACAAGCAAAAAGTGGCAAAACAATACAATTCCAAAGTCAAGCATCGTAGCTTACAAGAAGGAGATCTTGTCCTCAAGCGAATCTTCCTGCGCCCCAGAGCGCTAGATCCAGTCTGGGACGGGCCATATGTAATCCATAAAGATCTCCACAATGGAGCTTATATTTTGTCAACAGTGGACGGGGAGGTGTTCCAAAGGGCATGGAACATCCAACACCTTCGTCGATACTTTTCTTAACTTGTACTGCCCATATGAAGTGAATTAACAAAGAGAATCAGTGGACGTAGGCATTTTCGTGCCGAACCACTTTAAAAACCTTCTCTTTTTTTTAACTTGTTCCTTTATATCTTGGCTGCTTGTTAACTTTATCCTTTTCTGTTGAACAAAATCCTGTGCAAATAGCATTTCCATTCAAGGCGCTCCACAGCGCGACTTCTCCTGGACAAGACCTAACAGGTACTATACAAATCTATGCCCTCGCCAATGAGACACTTTTGCTCCGGCATCTCTCTGCTGCGGGTTAACTCATTGCTCGCGACGGCCCTCAAAGCCAACTGTAATGAGCCAATTATAAGCCACCGAGAAGGCCGACTATAGCCAAGGCAGCTCATTAATTACGGCGTTCGGCTCGTCGGCAACCGTGAACCTACTTTAAGCCCCAACATAAGGTGTGGCCAGCCAGGGGTAGTTCACGGTTGACGATCGGCACCCACGCTAGCCGGCCACAGTAAATCGAATAATACCCACGATTACGGGCCATAATGGCCCGGGTAGTTACTGTGCGCGATCTCGGCTCCGATGTGTCTTAAGTACGGCTGTGGTAAAAAAGATTAACTCCCCGCAGAGGCGTAAGATGGGTGACAAATGTCTCCAAGACCCACAGCTAGGGAAAGTGACTACAAAGCCCGTTTTCCACAAACTTAAGCACATTGAAGGCCTTCCGTGATTGGAAGTTTTACTATTTCTCGTATTTCAATTTTATTTAAAAAACTTTCCTCCTATCCTCTATAACGATCCCTAAAGTACAGGACACAGAATAAGAGACATTCGCTAATGGGAGTGGGAATCCACAACGGGACACTAGGCTGCATCCCATACTCAGTCACACAAGACATTCAAAGCTGCCATCTACAAGTAAAATATGAAGGGCGGTATTTTCTTCTTTCGTGTATAAATACGTGGCTATAATTTATTCACACATCACACTAACACTGCAAGACATGAAATTATGTTTTAAGCAAGAACTTGACATCAAACACAATTGAATTACAAGCATATGCATAGCTATATTTCTCATACAACATGTCAAAATAACAAAAGCATTCAAATACGACAGAATCAGCTTAAGTTAAAAAATTACACGTCAAGAATAATGTTGTTTATTACAAGTAACATAATTACAACCTAAAAGTTACGTTACTGTTTTGCGACTAACATATACAACAATGTCAAGTCAACAAAAAGATATCCAGGTCAAGTCAAGGAGCCGGCTGCATCGGAGCTTTACCCTTGTCCTGTTGCCCACCTGTCCGGTCAAAGAAAGAATTCATTAGTGATAAGCAACCAAGTTAACGGAAAGACTAGAAGGGAAGACTTATCAGCGCCTACTTCCTGACCATCCTGATCATCATCCTCTACTTGCACACCTACCTCCTCAGCGGCAAGCAGCCGCATACCCTCCTTCACCGCCACCTTCTCCTCCTTGGTAAACTGGGCAGTGACCACATCCATTCTGAAGACCGCGCCACCCTCTTTATCCACATCAGCCCTAGCCTCCTCTAGAGCCCTGAGATAAATCCTGGCCATAACTCGGGGGTAATCATCCATCCAGGATAAGTTACCCTATTTCCAAGTGCGGAAATACATATCCTGGAGCATCTCATCCATCATCCCCTCGTTTTCCTCAAACTCCCTCATTCGGGCCTCAGAAGACCGCAGCTTTGCAATGGCAGCGTCCCTCTCCGATCGATATCGTGAGCGGTCAGTCTGAAGGGATATCCTCATCGCCTCCATCTCCTCCTTCAACCTGGACTGAGCAAGCTCCGCGGCCTCAAGTCTCCTCGATAATTCCTGTACCCGCTCGAGGTCCGCTTGTCGAACCTCATCCATCGTCGCAATGGCCACGTCAATCCGCTCCTTGTAGGCGGCCTCCATTTTTCGCAACTCTGCCCTGCTGGCCTCTTCCACAGTCTTCTTCAGTTGCCTGGATACGGCCTCGTGCTGAGAAATTTGAATGGCTTGATCGGCAAGTTGTTTAGCCTGGTCGGAAACCATTAACCGTAGCCGAATGTTGGCACTCCCAATTTCCTCCCCGGCCTTGACTAGTCGGGCATGATGCCCCATCAATTTCCTGGTCTCCTCGGCAACCCGGTCAATGTTCGCCTTAGCTTCATCCCCCAGAGTTACAACCCGGGTAGTAAGAAAATTAAGGTCCAGGGACTTAGCTTCGTCAAGCACCCGTACCATAGGATTGCGAGGAAGAAGGTGCTCACTAGTAGCCTCGTCGAAGGAGATGTCATGAGAGGCCGGGTCCAGGTCTGGATGACCCGCAAACGGATTACGAACCAAGCCAGGGTGATCTATCGGAGTGACGGTTGGATTCTCGGACGGATGTGGGGAAGGCGTAAACTCAGTATCCTCCTCCGTAATATCGTGAATAGGCTGGAGTGGGGCCGGAGGGCTAGGAGGAGATTCAAACGAAGATCGACTCCTCTTCCTCTTTTGTATATCTTCTTCAATAACACCAAGAAGAGGACGATAGCCGACTACGTCTCCAGGGCGGTTAGTAGGAGGCTTCGGTTGGGCAGAAGCTTTGAGAAGTCTGTATTGTACAAGCCTGTGCCGAAGATCTGAGGTCTTGGCCGTTTTGCCCGCTCCTGGAATGAAAACCAAGTGTCACCAGCATGCATTAAGCCATCATTCAAGAATAAAAAAAAAGAAGAGAAATTCACCTTGAATCGCAGAAGTTGCCTCAGTAGAAACACTCCCGAAAGATAAACCGGCGCCAGTCCCGGCCTTACCAGATTTCTTGGGCTTCTCCACCAAGGCCGGCACTTCCTCCAACACTTTGAAGGCTTGGCGGAGAGCGTCATCTGTCCACTCTTGAATCACGCCTGCCTGCCCAGGAGGTAAAGCCCCGGTGCCATCACCACTGTGTCCTTCGCCACCATCATCGCCGTGACGATCACCGTCACCTTCTCTACCACTTCCGCTCTCCGCCTCACCTCTTTCATCCTCGTCATTTTCCTCCTCCGGAACATCTGGACATGTGATAGGGGAGGGTCCATCTGACTTCTTGAGTTTCTTCCCCCCAGCGACTGGATGTATCGAGAAGGGTCTCCTTTGCTGCTCTTCGCCATAGCCCCTCCTTTAGCGTTGATAGCCCTCTCCTCCGCCATGTCTCTCTGCTTGACCACGGACTGATGTGGTAGAATAAGGTTATGCCCCAGAAGTGTAGCGTTTTGGATCAAGTAAGAAGCCGACCTATCCCTTCCCGTAATGGCTTCTACTTCCACAGCCATCTGAACCAGGCGATCGTTTTCCACGACCGCAAAGCCACCTGTCACTAGCAAGAAATAAAAGCACATAAGAAGAAGCATTGCAGTCAGAACGAAAGTCATAAATAAGCTTCAACTTACAGCCAGAGGTGAAGCGACGGATGGAAACAGAGTCATCCTTGATGAAAAACCATTCTTTCTTGAACATGCTGAACTTCGAATATAAGTCCAGGACCGGCTTGAAAGATACGGCTGATTCCAAACTGATGTATGGAGACCCCTTCTTATAGCCTCTCAAATTGTACAAATACCGGATCTCTCGGTTGGAGGGAGGACGCCCGTATCTCCTCTAGAAAATGACAAACATGCTCACCAGGATGGCGTAGGAGTTAGGCTGAAGCTGAAATGGAGCCACCTTCAAATAGGTGATGAAGCTAATTATCCAAGCATTGATCGGAAGAATGGCCCCACACATACAATGGTACCTACTAAAGGCGAAATATCCTTCGGGGGGATTATATGGCATCACTCCCTCCCCCGGCAATAGCATGCGCGCTTTGTCAATCCCAAAGGAGCGAGAAATAACATCAAGCTGCCCGCCTTTGAGAGAGCTAGGGAAACAGTCAGGAGGCGAGTTCAGAAGCTCCTGAGGACCGTACCCATCTACTAGTGACCTCGAGGTGGGCCCATGATGTCCCGGTCCTGACGGAGCTGGGGGCACTGCAGAAGGATCTTCTCTGTCTTGGGATTTCTTCTTTTCTAAACGAGTTTCAACTTTATGAGACATTATCTGCAAACACGAGAAAGCACATTGTTAGAACAAGGGATGTAGAGATATAAACAAACAAGTGTATGCAGTCTGGAATTTCAATTGCAATTCAAAACATAAGTGCATTCGGTAGTTCAAGGCCGAAAGGCCATTCGGCACTCGAACTCCCCAAAGTGCCATTCGGTAGTACAAGGCGAAGGTTCATTCGGCACTCGGAAACCCCTAGTCCATTCGGTAAGTCAAGACTAAAGGTTCATTCGGCACTCGAAATCCCCGAGTCCATTCGGTAAGACAAAGCGAAAGCTCATCCGGCAGAAGAAGGCCTCACCTGGTCCGGCAGTTGAGGTATGGTTCGGTGCTCGTTTGATTCGGCAAAGGAAAAAATTTTGGTTCGGCCAATACGGAATAACAGGGGCATGAGGCTCCTACTTATAGGCAAATATGGACGACCGAACCAACCGGTTCGACACTTGAAACCGAACGACCTAGAACAAAGTGAGACATATACAGGCATATGCCCCACTTTGGGGGGCAAATGTTGGGTGCGTTTTCACCACCACCGAGCCATGCATCTCCGAACCAGTCCACTACCGGACCAACTGTCTAAACCGAGCCAACTCCTACTCCACTACTACCGAACCAGTCCACTACCGGACCAACCTCCACCGAACCAACCCATCTCCCAGGTGCTACCGGACCGAGATCTCAAACTCCAACCGCCTACCACCGGACCAAAGCACTACCGAACCAAGGCGTTGCCGAACCAACGTTGCCAGGCCAGATTGCATCAGCCCAGGCCCACCAGCAGCTATATACATCCAGAACCCCTGCTCCTAGCCTCACTCTATAAATAGAGGGGTAGGGGTACAACAATGAGGGATAAGTTTGAGAGCTCAAGCACGGATAGAACTTTCAAACAACTTTCATATACTTGTATCAAAGCTTTATACTTGTAATCTGAACAGTAAAGGAGAATAACATATAAAGTCGACGTAGGCACGTTCTGGCCGATCCACTATAAATCTGCGTGTCTTTTACAGTTTAGTCCCTGCCTTCCATATATTTGCATTAATCACCCAGATCACTAAAAACAACATAAAATCAACTAAATCATACGACTTGGAGGTGTTTGCCCATTTTTTGCGCAAACACAAGCAAAGTTAAACAGACCAAAATTTCCATGCTAACAAATCAGTTTCAGTTATTTCAAATGAATACTAATGAGTCTATTTCAGATATGTATAGTCGATTTTAGGATATTGTGCATTCTTTAATATCCTTGGGAAAGGAATTTTTGGAAGAAGATCAAGTTCGAAAAATTTTAAATTCTCTCACTCCAGAATGGGATCAAAAGACACTTGCAATTGAAGAGGCAAATGACATCAGTACCTTAAAGATAAAAGAATTGATTGGAAATCTAATGTCGTTTGAAGTCCAAATGATCGGGAGAAGAGAAAGCAAAGCATCTGAAAATAAATCAATGGCATTCAATGCATTAACCGACGAATCAGACTCAAACAGTGATAATGATGAAGAGATAGCATTTATGACTAGGAATTTTTGGAAATTCCTAAAATACAGAAAGATGAATAATCTCAAGAGAAACAACTATAGGAATTCTGGAAATCAGAATGTAGTTCCAAATAATGTCAAATGTTTCAACTGTGATGAATCAGGCCATATCAAAAGAGACCGTCCGTATCCAAAAAGGCAAAATCCTCCTATAAACAATGAATCAGTAAAGAAACAGAAGCATGCATTTACTGCTACTCTAGATGACTCAGACTCGTCCTCAAGTGATGACGATCAGAAGACAGATAACTCAAATTTGTGTTTCACGGTAGTTCACGACTTCAACAAATTCAAGGAAACGGACTCAGAAAAAGGTACGCATTTACAATACAATTGATTGAAATTGCATGCTTAGAATTAGATGATTGATTGCTTGATTGATTGATTTTGAATTAGTGTGTTGATTGAATTTTAAATTTAATTATTTTTATTATTTTATTTTTATTTTATTTTTATTATTTTTAATAATATTTTCTGGAATATACTATAATTCTAATAATATTTCAGATATATATATATATATATAGACATTAAAATAATAAGTATATATATATTAGATTACTTAGGAAAAATAAATCATAGAAATTCACAGGCATATGTCGACATGGTCCCTACCCTGATGTCGACATAGGTACCAGAATTTGAAATTCAAAGTTTGAATTCAAATGGTTGAATTTCCCTCCACCTTTTCACTTCATTCAATACTCTGAAAAGGCATCTTTTGACCAGAGAAAATGTCTTTCAAATATCTATTTATTCACTATATTTTATCACAACTTTTCACTTTCATTTTCAAATTCAAACTCTCTCTTCAAAACTTCAAGCTCTCTACTCTCTACTTTAATGGCTTTTTCAAGCAACCCCTCCACCATGAGACTTTCCAAAAACTTGAAAGAGCAACTCCTCAATAATCCAGAGGCCATAAAAACATACATCAATTATGCTAATTATGGAAAAGTCCATCCCGTAAAGTTTGCTATTTTTCAAGATTTTGCTTCTTATGAAATTGATACTCTTTTTGCAAACAATCATATTCTTAGTCTTGTCGATGCTTCTCAAAATGATTTTGTTTGTTATCCAAATCTTGTCAAAATTTTCTATGCAAATCTTAATCGACAATTTTATGAAGGGAATGATGATGAAATTTAGAGTAGTGTCAAAGGCACTAGAATTGTTTTAAATTGTGATCTTTTGGGTACCATTCTCAATTGCAAGAGCACGGGAATGGATCTTTCTAGTTTTCAAATAGATGAACATGATCGTGAGACATTTCATCATATTTTTGAAGGAGATGAAAACTTTGAATTTAAAAACTGAAACTTTCATCCTAAAGCAAGAATTGTCAATCTTCTTTTACAACATACTTTGACCCCAAGATTGGGGAATTTTAACAATCCTACCTCAAAAGTTTGCAAAGCACTTTTTGCTATTTCGGAAATTATGAGATCAATTGGACGCAAGTTATTTTGGATGAACTTCGTCCTAAAAATTTTGAAATGGGAGAAAACACTTTATATCATGGAATCTACCTTACTCGGATTTTCAACTATTTTGGAGTAAATCTCAAAGGAAAAGAATTTATTTCAAGAAAAGTTTTTAATATTTCAAATATTTCTCTCATGAAAATCCCATATGTTTTTCAACCTTATGAGAGTCTTGCCGAAAAAGAAGAGCGTTTGGCTCATGAAGAAATGGAAGAGGAAGAGGAAGAGGAAGGGGATGAAATGGAAATAGAAGAAGAAGAAGAAGGTGAAACATCCCTAAAAAGTATTGAATATCCCTCCAATCCTACCAACAAAACCCTTCTCAAAAACCAAAAGATTATTGTTGAGAATCAACGGGTTCTTAAAAGATCCGTTAGTAAGAAGTTGGACAAAATATCATCCAAGATGAACAAGTTTTTCTCCAAAGTCGGCAAGAAACTTGGATTATCTTCATCTTCATCATCCTCTAACTAGTTTTATATTTTCATATCATGTCGACATCCCCCCTTGACCATGTCGACATGTACTGGTCAGAAATGACACTTCATTTTGAATTTGAAAAACTATCATGTGTCTATTCATTTCAAACGAATTTCTACACCTATATATACCCATTTCTTCCAGAATTCATTACTGAATATTATTTCTTATCTATTCTATCTCTCATTCTTCTCACAATTTCAAAAATGGCTAATCCAATTCATAACTTATCCGAGAATCTTGAAGAAACTATTAATTCATTCAAGAATATTCTCTCGTTCATTCTTCGTAACTAGCGACACTTAGAATTAAGTCAAATGCAGATGATCAAGGAACAAGAAAGGCATTTCGAGACAATTCGATGGATGATTTCTTCTCTGCACAAGGATGATAACGAAGCACATCCTCATGTCTCTCTCACAAATGACAATGAAAATTGGGATGCCATCAAAGCTGACCCTATTTTCGGAGAAGAAGGATGGGTGGAAGTTCCTCGTAACGTTTAATTTGATTGCTTTATTTTGATTACTTTGTTTGAATTGATTGCTTTGATTGAAATTGTTTGTTTTGATTGATCTGATTAACACTTGGTTTGGATTGATGAATGTATAAATATACATTGATATATTTATAATCGCTATTTGAATATCATGCCTATAAGTATAGTTATTTCTTAGTATACTCTATTATATAGTTTATTAATGCAGGTACTTGAGTACAAGAATGAGGGGGGAGTTATATAGTTTGGAGTTAGTTTGTTTTTGTTGATGACAAAGGGGAAGAAATATAAAATAGGAGAGTTAGGCATAGATTAAGGCGGAGTTAGTAGATTAATGGGGAGTTATTAGGATAGAAGTAATATTTTATAAACAAAGGTTGTCATCATCAAAAAGGGGGAGATTGTTAGTCCTTGAGATGATGGTTTTGATGACAACAACCTTAGAATAAGATTATAAAATATAAATACTAACATTATAGTTTAGATATATATGTATATGCAGGATTTAACCATGCAGGTACAAAGAATGAAGACTATACAGTATAGAGATTCAAGATATCAAGATTGAAGACTCATGAGTATCAAGATTATCAAGAGTTCAAGATTTCAAGATAAGTATTGAGTCTAGAATTATGTTAAAACTTCACAATAGCACTGAAATCTTCACTCCATTTTTCTTTTGGGATGGAACCCATTTCTACCTTTTCAGTGGCTTACAAACCCACAACAAGTAGCTTACAAACCTACGACAAGTGGCTTACAAACCCACGAACATCTTGGTTTTGTACAAGTTCTCGAGTCCTGATATGATGAGATATTCTGCGGGAAGAAGCTTGCAAAACTACTTCAAAATGGTTTTCAAAACTACTTCAGAATGATTTTCAAAACTGCTTTTCAAAATGTTTTAGCCTTAAAAATTATCTTTTCAAATGATTTTCAAAAAGATGTTTTTGCCTTAAAATATTCTTGTTTTTAAAACTTCGTTTGTCTTAAACTATCTTTTAATTATAATATATTTATACTTAGATTTAAATATAAAATTATAGTAAAATTATATATATATATATTATTCTCTATATTTATCTATGTATTTTATCTATAGTCAAGTATATTTATAAAGTTTAAAATAGTTTTAATATAAGATAAAGGTTATTTTCAAAGAAAAACAAAACATCAAAATTTCCTTTGGGATGTCGACATGCCCTAGTACCCCATGTCGACATAGTGACAGTTAGATTCAAAAATTTGAATTTCAAAAGAAGTGTCTATTCGTCATAACCTTTCACGAATGGACATGGTTGTTGTTCTTCTATAAATAGGGGTTAGTTTCAACGAATTTTTAATCAGATTTTCTGGTTTTTCACTTCTCTTCTTCTTCCACATTTTCTTATTCATAATCCTATCATTACTCTGCCGAAATCAACATTGAATCTAACTAGATAATTTCTGTTTTGATTCTCTATCACTACCTCAACAAGATCCAAGTGCTATTCAGAGTTATAGGCTTCTTTGTAATCTATCTAGCAAGAAAAGGTGTGATTGTAGCCTTGGAAATCAATCAAGTGAGAAAAGGTGTGATTGTAGCCTTGGAAATCAATCAAGTGAGAAAAGGTGTGATTGTAGCCTTGGAAATCAATTGGGTGAACTTGTCGCCCGTAAATCAAGTATCTCTACCCAAAGGATTGTGATTCTGGAGGGTGTACCTCGTAGCCTTGAAACCGAGGGTTGTAATTGTTGAATTTCTTTTGAAAGGAAATCCGTACTTAGTCGTGCGGGACTGGATGTAGGGTAACTCCGAACCAGTATAAAATCCGGTGTGTTCTTTCCTTTACTGCATTTACTTTATTTCTGCATCTGTGTTTGTTTCTGTGATTATATCTGTGTCTGAATATTGCATACATTTGTGTTCAAATTAACATAAACTCAAAAAGATCTGGTAATTTCTTATAAACACTATTCACCCCTCATCTAGTGTTATTTCTAGCCTTAAGATCCGTAATCCGCATTTCTCACAGTTTTATCCTTGGATTATATCCAAATTCAATTTATACCAATAATTTCTCAAAGAAATTCCTTCTCTATAAAGTTGGTATTTTCTTGAAACATCAATTGTCTCAAAATGCAATGGAATGGACATTCATAATCATTTTATGAATTACCTTGTATAAAAATAATTTTGCATTATTCATAATATATTTATTTTCACAACATAAATTAGTCATCCAATGACTATCGTTCCTAAAATTATCTTGGGATGATTCACACAAGATCCCTTATGTACAATTATTACGTGCAATCTTTCGACTTGCACAACCTGCCAATTCCATGGCCTAGGATATGTAGGGATTTCTTATAAACCCTTATCTTGTATGATTTTATAAGCTATTCTTTAGATGATATTAATTTTAACCTTGTATGCTACTCTTAAGTATACACCTTACACAAAGAGTTTAACTCAACTTAAATCATCGTTAATCGCGTTTTGTCCAACAAAGTTTGATTACTCCTTATCGGTACATCATTATATATTATAAGAAGGAGTGACCTTTGAGACTGAATCTTTATTCATATTAGGTACATACAAAACTCTTTCCAATATACTCGTTCGTTGGATCAAATCAAACCATTTTTGCCGCATGTAATTTTATTTTATATTCTATGAGCTTATTATAGACTTATACTTTCATATCAATTACACATGTCCATGTCCATGATAACTCATCGGTGTATATGACGAAGTATATGAAAACGTTTTGGTATTAATAGATATATGATTGCATGCATCTATATGTGTCAATCTGATCATCAACTCTTATGACGCTCCGACTAAATGGGTGCATGGCGCTTAATTATTTGAGATATAATTAACTAGTATCATATGATTAATAATCATACAATAAAAATTATTTCTCAATACTACGGCTCAGTCTATAATTACAAAATATTTGTAAATAATTTTAGATACTTTTGTATTTTCCAATGCATCATTTTTGTTGTTGTAACCACCAATGTTAATTCCGAAGATTTGTGGCATAACAATGTTATGGTACTTCTACGTCAGCAAGCAACGTCGAAAGTATGAAGGAAAACAAATGCTAGAAGCATACAATGCCGCCCCTCGTCAATAAAGAATAATAGGCAATGTCGTAGGTCATCAATGAAGCTAGCAATACCAAATGCCATCAATGCTGCATACCGCTTATAAAGATGAACGAGTAATATCATGCCAAAGAAATTGGAAACAATGCCACATGTTAGTAAGGAAATGTCAATATTTGAAAGCTTTATGCCAAAGCCATCAATGTTATAACAACATGATATAGCATTGATGCCACATAATGTCAATGCCGCATTCTATCAATGAAACACTTCTTCCATGTAGCCAGAAGAATTAATGCTGCTCCAGATTAATATTGCATCTCTATATTGCCGCCTTAATCTAATGTCATCCTTTAAAGTAACGCCGCATCTCATTAATGCCGCTTCACCATCAATGCTGTCTCCTATCAATGCCAATCATCACCAATGTCATCTTTTATGCTTATCATCAATGCCGCTAATTGTCAATGCCGCCTGTTATCAATGCCGTTTGCTATTGATGCCGCCTGTTTTCAATGCCGTATGTTATTAATGTCGATTATTGTCAATATCACCACTTATCAATATTACCACTTATTGATGTCGTGCCATATAAATTTTGCACTTCATCAACCTTCAAAGGAGGCTGCAAATCATACAATGCTGATATCAGATGTCATTAATGAAGGCTATCAAGGTGGGATGGATGCTAAGTGCCGAAATTCACCATTGTACAAGTGGATGCTAATGTATAGCACCACACACCATCAATATGGTTAATGCCGAAAGTCAAGAAAGCTGCATGGACATGTGGCAGCTATGCTGCATCCCACAACCCCTA
The DNA here is from genome assembly GCA_030737815.1 of Allium fistulosum. NCBI lineage: Eukaryota > Viridiplantae > Streptophyta > Magnoliopsida > Asparagales > Amaryllidaceae > Allium > Allium fistulosum. The sequence continues at coordinate 171,105,091 of CM060907.1, forward strand.
TAAATATGAACTTAGGGGCATGAAGAAAGGGGTGAATCTTTCTTTTCTTGTTTCTTACATTTTAAACTTTTTAACCCTAAATTGATTTGGGGATTTTAGTGCCGATTATAATTCTGCACATAGGACCCTGTACATTCAACAATTACATAACATACGAATAAAGAGGGCTTGAATTATGACTTGTTTTTGAGTTCCAAAGCACCTATGATTCTTCATCATAACTTGCTTCGAATTCAAAAAACATCATAATCTTGATTTTTGCTTACATAAGGTTTCTCTACATGGATTGACATTATTTCAACATGGATATACTTATAATGTCATCATGGATTTAAACAAGCCAAGCGTAATTACCTAAGCCCTTTCTCAACAAAGTATCACTTTTGCCAACACCCATTGAGGTTTATAAGGGACATCCAATCCTTCTTACAACCACATTCCTCTGTCCTTACACTTTTTGGGGTTGACAAAAAATTTGTTAACATTTTGGTGCTCGAAGGAGGGCTCGAACATCCATCTCCATTTAACCCGTAAGTGGAACTACCTTGACTTACATATGTAGAGCTTAGAGGATTTATCTCTACCAAGAATATCCCCTTAAGGAATCCTTTCAAACCAACCTACTCTTGATTCTTAACACCATTAATCACATCAACTAAGCTTTGCTTAGTCATGTCAGTTAAACGTGTTAAAATCACTGAGCCAGGGTCTTTCTAACCCCAAATGGTTAGACCAACCTACCAAATCACCGACGATCCTCAGCTTCATGAGGAGCAAGTATTAAGGCTCATGGTATTACAATCCATGAAAGATAAAAGAAGACAAGTGGCTTCTTATCATTCAAAAAAGTGGAGTCTGAATCCATCAACAACCTCTTAGGATAGGGGAAGCTTAAGGAATTTGTACAAAGATATCGAATAAATTGATAATAAAGAAAGATTTTCCAAGTAAAAATAAGTGTATCTACATGGTTAAGGAGTAAGACTGTCCTAAAATAAAAGGAAAATCCTAAACCACTACCTAAGATGGTAGTAAGGGGCGAAAATCCTTTGTCCCCACCAAGATGGCCTGGTTAAAGCACCTCCTAGATGGATGTCAGAGTAAGCCTTTATTCTCGTTTGAACATGCCTAGTCAAAGCATCCGTAAACCTTCGGCCTCTATTTATGCAACCTAGCTGGAGCACCTCCTAGAGGGAGGATGGAGTAAGCCTTTGGTCCCATCTAAGATGGGCTGACCAAATCATCAAACCAACCATTAGTACCATCTCTAAAGCCTTACTAAGCGCCTCCTAGAGGGAGGTCACGTAAGTCTTTGGTTCTGCTTAAGATAGCTAAACAAATGCACCGGATAACAGATCTAAATCATTACCTAAGACGGTGGTAAAGGGTTTGATCCAACTTGAGATTATCACCTAAGATGATGACAAAGAAAAGGGACTAAGATGTCCAAAGCCCGAAGAGAGGTAAAAGAACTCAATCAAAAAAGATCCTTTTGCGCTCTAATGCAAAATCAAACAATCTTCTAGAGGAAGGTAAAAAATGAGTTGTTGCGCCTCAAAGTAAAGAAAGCGGGATTTTACCGTAAAAGAAAGCATTATTACCAGATGGATTTTCTAGTCTTCTTTTATTATTCAGGAATTATGATTACCAGATGGATTTTCTGGTCTTCTTCTATTGCCAGATGGATTTTTCGGTCTTCCTTTATTACTGCCAAAGGGATTCTCTGGCCTTCTATTATAGCCAGATAGGTTTTTTGGTCCTCTATCATGATTGCCATATGGTTTTCTATATTTCTATTATTTCGACCAAATGGTTTTCTAGCCTTCTATTTAAAAGGATTCTATTATTCCTAGTCAGGTTTCTTGTTTACTTTCGGAAGATTTCCTAAAACAAGGAAAATAACCAACGATAAAAGTAAACTATCTCGCTTCAAGGAAAAAAACGGGGTTTCATTGAAATGGCTTTCGATGATTTAAGTTCAAATTGGAACTCAACTTTCTTTAAAATAACATGAATCTCCATTACTAGACTGAAAAGCAAACTCTTACATCAAGATCAAAAATTATGGTCCTCATACCAACTAAAATGTTGAATACTCAATCAGTATGGCTCCTAGTTCTCTTAACAGAAAAATTAATGGCTTATATTGTAAAGCTCAAAATACTGGAAAGCAGGGTATACATCTCAAATAATCCAACACATTCAAAAGTACATATGGTGCATTCAAGGTAACATTTATTTGAATACAAATTCGTTTATTATCTAATATGTTATGTACAAAAATCACAGGTACATAAATTAAAGTACAAAAAAGGGTCTATTTAAAGATCTATAAGCAATTCGTTACTAAAGTTCAAGGCTTTGTGCTATCCTATCCAGATCTTCAGTAGCTGATGAAGAATGATTTATGTGGTGAATAGCCATGTCCAAAAATTCTTTAAGTTTCTTCTCTTTCCTTTGAATAATGTCTGCATCATCAGTTGAGTCAATTTGAGTCCTCATTGCATGCTTAAGAGTCTTGTGGGCTCCTTTAAAAATTTGGACCATGCTCTTTAATTCTTTAATCTCCTACCTAAGACTGTGCTTTTCACGTTGAATTTTTTAACTTGACCTTCACAATCGTTAAGACTTTGAGGGATGTTTTCATTCTTCTTATTAAATAATTGCATGCATACAAATTTGACTTGCCTATCCCACTGAGAGATCACTTTGTTACTTAGACCTAGAGGTGGGTTTAATAAGTGGGAAATTCTTGCTAACTAAAGACTGAGATCTTGTCATCCTTCTAGGAGTAGGAGTAGGAAGGCTAGAATTGCCTTCGCTTGTAATGACTTCCAAAGATTGCTAGGATACTTGACTCTTCATTAAATCCACTTTAAGGTCATTTATTTATTGATGTAATTTAGCCATTTCTATATCAATATCGAATTAAGGTCCAGACTCTAGGACCGTGTTATTCTTCTTTTTCAACTATTGAAATTCTTTGTCCTTCTCTTTAATTTGATCCTCAAAGATAAAGATCATTTCTTTATAGTTTCTAAATATTGATCTTAATTAATAATATTTCTTGTGCCACAATTGTGCTTTTAGGTTGTCCAGAAACTGTAAAGTTGAAGCGTCTTGAGAAGACCGCCTCTTTTTAATATCGGCTATTAGTTTATCTTTGATAGTGTTCAGTCCAGAAAGAGCATGTGTAGAACCAGGTGCAAGCGCTAACTAGCTTTCCTACTTAGGATAAGTAAAATGGATATTAATACACAAAAATAAGCTCTTCCATTAATAATAGCAAAGTTTACAAATGATAAGGAAATTCAAATTACATCACGATTCCATTTTTGAACATTAAATAACTTTTAAAGTTTTGAAACATCGATTTTGGCCTTTTCAAATGACCTGACCGATAAGGTAATGGTAGAATCAAAAGGAGCATTAATCCCTTCTAGGTATTAGTTGGTGGGAATCGATGATAATCCCATTTTGCGGCTGAAGGGCTAGTGTGACCAGATAGCAATTTGGCATGATAAGTTCAAATTTCACTAAGTATTTATCATTTTCATCACCCAGGAAATCAAAATGAAAGTTAGGAAATCATGTGTATACTTTTGTAGATCTCTTAGAAAGCAGTGCCTTGCTAACTAGGATTTCTGATGGTTAAAGACTTCTCTTTAAATTGGTAAACTTACCCAAAAGTTCCATAGGAACATGACTATTGGGGAGTTCCTTAATTCATATAATATGTGAAAATTAGAGAAACAACTGCGTAAAGTTTAGAAGCTAGTTGAATTACATATTACAATTATATAATCATTCAGGTTCATATAATATTGATGTTTTATAAAATTCAGGAATACATCTCCCTTTATTATACTTTTTTCGGGTGGAAGGGTATTAAGAGAAAAGGGAACACTAGCAATCCTAGGATGAGGATCGCTTCCATTGTCATCTATATATCCTTTATGAAGGCATCCAAGCAAACCCCCATTATTTTCACCCAAGTAAGAAAGTCCACAAATTGACCCTTGGAATAGACTTTATAAAGGAACATCACCAAAGCATTTCTGTCATCAACTAACATCCAAAATAGAGTCATTAATTCATTGTTCTCTCTTGCAATCCTTTCTCGATATAAATGAGCTCTTTTCAAGTGAGGGGCGGCTTGCTTCTCCCTAAAATATTATAACCGTACGGTATCATCAGATAGGCCTTTGTATTTTTCAGTCGTGGCATTGTATTCAAGTTCCCAATTCAGTCGATTCTCCCTGTTCACACTCTTTTCATAATGAGTCTCGTAATAGTATTTGTCCTTTTTCCTTAACTAAAATAGCAAGCTCATCAATTAAGAGCTACATAGATAGTCTTAAACATCTCAAATAAACAATTCTATACCTGTGAAGTTAGAACTTGAGTATGAGTGTTTTCCTTCAGCCTACGGCTTAGGGGGGTGCTACCTTTTGAAGTAGTATCTTTCTTTGAAGTATCTTGAGGATCAGATAATTCAGTAAAGCCTATATCATGAACAGACAAATCTAATACCTGATCCATCTCCTCATCTTTTGGTCCTCCAGGACCCGTTCCATCACCATCATCGCCGTCATCGTCGTCATTATCATCTTCTTCTTCTTCCCCATCGGATTCTGTTTCTTCATTGATTGGAGGATCATCAAAGGTTAGCCACTTTTTGACATTGACCTTTTCTCAACAGGAAATTCAATTTGAGGAGACTCCTTATCCTTTTGCAGCTTAAGACTAAACTCCCTTTTGAACTTTTCGTTCCAATCCGAAAGAGATGGGAAGTCTAAGTCTGGGCATCTTTGGCTGTTATCAGCGTACACCATGAACAAGGCATCTACGTAGCATTTCTCAGTCATCTTAGGGAGAGCATCATTAAGAAAAGAGACGACTTTCTTCTTGGCGTCGTTGATAATATTATTTAAGTAGGCTAAGATGTCAGTTTTCCTTTGTAGCCTGTGCTTTAAAGATTTATTTTCATTAATAAGCTCGGCCTTTTCTTTATTTACCTTCTCAAGCTCCGCTTTGAGTTCTTTAGCCTTCTCAAGGTCAACTTTCAAAATTTTCACTTCCTCTTCCAGTGATTGTCTGGCTTTCTTTTCTTAAATGAGAGAGGAAGCAAGATTATCTCTTTCAGAAATGGCTTCATTCCTCGCTGTAGCAGCATCAATTATGCTATTATTAAGTGAGCTGACTTTTTCCTTTGAGTTCAGCTACTTCATTTGAAGGATCTTAAGAAGCCTCTTGAAGGAGATACATATGTTTTCCTACCTGGAATACATAACAAGTTTAAGTCAGCATAAAATCTATGAAGCTATAAATTATCCAAATGAATGGAAATATGTAGTGATAAAACCTACTTAAGAATAATGAAAAGATGATCCTTAGAATAAGTTGAGGGTTTCGATGACCCAAGAGAAGTAATAGAGGGAGATTGGATAGCCAATCAAATGGGATCATCAAAATTGGCCACATGATACTGGGCGCGGGCCTCCAAAGGAAGAGGATCTTTTAAGGAAGGAGACAGCCCAAGATCGGCATACAAACTACTAAGAGCTATTAGAGAAATAGGAAAAGAAATCATGAGGAGGGGATCTGAAGAGCGAGCCACCTTAGTAGATTCTTGAATTTTATGCCCAAGAGATTCCTAATTGGAAACCTTGAGGCTCGAGTCAATGGTCATATGTTCCTTCTCCTCTATGGCAGTAGGGGTAAAGTCACCCACAAGCTTAGGCCCTTTATTTGAGGAAGAAAATGGAATATTAGAAAGAATCTTATCATTCCATTTCTAATGCTTCGATCGCTTTGGCAATAGAGTCCTCAATGGAAGCAGGTTTGCTCAATCGAGATGAGGGAGGAATTTCATCTTTAATTTTCCTCTTTTTGGAAGCATCATCTTTAACTCATGTCTCTTTAAAAGCAATAGCAAGAGTAGACGAGCTAAAACAGAGAAGTCAATAAAACAACGACATCAAGAATTCCACATTGATATATAAAAACTTAACAATGGGCTGAAGTTGAACTGGAGAATAAGTAGATAAAGTATTACGGTTACTGATGACCAACGCCATTTTTCTTGGGCATTTCCTTTCATCATTGGGGTTTCCCTAAGTATTATATATTGGTCTAGAATCAGTGAGTAGTGACGAAGAGTAGCTTCTATCGGAAGTGCGGGTCTATCACCCATGCTCTTAGATGCCAGACTCAGGGATTCAATAGTCTCGCTATCAGAGGAGCTTAACTGCTTAGGAGCCAAACCTAAAGGAAAACATCCGTTGTGAGAAAAATGACAAATGTACCATAAGTAATAGGAAACAGAGACTTATGTATAACAAAGAAAGTTTCTCTAATCCTAGAATAGCATTTGACATAGAAAAATTGGTTTTTCTATCCTCTAGTCTTATTTATGGTATTGATGATCAAGCTTTTCGGAAGGGGAGAAATTCGATATAGAGGGTGACTCTACTGCTCACCTATCTTCGTAGGACTATATATGGTGTGAATAATTTCAGCACTAAGAGAGGGAACCTTAACCTCCCTGCAAGAACCTCAGAACAAATCAGATAAGTGTATGAATTTGGAGTTAATTGAATTAGTGCGATGTTTAGGTGCTCTAAGAATCTCAGGAGAAAGATAGGGAAAGGAAGATAACCCGAGTGCCATATATGAATTGGGGTGAAGGCGAAAAACCCTTCCAGGGGGATTGGCAATTCTGCCAGAAGGATCGACAGGAATAACTTCTATATCTGTAATTCCAAACTGCTTAAGAATGAAATCCACTTCTTCTTGAGTGGTAATATATGATGGATTAAGAAGATGATCCTCTTTTCTTATAGACGGAGAAGTTTTTGGATCCTTACTGGTCTACTTGATTTCATTATGCACTGTGTTCTTGCCTTCCATTTATCTACCAGGTGATATTATTCAAAATTAGAAATGTAATAATTAGAATGTTCATGATATAAAATGGGATATTATATTCTAAAACAAGGAATATATAATTGGTTGCCTAAATTATGGCACCAAAATGTGGAAAGTCTATAGTCCCACATAATATTTGCAACAAGTCAATGGCCATTACATAGTTAACGTCGAACTTACGGAAAATTTAAACTTTTATGTCGATTAAGAGTGTGCAAAAAATGTTAGACTTATCGTATGAAAGCAAGCCTACGTATTTTTACAAGAAACTTAAAGTAAGAATTATCATAAGAATTACCAAAGTGTTATGTTGCATGGATGAATTAAGAGACGAATGTCGCATTAGTTATGCTATAAATTACAATGTCATGTCGTAGTTATGGTTAATGCCGAAATGATAGAATTGCCAGTATTGATGAGTAATTTCAACATAGGTCTATAATATTTTTATATGTGGCCCATGAAATTACTACAATGACTATGTCATAAAATAATAATGTCGTATAATGTCTACATAAGAATGTTGGAAATGATTTCCAAAGAAAAATGATAAAATGCAGTGAGATTATTATTGTCGTACAATAGTCTCATAAGTCAATATCAAATCTAAATGATAATGTTTTTAATCAATGTCGGACATCATAACGATGTCGTAAGGCATAGAAATAGAACTAAGAAATATTGGGTTTTGGGTCTAATAAACTATTTGTTTCATCATTAAACTATAAACGCCCAGGGTCATCCGATTTTAGTTAATCCAATAAATCATCGAAATGACATAAAAAATTATTCGCTAATTCAATCCATAAGCATAGCTAATCATCGAGTTAACCGAAAATATGAAGATTAGCCACCCTAATCAAATATCAAAACTTAAGCACCAACACAAATCCAAAAATCCCTAAATCAAACCCTAACAGCTATTCGAATGAGAAATTCCTAATTTAACTCACTGGTTTAATTGATTGAAATGGGATATGTACCTTAATTTTTTCTTTGATGCTGAAAGACCGGAATTTGCGACTAAGTTTGAAAATTTTAAATTTGTTTGTTTGAGCTTTTAATTCCAGGTAAAAAGAGGAAGATGGAGAAGATTTGACTATTTATAGCGTAAAAGAAGACATACAACTATCATTGGATCAAATTTAAATGTACGGTTGGATCTGCAAAGAAGATCAATAGATGGTAAAAAGCTAATGCCTATGGTACTGACTTAAAAGGTCAAGCTTCCTGCATATTAGGGGGGCAAATGTTACCGCCAATGTTAATTCCGAAGGTACGTGGCATAACAACGTAACAGTAATCCTGCATCAATAATCAATGTCGAAAGTATGAAGGAAAACCAATGCCGGAAGCATACAATGCCGCCCCTCATCAATAAAGAATACTAGACAATGTCACAGGCACCAATGAAGCCAGCAATACTGAATTACATCAATGCTACATACCTCTTATAAAGATGAATGGGTAATATTGTGCCAAAGAAATTGGAAACAATGTCGCATGTTAGTAAGGAAATGACAACATTTGAAAGCTCTATGCCGAAATCCATCATTGTTATAATGGCTTGGTATAGCATCGATGTCGTATCATGTTAATGTCACATTCCATCCATGAAGCACTTCTTCCATGTAGCCAGAAGAATCAATGCTGCTCTTGATTAATATCACATCTTTCCAGTGCCTCCTTATTCTAATGTCACCCTTCGAAGTAATGTCATGTCTCATCAATGCCGCTTCACCATCGACGTGTTCTCCTATCAATTCCACTCATCACCAATGTCGTCTCTTATTAATGTCGCTTATGCTTCACCATCGATGTTGTCTCCTATCAATTCCGCTCACCACCAATGCTGTCTCTTATTAATGCCGCTTATCATCAATGCCACCAATTGTCAATGCCGCCTCTTATCAATTCTGCTTGTTATCAATGTCGTTTGCTATCGATGCAGCCTGTTATCAATAGTGTATGTTATCAGTGCCAAATAATGCCAAAATCGCCACTTATCATTATCGGCACTTACTGATGTCGTGCCATAGAAATGCTGCACTTCATCAACCTTCAAAGGAGGTTGTAAATCATATAATGCCAATATCGAATGTCATCAATGAAGGCTATCAAGGCGAGATTAATGCTAAGCGTCAAAGTTCCCCATTATGCAAGTGGATGCTAAAGTAGAGCATCATGCACCATTAGTAAGGTTAATGCTGAAAGTCTAGCATGCCATATGGACACATAGCAGCCATATCGCATCCCTCAACGCCTATAAATATGGACTTAGGGTATGAAGAAAGGGACGAATCATTCTTTTCTCATCTTTTATATTTTAAACTTTTGTAACCCTAAATTGATTTGGAGATTTTAGTGCCGATTGTACTTTTGCGCATAGGACTTTTTACATTCATCAATTACATAACATAGGAATGAAGAGGACTTGGGTTATGACTTGTTTTTGAATTCTAAAGCACTTGTGATTCTTAATATAACTCGCTTCAAATTCCAAAAGCACTCATAACCTCGATTTGTGTTTGCATAAGGTTGTTCTATATAGATTAACATTGCTTCGGCATGGACATGCTCAAAAGCTCATCATGGACATGCTCAAAAGCTCATCATGGACATGAACAAGCCAAGCCTAATTACCCAAGCTCTTTCTCAACCAAGTGTCGCTTTTGCCAACACTCATTGAGGTTCACAAGGGACATCCAATCCTTCTTACAATTACATTCCTCTTTCCTTACACTTTTTGGGGTTGATGAAAAAATTTGTTAAAAGTTGTGAAAAAATTACCACGTTATAGTTTTATTTCATAAAAAATATTCATAATATTCACATTGAAATATAACTATGTTTATTTTTCAATCGCCGTCAAAAAAATTCATTATTTCATAAATAATATTCGATATGTTTTACGAAAACAGTTTCATAATTTGATGTAATCAATATGTTGTATACAACAAGCTCCTACTGTTTCCGCTTTTATTGTAATAAAGTAATTAATATGGAGGTGCATCATTCACTTAATATAGATTATTTATTTCATATACCGTAACTTTTTTATGGTGGAGAGTTTTTTGATCAAATACCTTAAACTCAAAGAAATTGTCAACTGTGCTTTTGACCAAACCGATTTCAACTGGAAGTTAGAATGTCAAAATGAAGATAAAATGATTCAAGGACTTTTGAAACATTATAAAAAGGAAAGAATAAGGAAATATCAAAAAATGAGTGGAAAAGTTGACTTGAAATTGAAATTTTCAACCTAGCGCTTGGTGTCGGACCTAAGTCGTACCTTAGCTGAACCTAGGAAAAATGAAGGAAACCCGAGTTATGAATTTACTCTTGTCTGACTCGCAAAACACTCAGGTCGGACTCGAAGCAATCGTCACTAAGTACAAAACTTGATACCGACATATGACAACTCAGTACTGACTTGTTTTTTCCCAGACCCAACTTACAAAACTCTCAGGTCAGACTCTAAGCAATCGTTACTGAGCAGAACTCAGGTCGGACACAAAAAACTCTGTAGTCGAACTCCAAGCAAGTACAACTCGGGCTAGACAAACAAAACTTTCAGGTCAGATCCAATCACTCCAACATTTGGATGACTCCATGTAGAACGAACGCGGAATGACTTGAAAACTTGAAGGCACACTTAAAATAACTAGAGAATTGAGTTCAAGATATTTGGATGAAAAATACACTAAGGAGAGATGTCGGCACCGACCTCTCATGTTAACTCCATAGATGCCATGACTTCTTGGAATGCCTCAATGTGGGATTAAAAGAGTGTTGTAAAAAGTAGAACTCATTCTAAGCTAAGGAAAAAAGTCATTACTGACTCTTAGGCAAAAAGGTTGACATTGAGTTGTTATGGAGAGAGGCAGGTACCTACTTGTATTGGACGACCAATGATCGATGGAAACAACATGGGACAGCCTAAAATAAAGTGGGATGAAGTATAGAATGGAAGTCGGCTCACTTGGAGTTAACTATAGATGTTGAAACTGACATGAGAGGTCAATAGTGACATATGTATTAATCCATGTGAGTTCGCGACTTTATACACTCCTTTGGACTGTCATCTGAACTCTGCTCCAGCTCCCCTTCTGGCCTAATACGACTACTACCTCTATAAATACAAAGCATAGAGCAACCAAAACAGGATTTGGATTCTACTATCACTACACAGGAACTCTATCTCTTCTTCAACTCTTTCATCTTCACAATAGTCACCAGAGCATCTCCTCCAGGCAATTTTAGGACTTAGAACTTGTCTAACCCCTGTACTTATGATTTTTATCCCTCAAACCTCTTGTAATCTCAAATACATAGGATCAAATCAATAAGCAAAGTTATAAAGTGGACGTAGGCTTAGTTTACAGCCGAACCACTATAAAAATCTCAGTATCTCTCTCTATTTCTTGACTTTATTGCTATTTTCTATTATCTTTGCCCTATTCTAGCAGGGCTGGTGCTTTTACATATGCATCTTGGGTGTTGATCCATGTTTTGGGCTAACAGAAACAAATCTCATATAAATAAATTTTCTATATAAAAATACATTTCGGAATAGAAGTCGTATTTCTTATTCCAATGTTAAGTATCAATTATTATTTTTACAGTTCTCATTTTTGATGTTTCTTTATGAAGCAGAAGTGGCCATTCACTTTCTTAATCCCAACTGTAACTTAAATTACATCTACCCTTGTACATTCATTATTCTGTCTAAATGGTCGAACCATTAAAAAGAAATCCCTTTCTACAATATCATAATGAACTCTTTACAAAAATGCACTTCATCATCATTAACGTTTAAGGATGCCAAATGTGATGTACCTAATGTAAACTTATCGAACTGATATTTCAGTGATCGAGTTCTTAGATTTATCTTATAGTTTGGTCTAGTGTTACATTTAACATAATATGATCTTTATTGTAATCAATGAAATTGAATACTCGATCTAACAGTATGGTTTGCATATTTTGGATGAACTAATTCATCGAAATATCACACTACAAAACGTGACCATTCATTGTATGACATTTATATGCAATTTTATATAGATCAAATATCCATAGTAGTATATTGCTTTTGAGTTCGAAACTCATAGGACGCAATACACAGTCTCGACCAAATAAACACGTAAGCGACCAAATTACAAATGTATTTAGTAGATGTAAAATTAGGCCCTTGCATAGGTATTGAAACTTAATAGGAAATAAGTATTTGTTGTTAAGTATATTTTATATTTCTATTTGTCAATTTTCAATTCAATTTAATTGTATATCTTAACTGATAAATATTTTATCAATCATATCAAATGCACAAATTTATCAATGTAGATCATTATAACATTGTATAGCATATGTTCTTACAATATTAGAAAGGTTAAATGTTATATGTAACATCCTGTATTTTTAAGCCATTGAATGTGAACATTTAATTCGTTTTAAATGTTAATGTGGATCTTAATTGATTTTGAAATGAATGGATTCGAGTTCAATTAATGTAATAAGCTATAATTTTTAATTATAGTAATTCTGGTTGAATTTGAATAATGGGGAAATAATAATTTAAATATTCGAGATTGAGATAAAAAGTAAATCTGGATGTAAATAGTGATAAAAATGGTTTTAGAAAGTTATTTTGAGTTATTTGAGTGGGAATAGTGTGGTGGGAATTTTAGATGAATTTTAAAGTTGATAAATTTAATATTGGGATTTTATATCAATTTAAAAATGAGTTTAATATTATTAAAATGAAATTTAATCAGATTTTAGTCCGGGATGAGCCAGAATGATTTTTAATGTGTTTATAAATTTTATATGATTTATTGTTAAGTTAATAAAATTTTGAAAGTGAAATTTTAAGCGTTTTCGTCAATTTTGAAAATTTCCCGATTTAATAGACGAGTTAAAATAGCCTTCCGGGGCACAGTCTCGGAATTCGACGAAACCAGTTCCATTGGATTCGTAATAGTTAGTTATTATTGGATTTCAATTTTCGTAGCAATCGGAGTTGTCGTGTGACCGTGGCAGCTCGAAACGCATCGAAATCGATTTAACCGATTTAATTTTAAATTGACCGTTTAATTCCGTAACTCGCATATACGATCAAATTAGTTTACGAAACTTGTTCCATTGTGTCCGGAACATGGGAAAACCCTAGAATCGCCTGTCGGAACGCGTAGTTTGGAGGTCGTTTGCGTAAACTGTCGATTTGAGAAATTTTATTAATTAAATAATATTAAATATATATATATATTAACTTTTATATCATCTAAACCCTAGCTTATTCGTTCAGCCGCCGTTTACATTCTTTTCAATGGCCGAGACTTAGCTTCGATTCTCCTCAAAAATCTTTTGATCCAAGCCTCGATTTCGAAAATTTTCAACTGAAGAATCGAAGGGAACTTCGAGATCTATGAAGTGAACGGGTGAGATGGGCTATGGCAAGGTGGATCGCTGGTCGGAGGGGATCGGGATTGCTACATTACAGCATGATAGGGGGTTCTCGCTTCACGGTTTGGTGGCGAACGGGAGACTCTTACCCCTACATGTCCCCGGGGGTAGTATAAGGCCTTTTGGGGTTGGTTTGCTAGGTGCTTACAGTCGAGAGGCTGGCCGTAAAAGCAATCCCGAGGTACCAGTGTGTGCCACGGCGGAGAGTGGCCGCTGCCGATGGTTGAAAAGCCTAGGACGTCACACTTGGTATCAGAGCTTAGGCTGGCGACAACCTAGGCTTTGGTGGGAAAAATTACTCATTTTCAATAGAGTCATAAGTACTCTATAATGAGTTGAGAGTAATAATAGCTATGAGAGTGTACTTGTTAGTGGATATAAAATTGTTTTTGTACTGTGTTGACTTATCGGTTGAGTGTTTATGAATTCTGGTCGGTGCGGGAAGTACAACCGTATCGATAGGGGTTTCTAAACTCTTAAACAAGATAAACCGACATAGTATTGTTTTAAAGTGGGTAAATGAAATAATTTTACCCAAAATTATATTTTGATATAAAGAAATAAGTTTTATAAATTATTATATATATTGGATGTTTGTTTGGTTGTTTCTTCTATAATCAAATAAGAAATTAAAATATGATTTAAAAGTTGAAATGATTTCTAAGCAAATAAGAATTTAAAGTATTAAAATGGTTTATAACTAAACCGAATTAACTGAATATGTTTAAGTAAGAAGAAGTATAATTAAAATTTGATTTAAACCAGAATTTTGATTCCGGAAATTTTGGGAAGGGTTTTAAATTGAGTTTGATTGAAATTTTGGGAATGTTTAAAATGTTTTCCAAAACTTTTGTAGCAATGATGGAGTATATTTTGGAAAATCTTTTTGAATGGAAATTGGTTGAGATGAGTTTTGAAGTAAGAAGGCACTGAACTCACTTCAATCGCTGGAAAATAATCCTGATGATGCTGGCCACATCATTAGAATTCATTTTCGAGTTTCTAAAGTGATGGATTGCTTCCGTGGTGATTGGTTAAGATATTTGTTTATACTTGTTTATATACAATTTTAAAGGGGGAAATTGTTTTGGTAAAAGCATATTGTTTTGGAATTTGGTATTTGATTTGGATATCAAATGGAAATGTGTTGATTTATATTTCAAATTGGTTTTGAAATAAATCCGGGTAAATTGAATTCTGAGAATTCTGTCAAAATAAAAAGGTAAAATTGAAATAAATCAACTATAATCTTGAAAGTAAAGTTGATTTAAGTGAGAAAGGAAGGATGGAAATTTTAATCCAGAAATTAAAATTTAATTTGGGTAAATGAAGGTAAATGAAGTTATTGAAGTGAATAGAAATTAGGATTTAACTTGGGATAAGTTAAATAAAATTGGAAATTGGAATTAATTTGAGTTAAGTTGAAAGATTAAATGACTTTTTAATTGTGGATCATTGTGTAACAAATTGTATCCATAAGCTGGTAAGTGTTATACTTATAATCTAGAATTGTGTATTTAAAATTTGCAAAGAAATGAAGGTGTATGGAATATATTTGGATTTAATTTATGGTAAGTTAAATAAAATTGAGAATTTGAAATTGAATTAAACCTGAATGAATTGGAATCAAATTGAATTTGATATAGAGGTGAAATGTAAATGCTTATAATTGTGTAAGTGAATTCATATTCTTAAGTTATAAAGTGTTATAATTTGAAGTTGTGATTAAATGGAAATGGACATAAATGAGCAATCTAAACTCTTAAATAGAAGTGAAATTGAAGTTCATTAATGGAAATAGTTGAATGGTATGGTGACTTCAAACTTAATCCTAAATGAAATGTAAAGTAAGATAAGGTAAAGTGAGATATAAAAGATGTAAATGAACTTAAATAGTAAATAAGCTTTGAACTTATTTATGGAAAAATAAATTGGATTGAAGTGGAATTTAAAATTCAGTTGCATTATAAACAATAGTGAATGGAATTCAATTATTATTTAAGTAGTAAAGGAAGTGGAATGAGTTTAATTTGGCTAAATAAAACTTAGTAAACTTGGAATAAATTTGGATAAGAATCGAATTGAATAGAAATTTAACTCAGTTGAGGGGATGTTGAATGTAGTAAATGCTTACTCAATTAAATCTAAGATGATTGTTTGGGAATGAATTTTATGTAAGCTAAATTAAATGGAATTTATATTGGCATGGACGAAATTTTGACAGTTTGTTAAAATTTGGAAAGTAAAATAAAGACCCAGTTCTGGAATGGGATTTAAGTTTGGTAATAAATGTTGGAAGTGAGGATGAATAATGGAATTAGCTTATAATAGTGGTGGTTTGAATTGTAAAGTAAATTCAAATGAGAGAAATAATTTAAAGTGATCTCTTTGTTAATGAATAAATCTAAAATGGATAGAATAAGTAAACAAAAAGCATTTAGATTTATAAATGAATTGAAATTTGATTTGAATGAGAATCAAATGAAAATAAAATTAAATTGATATAAGAAGATAATGAAAATATTGTGGAAGAACTTAAGCAAACTGAATAAAAATTATGGTCGAGCTTTATAATGTAATCATATTGAAAATGGAAATGCATGTGTAATTGTGTTAATTAATTATTGAGATGAAATAAGGATGTATGGGTTGTAAACAATCCAGAATGGAATGATATTAATGTAAACTTGAGTTGGTTAATGAAATAAAATGTAAGGAAAGTTTAATTTAATTAAAAAATTGCATTGGAATAAAATACTTGGATTGTGAACCATGCAAATGGAATAAAATTAATATAAATCTGAGTTGAAATTAATTTTATATGGTTATAAGCTTAAGTGGTGATTATTTTGCGTGAATGAAATGAAATTGGCATGTATTCGGAATTGAATTGTTTAACAAGCAATTGAAATTGATTTTTGAATAAATTAATATGGATTAGGATCTAATTTAAAGAGTTTGTAAATGAATGCAAGTGAATTGATTTAAAGTAGCAAATGGAATGGATTTTGAATCAACTGGAATGAATTGACATTTTATTAAGTAATTTTGCATATGAATGAAAACGGATCATAAAAGAAATGCAAATGTTTCAAGTTTAAAATAAAATTTGATTGTAAATCAAAATTAGGAATGTAAGTTAAAACAAAAATGTAAGAAAGGCATATGTAATCATATTGAAGTGGAAATGAATTGGGTGAAATAAATATGAATTGTATATGGTGAATTTGAATGTAAATCATTCAAGTGAAATAAAAATGAAGTTTGGACTTGAATAAGAAATTTGAAAGGTGATTTAAATCTTTGAATTGTTGATAAAATATGGTTAACATGGTTAATGATGAAGTTGTTTGGTTTGGTTATGAAATAGATGTGTGTGGCTTGCATTTATATTGGAAATGTTGTTAAAATGCTCATATCTTGAAACTGATGAGTTTGTTTGAGCTTAGTACAGGTACGGAAGGCGTTCGAGAGAGTTAGAGCGCGTATATGCGTTATATTAGCCGCTTGCTATTAAAATTTGCTAAAAAGGTACGCCTACGCAAATATAATTGGGAAAATGATATATATATTGTGATATATTTTGGTTTCCGGCCGTGTGAGCCGATGTATATATATTTGTGTATCCTGCGATATCGCAGAAGCTCCTCCGTACAAAGGAGACTCCGCCAAAATTTTCCAGAAATTTTGGGAGTTAGAAAATTTTTGGGGTTTTGGAAAAATATTTTTATTAACTAGTAAAGTTATTTTGGAAGCGAATGTTAAAATAAAGGGTTTAGAGTAAAGAAAGCAAATGGTTTTGAAATGGAGCTGAAACTTTTTGGGAAAGTGGATATAAGCTTTTAACTAAGCGAATTGGGTAAGTAAATGGGTTGGAGAGTATTTTCTACCTTAGCAAATTTCAGGGACGAAATTTTTTATAAGGGGGAAGGAATGTAACATCCCGTATTTTTAAGCCATTGAATGTGAACATTTAATTCGTTTTAAATGTTAATGTGGATCTTAATTGATTTTGAAATGAATGGATTCGAGTTCAATTAATGTAATAAGCTATAATTTTTAATTATAGCAATTCTGGTTGAATTTGAATAATGGGGAAATAATAATTTAAATATTCGAGATTGAGATAAAAAGTAAATCTGGATGTAAATAGTGATAAAAATGGTTTTAGAAAGTTATTTTGAGTTATTTGAGTGGGAATAGTGTGGTGGGAATTTTAGATGAATTTTAAAGTTGATAAATTTAATATTGGGATTTTATATCAATTTAAAAATGAATTTAATATTATTAAAA
Organism: Allium fistulosum; assembly: GCA_030737815.1. NCBI lineage: Eukaryota > Viridiplantae > Streptophyta > Magnoliopsida > Asparagales > Amaryllidaceae > Allium > Allium fistulosum. The sequence continues at coordinate 171,122,779 of CM060907.1, forward strand.
TGCAATTTAATCAGATTTTAGTCCGGGATGAGCCAGAATGATTTTTAATGTGTTTATAAATTTTATATGATTTATTGTTAAGTTAATAAAATTTTGAAAGTGAAATTTTAAGCGTTTTCGTCAATTTTGAAAATTGCCCGATTTAATAGACGAGTTAAAATAGCCTTCCGGGGCACAGTCTCGGAATTCGACGAAACCAGTTCCATTGGATCCGTAATAGTTAGTTATTATCGGATTTCAATTTTCGTAGCAATCGGAGTTGTTGTGTGACCGTGGCAGCTCGAAACGCATCGAAATCGATTTAACCGATTTAATTTTAAATTGACCGTTTAATTCCGTAACTCGCATATACGATCAAATTAGTTTACGAAACTTGTTCCATTGTGTCCGGAACATGGGAAAACCCTAGAATCGCCTGTCGGAACGCGTAGTTTGGAGGTCGTTTGCGTAAACTGTCGATTTGAGAAATTTTATTAATTAAATAATATTAAATATATATATATTAACTTTTATATCATCTAAACCCTAGCTTATTCGTTCAGCCGCCGTTTACATTCTTTTCAATGGCTGAGACTTAGTTTCGATTCTCCTCAAAAAATTTTGATCCAAGCCTCGATTTCGAAAATTTTCAACTGAAGAATCGAAGTGAACGGGTGAGATGAGCTATGGCGAGGTGGATCGCTGGTCGGAGGGGATCGAACGTGGTTCGTTCGTATGGGTTTTTCGCGTCGATGATGGCGCCGAGTTCATCGTGCTCTCGACTGTGGGTGGTGCTCGCGGAGAGCTTCAGAACGATGGGTCCCGATCGCATTCAAGTGGAACGAATGGGGTGCGGCTCGAAACCCTACAGAGGCAGCCTTGGGTTCTTTCATGTACGCGCTATCTCCTGTACGAGTGCGTGAGGGAGTTGATGAAAGGAACGACCGTGATTTTGTTCTATGAAGTGCGGCCCTGATTGCATTCTGGTATTGTAAAAAATATATAAAATGAAAATTTGTTTTAAAATGCTATTAAAACTTTAAAATTTTACATCTCTCACATTCGATATCAGATTTTAACGACATTGGTGGCGTTGGAATCGCAGAGAGACGTACTACATGAGGGTGCAGATTCGGAGTCATTCCGGGCAAGTAGAAATTTGAGTTAAATCGGACGTCGTCCGGTTTAATTTAAAATTTCGAACGCTCGCCGAAACCTCAAGGTGAGTTTTCTCACTCACATCTGGATGCTAGGCATTTTAAATAATTAATATTTAAATATCTGTGTGATTGGCCGAATATAATTGTTATTATCAGTCTGGATTGATATTTATATATGTGATGTGCTAATATTTGTGGATGCAGGGAGAAACAGGTTGGAGGGATCCAACTGGATTCCTCATAATGTAGCAATTATTTTATAAATTGTTAATGGTGTCTATTTATATGATGTGATTGATAAATCTGACCTTAAATTGTACTGTGATATTGTTGGATAAATTGTAAATCCAGAATTTAATTAAATGAATAAATTGGGATTTAAAGGTAATCAAAGAAATTGATAAATATGAATTTAGAAGAATTTAAAATTTTGGAATCTGTTTTGGATGAAAAGGGTAAATTGGTAAAAATTGGAATTCTAAATACTGTGGAAAATTTATCAATTGTTAAACGTGAAATATAAATTTCTAGAAATAAATTCTATGGAAATTATGAACTGTTTAAAATATCGATGAATTATTTTTAATAATGAATAGTGTTATCTGGAAATTTAGAATGTGTTGGAATGAAGCTTTCAAATGTAAAATTTACAGTTTTAAGTGTTAATAGAATATTTTGAAATGTCGTTTTCTCCATTGGAATTTTATTTAAGTAAATTGAAAATATGGTTTTCATTGAAGAATTCTCCAAATTTATTTTACTTAAAGATGTTTTAAACTATATTTTAAAAATGAATTTCCGGATATGGGAAATTGAGTTGAAACTTCGAACGAAGTTATAAATAAGTATGGAATTGGAAATTTATGTTGTAAACATAAACTGAATTTGAAATAAATCGGTTGAATTTATATGAAAGAATGCTTTGGAATGTTTGAACGGAAGTGTTTCTGTGGGAATCCAAGTTAGTGTTTTAAAGGATTTTATTTAATTAAAAGTTAAAGTTTTAAATTGTTTAAAGAGTATTTTAAGAAAAGTATTACTTTGAAAGAAGAAATTTCAAGTTTGTTTTAAAGTTATATGATTAAGTTATTGGTAAAGGCTAGTATTATTCTTTTAAACTCCACTTTTAAATCTAGTAAACTAAACCTTTATTTAAATCGAATTTATATCTTATTAAATAATAGTATTTAAAATAGTTTTGAAATTTATATTTTGAGTAAATAGATAGAAGAAAGTTACATATTTTAAAGTATATTTCAGTATAAAGTATTTTAACTGTTTTAAATGCAAAAAAGGTTTTATACTTGGTTTTTCCAAATGGAAATAATGGTAAAATGGTTTACCGTGTTAAGGAAGAAATTTGGGAATTCGTTCAAAATGAGTTTTGAAATGTGAAAATATATCTTTTGAAGATACTAAAGGGAAAGAATAAATAATGTGTGAGATTATTTATTGTGTGATGGATGCTTATGGATGCTTGTGAATGTGAATTGATAGTTAAATCACCGACTATCAATATTGGCTAAATGCGCTGATCGTTTCGAAGAGACCGGGATCGAGATTTATTTCTTGAAAACCACTTCGATCCGGTTTGTACGTTTCGTGTAACGTGTTCGGAGTCGAAGATGGAGCAGTGAAGAGCAAGGGCTAGTCGCTACTAATCCTGAGGATATTTCCAAAATGGATGTAGTAGGAGTAGTGCCTTCGGTTCCGTTCGTACCCGGGATGGACTTGTATGGACGAATGCTTTCGTGACATCGTCAGGTGGACGATGGGCATTCAAAGGGATATGTTCTATAAAGGTAACGCTTAGCCTCAAGCCTCATCAACCGGGAATGACTGAAAATCAGGGGTTATGCAGCAAGGCTTCGTGGGTAGCGCCTACTGGAGAGTATGGTCATCCCTGTCTAGATGTCCCTTTTATTTCGGCTTAGTGGTGCGGTTGCTGATCACAACCGTGGGGTGATTATATTCGGAATTGCCCATAGGTGATTCCGGCCTTGTGTTGCAGGGGACTTAGGGTGGGTCCTCGGTACTGTGATCTAGGCCACGTACAGTGACAGGTGGTACCCCAGTGCCTAGTCATTCGTTGGAAATCCATTCTCCCTACGTGCCTTGTACGTGTTTTGTTTGTATTACCCACATTGTGGCTAGTATGCCGGAATTTAATAGATGTAACAATTTCGGCTATTTTATAAGTATTTGTAAATAGACCCTATTATAATATCAGAGGATTTTTATAAAAAGTGTTTTAGCTATCGTAAGGTAAAAACCCGACATGTTTATTTGTGGCGTGGTCTTACGAGATGCTTTTGATTTTCAAAGGATTTTTGAACTTTAATAATCAATTGGGTGTATTTATGATGCGCTGGTATTCCAGACTGACTCGGGTGTTATTTTATTATAATTCTCGGGTCAGACCGAGTATATTTCAGGATAGGATGCTATGGAGCACAGGAGAAGAGCTGGAGTTCGAGACATATTTCTCGTACTTGTATTATTCCGCTGCTGTGATTGTTGTATTGATTGATTGACTGGATATTGATGATTGTATTATGATATACTCTGATGATGATGTATTGTATATAAACAGATATAGTTTTCATTTTGTGTAAAGATCTGTATTTATATATTCTAGTTTATTCCGCTGCGATGGTTAGATTCTGATATTTGTTTAGTTTCTTCTTCGTCTACCTCCTTTCTTTAATTACAATCTGTCTTTTCCGGCATTCGATTGTCGGCATACTATACTGTGGGGTATTTTGTGTCGATTTTCGAGGGTCGAGAAGAGCGGGTCGTCACATTATCATTTCATTTTGCTAATAAAGCTCCCACTAGACTTTTATGTTTCTCCAAACCCTAGGATGAAATATAGAAGTCTCTCTACTTCACTAGTGGGTGTTAGTACTCGTCTGTGTTGGAGTTCTGACTTTGAGTTTGCTCAACAAGTCATAACTCTATGGACAAAGGAACTATATATTGGTTGTATCCTATACAACTCCTAACCCTTGATACCTTGTCCTAATTTCACTTCGACCTTAAGTTTGCTCAACAAATTGAAATGAAATTATTCACTCATTCCTACCATATCACGACGGCCTAAGTATAGTATATATACCTTAAGTTTGCTCAACAGATACATATAGTTATCTTACCTCGTCTATTCAATATATTAATGATACTAAACATAACATCCCTAGCTTGAGTATGCTCAACAACTAGGGAGTATGTAAGTAATTCATCAATATATATGGTAGAGGACAACATTATATTGAAGACTCAAAATCCTTAATATATTATACTGAGTGATATCAACTTATGGAATAATGTATTTCTTTTGTAACACCTTTGTGATTCAAGTGTCGGATACATCGGAAATCATAATAAACATACGTTTATCTATTTATTTATTCCTTAAGACTATTTAGGCTTTCTTAATGTTCCACCTTTAATTTACACATTCATATTATATAAGTTTAATTATCATATGAATTTTATATTTCATATTATTTATATAATAGTCTCATGTATAATATTAAATTAATTAAATAATATTTAATTAATTAAATAAATTAACACTTTAATTAATTATTATATTACTCAATTATAACATATTATATTGAATACATATATATATATACTATAACTGTTTGGGACAAAACATAGCACAAACACCCAAATGATTGTAGTAGAAGAAAGAGTGAAGAAAGTAAACAAACAAAAAAAACAATATATTATAATTGTTCGACTAATTATTGCCTACGTCCACTTAGATTTGTTACTGATTTGGTTGCTGATTATTAATACTATTCAGATGGATCGGTAATGATCCTCGGGATTACAAGAGATTATTGAGAAAATTGTTAAGAGAGCAAGATTTCCCCGAAATGACACCTCTCCTCGTCCATTTATAGCTAAGAATCGCCGAAAATCGCTCATCATGATTGCAGCTACATTCCCCATGTCTAATAGTAGTTGATCACGAAAGATCGTGGCCATGTCAGAATTTCTACAGAACGATATCGATCCATAGGCATTGAGTGGTACCGATCCATAAGATCGACTTATGGATCTCTTCCATTACCTTGTATAGATGTGACTTGTTGTTCGCTTCATGTTTTCAGTTTGGTTGTTTTGCTACAAGCTTGTTTCTGAATCGATTACTTGGATTGATGGTGGAATAGAGTTTTTAACCTTAAGTGATGCCGACACTCGACAACAACATGCATGCGATTGATCCTATAAAGCTTGGAATAGGTTGCTACCAATAATACTTGGAAGTAGAGGGGATTTGAGGTATTTTGGGTGAGATTCTATGGATCGATACCAATCCATAGAGATGGATCGGTACTGATCCATCACTTAGATTGGTTGAAGGTTGTTGAACTTCAAGTGGCTTTGCACTCGCATTTCGGTCATGATTGCACTTGGTTTCTAGACTTGTCAGCTATCTCTTTGGGCTCCCTGCCTTGATAACTTTCAAGTCCAACCCATTGAGTTCGTCTACACACTATCTTGTCAAAAGGTTGGATAACACTTGCCCCCCAAAGCACGCCATACGAATGGAAGGTGTGCTTTGCTCAATAAAAAATATCAAAGCCGATGAAACATCAACAGTTAAATTTCTTGGCTATCAATCGACCAAGCTGCGATGAATCGCCGGTTCCTTCGGATCCACCTAAAAGTCAAAGATCATTCTAGACCACAATAGCTAAGGACTCGAGTCCTTGCTTGAGTGTTAATCATAAATGATCAACATTTCGTGTTCTCTAGGAATTATCGTATAATGTAGTACATCCAGGAGTTAATAAACATATATTAAAATCAATGGCTCAATTCAGTAATTGCTATCAAATTGCTTCAAAGTCAATTGGTGTTCGAAATCAAATTCTAGTTTTCAAGATCTCTGGAGCATGCACTCGATCACTAATTCAATTCTTGATCACTCCGGATCGTTAATCAGATCTTCAACCTTTCCAAGCTGTAGGTCCATTGTCGATCTCACCGGATCGTTCCTTGATCTATCCGAATCGCTAATAAAACAATCATCCTCTTCGGAATGTTAACTCAATCATTGATTTCTCTGAACCGTTAATCCAATCATCAATCTATTCGGATCATTATATCAAATTATTGATCTCTCAGGATCATTAAATCAATCACCAATCTGTCTAGGTCCTTAATTCGATCAACGATCTCTCCATTTCGTTATTTCAATCTACAATCACTCTGGATTGTTTAGCATCCAATCTAGGGTTTGATCTCTCCATATCGTTTGACATCCAGTCTATGGTTCGATCTATCAGAACCGTTTCTTGATCTCGTCGGACCATTTAACATCCAATCTTGGGTTTGATATCTTTGGATCATTTGACATCCAATCTAGGATTCGAGATCTCCAGATCCTTGCTGAGTTCAATCCACTCATTCTTCGACGAAGGGACCGAACAAGCAAGTAAGTCCATTCACTCACTCTCCGATGAGGCGACTTTCCTTCACACAAGCCCAATCCACATGCTCTCTGGCAAAGGGGCTTGCACCTTGTGGTCATCGCCTTATATCTCTGAACAAGACTACCATAATCAATATCAATCATCATGCTCAAGTGGTTTTCAAAATCAAGAATTAATAAAATTTAAGTTTTAACATCTATTACAACATTTATTCAGACACTACAATCTAACATCTAGCTTTAGATCAATGCCTAGAGACTGGTCGAGGTCCCATACAGGAGCAAGAGGTTTGACTATAATGCCATATCAATTATTGAAAATAGAAAGCAAAGTGTGGGAATTGAACCTGGCTCCCTACTTTCCTGATCATGGGATAACTATCCTAGGTCCAACTCCGAAGCCGTTTCGATTTTCTACAGACGATGGCCGCTCCTGTTCCACCATTGCAGCTTGACTTCTTACATAGTACTATAACTAGTTGTTCCTAACCAATTCTTCAATTAGGTTACGAAGGTGTTTGCAATCGTTTGTTTCATGCCCATCCAGCTCATGGAATAGGCAGTATTTTCCTGATTTTCTCTCCTAATCGATGGGTTCTCTTCTCACTGGTTTCCAGTAGGGAATCTGCCCCTAGTATCCAAATAAACCCTCTACAGGGTTTCATTCAATTCTGTGTAAGAAGAGAATTTTTGTTTCCTTCTCTGCTACTTTGGATCTCCAAAGCCGCCATCAGCCTTTTGTTTTCTTTTATCTTCTGGTGTTCTGAATTATTTATTAGGCATGCACCATTTTTCTTCAAGTTCACATCGGCCATGCCCCTAAGTCCTTAGGGATCGGTATCGATCCATGCTCAGGGATTAGTATTGATCCATGGCATTTCTCTGGGGATCGCCCTGCTTCACTCCATTTCGTTTCTAGCGGCATTCGTTATGGTCTCTGGTTTTGATATACAGCAACTCCGGTTATTCCTATCCTTCTGAAGAATCCTTCCATTATCTCTTCCCAACGGGCTATCATTTTGTTATGCATATCCACTATCATCATTTCCATCTGATCTCTGATTATGTAGATGGAAGGAGGGTTAGACACTGAGACACCTCTTGGTGGCCCTTGCGACCTTGCTTGCTTTTTCCAGCAGTTGTTCTAGTCGATGGTCTGGTCATAATTTTCAATCTCAAGTCATTGAATTCAAGTATTTCTCAGTGGAAGCACCAAAATATTTATGTCAAAATGTGGCACAAACACCCAAATGATTATTGTAGAAGAAAGAGTGAATAAAGTAAACTAAAATAAGAAAAAACAAGACATAAAAGTTTTACAGTGGTTCAACTAATCATTATCTATGTCCACTTAGCTTTATTGCTGATTTGGTTGCTGATTATAGATGTTATTCTTATGGATTGGTAATGATCCTCAGGATTAAAAGAGATTATTGAGAAAATTGTTAAGAGAGCAAAAGATCCTCGAGATGATGCCACTCCTAGTCCATTTATAGCTAAGGGTCGTCGAAAATCACTCATTATGATTGCAATCACGTTCCCCATGTCCAACAGTAGTTGGGCGCAAAAGACCGTGGCCATGTCTGCATTTTCCACAGATCGGTACTGATCTATAGGCATTGATCGATACCGATCCATAAGATTGACTTATGGATCTCTTTCATTTCCTTGTGTAGATGCGACTTTTTGTTAGCTTCATGTTTTTGTCTTAGTTGCTCTGCTATAAGCTTGTTTCTAAATCGATTACTTGGATCAGATTGAAGCTTATCGAACACCAAGGTGGCCTTGCACTTACCTTGTAGTCTCTATCGAACTTGGTTTCTGGGCTCATTAGCTATCTCTCTGGGCTTCCAGCCTCGATAACTTTCAATTCCGACCCATCAACTTCATCCACACACTATATGGCCAAAAAGCTAGATAACAATAACCTTTATAGTAATACCCGTACATCATATACATATTTGTGTATTTTAATTTATTAATTAACTTTTAATTAATTTACTTAATTAAACAATTTAAATTAAATATGAAATAATTTTACCTAAATTATATTTTATATATAAAGGAATAATTTTTCAGAAATTAGTATAGTTATATATGGTGTGTTTAGTTGTTAATGAACGATAATATTTGATTATTATCATTTGTTATTTGTTATTGTGTTTAAATAAAAGTTGTTGTTATTATAAATGTATGCAAAGATAAAAAATTATGAAATTGTTTTAAATAAGTGAAATTATATAAATATAATTTATAAATGTGGTTTAAAAGAAATAAAAAGCACTGAATTCACTACAGTCATTGGGAAATAATTCGGGTGATGACTACAGCATCATCGGTATTCATTTTCGAGTTTTTAAATGATGAATTGCTACCATAGTAATTTACTATTGAAGTGTTGTTTTGATAAAACAAGTTTTGATTTTAAAATCCAACATGTGATTTGATAAACGTGAGAAATGAGTTTTGGAACTTATAATTTGGCAATTGAACTATGAAATGAAATTTAATTTAAGTTAAATAAAATGAATTTTGAAACGCAATTTGACTTAAGCAAAGTTGAATGAAATCGAATTTGATTTGTAATAAATTAATGGAATGTAAACCAATTAAACGTAAGTAAAATTGAGTGTAAATGAATAGGATGTAAATGAAAGTATAAATTAAAAGTTGACATTGAAAATGCAAATCAAAAATAGTTATGAATTAATTGAATGGATATTATTTATTTGATGATTTCTTTTGTTACATGATTTTCATTTGCATATAATTATTGTAGCAGTTATGTTATATATTGATATTACTTTCTATATATATGTTTGCATTGGCGGTTGAGTATTTAGTAGAAGCGGATGGCGTTAGCTTAGCATTTGGAGCTCACTTTCGCGCTATATTGATTGTATATGCTTGCTGATACTAATAAAAGGTACATATCTCAGATTACATATCGTACTTTTACACTTTTTCCCTACGGGATGCCTCATCCTGAAGATGAGATGTTTATTTGTGATTATATATATTATAAATTTTTACAATCGAACCACGCAAAGGAGAAGCTGGCGAAATTTTCTAAAAAATTTAAGACGTTAGAAATTTTTTGAGAATTCTATAATTAAATTTGATAACTAAAATTTGGATTTTGTTTTTATAATTTGGAATGGTATTAGTAAATAACTATGAATAAATTTGAGGACTTAGAAAAAGTTTTTATAAGAAGTTTTAACTAATTGATTTTGAAAAGTTAAAAGGTTTGAATGAATTTTGTAATCCTTTCAAGTAATTGTTTTTGAAAAGTTAATGGGTTTGGTGCATTTTTCTTACCTAGTAATTTCGAGGACAAAATTCTCTTAAGGGGGAGTCTGTAATGACCCAGAATTTCAATCATTCGAATTTGAAATATTTAATTGATTTTAAATATTGAAAAGTTAATTTTATAAGTTAAAAAACTTATATTTCAAAAATAGCGATTTATTTGATAATTAAATTGTTTAATTCAATATTTGAAATTGTTTAAATAATTGAATCTTGAATTTAATGTGAATGATAATGATTTCGAAAGTTAATTTAAAATCTATTTAAATAAGAAGGAAGATAATAAATTTTTAAATTTGATTTAGAAGGGATTTAATTGATTTTGGATATTACTCGTTTAATTAACATGTAAAAATAGTATTTTGGGGCACTGTCTCGGATTTCGACGAAACCAGTTTCAACGAATCCATAATAGAAATTATTTTAAGAGTTGGCTAATTTTGAATGAGCAGGCATCTAAATCTTCTGTCGAGTCCTCCAAGTTTCAGGAGGAAATTTCTGCTCTAAAGAATCAAGTGTCTTCCTTATCTATGGCAAAAGATGAAGCAACCTCTGAACTGGAGCGATTGAGAACTTCTCTCGCGTAATCGGAATCCGCTATCTTGGAAGAAAGAAAGGCTCGCCAACTCCTCGCCGATGAAAAATTTGTAATGCAACTAACTATAAAAGAATCTGACAAGGAGAAGGCCTGAATGGCAACTAATATTTCCTCTTTGAAAGGGAAGTTAAAGAAGAACAAGACTTCCTTGAAACCGGCAGTCGATACTATTTCAGACGCCAAACAGCGAGTATCTCAGTTTCTTGATTCTACCCTTGAAGAGAGCATGATGAATTCTTTTGAAGATGCCTTGATGCTCGCTTACATAGATAATGTTGGCAAATGCATCGAGCTCAGTTTCCCCTCGCTCGACTCTGCCCTTGTTGACAGAGTTATAGGCAAGATAAACTAGATGAAGCAGGGAATCGAGGCTGTTGAAAAGGAGGAAACTGATGCCTCCCAGATTCTCTCTTTCAAAGTCTCTTCTTTTGAAGTCGAAACTGACTCAGAAGATGAAGGCGAAAATGATGACACTGCCGGAGAAGATGGCGACAATAATGATGATGACAACGATGCTAATAATAATAATGATGATGATGATGATGAAACCATCAATGGTGGACAAGGTTCAGGTGGCGACAGAGGGGGCCATACTAAGACTTCAAACAAGGATGGAGATGATAATACTAGAGCTTCTGAAAAAGATCCATCTCCCCAGAAAGAAGTCCCGCCTGAATCTGTTGGGCCCTCTGCTCCTTAAGAAGAAGAGCCTGCATTTATTGATGTTGAAGCGCCGAAGGAGAAAGAACAAGCTTCCCAAGCCTCAGTCCTAATATCTCAGGTATGGAATTCTATGTTTAAACATCTTTCACTTCGAAGATATTAATAGTGTAAATCATTGATTTTAGATAATGAAGAAATCCGCCCTCCCTTATAAAACCAAACTTGAAAGAAATCAGGCAGAGATAAACAGATTATATAGGGAGTCAGACAAGCAAATAAGGGAGCACAATGTACTCTCCGATAAATATCATAGGCTTAATAGAAGTGCATCAATGCTGGCGTCTTTTAAGCATCAAAAGGCTGCCCCCTACTAAGTAGAGCGCCCCTTCGCTATGACGCTCTCTTAAAAGAGAACCGGGAGTTAATCACCTTATTCTGGACATTGATTGAAGAGAGGTACATTTTTGTTAATTTCTTATATAAGGCCTATTGTAGACACCCAATTGTTGACTTTTCATATTTCGTTGAATTTAGTGGGGGTCCACTTAGGCGCTTTCATAAGAAATACTTGGACGAATTCAGATCTGACCCGCATCCTGGAACTTGTTGGAACTTACCACGAGTCAGATCCATTCCCCAAGATCTCCCTCCCGAAAAACTTAAGTATTATAAGGATAAATTTGTTTCTGAATAACTTATTAAGTCTATCTTGTATGAACCAGATAGATAATTGTAAACATGTAATTATATATTGATTTGTAAGTATTTGATTTAGTCTTGCTTCTTATACTTAGCTTCATTTCATTATGTTATCGCAGAGTGACTGTTCATCAGTCTAACTTGTTTCTAGAGACCATTTAAGTCAATATGTTAAATTGAGAAGATTTTATCTTGAAAAAGCATCTATTTTAAAGTCGTCAAACTTAGCAAGATACTGTTTTCTTAGAGACTTACAAAAACTTTATATGGAGCATCCTCATCTCCGCTTTGGTTTCCTCGGTGATGAAAAAGAGAAGCTACTTAAGGAAATCAGGACATTCCATACTAAGTTAATTTGTGGTCATGATGGTCCTCCAGCCAGGGAGTGGGACTATAGCAAATGTTCCCCGATGATTACTCTAGAGGGACTAAATATTCCTTTTGATTCTACAATTATTCTTTCTTCCAATTAATTAGATAAAGATAGAGATGTTGTTTCCCATCTTTAGATGTAAATCTAATGTCCAATGTATCTTTTAGTTTCACTATCATTTGAATTGTAATCTTTTATCGTAAGAATAAAGAAATTCTTTATTTTGATTTTGACATTATTTTGCTTCCTTTTCTATTTAAATAAGAGTTACAGTTATCGGCAGCTCCTCTCTCACTCGATTCAACGTCACACTTTACTAATCTTAGAGACAAGTTATTAACAAAATTTGAAAGAAGCAAACTCCTCGATGATACCCTACTTGCACGCTTTCACGGCAATGCTGAAGCCTTAAGGTGGCACAAGAGATACTTACTTCAGAAAACTATCGTTAGAAACCTTAAGGATAAAGTTATCAACTTAGAGACTGATGTCAAAAGTAAGGATGAAATGATTTTCGCACTAAAGTGATAAGTTAAGTCGAATCCTTCAATCGATTTCGATCATAAGATGTCAGAACTTTTCCAACATATAAGTGATTTAGAGTTGAAATTGAAGGACAGTCATGCTCAGTGTGAATCATTGGAATATATTATGGGAGATAACATTCCATGTGTTAATTTACTGGCTCCCCGCACTATTCCTTATGTTACCAGGCCTACATGGTCTACTTCCCTTGCCGCTCAAAAATTCCTCACAATGACCAATCATCCTCCTGGCTTATACGAGAGAGTTGTTGTAACATCCCCATACTTGGAGGCCCAAAACTATCGGCTACGGATGCTGTAGTAATCCATAGTTATTAATCCTCGGCGATGAAATATAGCGATGTTAGATTTATGGATACACAGAAACACCTGAATATGGAAAATTTTAAAACATCAAACAGATCATATTTCATTTCAAAACATTTTCCAATTCATTACATAATCCCACAGTCGTTAACCACATTCAAAGAAAATATATTTATTACAAAGAGGGAATCAGGAAAAAGGACAAACTTTGAAAAAAAAATAGGTCGAAGGATACCAAGTTTCAATATTAGGCTGAAGGACAAATGCTAGTTATAATTAGCATTATATACAACTTTTACACTATACAAAATGCTAGTTATATCTAGCATTATATTCAGTTTTACACTATATAAAATGCTAGTTATAACTAGCATTATCCTTCAGCCTAAAAAAACTTGTTGTCCTTCAGCCTAATTTTTTTTAAGTTTGTCCTCGTGCCTATTTTCTTGTATTACAAAATATGCCAAGAGAGACTTATGAAGATGCCCCCTTGGATGATCAGAGTATATACAAGCAATATAACAACTTTGCCATTAGAAACACAGCAGAATCAAAACAAAAGAGAACTCTAGATAGCTATCATGCCTCCTGCACGTCTCTAGAAGCTTATTCGTCTAAAGAGGTACCTGAAAACCTCAACTCTCAAACTACTCAAAATCAATTGAGTACTCGAGAGTTTAGAGGGAAAACATAAACTTCAAGTCAGGCATAAAGCCTGGTATGAATAATAATCTACCATCTCAAATCATTTGGATATCTAGTGAGACCACGCCGCTTAACGGAACAGGTTTCCCCTCACTGGTATCCTAAAACCTTTATAAAACCATATACCGTGCTTTTGCATCCATAATGGTTAAAACATAGTCATTGCAACTGTGACGACCTAGGCTTTGCAACCATCGATCAAAAAAAAGTCGATTCCCAGATCACCAATTCAAACCACGAAACTACCCTGTCATCATAGTTGGTATCAGAGATATCAACAATCCAAAACATTCAATATAATTCAATCATCCATAAGCAAGATTAATCAACCACACCATCTCTAATTAATCTAATTAAATTAAATTAAATACTTCAATCACTTTTAAATCATGCTTACTTAATATTAATTAGTTACAACCCAATTAATTAATCATCCTTAAATTATCCATCTTAATTAATCATCCTTAATTAATTATTCTTTAATTACATTAAGTAATCAGCCTTTTATTGATTAAGTAAATTAATTATCCTTTAACCATTCACATAAATCAACCTTTAATTACTCTCATTAATTACATTAATTGATGATCCTTAATTAATTTCATTAATTAACTAACACTTTAATTAATTAATTAATTAATTAATTAAGTAATTAATTAATCTTTAATCACTTCCATTAAGTAATTTTCCTTTAATTACTTTCATTTAGTAACCTCTAATTACTTCCATTAATTAATTAATCTTTTAATTAATTACATTTAACAAGTAATATTTAATTAATCACATTCATTAATTAACCTTAATTAATCACATTTAGTAATTAATTATTCTTTAATTACTTACATTAATTAATTAAAGAATAATTAATTACTGAATGTGATTAATTAAGGTTAATTAATGAATGTGATTAATTAAAGATTACTTGTTAAATGTAATTAATTAAAAGAGTAATTAATTAATGGAAGTGATTAAGGATTAATTACTTAATGTAATTAATTAATTAATTAAAGGATTAGTCAATTAATGAAATTAATTAAGGATCATTAATTAATGTAATTAATGAGAGTAATTAAAGGTTGATTTATGTGAATGGTTAAAGGATAATTAATTTACTTAATCAATAAAAGGCTGATTACTTAATGTAATTAAAGAATAATTAATTAAGGATGATTAATTAAGATGGATAATTAAAGGATGATTAATTAATTGGTTTGTAATTAATTAATATTAAGTAAGCATGATTTAAAAGTGATTGAAGTATTTAATTTAATTAATTAGAGATGGTGTGGTTGATTAATCTTGCTTATGGATGATTGAATTATATTGAATGTACAAGCTGTGTAACTCTAATAGATGTTGTCTATTATGTAATAACTATGTGATGTAATATAATTTATTCGTTCTGCTATGAGATTCTATTTTTTTTAGTTTTTTCTTTCTTTTCTTTTCTCTTTTCTATCCCTTTCTTTCTTAATGATGATGCGTCTTTCTGTGGACAGAAAGACGGGTCGTCACAGTTGGTATTCAAAATATTATGATGATATGTAAACAAGTTAAAACATACTACATTTCCCATCCTCTGTTTAATTGACTCCCTATCATATTTATAGTTTCTATGATCACTATTGACCAATTAGTTTTCATGGGCTTACTAATAACCTTTGTATAATATATGGACTCCCTATCCTATTTCATAATTTTCATGGGTTCACTATGAAACTATTGACCCCTACCAATTAACTTAATTAATTCATGGGTTCCCTTGAACCTATTGGTGACTCCAATAATTTCTCTTTTATCCTAGTTTTCATGGGTTGACTAGGAACCTATTGACATCTGTCAATAACTTAATCCGGATATAGTTTTCATGAGTTAACTACAAACCTACTGGCCTCGGCCAGTATCAAATCATAGTTTTCATGGGATTACTATGAACCTGTCTTTCTGACATATTCCTTTATACATAGATTTCATGGGCTAACTATTAACCTATTGACCCCTGTCAATATCTTTTCCTATACACAGTTTTCATGGGCTTACTGAGAACCTATTGGCCTATGCCAATATCTATCTTTAATATTTTAGCATCCTATATTCTGGTCTTCTTGACCTTCTGGATGCAATTCTACTCATTCAGGAGTTAACTTAATTTATATTCACTACTGGGTTAACCTAGCTGGTTCTTCTACCCTTTTATCCCCAAAATGCAGGTATGAGTCCATTATAGCGTGAATATATTTATATTTGAAGAAGCAAACATAATTACAAAACAATACCACTCCTGCGGGTTTATTGTCCTTGAAACACTTTTCATATAAAACATGGTTAATCCCTTTAACCTATAATTTTATTCACGAAAGCTACTTCTTACAATCATTTCAAAACACCTTTAATTTAGCCATGGGTTTTTCCTTTAAAAATGAGTTTGGGTTACAAAACCTTTCAAAACCATGCTTTTGACTTTATTGGATACCCTCCTTCGAAAGCCTATGGATATATTTTCAAAACATTAGGCTCCTGCCTTTTAAACACTTTAAAAATTTATTTCGAAACCAATTGAAAGTACCCCTTTCGAAACAATTGGAAGTAACCCTTCCGAAATCATTGAAAGTCCCCCTTTTGAAACCATTGGGTTTATACTTAAGATATTATTTAGGTCAAAGTGAACATAGGCGAAAGTATCTCTTTCGAAACCATCCTTTATCATAAAAAAATATTAGGGAAAACATGATGGTGTCGGCACCATCTCTTTTGAAAGCTTCATATCATTTAAACAAAACATTGAAGGATAGTGTCGAAACCCCTTTTGAAGCCATACCTTCGAAACCCTTGGACCCGTTTGAAAGCATTTAGGAAGAGGCTTAAAACTTCTTTAAAAACAAACACTACCTTTCGAAAGAATTGATGACTTCAACACCATCGAAAGGCTAAAGAACGGCAGCAGGGTTTCGACTAGGTCGGAACCTCTTCTTTCAAAAGCATTTATTTTACAAGTAAAGAACCCCTTCGAAAGCTTACTCTTTTAGAACATAAGTTGATGGCAATCCTTTCGAAAGAAATTAAAAATCTATTTCAAAATCAAATGCTTCGAATCCTTCGAAGGCTTAATAAAAAAAGGCAGACGCTTCTCTTTTTAAAACAAACCAAGGTAGCGACTCCTCCCGAAGCCATGCTTTCGACACTTACCTTTCCGCCTTTCTCCAATCCACTAAGTACCATCTTTGTGATACCTTGTGTATTGGTTTCGACTTAATACATTTTGACTAGGTTGAAGACTAAAGCTCTGTGTCGAAAGGCACTTCTAAAGTAGGCCAAACCAATTTTTCTGGGTAAACATGTTTTAATACTAAATAAAGCAAATCCTTTTCTAACTGACCTACCACGTGTAAATACAAGATTGGTTGCCTTTAACTTTTCAAATTCTTTACTAAAATAACTGCCGCTAATTTCAGATCTAAACCATGTTAAGTTAATTAAATAAGCCATTCCATTAAGCAAAACCAATATCGCAAGGAAGTCATTCTTCTAAAATAATTTAATTTGCATAGCAAATCACTTTGGAAAAATCCAAAAAAATTCCAGAAATTCACTTTAATCATGTTATCTAGCATATCAAAATTTCAAACCTAAATTCTTAATATATTTTTCAGAAATAAATTTATAGACCCAAATAATCATATTTTCCTTTGAAAATTCATAACAGTTTTTCCATAGCTTGGAAAATTATCAAAATTAAAACCCAACTCCAAAATCATGTTTTACATAACATAAAAATTTTCCATGGCATTTAAACATCAATACAAACCGGTTTTACCCTAAAATCGTATATAATCCCATTTAAACAATCTTGTTTAAATTAAACAAATCAATATTCAAGCATACCATCATCCAATTCATCATAAAAATGAATTTATCCATAAATCTGAAAATAATTGATTCAAAACAAAATGGAGATGGAATTATTATTCACCTTGATTAAGATAAGGAGATTGGGGTGAGATAGATTTCCCCTAAGCTTGAATCTCTAGCTTTTAATTGAATTCCTCTTTCTTTAATGGCCGGCTCTTCCTTAAGCTTTTGGTTTGTGTTTTCAAAATGATGTGAATGAGAAGTAAAATGGTAGGAACGAAAATATATAGGTGTAAGGGTTATGTGCGCAAATACCTAATATACCCTTATGTGAATTAATTAGCTTATAACCCATTCCTAAGCTCATTTATTTATTTCATTAAGCACGGCCTTAATTAGATTTGTTCAAATCCCAACCCCATTATCACTTAAAATTTACATTATTCTATTTAATTTATCTAATTAAATCTCCTGAATAATGTTATCAAAAATTATGGATGTTACAGGCTCCCCTCCTTAAAGAATTTCGTCCTCGAAATTAAGTAAGGACTGAATACTAAACATAGCAATCATCTGTAACAACTCCCAACAACCATACTAGTCTTCCTGACTAGATAATATCTATATAAATCTAGTATAGACATACCCTCAAAGTGGATCAGGATAAGTATCTCGAATCTTGTCCTATGTCTCCCAAGTATTGTCCTTCTCGTTGTCGCTCCATTGAACTTTTATCAACTTGACCGTCTTATTCCTCAATCTTTTCTCATCTCTCGCTACAACCCGAAATCGCTGTCTAACAAAAGTCAAATTAGGCTCTACTACTAGATCTCCTTACCTTGTCGGAGGAATAATGGCCTCTAGATCATGCACATACTTACGAAGATGAGACACATGAAATACTTTATGGACACCTGCTAGACTGCTCGGCAACTCTACTCTGTACGCGAGCTTTCCAATCCTCTCTATAATATGGAATGGACCTACATATCTTGGTGCATGTTTCCCTGACTTCCCAAATCATACCACACCCTTCATTGGCGATACCTTAATGAAAACCCTATCTTCAAGAACTCTAGGTCCTTACGCCTCTTATCTGCATAATTCTTCTACCTGAATTGAGCTTCCTTCATCCGTTCTCGGATCAGCTCAATCTTTTCTGACGCCTCTCTAACTAAATATGGACCTAGGACCAATCTATCTCTAGTCTTCAACCAACATAGAGGCGATTTGTATGGCCTACCATACAAAGCTTCAAAAGGCGTCATTCCTATCCTAGTCTGAAAACTATTATTCTAGGGAAACTCAAACAAATGTAGGTAATCCTCCCAAGATCCACCAAAATCCAACACACAGGCTCTTAACAAATCCTCGAGCACCTTATTGACTCTCTCTGTCTGCCCATCCATCTGAGGGTGATATGTAGTACTCATCTTGAGCTTAGTGTCTAACACATCCTGTGGACTCTTCTAGAATTTGCTAGTGAATAAAGCATCTTTGTCACTGACTATGCTACTAGAAACTCCATGTAGTCTAACTATGTTCTTCATGAACAACTTTGCCAAAATAGGTGTTGTCCTGGTCGACTTTACTGGAATGATATGGGCACTTTTGGTCAACATGTCCACTATAACCCATATACTCTCATTTCCTCTGCTTGACCTTGGCAATCCATCTATAAAATCCATGGATATCGAATCCCATTCCCAAACTGGAATTTCTAGAAGCTGAAGCAACCTACTCGGCTTCTGATGTTCGGCTTTTACTTGTTAGCAGTTTGCACACTGCCTAACCCACAAGCCAACATCCCTCTTCATGCCTTTCCAGTAGAAGCTTCTCTTTATATCTTGATGCATCTTGGTCCCTCCAAGATAAATCGTAAACTTGGATCGATGACATTCCTCAAGAACTTCTTTTCTCAAGTTCTGAACATCTGGAACACATAATCGTCCCTTCTTTCTTAACCATCCTCTTTAGTCAAGGTAAAAACCTTTCAAATCATCGATCTTAGTTCCAATCTCAAGCCTTCTGATCCTTTCAGCTAATAGTGGATCCTCCTTCTACTTAAAAGCAATTCTCTTGATCAACACTAGTCGAACTTATAAACAGAACAACATGGCAGTACTCTGACTAGAACTAGCAGTCGATCTTAACTGCACACCACAACTAGCCAAAGCTTCTAGATCCTTCCATTCTTCCAACATAGCCAACACCGCATTCTAATGTCTTCTGTTAAGAGCATCCGCTACTTTATTACCTTTCCCTGGTATATACTCTATACCAAAATCATAAGCAGTCAAAAACTCCAGCCACATGTGCTGTCTCATATTCAACTCCTTCTGAGAGAATAAATATCTTAAGGACTTATGATCGGTATACAACTCAAATCTCTCCCCCAAGAGATAATGCCTCCAAATCTTCAAGGCAAAAATCACTGTAGCCAACTCAAAGTCATGAGTAAGATATCTCACTTCAAGTGGTCTAAGCTATCGTGAAGCGTAGGCAATCACTTTGACCATCTGCATCAACACAGCTTCCAATCTTGTCCCACATGCATCAGTGTATACTACCAACCCTTGGCTTCCATCTGGAACTACTAACATTGGTGCATTGGCCAACAAATGCTTTAACTTAAGGAATGCTTCCTCACATTTGTCGGACCAAACAAACTTCACCCCCTTCCTGGTAAGCTTAGTCAAAGGCGCTGCTATCCGCGAGAAATCCTTGATGAATCTCCGGTAGTAGCCAGTAAGTCCAAGAAAACTTCTGATCTCGGTCATCGCCTCTGGTCTCTTCCAATTGTTAACAACTTCAATCTTATCTGGATCGACTTACAACCCTTTCTCTGAAACCACATGACTAAGAAACTCAACCTCTTTCTTCCAAAAATGACACTTAGAAAACTTCGCCTTTAGCTGATTCTGCCTTAGCGTCTCAAGCACAACTCTAAGATGATCTTCATGCTCTCTTTCATCTTTAGAATATACCAAAATGTCATCTATGTCCAAATACTCTCGGAAGACTTAGTTCACCAAATCTACGAAGAAAGCAGGTGCATTCGTCAACCCGAATGGCATAACTAACCACTCGTATGAACCATATCTAGTCCGAAATGTTGTCAATGGAATACTGTCCTCTGCCACTCTTAATTGATGGAAGCCTGTCGCCAAATCCAACTGGGAAAACACTCTGGCTCCACTCAACTGATCAAATAGATCATCAATTCTCGGCAATGGATACTTATTCTTTATCGTCCTCTCGTTCAACTTACGATAGTTGATACATATCCTCAACAACCCATCCGGTTTTTTCACGAATACTGCGGTCTCTCCCCAAGGCGAACTTCTTGGTCTTACAAAATTCCTTCCTTCTAGATCCACTAGCTGCACCTTCAATTCCTTCATCTCAGTCGGTGTCATCCTGCTAGGTGGTCTACCTACAGGTTCAGCTCCTGGCACAAGATCTATCCAAAACTCAACAGCTTGTTTCGGTGGTAGTCCTGTGACTGGCTCAAAAACATCTGCAAACTCTTTTGCTACTCGAACCTGACTTAGATCTTCTTGCACTTACATTGCACTTAACAAAGCACAACTATTTCAGTTAGAATTCTCTACTGAGAATATAATTCGATTATGACTATTAGGGTGTCTTAGTGATATCTTCCATCCTAGAAAAATATCCTTGCCTTATACCTTGTCAACCAATCCATACCCAAAATGATTCTGAAATCTATGAAATCGAAAACATACAGACTACATGCAAACATATGACCTAACAAGTCAAGTTCTAACTGGTCACGTCTCAACCCCAGAGTTGCATACCCTCCTATTGGATTCGCAACCCTTAAGGAAGTAATAAGGTATGTGGGTTCTGAGCATAACCTATCAACCAAATACTGTGATATAAATGAATGTGATGCACCGGTATCAAAAAGTACTCTAACTGGAATACTCTGAATCAAAAGCGTACCTTCCATTACAGTCTTTCCCTTATCTATTGCAGTAGGCTTAGCTGATCCAATAGCAAAAACTTTTCCTTTATCCGCTCGGACTGGCTCTGGACACTGATTCTTGTAATGCCCAACTTGATCACAGTTAAAGCACTTCACATTCTTCTTGTTTGCAACTTTCTTCCCATTTCCTGACCAGCACTCATTCGCAAAGTGACCCTTCTTGTCACGCTTATAGAAAACTACCTCAGCCTTTGCCTTCTTGGCAGCATCTCCTTTCTGGGCTCCATTCTTCTTAAAGAATTTCCTCTTATTTCCCTGAGGACCCTAGGATTCAACTGGTTTCTCTGTAGCAAAACCAGCCAGCATCTCTTCATGGCGAATGGCCATCTCCACCACCACTTTACAAAGTTTTCGGATATGGGTCATAGTCATCCTAGCAAGCTCAGGTCTCAGTCCTCGAATGAACCTCTCATTCCTTCTGATGTTAGTGTCAACCATATCATATCCATATCGAGATAGCTCATCAAACTTAGCAGCGTACTCAATTACTGACATCTCTCCCTGAACTAAATCCATGAATTTCCTCATCAGTGCCTGTTTGCACCAAAAATGGTCACAAACCCCAAGTGTAGTGAAAGCACCAGCGTATGAATACGAATCAACAGTATTCACACACAAATCACAGATCTTAAGTAAGTAACAAGCAGCAATCAAGAAATAATGAATAGTGACACACAATTTATAGTGGTTCGGCTATCTCCGGCCTACGTCCACTTCAAGGTTTTTATGATTTTATTGCTCGATGCTTGAAGATTACAATTTCGTATGTTGTATTACAATTGATTTGCTGAACTAAGTCTGAATCTAAGGCAGCAATGGTGATCTGGAGTAAATCTGGCAGAATCTGGGCGCTCTTTAGCTCTCAAAATTGTCCGACCTCTTTTCTGAATGACCAGGGGCTCTATTTATAGGTAGAGGAGGCTGATATTTCGCCTAAAATGAGGGGAGACCAGTTCTGGTACGTCAGGGGGCCCACATGCCCGCTTCCTGGAAATCCGGGCCCACTTTGGGATCGATTCGACCCTTGGTTCGAATCGATCAAGAAATTGTCCAATCGAGCTGAAATTTGGTGTGGACATTCTTCAACATGTGCTCAAGCTTCTGTGAAAATTTCATAGCATTTGGATGTGTAGATCTCAATTTATGATCAATTCAAGGTTGCATTTCTGGTTGACTAGCCTGGCTCGAATCGATCTAGTTCGAATCGATTCGTTCGAATCGATCCAGCGCGCGCTTCTGTGATGACGTGGAGAGCCTTCTTCGTATCGATCCTACTTCTATGCCGAGTTGACTGGGTCGACTCCGTGGTTTCAGCTGTTATAATTTGGTGGATTCGATGTAATGGATTCGAAGGTATGACTTCGTCGAATCGATTGGATGAACGTTCTCTTCGAATCGATCAAGGTAGGTTTCAGTTAATCGATACGAAGGCTTCTTGCTTGAATGGATTCGAAGATGCTCGCGGGATGGAGTCGAAGCTCTTTAACTATATGGACTCGAAGAGTTTCTCATTAACGGATTCGAAGGTGGGAATGTGAGGGTGGACTCGAACTATCGGAGTCGAACTAATGCTTGCTCAATGGAGTCGAAGCAAGGCGTATTCCGATGAGTTCGAGGCAAGGCTCGTCATGATCGATTCGAGGCAAAGGCTTGATCGATGGATTCGAAGTAAGCTGACTTCTCATGGATTCGAGGCAACGTATGTTTGATGGATTCGACCTTATACCACCTTATCCATCTTCTTTTGGCGATATCTTGACCATACGAACTCGGATTGACTCGAAACTTGGAACGTTGTTTCATCTAGCCTTGCTTGACATGTCTTATCAATTGCAGCCCGATCCGGACTCGGATAAAATTCATCGATATCCATGGTGAACCTGCGATGCACAATCGATGTTCATGACTAATAATCATTGATTTTCAGTTAATCTTTGGGTATCTCGACTTTTCCAAAAGTTGGGATAACATTTTACCCCCCAAAACATGCCTTTTTGGTAAAAGGCGTGTTTTGATCAGTCTTAAGTCGGATGCAGTGAGTTCATGTTTCACTCGTAGCTTATAGCATTTTCAATCAAGTCCATGGCTGTTCGAAGCCGAATTGTTATCAATTTTTTCCAGTGGAAGTTAAGAATGAAATTCTACGGCCTCTCCGTACTATTAATGGTCACTCCGGACCCTTGCCAAGATAATTCTAGATTTAGCGATTGAATAGAAAGATCCTATTGCACTCCGGCGTCGCTTTCTATCCCTTGCACTCTGGCCCCAGCTAGGGCGTATAGCGATGTCTTGGTCGTTCTCGACCGATCATAGCCTCTCCGGGCTCATGTTGGATCCCATCCTGTCACTCTCCGGTGAAGGGGAAACAACGTTAAGTGAGTCAATCCTGTCGCTCTCCGGCGAAGCGACTCACCTCCTGCACTCCGGTTCAGTGTATCTGAACATTAAGCGATGTCATGACCTGAATCATCGGTCGATCACAGCCTCTCCGGGCTCATGCTGGATCCCATCCTGTCACTCTCCGGTGAAGGGGAAACAACGTTAAGTGAGTCAATCCTGTCGCTCTCCGGCGAAGCGACTCACCTCCTGCACTCTGGTTCAGTGTATCTGCACATTAAGCGATGTCATGGCCTAAATCGTGGGCCGATCATAGCCTCTCTGGTCTCTTATCGAATCCTGATCCAATCACTCTTCGGTGAATAGGAAACGATGCTTAAGTGAGTCGATCCTGTCGCTCTCCGGCGAAGCAACTCACTTCTTGCACTCCGGACCCCGCCTCTCCGGGTAAGGTCATAAAGCGATCATGTTTATTTTGATATTTAATGTTCATCCTTTAACTCTCCGGTTAAAAGGTTTATTTTAATAAGTGTTTTTTTATTAAATTCAAATCCTAGATGTTTAATCTCAAACACCAGGAAAAACAAGATGATGCCTCTCCGGGCGGAGCGGTCTATTTCCATCTCAGAGCATGCCTGGGGATCTCTCCGGTTCCCGTACATGAGTAAGTGGGATAGCCGTTTTATTTTGGAAATCAAATCTAAGAAAACTAATCGACCAGAGTCCAAATCTTGGACTTGGCCCTTGCCATCACAATCAGTTGATGACGAGTCGTGATCCCGATCCGGGATCATTCCTGTTTGGTTGATGCGGTAGTTGTTCGGGTCTAACCGCCGTCGTACGTTCTCTGACATATTGTGGCAATCTACCACTCCTGGCATGTTCTTCCACCTCATCCTTCAGGTGGCGGCATTCATCGGTGGTGTGCCCATCTAACTCATGGAATAGGCAATATTTTTCGGTTCTACGTTCCCGCTCTGTGGGATCTCTCCTTGGTGGCTTTCGATAGGGGAGTTGCCCCCGAGTTTCGGTGTAAATTCGTTCAAGTCCTGCCACCAAGTCTGTGTACTGCCTGAATCTAAGCTCTCGGAATTTCTTCCATTTGTCAGGACCATCAGGTGCGTCATCCTGCTTTCTCTTTCCTTTGTCTGCCCTGGACTGTTCCCTGGCGGTTCCTTCGCCTTGTGCAACATTTATTTCCTGCCTCTCGGCTCGTGATTCCTCTAATCGAATGAATTTTTCAGCTTCATGGAAAAACTCTCCAAGATCTTGCGGTGGATCTTTAGTCAAAGAGTCTTTGAATTCGGTGCCTTCTCCAACTCCTGCCACTGCCGCCATTAAAATCATTGATGGGTCCGGGCGATCTACAGAAGTCACCGTCGCATTAAATCGTAACAAAAAATCTTTTATGGACTCTCCGGTCCTTTGTTTTATCGATGCCAAAGTCATCACGCTCTTAGGTCGCGTCACGTGGACCCTAAACTGCTTCATGAAGCAATCCACAAGTTCGCCCCATGTCCTGATTGATCCGGTTTCTAGCTGCCTAAACCAAAGCGCAGCCAAATCTGATAAGAATAAGGGGAAACATCGTGCCATCACTTCTTCGGATGCTCCCAGCACTTCCATGTGTCTGATATATCTGGTGATATGCATGGTCGGGTCTGACTTTCCGTCATAAGGATTCAGCGTTGGTAGTTTGAACTTTGGAGGGTTCCTTGCATTCCTGATATTCGGAGCGAACGGACTCCGACTAACTTCTTCCAATCCTCCTCCTAAAAACCCTCCTCTCATGAGTCGTCTCACTAGGCCAATCATTCTTTCATCTCCATCTAGGGGTTGCCCTC
This sequence comes from Allium fistulosum, assembly GCA_030737815.1. Classification (NCBI taxonomy): domain Eukaryota; kingdom Viridiplantae; phylum Streptophyta; class Magnoliopsida; order Asparagales; family Amaryllidaceae; genus Allium; species Allium fistulosum. The sequence goes on from CM060907.1 coordinate 171,148,613, forward strand.
TTGTCATGTCTCTGTCTTGCCCTCCGAGTCTTGTAGGGAATTCTGGTACATACTCTTCGGGCGGCTCGTTAGCATTAGTGTTGGCCCTAGCCGGTTGAGCTCCTTCCAAAGGTACTTCTGCGTTGGATCCTGCGGGCCTGCCCCTAAGCCCTTGTTGATTGCCTTCTAGTCCTGCATTCTGTCCTCCGTTGGGTTCCATAGCCCCAGCTCCTTGTTCCACATTCACAGCCGCTGTAGCTGGTCCAGGGTTCTGCGTCCCTGCAGCTCTCATCTGCTCGAAGAAATTCTGCAGCATCTCTTGTTGGCTTTTCATCATTCTTTCCTGCATTAAGTTATTCATCGCTTCCATCTCATCTCTAGTAATGTAGATCGAAGCTTGTCCTTCTCCAGCGCCAGAGGATGCCTCTTGACTTCCTGCCTGTTGGCTCCTCTCAGTTCTTTGTCTAGTATGTCGAGTCATTGTAGAGTCAGATCTGAATCCTTAAAATTCCAAATCTAAATTTTGAATTTGGTGTAGCGGGTGCTAGTTCTTCTCGGTGAAAGCACCAAAGTGTTTGCACCAAAAATGGTCACAAACCCCAAGTGTAGTGAAAGCACCAGCGTATGAATACGAATCAACAGTATTCACACACAAATCACAGATCTTAAGTAAGTAACAAGCAGCAATCAAGAAATAATGAATAGTGACACACAATTTATAGTGGTTCGGCTATCTCCGGCCTACGTCCACTTCAAGGTTTTTATGATTTTATTGCTCGATGCTTGAAGATTACAATTTCGTATGTTGTATTACAATTGATTTGCTGAACTAAGTCTGAATCTAAGGCAACAATGGTGATCTGGAGTAAATCTGGCAGAATCTGGGCGCTCTTTAGCTCTCAAAATTGTCCGACCTCTTTTCTGAATGACCAAGGGCTCTATTTATAGGTGGAGGAGGCTGATATTTCGCCTAAAATGAGGGGAGACCAGTTCTGGTACGTCAGGGGGCCCACATGCCCGCTTCTTGGAAATCCGGGCCCACTTTGGGATCGATTCGACCCTTGGTTCGAATCGATCAAGAAATTGTCCAATCGAGCTGAAATTTGGTGTGGACATTCTTCAACATGTGCTCAAGCTTCTGTGAAAATTTCATAGCATTTGGATGTGTAGATCTCAAGTTATGATCAATTCAAGGTTGCATTTCTGGTTGACTAGCCTGGCTCGAATCGATCTAGTTCGAATTGATTCGTTCGAATCGATCCAGCGCGCGCTTCTGTGATGACGTGGAGCGCCTTCTTCGTATCGATCCTACTTCTATGCCGAGTTGACTGGGTCGACTCCATGGTTTCAGCTGTTATAACTTGGTGGATTCGATGTAATGGATTCGAAGGTATGACTTCGTCGAATCGATTGGATGAACGTTCTCTTCGAATCGATCAAGGTAGGTTTCAGTTAATCGATACGAAGGCTTCTTGCTTGAATGGATTCGAAGATGCTCGCGGGATGGAGTCGAAGCTCTTTAACTATATGGACTCGAAGAGTTTCTCATTAACGGATTCGAAGGTGGGAATGTGAGGGTGGACTCGAACTATCGGAGTCGAACTAATGCTTGCTCAATGGAGTCGAAGCAAGGCGTATTCCGATGAGTTCGAGGCAAGGCTCGTCATGATCGATTCGAGGCAAAGGCTTGATCGATGGATTCGAAGTAAGCTGACTTCTCATGGATTCGAGGCAATGTATGTTTGATGGATTCGACCTTATACCACCTTATCCATCTTCTTTTGGCGATATGACCATACGAACTCGGATTGACTCGAAACTTGGAACGTTGTTTCATCTAGCCTTGCTTGACATGTCTTATCAATTGCAGCCCGATCCGGACTCGGACAAAATTCATCGATATCCATGGTGAACCTGCGATGCACAATCGATGTTCATGACTAATAATCATTGATTTTCAGTTAATCTTTGGGTATCTCGACTTTGCCAAAAGTTGGGATAACAGTGCCGACTTAGCAACCTCAAATAGAAACCTCCGCTCAAACCTCCTTCTGAAATCAGCCCATGTCAATTCTTCGTCCAAAACTTCGGTAGTCACACTATTCCACCAGTGAAGCGCTGCCCCTTGCAACTTCCTAGAGTCCAGCCTCCTCTTTTTCCCATCATCCAATCCTTGATCATTAAAGATCCTCTCACAGTGCAGTAGCCAATTCTCAACTTCCATAGCATCCTCCATTCCAGCAAATGGCTTTCCACCCTGACTGGTGTAGTCTCTGCTTAACTTAGCATAGTTATTCTCAACTGGAGCCACAGGATTAGCTCCACCAACATTACCAGCAACCCCAGCTTGCAAAAGGTTGGCTAACAACTGATACACCATCCCTGCATCTGTTGGCGGATTTCCAACACCCACATTGGATTCAGCATTTGGGTTAGCATTAGCCTGTCGACCTTGGTTCCTCGTGGTATTAGGTCAAGCATTTCCTTTGGTTGTGGTGCTTCCTCCACCTAGATTTCCTCTTCCATTTTCTACTTCCATATCCTCTTTCTCATAAATCTACATAAAAGCCTTAGTAAGATACATAAGAACGGTCGAAGAGAGAGGAACACGTACTTATATATATATATATAATACAAGTATGTTACTATAACGTTAACCCAAACCCTGATCATATTTCTGATTTATTGGAATTATGTTTCAAAAACTCTTAGGTTTAACTTTTCTTTTAAAGTTTCGTAAACCTATGCTCTAATACCAACTTGTAACATCCCCTTACTTGGAGGCCCAAAACTAACGGCTACGGATGCCGCAGTCAACCATAGTTATTGATCCTCGGCGACCAAATACGGCGTCATTGATAAATAGAAACACATGAATATGAAAAATTTTAAAACATCAAATAGACATATTACATTTCAAAACATTTTCCAATTCATTACATAATCCCACAATCGTTAACCACGTTCGGAGAAAATATATTTATTACAAAATACGCCAAGAGCGACATATGAAGATGCCCTTGGATGGTCAGAGTATATACAGGCAATATAACAACTCTACCATTACAAACAACACATTGGAATCAAAATAAAAGAGAACTCTAGATAGCTATCATGCCTCCTGCACGTCTCCGAAAGCTTATTCGTCTAAAGAGGTACCTGAAAACCTTACCTCTCAAACTACTCAAAATCAATTGAGTACCCGAGAGTTTAAAAGGAAAACATAAACTTCGATTCAGACATAAAGCCTGGTATGACTAATAATCTAACATCTCAAATCATTTTAATAACTAGTGAGACCACGCCACTTAGCGAAACGAGTTTCCCCTCACAAGTATCCTAAAACCTTTATAAAACCATGTACTATGCTCCTGCATCCACAATGATTAAAACATAGTCATTTCAAAATATTATGATGATATGCAAACAAGTTAAAACATACTGGATTTCCCATCCTCTGTTTAATTGAATCTCTGTCATATTTATATTTTCTAGGATCACTATTAACCTATTAGTTTTCATGGGCTTACTAATAACCTTTATATAATATATGGACTCCTTGTCCTATTTCATAGTTTTCATGGGTTCACGATGAACCAATTGACCCCTGCCAATTAACTTAATTAATTCATGGGTTCCCCTGAACCTATTGGTGACTCCAATAGCTTCTCTCTTATCCTAGTTTTCATGGGTTGACTAGGAACCTATTAACATCTGTCAATAACTTAATCCGGATATAGTTTTGATAGGCTAACTACAAACCTACTAGCCCCTGCCAGTATCAAATCATAGTTTTCATGGGCTTACTACGAACCTGTCTTTCTGACATCTTCCTTTATACATAGTTTTCATGGGCTAACTATGAAACTATTGGCCCTTGCCAATATCTTTTCCTATACATAATTTTCATGGGCTTACTGAGAACCTATTGGACCCTGCCAATATCTATCTTTAATATTTTAGCATCCTATATTCTGGTCTTCTTGACCTTCTGGATGCAATTCTACTCATTCAAGAGTTAACTTAGTTTATATTCACTACTAGGTTAACCTAGCTGGTTCTTCTACCCGTTTATCGCCAAAATGCAGTTATGGGTCCATTATAGTGTGAATATATTTATATTTGAAGAAGCAAACATAATTAAAAAACAATACCACTCCTGCGGGTTTATTGTCCTTGAAACACTTTTCATATAAAACATGGTAAATCCCTTTAACCTATAATTTTATTCAGGAAAGCTTCTTCTTACAATAATTTCAAAACACCTTTAATTAGCCATGGGGTTTTCCTTTAAAAATGAGTTTGGGTTACAAAACCTTCGAAACCATGCTTTCGACTTCATTGGATACCCTCCTTCGAAAGCATATAGATCAATCTTCAAAAATTAGGCTCCTGCCTTTCAAACTCTTCAAAACTTTCTTTCAGAAAATTTCGAACATATTAAAGCATTAACATTTAATCATTTAGAAGCATAGCATCGAAACCAATTGAAAGTAGCCCTTTTGAAACCATTGGAAGTAACCCTTCCGAAATCATTGGAAGTCCCCCTTTCGAAACTATCGGGTTTGTACTTAAAATATTATTTGGGTCAAAGTGAATATAGGTGAAAGTATCTCTTTCGAAACCATCTTTATCATATAAAAATATTGGGGAAAACATGATGGCGTCAGCACCATCTCTTTCAAAAGTTTCAGATCATTTAAATAAAACATTAAAGGATAACGACGAAACCCCTTTCGAACCCATTACCTTCGCAACCCTTGGACCCTTTCGAAAGCATTTAGGAAGAGGCTTAAAACATCTTTAAAAACAAACACTACCTTTCGAAATCATTGATGATTTCAACACCATCGAAAGGCTAAAAAACGAAAACAGGGTTTCGATTAGGTCGGAACCCCTTCTTTTGAAAGCATTTATTTTACAAGTAAAGAACCCCTTTGAAAGCTTACTCTTTTAAAACATAAGTCGTTGGCAACCCTTTCGAAAGCATTTAAAAATATTTTTCGAAATCAAATGCTTCGACTCCTTCGAAGACTTAATAAAACAAAGGCAGGCGCTTCTCTTTTTAAAACAAACCAAGTTAGCGACCCCTTCGGAAGCCATGCTTTCGACACTTACCCTTCCGCCTTTCTCCAATCCACTACATACCATCTTTGTGATACCTTCTTAATAGGTTTCGACTGGGTTGAAGAAAAGCTCTGCGTCGAAAGGTACTTCTAAAGTAGGCGAAACCAACTTTTCTGGGTAAACATGTGTTAATACTAAATAAAGCAAATCCCTTTCTAACTAACCTGCAGCGTGTAAACACAAGATTGGTTGCCTTTAACTTTTCAAATTCTTTACTAAAATAACTGCCACTAATTTCAGATCTAAACCATGGTTAAGTTAATCAAATAATCCATTCCATTAAGTAAAACCAATATTTCATAGAAGTGCTTCTTCTAAAATAATTTAATTTGCATAGCAAATCACTTTGGAAAAATCCTCAAAAATTCCAAAAATTCACTTTAATCATGTTATCTAACATATCAAAATTTCAAACATGAATTCTTAATAAATTTTTTCAAAATAAATTTATAAACCCAAATAATCATATTTTCCTTTGAAAATTCATAACAATTTTTCCATAGCTTGGAAAATTATCAAAATGAAAATCCAATTCTAAAATCATGTTTTACATAACATAAAAATTTTTCCATGGCATTTACACATCAATATAAACTTGTTTTACTCTAAAACCATATATAATCCCATTTAAACAATCTTGTTTAAATTAAACAAATTAATATTCAAGCATATCATCATCCAATTCATCATAAAAACGAATTTACCCTTAAATCTGAAAACTTATGATTCAAAACAAAATGGAGATGAAATTATTATTCACCTTGATTAAGATAAGGAGATTGGATTGAGATTGATTTCCCCTAAGCTTGAATCTCTAGCTTTTAATTGAATTCCTCTTTCTTTAATGGCCGGCTCTTCCTTAAGCTTTTGGTTTATATATGTTTTTAAAATGACATGAATTAGAAGTAAAATGGTAGAAATGAAAATATATAGGGGTAAGGGTTATGTGCGCAAATACTCAATATACCCTTATGTGAATTAATTAGCTTATAACCCATTCCTAAGCCCATTTATTTATTTCATTAAGCACGGGCTTAATTAGATTTGTTCAAATATCAACCCCCTATCACTTAACATTTACATTATTATATTTAATTTATCTAACTAAATCTCCTGAATAATGTAATCAAAAATTAGGGGTGTTACAGTTGTGGGCTAATGGTCCAGGAAAGTTAAGTTTGAAGTGGCTAAATACTTCGATGAACAACAGAGAGCGAAATACTCGCAGAGCATAAATGAGTACGCCGCCAAAATTCAAGAACTTGAACATAACAACTACTTCCTTCAAAAGCGCATTGTGGAATTAGAAAGGGAAAATAAAACCCTTAGAGGCGCAAACAGAGCCTTCAATCGTGCTTTGAAGACTAATATCGATGCAATTGACGATGTAGATAGGATAAGGAAGAAAGAATAGAAACTTAAAGAAGTCCTTTGTATCGCAATTCATCACATAGTTGATCCTTCGATTGCTGAAAATATGAGTAAGGCTACTCAAGATTTATGATAGATTTGTTCTCATGAAACATTTATACTTGTTCTGTATATTTGTAAATAATTTCATAAGTCATGTAAATCATATAAACTTTGTAAATATCACCTGATTTGTGATTCTTTCCTGTAATGTCCTTTCTGAAGTGCTTGTTTGATAGCTCATATTTTAATTTTTGTATTTTTTGAATCTTTCATTTCTCTTTGATGTGATGATTTCCCTTAAAAGTATGAAGCAAACAATATTTCCAATTGTTAGCTTGAAATTGACATATAAATCTATGTATATCATTCGCGTAGATTAACGAATCATCATGTTAATCGCATGAAAAGTAGTTTGTACCAAATGTCTCAATCCCATCTCTCACCATGATAAGAAATAATTAAGAATTTAACCTCAACCATTTTGCTGGAATGTATGAAGTCTGTTGATAGAAAATTCCACCTCGAAGTAGAGGTATAAATGTCAGAGAGCAATTCTCTTGAGATAGTTAATAATGGAAGAGTCCAGAAATCATTATCTGGATATTTGTAATAGAAAGCCAATGACACATTCTCGGGTATTAATGAAATTTGAAAACTTAGAAATCCAAAACCCAGATTCGGGTATTAACAGAAACTTATAATAATGATCTTTCTGAGAATATTCTTTGACCCAGATTCGAGCATTTGTGATGGATAAATAGAAATCCATAATAGAAATCTCAAGCCCAGATTAGGGCATTAATAAGTAATAGTCTTGCAACCCAGATTCGGGTAGGATAAAGATGATTAGTGATTGATAAAGACCCAAAACCCAGATTTGGGTATTAATAGATGAAATTTAGAAATGAAAGTCCCGAAACCTAGATTCGGGTATTTATAGATGAAATTCAGATATGAAAGACCCGAAACCCAGATTTGGGTATTTACAGATGAAAGTCACGAAACCCGGATTCGTGTATTAATAGACGAAATTCAAATATGAAAGACCCGAAACCCAGATTCAAATATTTATAGATGAAAGTTCCGAAACCCAGGTTCGGGTATTAATATATGGAGTCCTGCTTTACTCCTTAGATTCTATCTTCTTTGACATGCTTAAATCCTTTAGGCTTTGTATATAGTAGTAATCTGATTGGTTGCTTCTAAAGCTTTGACGTCTTAGTCCATAATCTGATGTGCCACTTCTTGGGCCTGGACATCTTAGCCCATTAGAGATATACTGCTTCTCGGGTTTGGACATCTTAGTCCATTATTTGATGAGCCTCTTCTTGGACTTGGACGTCTTAGTCCATTATTTGATGAGCCTCTTCTTGGGCTTTGACATCTTAGTCCATTATTGTCTAGTGCTCTTGGTTAGCTCATCTTTGAGGATGGAACCAAGGACTTTCCCAACCTCCCTCCATGAGGCGCCTTGACCTGGCTAGAGATGCGGTCAAGGGCTTGTCCGGTGCTTTAAACTGGCCATAGCGTGGCGCGGATAAAGGCTTACTCCGACCTCCCTCCAGAAGGCACCCTGCCCTGGCCATAGCGTGGCGTGGACAAAGGCTTGTTCGGTGCTTTACCTTGGCCATATTGTGGCACGGATAAAGGCTTACTCCATCCTCCCTCCAGGAGGTGCCTTAACCTGACCAGAGGCGCGGCCAAGGGCTTGTCCACTGCTTTAACCTGGCCATAACATGGCGTGGTTAAAGGCTTACTCTGCTCTCCCTCCAGGAGGTGCTCTGCCCTAGCCAGCTCAGCGCGGACATAGGCTTTCTACCATCTTAGTAGACTACCGTCTTAGGTAGTATCCAAATGCAAGGAGTATTGCACTCCCAACCATGTAAATTTTTCTAAGAAAAGTAACTCTTTATTGATTTTACTCATGTTCCTTTTACAAATTCATTAATCTTTCCTTGACAGAAGAAATTGATTATCATCCCTTCTAAGGCTCTGCAATGATTGGTCTTATGTCCATTCATCGTATGAAAATGACAGTAGGATTCCCCCAAGTCTCTTTCATATTTTGGCTTCTTTTTTTTCTCGAAGGCCAATAATTGAGCTGATCTTTTGTTAGCAAGTATACATTCTCTATGGATTTTGTTAGATTACACTCAACTTGAAGCTTGTTTCTTGAGGACGGCTTCTTAATCTCTTGTTTCTTGGTTCTAGAGTTTCCTCTTCAATAACTAGTTTTCTCTTTAAAATTCTTTGGGGTTCTGATGGAGGTATTGTCCCCATCGTGACTTGACCCCATTTGTTTGCAAAAGCGTTGTAATCAGCTATTATTTCTTCTTCAAAGATTGTGCCTTCAGCATAGTGTTGGATTGTTTTCCTCATTTGTCTAAACAAGTTGTCACTTTGATTTGCCTTTCCTAGGGCAAAAATAAGGGTAGGGCCAATATGAAAAGGATTTATGCTCCACTTTTCTAGATCATATGATTCTGCTCTTTTCTCTTTTATAATTCGTAGAGCTTTTAATCTTTAAATTTGCTCTTTAGGTAGTTTAGAATCTTGAGTTGTCCTTGGGGGAAATCATATTAAATGTGGCTCTGAGGATCCTTGCATAGATCTTTTGATTCTGCTATTCATGATGAATTACGGTCTTGAATATTCAATCTTGATGTAGAATCAGGTTAAAGACAAGTGGTGTTGGATATTCAACAGAGACGGAGGTTCAAAGCCCTCCTTCTAGCGCCAAAATATTAAAAAGAAATCTTGTCAACACCCCAAAAGTAGTGATAAGGGACGAGGTCAATTCCTTTTAGTTTCCTTTAGATCAGTTGGGGTGAATAGAATGTGTATATTCACTTTGGTCTCCTTTCGATCTGGTAGCTATTATGAAGACTTGTTCAGATTAACCTTTCGATCTAATCGAAACAGCTGGCTTTTATACTTAACAGCCTTTCGAACTTGTTGAGATGATTTAGATGTCTCTTTGAAAGCCTACCTTTCGAAGTGGTTGAGAGACTCAAATGGATCACTTTAGGAACCTTTGGATAAGGTTTATCATAGTGGGTTTCGAACCAGTCGATGGCATAAGTTGTTGAGTAGTTAGGGGTTTGATCTAGAATCTAAGATTGAGGTTTCGACCTTGTTGAAAGCTGAATCCTTAGGCACCTTGTGTTAGGTTCGGGTTTCTAAGGTTTTAGTGGATTGAGGTTAGGTTTCGACCCTATCGAAAGCAGTATTTCTAAATGTTTTGGCTTGGATTGGGAATCAAAGGCCAAAGTGAGTTGGTATGGGGTTTCGATCTGGTTGAAAGTTGAAGCCTTGGGAAGGGTGGCCTGGAAACAATAATTTGTATTACTCGAGAATATATGGATTTCGACCTAGTCGGAAGAGACCCTTCGGTACAGTTGATACCTGTAACACAAGGTTAGACCGGATAAAAGCTTAAGAAACAATTAAGTAATTAGAAAAGCTGTAGACTTCCCTTTCTCAACTCAAAGAAGCTCTTATTAATCAGTTTCCCCAAATCAATTTACAAATTAGGGTTTTAGTGCTTTTGGAATTGAGAAAATACAAGTGTAGAATCACTAAATTCAGATCCCCAAAACCAGACCCCTTGGGTCTTATTTATAGATGCGGGTCAGCACCTTTCGACCCCAATGCTTTCAACTTGGTCGAAAGGTGGTTGCCGTATTGACACTATAATGCTTTCGCCTTTGTCGAAAGGAACAGTTGTGCTTCTTTTCTTTGTGTTGCCTTGTAAGAGCTTTTGACTATGTCGATAGGCTTTGCCCAATTGTTTCGATGGTGTTGAAATGCTGATGGTTTCGATGTTGTTGGTTGCTTCTGAACTCTTTCCTGTGACTTGATGCGAAACCTCCTTGGATAATAATGGCTTCGACCGGTTCGAAATGCTTGGTATAGCTTTCGAAAGGGTTGTTCAGGCCAATACATGCCTTCGAGTTCTTTAAGTGAAGGTGAAAACTTTGGTTTCGAAAGGTTTGGCGCATATACGAAGAGCTGTCCTTCATTGTTTTCGAAAGGTGTTGCTTCAACTTTTTCGAAAGGTCTTCAATTATGTGGAATCACCTACTTCGAAAGGTGGTCAGTGAAGGCGGAAGGGCGCTTTCGACTTCTTCGATCTCTTCGAAAGGTAAAGAATCTTCTGGCCTTTGGCTGTAGCATCCTTTCGACCCCTTCGAAAGGTTCTAAAGCTTTTGGAATTTGGCTTTAGCATCCCTTTGATTCTTTCGAAAGGTCTAGCCATAGCCTTTTCCTCTTGTTTTTCTTTGCCTTCCACTCAAACAGGTTTCGACTAAGTTGAAAAGAATTTTATGTAGTAACAATCATGATAGGGGGAGCATACACTTAGGGAGAGATAACATGTCATTTATTTATATTAATACATACAGTTGTCATCATCAAAAATAGGGAGAGGTTAAAACTCTGGTTTTAGTATTTTAATGATGACAGCTATATCATCATATATATCTAGTACATATCTACTATGCAGGAATGACGACAAAACCAAGAAAGATCACCTATACTCAAGCGCTTCAACAAATCAAAAGATCGTCAAACTACAAGTTTGTATGTGGTCTTAGAATTACCTGTAAAAGTCTCCTTGGTGGTTCATATGCACCCACATACACACCTGCATACAGAAAGTTTAAATTATCAAAGAGTTTGAAAAGGCTTTGAAAAACAAAAATGCATAAACATAGAATTCACTGAACACTTTTCTCAGTCGACTGAGGTCAACCAACTGAGAAAAGTATTCAGTCGACTGAACCACACAATTTTATTATAGCTCATTTGTTTTCAAATTTTGTGTATACTTTAAGTTCTTATTCAATAGACTGGCTTTTATACTCGGTTGACTGATCACTGCATAACAATTATTTTCTGAAAAGACATTTTGAAGAGTTGTAATCTTTTGTACTTACCTCTTTGAACAAAAATGACTATATATGAGTGATGGCAACTATTTATCACAACTCTTTGATTTATATAAATATACATCAAGATCAGAAATCATTTTAACTTTTGAACTCTCTACCTTGCTACTTTTCGATTTCATACTCTCTCAGGTGCTCATTACTATTCTATTACATTCTACATTCAAGAATCATTTAATTCACTTCCATAATCACATATTACACATTTCCAATCACCAAGGGGATTATAAATTGAATTGTACTAGTAGTCAATATCTATATTATGAAGAACACAAGTTTTTCAAAGAAATACTTTTGTATAAGCCTATTCCTCCAGATGAAGCGATGGTTATTGGATAGTGAAATACCAAAGAAGAGCTTCTGGACTGGACGTAGGACGGGAGGTCCGGACTAGTATAAAATTTTTGGTGTGATTACTCTTATTTTCTTAATATTATCATACTCAGTTATATAGTTCTTCTTAGATTAGTATATATACACTTATAATACACAGAAGCCATATTATATACGATCCACTAGACTTTCAACTACAAACTTCAACAATTTTTTTTAAATGATGATACGAAAGAAAATCTTTTCATGTATCTCTTTAAGAGCTAATTTTTCGTATATGCAAAATAGTAATTTAACACTATATTGTGCCCAGTCTGAAATAAATGAATAATTGTAACACTCCACAGCCCTTAGTATACCCAAACGGACACACTAAAAGGCATGGAACGTTATTGGTATAACTAAAACTATCAGAGACTAAGATTCACAAGACAAAAATATATATAAACAGCGAAAACAATTATAATAATAATAATTTATTTAAAACAAAACCTAAGAATTACTTTATAAATCAAATAAGTCACCAAATACCAAATACATCATATGTCTCAAAATATTCATACTTGTCTTCCGAAATTAAAAACCATAGTCTCAATAAAATCAGAGTACAAATCATCCCTCAAATAGTGCCAATACAACATAAGAACTAAAAGCTGAAAATAAAGAAGAGAAATACATAGGAAGAATCTCAGCTGCTGCAACCTCCCTAAATCCACAAATCTACCTCGCTCGCCCTTGATGGCCTAAGGAGGGAAAGGGGAAAATAGAGGAGTGGGTCAGACTAAAAGTCTGGTGACTGATAGTAATTACTAGTATTTTTAAACAAAGTAAAGGTAATAGGCTTTACAACAGTTCTAGTATTAAAAAGGAAACGAAGGAAATAAGAAGAAGGAACAAGCTGGAAATAAATACGAATTAATTCGATTAATATGATTGATTAACTTTGATTGTTTGCACTTGTCTTTGATCGCTGCTTTGATTAGGCTGAATTTCTAATCCTATAATTAGGCTGAAATCCTAATTCTACCCTTTGATCGACCTGCTACTCCATAGACCTTACTACGGACTATAAGCTATATAACTCCCTTCATATAAGGAATGGCATCTACAAAAGATGCACAAAGTACAATAGTGTCTACGAAAGACGCACAAAGTATTTATTGTGGACTAGACATTATATAGCTTCCTACATAGAAGGCAATGGTGCCTACGAAAGGCACACATACTAAGCGGTTGGAACTCATAACGATTACTGAGCACCCGAATGGAAGTCGCACGCGTAACCACCACCATAATCATGTTACCTATTGTTCCACCTATTAGGTCTTCTTATTACCTCAAGCTCCAGCAGAAGCGTGCCCCTCGTCTCACTTCAGGATTATATGAGACACCTCATCTCACTTCAGGGTTATGTGAGACACCTCGTTTCAATTCAGGATTATGTGAAACACCGTGTCCATAGAAATAATAGGGGAAATGCTGTTGGTACTGGCCCGTCATCCAAACAATATCTAGTTGCGCCCCTTGCCCAAATCCCCATGATTTATACTTCTACTTATTGACCATTTACTATCGTTATTAACATAAGTGTGCCCCTCGTCTCACTTCAGGATTATGTGAAACACTGTGCCCATAGAAATAGGGGAATGTTATGTGGTACAAGTCCTACTTTAATTCTTTGCTTATTAACTTAGATAAATTATTTAAATAAGCCTTTACTTTTGCTCTTACTATCTGTGCTTATTTTTTTATCCTAAGTCTTAAAATAAGCCTCACTTTGTTCTATTTCTTATTATAACCTACGTTATAATCATGCTTATTACTTAACCCAAGGTCTAAGTGTAAAAATAAGCTCCTTTCATCTTATACTCTTTTTAGTTATAATTCTAAGTTCTAACTAGGCCAATTATCTTTAATTAGTCCAATTCTAACATCAATATCGTAATTAGGCTCAATTTCAGTCTTAATTCCATTTTTATTACAAAATTTACAATTTACATCTTATCTTTCGTTATTTCAGTACTCTTATAATTTTAAACCATATTCGTGTTTAATCTATTCTAATCCATATGCGAAGAAGAAGGAGAAATGAAAGAAAACTGAAAATAGAAGAAAATCCAAAGCATAGGAAAAAGATGTAAATAACGCATAAATAACAGTAAATAAATTAAAATACTGTAAATAAACTATAAAGAAATGGAAAAGCTATAATTAATAGAAATAAACTAAAATTAATTGAAAAGAATAGCTAAAAGAAATAGACTGAAAATAATTCTAAAATCTATAAATAAACTACTAAAAAGGTTATTCCAAAAATCGTAGTAAAATTACAACTATTGGAAACCATATTATTTTAAATTACTTAAAGAAATCTAAAATAATTATAATCGCTCACCTCTGGTCCTTAGCTCTTCCCTTTAGGCCTTCCTGGATCCACTTGGGGTTGGTAAATATTTTAATTTAAAATGAATTTCTCCTTGAAAAATTATTCCGTTTAGGATTCTTCCTTAAAAGGTGAACCCAATTGGAGAAAATCTAGAATGAGAAAAAGTGTTAGGCCTAGGGTTCTATTTATAGGGGTAAAAGTGGATCTCAGACCGTTGGATTTGGGGATTGAATATGATGCAACCATGTCATAGGCTGAATAGGAGCAATCAGATGGAAGCATGAAGGGACCAGATGAGCTGAAAGAATGAAAATGACGTATAAAATTGGCCACAAACGTTACAGGAACGAAGGAAAAATTCCTTCGTTCATTACCCAAGGTGGGTCGACCGGGCGGTCGACCGCCCCTCCTCCTAGGTCGACCGGCTGGTCGACCTAGGGCGTGGTTAGGTCGACCTAGCCCAATATATATATATATATATATATATATATATATCAATTTCTTGTTCGTCTCGTATCTTGCTCATATTAGCTCGGATTCTGACGTTCTATATATGGAAATTGACCAAAAAATTACCACGGACATAAGGGTGCAACTCTCGTAGCTCAATTCTGATAATTTCACAAAGTTATTTTATTATTTCATTAATTAACTAATTAATTATTATGGGTTAAATTTTGGGTTGTTACATTCTCCCCTCCTTAAGGGATTTCGTCCCCGAAATCTCTAAGGATAAAAGAATGAACAGATGTCTTCAACCAATATCTACAACCATTCATCCATTGTCCTTAAGTTTCTCTAATGCAATTTTATGACACTTTTGCAATTAGTGTAGTGTCAATGTCCCTAACTAATGCAAAAGATTAGGCGGTCTACTAATTCAGTTGACCTACTTGTATGCAATCATGTCCGTGTTATGTATCCAAATGAATGCAAAAATCCCTAATGAATACTGATAGTTCTATATGCGTGCTATAATCATCATCCAAATGCAACAACCATGTGATAAACATCCATATATAGCAACCATGAAAATGAAGAAAAATGTAAAAGTGCACACATCCATATGCATATGCTTTAGTGTCCTAGTTAGGCAGAACCCTAAGAGATAATAGTACCTAGTGTAAGTATATGCGTCTATTAGCATCCACTAGCAAACACTTGCAACCACTTGCATCCATCATTCTTAACATGCTCTAATAACTTGTTTACATCAAATCCTACCACTCATAGGTTAAGTCCTAAGTTTCACCCTCCCAAAGGATAATGAAGGAAAGAACCTTATTCAAAACTAGAGACGGAAAATAGGAAATTCAAAAAATTACTATTAAATAAATGCGGATATGAGATACGAATTTTCTCCAAATCAAATTTAGTCTTCTCCGAAGTCTCCTTAGCCATGTCAGAACCAAGGCAATCCCTCTGCAGACTCTATCTAACACGAAGCGACTTGTGCGGTCTTCCATAAAGAGCTTCGGAAGGTGCCATTCCAATGCTAGCTTGAGAACAACTATCTTATGCGGATTCCTCTAAAGAAAGATGCTTCTTCCAAGTTCTTCCAAAATCAAGGATACTCATTCCCAACCATGCATGACTTACTATTTTCTTTAGTCTGCTCACATGAATCAACATTCCTAGGTTCTCACTAGGGTCCTATATACTTTATGGAAACTCTATTATTACTTCCAAAAGTAATTACTGTTGTCTCCTTTGTAGCCTTACACCTTTTCCGTTACACCTAGGAAATGATTCCTATCTACTCCACTTTTAAGAGTTTGGTTTGGTATTTATCCTCTCATTTCAAAAACTAAGGCTTCTAAATTTTCAAATCCCAAAATATTTGTCCTTAAAAGTGTTTTCTTTAAGTTCTTCTTAAATTCAAAAATACTCGGTTGCTTAACATTTTATGTTTCTAGATTTGCATCCTTACATCTTTTTGAATTTACATTATTTCCCAAACCTTGAGGGAAAAACTTTCAAATTGTAAGTCCAAAACTTATTCCTCGTTTTCTTTTAAAGACCTTTTTAGTTTTCTATAAAAATTAAAATTTTCAAATTTTACTTTTATTAAGTTTTCCAAACACTTATTTACTTTTTCACCAAACTATTTTCTTTTAGAATATCTTTAAGATATCCTTATGTGTTTCAAAACATCTTCTTATTACACCTAACGGTCTCATACCTTAATATATTGGAACTACTTTCTCCTATGAAAAATTATTAACGCTAAAACCTTCTATGAACCTTTTAAAAGAGGACTTCATGTTTATGTGAAATTACAAGGAACTTATTTTATATTTTTCGAAATAGGCTATACAAAATATGATGCTCCCATACCTTGTATATCTCTTTCATGCATTCCTTGTAACTTGCACAAAACATTTTTATTGGTTTCATAGAAAATTATAGCATAACTCTTTTCATTCCAATAGATTAAAGTATGTTTAATTTATATTCTCTTATGATAGACATCTTCTAATATCTAACTTACTCTTTTCTTTCTAGAAAACTTCATTTTTAAAATTGTTTTAATATATCCATAGCCAGAAAATATTTTCTTATACTTATTTAAATAATAAGTTTATTTTACAAATCACTTTCATTTCTACTCTTAGACATTATCTTTAAAAATTCATTTTTATTTGGGTTTGAAACCGATGTTGCGTAAAACACTATTACTACAACCCAAAAAATACTAGTGTATGAATTTAATTAAAAATAAATACTAATAAACCTTGCATATTAAGTAAAAACATTTCCTTTGGGAGTTACCTAGTTTAACGGTAGCGTTATAATCTATGTTCCCTTTATTTTCACGAAAACATCTATTACAACAATAAATGTTGTAATCTATGTTTCCGATACTTAATACTTTTTAGGTTTTTATATTTAAAATTTTTGTTTACTTACAAAGAAACTAGTGAACTATATACGTTCTGTAATTCTTCAAAAAGAATTTCACTTTTAGCTAAATGTATATCATATAAAAACCAATTAATTTTTTTTACCATATTCCGAAAAACCCAGTATTTACTTTTAAAAATATTGACAATTCTTCTTTTCAATTCTAATAATTTCATTTTATTGGGTTAGACATAAAGTGGATTTTCCTACTTACTATCCGAGGAGTATCCTTTCTAAACCTTGGAAATCTCATTTCCTTACTTAAAGTCTTATATTCTTGTTCCTCTTGTATGCCTATATTTATCTTATGGCGTTACCGTTAAATCCACTTTTTTGAGGCAATTATAATTTTTGCAATTATCTACATGTGGCTTTTCTCCTTTTCTATGATACATCTCCAATCTTTGCCTACCACTCTTTGGATTTTCATAATCCGAACCAAAATGTACAAAATCATCTCTCAAACTCTTTCCATGCGTAGACCTTCTCTGTGCCCCCAAGAAACATGCTTCCTTAAAAGTGATACTTCAAGAACTTTTCTTTCAACTGAAGAATGTGAAGTGTATGAAGATCCTCCTCTAGATGAACAACATGCTCTTCCATACTCTTGGAAATCACTAAAATGTCAACCACGGATACCACCACAACTTATTTAGGACGCCTCTAAAAACATGGCTCATCAAATCAACAAAATAGGCTGGGCATTGGTAAGCCCAAAGGCCTAACCAACCACTCAAAGAATCCGTCGGGTGTCCTAAATGCGGTCTTATTAATACTGTCATCAGCGACCCTAAGCTAATGAAATCTTGTGGCTAAATCAAGCTGGGAGAATACCGAAGAGCCAACTAACTGGTCAAAAAGATCATCAATCCTAAGGAGTGGATATCGGTTCTTCTTTGTGAGCTATTCAATTCTCTATAATCAACGGAACCATCTGCTTTAGTAGCGAAGATGACTAGAAAATCTCTGACGACAGGAACCGAATCTTACTCTGATGATGGTGAATCGAGGGAATATAGGAAACTCAACATGATTGACCCTTGCGGGTCGCAAGAAACCTCGAGAGTCCTACCGCTGCATGTCTCTAGTCTAACGACTCTCCTCTCGCAGTCTAATATAGCTCCATATGTGGATAGACAATCCATCCCCAAAATCATCCCATACCCCGAAAATCTCAATACATAGGCGTCACAGTCAAATTCCACGCCTAGGATAAAAATTTTCAAACCCCTACAAACCATAGATAAGTGTGCCGATCCTCCTATAGGGTTTGAAACAACAATGAGGTCTACTACTAAAGAAATGTCTAAGTGTAAACAATCCCCAAGAGAACTAGAGATAAAAGAGTGTGATGCTCTAGAATCGAATAGAGTTCGAATGGGAAAATCAGAAATAGAAATCAAACCTTCAATTGTGACTTTCCTACCTCTATCCGGAATGCTGCCTGAATCTGCGCGACCGGTGTACTAGCTCCCTGTCCCGTCTTCTAGGGACAATTCCTACCCAAGTGACCGGGCTGCTCGCAATTAAAGCACTTTCCCTTCATCTTCTCCCTCTTGCAATCCCTGGCAATATGTCCCATAATTCCACAGCTACCACACTTCAATACTTTCTTAATCTGTTTCTAAGGGCCATCGCCTTTCTTCTTCTCTTTATTGTTCCTCCACCATTTCTCCTTCGGACCTTCCGACTTAACAACTTCCTTTGACTCTCCTTCCTTGACTGCATCATACATAAGCGCCATCTCCACCAAAGACTCATAAGTAGCTCCCATCGGCACGTGAGTCAACAACAATCCCTGAAGGGGTTGATTTAATCCCTTCGCAAACCTCATAGCTTTCTTGTGCGGCGTATTCACCAACTCCATTCTGAATCACGATAATTCATTGAATTGATTGATGTACTCCTTCATTGACAAACTTCCTTGCTTCAAATTGATAAACAGCTCTAACTGAACACTCTCCTCTGCTTGAGACAAAAACTTCCTATCAAATCGCTCCTGGAATCTATTCCAAGTCACCTCTCTTCCTTCTAACTTAATGACCGCCCACCAATACGAAGCCTCCTCTTTCAGTTGCCAAGATGCTAGTTGAACTCGCTACTGATCATCCAATCCTAAAAGTCCGAATATCCTTTCTATGTCTCTAAGCCAAGCTCTTGCCTCCACAAAAGTCTCCTTACCAGAAAAATTCTTTCCACCCAAACTCGCAAAATCCTTACAAAGCTTAGAGAAATTGACGGCGGCATGTGGGTTGATGGGATTCCTACCCGCTGGTGCTGGGTTGGGTGCTTGCACGTGCACCTCTGAAGTCGTGGCTTGTAGATACCTATGAAACCAGGCTGGGACTGGAATGCCCTCGGGAAGATTAGGGGCATCCGCCATTCTACGAAAAGAAAAGGATAGTTTAGGAAAGGGTCGAAGGGAGATTGAACATGACTTTTAAGGGGATTTTTATAAAAACTCTTTTATACTAAAAATTAATTCTAAGAGTTCTTTTCTGAAAACTATTTTTAAAACAAGTTATTATTATTTTTGAAAAATACTTTACTTAAAAATAAAATTTTAGGCATCATATAACCTTAGGCTCTAATACCATATGTAACACCCCACACCCCTTAGTATACCCAAAGGGACACACTAAAAGGCATGGAGCATTATTGGTATAACTAAAACTAGTGAGACTAAGATTCATAAGACAAAAATATATAAAAACGGTGGAAACAATTATAATAATAATTTATTTAAAACAAAATCTCAGAATTACTTTATAAATCAAATAATTCGCCAAATACCAAATACATCATATGTCTCAAAATATTCATACTTGTCTTGTGAAATTAAAAACCATAGTCTCAATAAAATCAGAGTACAAATCGTCCCTCAAATAGTGCCAATACAACATAAGAACTAAAAGCTGAAAATAAAGAAGAGAAATACATATGAAGAATCTCAGCTGCTGCAACCTCCCTGAATCCACAAATCTACCTCGCTCGCCCTTGATGGCCTATGGGGGGAAAGGGGAAAATAGAGGAGTGGGTCAGACTAAAAGTCTGGTGATTAATAGTAATTACTAGTATTTTTAAACAAAGTAAAGGTAATAGGCTTTATAACAGTTCTAGTATTAAAAAGGAAACAAAGAAAATAGGAAGAAGGAACAAGCTGGAAATAAATACGAATTAATTCGATTAATATGATTTTTAAACTTTGATTGTTTGCACTTGTCTTTGATCGCTGCTTTGATTAGGCTGAATTCCTAATCCTAAGAAGTAGGCTGAAATCCTAATTCTACCCTTTGATCGGCCTGCTACTCCATAGACCTTACTATAGATTGGACGCTATATAACTCCCTACACATAAGGTAATGGCATCTACGAAAGATGCACTAAGTACAATGGTGTCTACGAAAGACGCACAAAGTATTTATTGTGGACTAGACGTTATATAGCTCCCTACACAGAAGGCAATGGTGCCTACGAAAGGCACACATACTAAGCGCTTGGAACTCATAACGATTACTGAGCACCCGAATGGAAGTCGCATGCGTAACCGCCACCATGCTCATGTTACCTGTTGTTCCACCTATTGGGTCTTCTTATTACCTCAAGCTCCAGCATAAGCGTGCCTCTCGTCTCACTTCAGGGTTATGTGAGACACCTCGTCTCACTTTAGGGTTATGTGAGACACCTTGTTTCACTTTAGGGTTATGTGAAACACCGTGTCTATAGAAATAATAGGGGAAATGCTGTTGGTACTGGCTCGTCATCCAAACAATATCTATTTGCACCCCTTTCCCAAATCCTCATGACTTGAACTTCTACTTATTGACCATTTACAACCATTATTAACATAAGCGTGCCCCTCGTCTCACTTCAGGATTATGTGAAACACCGTGTCCATAGAAATATGGGAATGTTATTTGGTACAGGTCCTGCTTTAATTCTTTGCTTATTAACTTAGATAAATTATTTAAGTAATCTTTTACTTTTGTTCTTACTATCTATGCTTATTATTTTATCCTAAGTCTTAAAATAAGTCTCACTCCATTCTATAATCATGCTTATTACTTAACCCAAGGTCTAAGTGTAAAAATAAGCTCCTTTCATCTTACACTCTTTTTAGTTATAATTCTAAGTTATAACTAGGCCAATTATCTTTAATTAGTCCAATTCTAACATCAATATCATAATTAGGATTAATTTCAGTCTTAATTTCATTTTTATTACAGTCTTTACAATTTACATCTTATCTTCCGTTATTTCAGTAATCTTATAATTTTAATCCATATTTGTGTTTAATCTATTCTAATCCATACGTGAAGAAGAAGGAGAAATAAAAGAAAACTGAAAATCGAAGAAAATCCAAAGCGTAGGAAAAGATGTAAATAACGCATAAATAACAGTAAATAAATTAAAATACTGTAAATAAACTGTAAATAAATGGAAAAGCTATAATTAATAGAAATAAACTAAAATTAACTGAAAGGAATAGCTAAAAGAAATAGACTGAAAATAATTCTAAAAACTGTAAATAAACTACTAAAAAGGTTATTCCAAAAATCTTAGTAAAACTACAACTATTGGAAACCCTATTATTTTAAATTACTTAAAAAAAAATCTAAAATAATTACAATCACTCATCTCTTGTCCTTAGCTCTTCCCTTTAAGCCTTCCGAGATCCACTTGGGGTTGGTAAATATTTTAATTTAAAATGACTTTCTCCTTGGAAAATTATTCCGTTTAGGGTCCTTCCTGAAAAGGTGAATCCAATTAGAGAAAATCTAGAATGATAAAAAGTGTTAGGCCTAGGGTTCTATTTATAGGGGTAGAAGTGGATCTCAGACCATTGGATTTGTGGATTGAATAGGATGCAACCACGTCATAGGCTGAATAGAAGCCATCGGATGAAAGCACGAAGGGACTAGATGAGCCGAAGGAATGAAAATGACGTATAAAATTAGCCACGAACATTACAGGAACGAAGGAAAAATTCCTTCGTTCATTACCCAAGGCGGGTCGACCGGGCGGTCGACCGCCCCTCCTCCTAGGTCGACCTGCCGGTCGACCTAGGGCGTGGTTAGGTCGACCTAGCCTATTTTTTTTTTATGATTTCTTGTTCGTCTTGTATCTTGCTCATATTAGCTCGGATTCTGATGTTCAATATATGGAAATTGACCAGAAAATTACCACGGACACAATGGTGAAACTCCCGTGGCTTAATTCTGATAATTTCACAAAGTTATTTTTATTATTTCATTAATTATCTAATTAATTATTATGGGTTAAATTTCGGGTTGTTACAATAATATCCTTCGTATTTATTAGAGGATTCAAATGAATAAAATCAATAACCAATTTCTTAACTAATCTACTATAAATAGATGTATGGTTAACATCTACAATACCAACTCCGTATGAATGATTAGGTTACATGGATTTAATAACAAAAAAACCTGGTAGTTTAAATTTACGAGAAGTATGAATACGAATAGTATAGCCTTCCCGTGAATAAATAACTATAACTTGTTCCCGATCATTTTTAAGAATAATTACTTTATATCCGTTCTTAAAACAATATATCATAAGATACAATTTGAACTCTTTAACACCACCAGCAAATCTTTGACCAACACCCATAAATGCTAAATTGCTAGAATCGGTTTTTTACAGTTGTTTCAATGTAGAACTACAATCAATCGAATAACAAACCATTGAAGAAGTAAATGATCCACACTCTAGAAAAGAACCAACAAATGAAGAACTGTAAGAACCAACATCACCCGAACTACTTGTACACTGCTTAGATCTAGTTGAAACAAGTAGAAAATCATCTCGACTACAAGCAACAATATTTTATGCAAATTAGAATTGGTTTCAATTACTCTTTTCCTATAATCTCTATTATAAACCATTCAATAGACCTAGGTATTAATTCAGGTTAATTGTCACAAATATCATTTTTTCAATCTCAACACAATCACTCAAAATAAGTCGCCTACTATAAATATCATTACCTAACATAAAACGAAAAAAACATCAATAGGATCAGGCCGGCAAAAATATATATAATATTAAAATAAAAGCACTAGAACAGGAAAAATAGGAAAACTGCCATGGCAAATATTTTCCAAACGAATATTAATATGGAAAATATTTGCCAAGCAAATAATGGTCTGTATAAAATTTCACTATCAAATCCTACACATTTTATGTCATACAATATTCAACAACATAATTGAACTATAATAATAACAACATAATTAAGCTAACCAATTACAAGGATGACAAAAACAATCACATTTAATTCAACATAGACAAATATTTGTCATACAAATAATGACCCGCATAAAACTTCATTAAATACATATCCTAAACTTTTTGTAACGACCTAGAATTTTTGTCGTCTTGAGCTTTGAATATTAATTTTTAATATTCAATAATACGGTATTTTAATCAGAATAAATATATGTATAAATTGAAAACAAATTCAAATTAATATTACATGAATAAAAATGATCCACGAAAATAAAAATGGATATAGTTTACGAAAAATATAATGTATTTAAAACACAAAGGGTTTAAAACTTAATTTTCTTATGTATATACATATTAGTTTAAGAGAGAAAAATGTAATATATATATATATATATGTAATATTTTTAAACAAATGGTATGTTAAAAAAATGTATGTAAATAGATAAGTATGTAAATACATATATGGACAAATTATTTTACATGTAAATATATATATATATGAATGTGTGTGTGTATACACACAAAGGAACATCATGATAGCAACAAATCAAGTCAAGCATACAAAACATTAAATCACACACACAAGATCAAATCCACTTATAAAATCAAATCAACCTATAAAATCACCTCAGCCATGAAATCAAATCAGTCATAGAAAAAGTAAAAAAAATAAAAATAAAATAAATAAAACATGTACAAGTCAAACCTGTACATATGCATAGCTCTCAGCCTCCTATTGCTTGCCTTATACACTTCTTCTCTTATATATATGCAGCCATACTTATTCATTCACATATGTATAAAAAAATAGAAATAAAAAGGATCTACTAGCAAATTTAAGGCAAGTGATAAAAGCTTGAAGAAGGAGAATTAAAAACAGCAACAGTTCATCATTTAAAACAGTGAGTTACACACTTATTCTGTTTACTAGAATCTACATACATACATATATATATATATATATATATTTAACTGTGATCTTGATAAATCTTTGTTTTGTGGCAAGTATATGTGTATTTGTTGTGTGTATATGCAGATGCATATGTGTGTTAGACAGTGATAGCTTCAACTAAACTCAAAAGAAAATACTGTGCTTCTTCCTTAACCTCTATTCTTTTTTTTGATAAAAACAGTAAAAGCTTCAACCTTAAAAAAATTAGTAACTCAAAATCTATTATGTTTTAAAACTTGGTTCCAAAACAAAGATTGTTCATTTTTGAGTATAGTATATTTTACAATTAGTTCCATTTAGTTTTATCAAGTAGGTAGAAAGAAAATGGCATCTAACCTGAGTAGGTCATTTTTCATCAAATTTCAACTTTCATAATTTAAGGAATGGGTTATGTAATCAAGATCGTGGTTGGAAAACTCGATTTTTAAAGGTGGTTTGAGGGTTTTAAGTGGTGTGTGGGTGGAGAAATCGGAAGTTGATCAGTTTTGGGGTTTTTGCCAAATTTCGATCACCAAAATGATTCGTGACATGTGGCTGAGCATGGAGGAAGAGGGGATGATGGGAATCATAGAAAAAATGACGCTAAAATTTTTAGTTGTTTGTGTTGGCTTAACGAGATTGATTTAGGATTTAGGCGTTCATTTTTAGGGTCTCGGTTGCGTGGGGAATGCGATAAGTGGAGGGGGAGTTAGGCGTGCGGTCCAAGGGGAGATAGTGGAGGAGGCGACGACGAAGCTTTGGGCAAATTTCGATGGTGGACGGTGGCCTATGGAGTTGTGGCGAGGTGGTTAAGTGAATACGGTCTCATTCCAGTTTGAGTGAGAAGTTCGTTTTCGAACCAAAGTCATTGCCGTGGTTTTCACGTTGGCAGCTGGGATGCGAGGGACGTGGAAGATCGGCGGTGAAGGTCGACGGCACATATGGATGGTCAGGGCAGTGTGTACGTGCATGTTACGTGCACAGTTTTCGTGCATGCTTGGGTTTGTCCAACTGGAAGAAGAGAGGAGAATAGATAAGAACCGAAGGAAAAAAATACAAAGAGAATGGGCCGGGTTCGCTAAATTATGGCCCGAGTATTTTGTTAAATACAAAGTGAAGTTTAAATGTTTTCTTCAATACAAAGTGAAATCTAAAAGGGTCGGGTTTGCAAAATTTAAAATCAGTTAAATTCGTCTTGTATCTTCATCTAAGCTAATAATTCAAATTTCTACTATGTAAAATTAAATGTTTAAATTGTTTAAGTGGAGGAATGAGAAATGTCTTAATTATGAATTATATGTTAATAAATTTATTGTTAAATGGATTGATTAATCTTGGTTAATTAAGGATAAATCATTTATCTAATTCTAGATTGGCAAGTAATGGGTAAACCAACAAAATTTAAAATATAAAATAATAAAATAAAATAAAAATATATAATAATTCGATTCAGTTAATTGAAATCCATTCGATTCTAAATTTTAAATTGATATTAAACTGTTGATGACCTCTGCTTGGCTTTTATTGTCTATGCCATTAAATAGCCAAATAATACTGTTGAGTTAAATTAAATTGAGTGTGGTAAATTGGACATCTGTTTAACGAAATAAAACACCGTTCCGCTAATTTCGTTAATTGGACCCCTATTGGCAGAATAAACCACCGTTCATCCATTATTACTGAATATGTGCATATTGGACATTGACTAGCAAAAATAAAAACCCTATTCTGCTATTATTTTTGTACGGACATCTATTTATTATTCTGATATTTATATTGGGCAATATGATGTTGAATTAATTGTTAAAATTGATGGTTGTGAATATCAGTATCTGTTATTCTTGATTGTTATGGAACGGATGGTAATTTGGCTAAGTACCATTGAAATTAATAAGCCTCTTTTCCGATTTGGAAGTGACTTTTGAACAAGAATTGTTTTAAGAATGATTATTATTTATAAATGATATTTAAAGCTAATTAATAATTATTTTGATAATGGTCTAAAGTTAATTACTTTATTTTCCTTAAAAATTTATTTAAAAGTATTTAATTATTGTTCTCAAGTTATTTAATTATTTAAAATGATTAGATTATATCTTAATTATTTATTTAAGGTTATTTTGTAGTAATTGGGTTTAAAAGATAATTTTTATTTAAGAATTAATCAGTATTAAGATATTATTATTGTTTGAAGATAATTTGTTCAAATATAAATATTGCTTTGAAAATAATATATTATATAGTAAACTTTTATAAAAGGGTATTTTTCCTAAATTAAAACTTGGGAAAATTTATATAGAAACTTTACAAGTCTTATTCTAAGATAATTATTAAATAAAGTTTTCGGAAAGAAATGGTATGCTTTCATGGCGTAATTGTAGGCAGAGAGTGCCTGCAATTAAGTTTTGGATTTCTCTAGGATAGAGACGTAACCATTGAGCTATGAATCCATGGTTGATACCACATTAGTGCTTTCCATATTCATTTTAAAAAGAGTTTCAAATATTTTGAAATAAATGGTTTGTGAATGTACTTATCCAGTGAGATAAGCATATACTATTTTGATTAAGTAATTTAAATTTATTGAAAATTTTAAATTTAATAAGGCTTAATGTTTATAGTGGGAAATGAAAACCTTTGATTGGATATGATTGTATATTTGATAGTTAAATAACCAACTATCAAATCTGGACCAAAAATATAAATTTGGGAATATCTAGGAGAAACACGGGAATTATGTGGTACAGTTACCGTTCGAGGTGCTATACTGTACGCATAAACTCGTTTTGTTCCTCTAGGACGATGATAAGGAAATCCGTCCACTAACGGTTAGGAGGTGATCTTCGATCTTATTTTCGTCTGTTTAATTCCTAAAGAACCGGGGTTGAGTTTACCGAAAATATCGGACGTTGTTTCGAAGAGACCAGGATCGGATAAGTTATCCGAAAACCACTTCGATCCAACGAGTACGTTTTCGAAGTGAAAACAAGAGCATGGAGTCGAAGATGGAGCAGTGAAGTGTAAGGGCTAATCGCTACTAATCCTGAGGATGATTCCAAAATGGATGTAGTAGGAATAGTGCCTTCGGTTCCGTTCAGACCCAGAACGGACTTGTATGGATGAATGCTATCATTACATTGTCATTGGAGGACAATGAGCATTCTAAGTGAAAATTTCCTTTAAAAGGTAACCGTAGCCTCTATCCTCATCAACCGGAAATGACTGAAAATCAGGGGGGATGTAGGAAGGCTAAATGGGTCGCACCCAATTAGGGTATGTTTATCACCTTTCTAGATACCCTCGGATATCATTTTATTACTACGATACATGGAAGGAGCTCAGAAAGGGTGGGAACACCCGGAGTGATAACATATTCGGTCTATCCAGGTTAGGGTTAGCCCGCTCTTGTGTTGCAAGGGATCCCGGCGTGGTCCTCGGTACATTTTTCTAGACGTGTATTGTGGTAGGTGGTACCCCAGTGCCTAGTCATTCGTATGGAATCCATTCTCCAATACGTGCCTTTATGGTTTTGGTTGTAGAGCCTAGTATGCTGGAATTTAATTAATGTAACAATTTCAGCTATTTGAATAAGTATTTGTACTTAGACACTATTATAACATCGCTGGATTTCCTATAAAAGAGTTTTGGTTACCGTAAGGGAAAAACCCATCGTGTTTATGTGTGGTGTGGTCTTACGGGATACCTTTGGTTTTTAAAAGGATTTTGGAAGTTATAATGAATAAAATTTCTTGCGATTTAAATTCTCACGCTGGTTTTACCAGACTGACCCGGGCGTGGTTTTTCCTATATGCTCGGGTCAGACAGAGCATATTTCCAGGTTTAGCTGGAAGATTGGAACTTCAGGAGAGGAGTTCGAGCCTAGAGTCGTATTCACGTAGATGATTATATTTTGTTGCATCTAGTTGTGTTTATCAGCAATTGTAAGGGCAAGTTGTTATAACTGTCCATCCTGAATAGGTTAGTATACTCTGATTGATGTTAGAATATATATATATATTAATTATTTGTTTATGTAAACATTTGTTCTATATTATAGATTATTCATTTCCGCTGTGAGATTCTGTGTTGTTCTATTTTTCTTCTATCTTCTTTTTACTTTGTTTTTCTTACTATCCGCTTTTTTGTTCAATTTTGGACCGGACAAGCATGGTAAAGTGTCCGTTCGAGCTATATGGAAAAGTGGGTCGTGACATCGTGGTATCAGAGCTTAGGTTGAGTGAATACCTAGGTTTTGGTGGGGTAGAACTCATTATAGATAGAGTTAGCAATGCCCTAGAATGAGTAACTCATTAGAGATAGGGTCAGTAGCACCCTAGAATGAGTTTGAGTGTATTTATATATACGAGAGTGCGTATTTGTTAGTGATATAAAAATGTTTTGTATTGTGTTGTTTGTTCCGTTGAGTGGCTTAAGAAGTCTGGCCAGTGCGTTTGGCCAACGTTATCGATAGGGATTTCCTAAACACTCGAACAAAACAAATTGACATAGTATTGTTTTAAAATGGGTAAATGGAATAATTTTTCTTGAAAATATATTTTGTATATAAAAGAAATTTTCCATAGTTATCCTTGGTTGTGCTTGGTTGTTAGGGGTGATATATAGTATTTCATCATTATCATCTAGGATTTGAACGGTCATGCTCGTTCATTTCTGAGCATTCACTATTATCCATAAATTTATCTTGAATCTTCCTTTGGAAGTCTAGACTGGGTAATAGAAACTTTAGGAGCATTGAAACGCATACCTTGTGACTTAAGTTTCACAATTTGAGTATAAGGCGTTCGTTAATAATGTTAGCTAGAAATTTGGTTTCTAAGGGCATTTATTTTAAAAGAGAATTTGGATATTCTGGGGTGAATATTTTATAAATATAAAGCTTGATTTGATTAAGTTTAAGTAAATATTATTAAGAGGAAATTTGGGATATTTTGAAATAATATTTGGAAATGGTTGAATATAAAAGTTGGTTGTATTAAATTAGGCTTAATAAAAGAAGTTATTAAAAGAAAAACCTAAATATTTCTGGGATAAACACTTAGAAAATGATTATATAAGAAAGCTAGAATATTTTTGCAATAAAGAAATATTTGGAAATGATTTCCTTTAAATGGAAATGACTTATAAATTTGATTTATTATAATGTGCATAATAAATAAAAGGAATTTAAGTCCCGATGGTTTTGCCAAATTGGTTTTCAAGGTTTAAAGGGTTAATAATAGTATTGAGGATATTTCCGAGTTTCTTAATAGGGAATTGTTACTATTAGGACCTTGCTATATAATTGTTTAGATATAACAATTTTTGATTCGATTTCAAAAGTATGATTGGATTTACTATAAAGTAAAAATGTATATTATTATTTAAAATGATTTTGGAGAAAGGAAATAATAATTTGAGTTAGCTTTGGAGCTTAAAGGGGTTTTTGGTGTATAAATCTTCTGGAAAAAGCTTGCTTGGAATTATATCTAAGTATAAATACCTTGGAAAGGGATTTTGGGGAAAAATGGGTATTTCTTTGGATTAGTTGGGGAATAAGTCCTGATTCGTTTTGTGGTGATCAGAATAATCTTCTAAGTGATGATTAGATGTTTTCTTAGGCGAACAATATTGTGCACTTAGTATATTATTCTCATTATCATTGTACGATTGGGGCGAGTTTGAACCCGAACGAATCCAAAGCAAATTGGAATTGGATACTTCATTGAAATATTTTGATGGAAATATATTGATGATATTGTTTCAAAAATGGGTTTGAAAGAAAGAAGTGATTTTTAGTTAACTAGTTCGAGTGTCTCGAAACTAACTAAAATGGGTAAGAGATACGTTTAGATGGTAAATGTTCTCTTGAATATTATCCTTCTAGTAAGGAATATATGGTACTGTTTGGTAGCACCCAGTTCCTTGGTATAATTTTGGGGTTACTCGGGCTAACTAACTAACTATATATATATATATATTTCTGTGGATTAAATATATAATATCGTTTCAAAAAGTGTTTTGAATAAAAATAGGGTGTTTTAAATTCTTAAGAGAATTCAAATGAAATTTTGAATTATGGTTTTGTATACACTTAGGAGATGAAAGGGGATTTTATAAGTGAAGCTATGCCTCCATAAGTTAGAGGTAATATAATTGGTATTAGGGATAACCAATTGAATAAGTGTGTGAGATGGACATAGATCGTTTCTTCTTTCCATAAAGTTTAATCTAATATTCGAGTACATGGCTTTGAGGTGTTTCACACCGTTCTGAATAAGGATCTATTGCTTAATTTTTGTCGGCGAGCATTTCATGAGGGTTCTTGATATGGAACCAAGGTTTTCTATCATAGCTACAGCTATGCAAGGAGAGCAGAGGTTCCTAATCAAGGAGCCTGATCAAGGTCCGCACTAGTAAATCAGGTAAACGATACTGGTTTGGAAGTGAAGTCATGTATTCGAGTAGTGATTGAATCAGATTCTGTAGATATATGATCTATGGACATCATGCAGGCTTATGAATAATAATGAGTGTTTTATACTGGAAATTTCGGGGACGAAATTCTTTTAAGGGGGGAGGAGTGTAACGACCCGGAATTTTTGTCGTCTTGAGCTTTGAATATTAATTTTTAATATTCATTAACATGGTATTTTAATCAGAATAAATATATGTATAAATTGAAAAAAATTCAAATTAATATTATATGAATAAAAATGATCCATGAAAATAGAAATGGATATGGTTTATGAAAAATATAATGTATTTAAAATACAATGAGTTTAAAACCTAATTTTCTTATGTATATACATATTAGTTTAAAAGAGAAAAATGTAATATATATATATATGTAATATTTTTAAACAAATGGTATGTTAAAAACAATGTATGTAAATAGGTAAGTATGTAAATACATATATGGACAAATTATTTTACATGTAAATCTATATATATGAATGCGCGCGCACACACACACATAAAGGAACATCATGATAGCAACAAACCAAGTTAAGCATACAAAACATTAAATCACACACACAAGATCAAATCACTTATAAAATCAAATCAACTTATAAAATCACCTCAACCATGAAATCAAATCAATCATAGAAAAAGTAAAAAAAGTAAAAAATAAAAATAAAAAATAAAACCTGTACAAGTCAAGCCTGTACATATGCATAGCTCTCGGCCTCCTATTGCTTGCCTTATACACTTCTTCTCTTATATATATGCGGCCATACTTGTTCATTCACATATGTATAAAAAAATAGAAATAAAAAAGATTTGCTAGCAAATTTAAGGCAAGTGATAAAAGCTTGAAGATGGAGAATTAAAAATAGCAACTGTTCATCATTTAAAACAATGAGTTACACACTTATTCTGTTTACTATAATATACATATACATACATATATATATATATAACTGTGATCTTGATGAATCTTTGTTCTGTGGTAAGTATATGCGTATTTGTTGTGTGTATATGCAGATGCATATGTGTGTTAGACAGGAATAGCTTCACCTAAACTCAAAAGAAAATACTGTGCTGCTTCCTTAACCTTTGTTCTTTTTTTTTTTGATAAAAACAGTAAAAGCTTCAACCTTAAAAAAATGAGTAACTCAAAATCTATTATGTTTTAAAACTTGGTTCCAAAACAAAGATTATTCATTTTTGAGTATAGTATATTTTAAAATTAGTTCCATTTAGTTTTATCAAGTAGGCAGAAAGAAAATGGCATTTAATCGTGAGTAGGTCATTTTTCATCAAATTTCAACTTTCATAATTTAAGGAATGGGTTATGTAATCGAGATCGTGGTTGGAAAACTCGATTTTTAAAGGTGGTTTGTGGGTTTTAAGTGGCGTGTGGGTGGAGAAATCGAAAGTTGATCAGTTTTGGGGTTTTTGCCAAATTTCGATCACCAAAATGATTTCGTGACATGTGGCTGAGCATGGAGGAAGAGGGGATGATGGGAATCATAGGAAAAATGACGCTAAATTTTTTAGTTGTTTGTGTTGGCTTAACGAGATTGATTTAGGGTTTAGGCGTTCATTTTTGGGGTCTCGGTTGCGTGGGGAATGCGATAAGGGGAGGGGGAGTTAGGCGTGCGGTCTAGGGGGAGATAGTGGAGGAGGCGACAACGAAGCTTTGGGCAAATTTTGGTGGTGGACGGTGGCCTATGGAGTCGTGGCGAAGTGGTTGAGTGAATACGGTCTCGTTCCAGTTTGAGTGAGAAGTTCATTTTCGAACCAAAGTCGATGCCGTGGTGTTCACACGGGCAGCTGGGATGCGAGGGACGTGGAAGATCGGCGGTGATGTCGGTGGCACATATGGATGGTCAGGGAAGTGTGTACATGCACGTTACATGCACAGTTTTCATGCACGCTTGGGTTTGTCCAACTGGAAGAAGAGAGGAGAGTAGATAAGAACTGAAGGAAAAAAAATACAAAGAAAATGGGCCGGGTTCGCTAAATTATGGCCCGAGTATTTTGTTAAATACAAAGTGAAGTTCAAATGTTTTCCACAATACAAAGTGAAATCTAAATGGGCTGGGTTTGCAAAATTTAAAACGAGTTAAATTCGTCTTGTATCTTCATCTAAGCTAATAAGTCGAATTTCTACTATGTAAAATTAAATGTTTAAATTGTTTAAGTGGAGGAATGAGAAATGTTTTAATTATGAATTATATGTTAATAAATTTATTGTTAAATGGATTGATTAATCTTGGTTAATTAAGGATAAATCATTTATCTAATTCTAGATTGGCAAGTAATGGGTAAAATAAAAAAAATAAATAATAAATAATAAAATAAAATAAAATAAAAATAAAAATATATAATAATTCGACTCAGTTAATTGAAATCCATTCGATTCTAAATTTTAAATTGATATTAAACTGTTGATGACCTCTGCTTGGCTTTTATTGTCTGTGCCATTAAATAGCCAAATAATACTTTTGAGTTAAATTAAATTGAATGTGGTAAATTGGACATCTGTTTAGCGGAATAAAACACCGTTCCACTAATTTCGTTAATTGGACCCATATTGGCAGAATAAATCACCGTTCTGCCATTATTACTGAATATGTGCGTTTTGGACACTGACTAGCAAAAATAAAAACCCTGTTCTGCTATTATTTTTGCACGGACATCTATTTATTATTCTGATATTTATATTGGGCAATATGATGTTGAATTAATTGTTAAAATAGATGGTTGTGAATATTAGTATCTATTATTCTAGATTGTTATGGAACGAATGGTAATTTGACTAAGTACTATTGAAATTAATAAGCCTCTTTTCCGATTTGGAAGTGACTTTTGAACAAGAATTGTATTAAGAATGATTATTATTTATAAATGATATTTAAAGCTAATTAATAATTATTTTGATAATGATCTAAACTTAATTACTTTATTTTCCTAAAAATTTATTTAAAAGTATTTAATTATTGTTCTCAAGTTATTTAATTATTTAAAATGATTAGATTATATTTTAATTATTTATTTAAGGTTATTTTGTAGTAATTCGATTTAAAAGTTAATTTTTATTTAAGAATTAATCAGTATTAAGATATTATTATTGTTTGAAGATCATTTATTCAAATATAAATATTGCTTTGAAAATAATATATTATATAGTATACTTTTATAAAAGGGTATTTTTCCTAAATTAAAACTTGGGAAAATTTATATAAAAACTTCACAAGTCTTATTCTAAGATAATTATTAAATAAAGTTTTCGGAAAGAAAATGGTATGCTTTCATGGCGTAATCAGAGGCAGAGAGTGCCTGTAGTTAAGTTTTGGATTTCTCTAGAATAGAGACATAACCATTGAGCTGTGAATCCATGGTTGATACCGCAGTAGTGCTTTCCATATTCATTTTAAAAAGAGTTTCAAATATTTTGAAATAAATGGTTTGTGAATATACTTATCCGATGAGATAAGCATATACTGCTTTGATTAAGTAATTTAAATTTATTGAAAAATTTAAATTTAATAAGGCTTAATGTTTTCAGTGGGAAATGGAAACCTTTGATTGGATGATTGTATATTTGATAGTTAAATAACCGACTATCAAATCTGGACCAAAAATATAACTTTGGGAATATCTAGGAGAAACACGGGAAATATGTGGTACAGTTACCGTTCAAGGTGCTATACTGTACGCATAAACTCGTTTTGTTCTTCTAGGACGATGATAAGGAAATCCGTCCACTAACGGTTCGGAGGTGATCTCCGATCTTATTCTCGTCTGTTTATTTTCTAAAGAACCGGGGTTGAGTTTACCGGAAATATCAAACGTTGTTTCGAAGAGACCGGGATCGGATAAGTTATCCAAAAACCACTTCGATCCAACAAGTACATTTTCGAAGTGAAAACAAGAGCATGGAGTCGAAGATGGAGCAGTGAAGTGCAAGGGCTAATCGCTACTAATCCTGAGGATGATTCCAAAATGGATGTAGTAGGAATAGTGCCTTCGGTTCCGTTCAGACCCAGAACGGACTTGTATGGATGAATGCTATCATTACATTGTCATTGGAGGACAATGAGCATTCTAAGTGAAAATTTCCTTTAAAAGGTAATCGTAGCCTCTAGCCTCATCAACCGGGAACGACTGAAAATCAGGAGGGATGCAGCAAGGCTAAGTGGGTCGCACCCAATTAGGATATGTTTATCACCTTTCTAGATACCCTCGGATATCATTTTATTACTACGATACATGGAAGGAGCTCAGAAAGGGTGGGAACACCTTGGGTGATAACATATTCGATCTATCCAGGTTAGGGGTAGCCCGGTTTTGTGTTGTAGAGGATCCCGCCGTGGTCCTCGGTACATTTTTCTAGACGTGTACTATGGTAGGTGGTACCCTAGTGCTAGTCATTCGTATGGAATCCATTCTCCAATACGTGCCTTTACGGTTTTGATTGTAGAGCCTAGTATGCTGGAATTTAATTAATGTAAGAATTTCAGCTATTTGAATAAGTATTTGTACTTAAACACTATTATAATATCATTGGATTTTCTATAAAAGTGTTTTGGTTACCGTAAGGGAAAAACCCGTCGTGTTTATGTGTGGCGTGGTCTTACGGGATACCTTTGATTTTTAAAAGGATTTTGGAAGTTATAATGAATAAAATTTCTTATGATTTAAATTCTCACGCTGGTTTTACCAGCTGACCCGGGCATGGTTTTTCCGATATGCTTGGGGTCAGACCGAGCATATTTCCAGGTTTAGCTGGAAGATTGGAGCTTCAGGAGAGGAGTTGGAGCCTAGAGTCGTATTTACGTAGATGATTATATTCCGTTGCATCTAGTTGTGTTTATCAGCAATTGTAAGGGCATGTTGTTATAACTGTCCGTGCTGAATAGGTTAGTATACTTTGATTAATGTCAGTATATATATATATATATATATTAATTACAGATTCTGTTTATGTAAAGATTTGTTCTATATTATAGATTATTCGTTTCCGCCGTTGTTCTATTTTTCTTCTATCTTCTTTATACTTTCTTTTTCTTACTATCCGCCTTTCTGTTCAATTTTGGACCGGACAAGCGTGGTAAAATGTCCGTTCGAGCTGTACGGAAAAGTGGATCGTGACACTTTTCATGCCATACAATACCAACAACATAGTTGAACTATAATAATGACGACATAATTAAGCTAATTAATTGCAATGATAAATAAAACAACCACAATCAATTCAAAGTAGGAAAATATTTGCCATACAAATAATGACCTATGTAAAACTAACTTCACCGACAGATTCTATACTTTTCACGTCATATAAAACCAACAACATGGTTGAACCATAACAATTACAACATAATTAAGTACCAATTACAACAACAAAAAGAACAACTAAATTCAATTCAACACAATGTAATAACAAACATTTAATAAACAAAAATAACTACGAAAAAAAACAACTAACCTCGAACTCATTTTAACAGCGCAAAATAGAAGAAGAATAAGATGTGCAAATTGAATTAAATTCACTAAAACTCTTTCAATCAACAAACAACTCAAGATGTGGAAGAGTTCAAGAGTTTTAAAAGCATGAAATTTGTATGCGCACAAGATGGAAGCACGAAATCAGATTGAGAAAAAAAGTGTCGAAATAAGAAGAGGTGAAATTCAGAGCGCAGGGGCATCGATTTTGGAAGAAGATGGGTAAATGTGAGACCGAGAGTACGTATAGAATTTTGAAAAATAAAATTAAGGATGTAAAATATAATATAAAATTGGAAGGATGCAATTTATAAAAATAAATAAAAAATAAGGACGTGTAACCAATTTCCACTTAATTTATATTACGTCACCTTATTAATCATATCAAATTAATATTTTTGATGCAATTTAAATATGTTTTAAATACGATTCGTTACATTCAAATAGCTTTGCAGATAGGCCTGTAGATGAATACTTTTAGATATGGGTAGTTCCATATCCGTATCCGAAATCATTTTCGGTATCGAATATCCGTATCCGCAGATGCAGACGGATATCAGATATTCTTCGACCAGTTCACAACCAATAAATCTAAACAAATAAATAATTTTTTTTGATTTATTATAAATCCATTTTTGTACTAAATATTAAAAAAATGCACTAAGAAAAATAGTTTTAAACGTTGAAAATTGGTTTTTATATACAAATTAATTTTTTTTATTTGAAAAAAATAGTAAACGACAATCATTTTATTTACTAAAATACACCAAAAATAATTATAATCTTGGTAAAAACCGAACATATAATTATCGGATACGGGCATGAGCATATTCGTATCCGTATCCGTTTTTCGAATATCGGATAATTTTTCATATTTTGAATACGGATACGGACAGACCTTAAAATTTTTGGGTACTCATTGACAGCCCTATTTGTAGGTAGTTGCTATGGAAATACTTACCAAAGCATCGGTGGAAGCGACAAAAGTGCCGCATAGTTTGGGACTTAAGACGGTAAACAATGGCATCTAAGAAGAAATCATGAAGCACCCTTGCTTGAAATCTCTAATCTCCGAAAGTAAGATCTACTTCTAAGAATGCAAAGAACACCAGTTCTTAAGACGAAATGTGGTTTAGTCACACCTTACAATAATCGGACATGTTCTTTTGTTTTAATTTAACATATGGTAGATCAATGGACCGAAAAATCCATATATCATTCAATTCTCAACATATATACACGAACATGCAAATTAGCTTAAAAGTATATCACATATAAGTTTATATTTATCATTTTTTTTAAAAAATCTACATCAGTAATGGCTCTTACACACTATTTCATTTAAAAGAAAAAAGAAAAAAGAAAAATCAGAATATTCTTAATGAAGTAAAAATCAAAACTCAGCGAGCACGTTTTGGCCACTTTGCACCCATAGAAATAGTTTTCCGTAGACTTACTTCGGCAGACGCGTCTGCTTTCCATGTGCCAAAACCTACGGGGAAAGCCAAGTGAATGTTCTATCATGCCTATCTTAATCGTAAATTTCTTGGAAAAAGCCATCCCAGCTTAATTTAATACTCGTTGACTAATCAACTATTCCCAAACGACTATTTTGTTCTCCCAATTTAGAGTCTCCCATTTATGCTCTCATTTTTCCTTTTGAGTACTTGATAAATAAAAGAGGAAAAGGTAATTCTCTCGTATTTCTGTTTGATAATCAAGGGGGAAAATGGTGAATCAAGAGTACTTGGACAAGATGCAGCTCCGACAGAGCTACAGGAACCTTTGGCACACCGATCTTATGGGGACTATACAAGCTGATTTCCCATGTATGTCTTCTGTTAACCTTTCGTTTTGTCAAATTTTATTACTCGTATTCATGATCAGGTTTTAATGTTGATTTATTTTTTGTGCAGACTGCTGCTTATCGCTTTGGTGGTGAGTGTTGTTAATAATTAGTAGATCTGATGATTATGAGTTAGGGTTAATGTGTGATTGAGTATATAAGAAGTAATTTTAGCGGACCTTACTTGGTTTTGATGATTTACTCACTTGTAGATGAGCATTGTTGTCCTGTGTGGGGGTTGATGGTTTAATTTGGAGATTCACACTTTATAGTTGTTTGAGTTTGATCCTATATTGCGAAATAATTAAATTCCTTGATTTCGTTTATTATTAATAAAATAGACTTTATGTAGGTGGCATTTAAGTTATGCTTACTAAACAGATAAGCACTACTACTGCAGTCCACATTTCTTTGTTCAAGATTTAAAAAATATATATTATAAAAAATTGAAATGGTAGCTAGCATGTTCACTGCAATTATGGATGGACATTTGCGCTGAGGCAATCCTTAGTTTTCCATTTTTGGTTTTATCTTTACAAAAGCATGGTAGATAATCCCCTTAATCAGTTATTTCTAGTGACTTGCCAGCTTATTTTTCGTGATTGAGAGTTCGGGAAATTAGCGATATATTTTGTACTCACAACTGTTCTTTTATGATCTGAAATTTTTATTTCTGCACATGATTATGTGATAGAGTTTGAGTACATTGATTTTGATACCCTTCTAACTTATGGGCAAGACATGTATCGAAGCATTTGAATTGCATATGTGTAAACACCATGATTTCTGTGCACGTCTCACTGAGCATTTTTGAGATTTGGTAATGCTTATAATCAAGGTTATGTTCAATTAAGCTGAAGTTGCATCTTTCTATAGGCTAACTGGAACTGAAATAACATGAAAATATTATACCAGCCAATACGTAATTTTTTGGAACCTTGATATTTAATTTGTAAAACAATGCATACTTCATACACCCTCTTATGATGTTCCATAGGCCTTATGTCTACAGAAGCTATACTATCTTGAGGTGTATTTCTATTAGTATTGTATTTTTAATCCTTCAAGATTGTAATATACATCATATTGTTTAAATTTGTGAAATGTTTGGAAATAAACATAATTTTATTATGTTTATGCTAATCTAACTTTTATCAGTTTTACTCACATTGGGTCTTGCTGTTTTTCATTATCTATGTGATATCCCAATCATTTACTATAGCGATCACATAGTCATTGCTAGTAAGGAAATTATTTGGATGTTGGCTAAAATAAAATAAAGCACATTAAAAATGATCAGGTAGCAATGTGCTAATTCCTACTTAGCTTAAGCTCTTTCCCTTGACAGTAGACATGTATATAACTTTCATATTTGCCACACATTAATTTTGATCAAAAATACCAATATAATACTTAATCCAATTTGACTTTACAGTGGACCATGTGTATCTTACATGCTTCGGAAGAGGGCTCTTTATAATGACATGTCAAGGTAATAATGGTTGAAAATTCTTTTTACACTGCATCGAATCATACGAAGTTTAATAATCATCTATTACGTTATTATTTTATAGGTATGTGTGCTGTGCTGGTTATCTACCTTGCAGCGGCAAATGTGGGGAAAGCAAATGCCCAGAATTCTGCCTTGCTACTGAGGTAACGTATTCTTACTCTTGTATCACCAAATACATTTTTATACTTACATTACAGGAGTGTGAATATAGCACTGCCCCACTTTTCTATACTTTTTGTTCCACTATGGTTGATCAAATTGTGCTTAAAAACGATCAACCATAAATATGTATGAGATGTTGCTCAAGGTCTACTGTCTAATACACTTTCCTTCCATTCTGGATTAACCATTAAAGCACTGTAAGGCTGACTGGTGAATTCTCAGACAATAACCTTATGTTCTGTTTTCTTTCTTCATGTTTCTGGTACTATAGGAGATTTGCATAATCGCCAGGTAAGTTTAATTAGTTAAATGTTGACAATGCCAATTTTCTTCAGCAATTTGTGGGCTCGTTCAATCTAGGTTTGTCCATGTGAGAAATGCTATAAAATCTGCTGTGGCTTTGCTTTCTTCCTTTCTTTCTTTATTTTTTATTGTTATATTTTTTTAGAGTGTAAAGGCTTATTGTTTTATCATCAAATATTTTAGCAGTCAATTACCCACAGCTAAATTTTGGAGAGGTATCCACTGGCATTTTTTATTAAAATGTTTTGAAACTTCTTTGTCAAATTCCACTTAACAGAAAGCAAACACGAACAGTACTATCACACCAGTGTAATAATGTGAACTTCTTATGTATGAGTGATTGCATACATGCATGCATGCATGCATGTATGTATGAATGCATGCATGTGTAGCTTGTAGAACTTTGTAGCCCATTTGGCATCTTTTCACTGTTATATACTGAATATGGCTGCGAATTGGCCTAGGAGTAGTTGCATACCTTAGGCGACATCCATTTGTTCGATGCACACACACAGAGCCTTAGGGGATGAATCCATACCCCTTTCTTTTGTAGTCCTCTTTTGTCTTTTTGTGTCATAACTGTTTGAAACGATATACATTTTTGTATATATAATCTGTATGCTATGAAGATCATCTACACGAAAATTTGGATCATTTAAAAAAATTCTAACCCATTCAAAATCTCAATTCAACACGACCCATCAAATACATATATGTTAACGGTTGATTGAAAATGTGATTTTGACTACGATATCATCTAACAAAATTTTGTTCTGTATAAGAAAGTTTTGACACAAAAGACGAAGTTGAGTTAAGGGGGCCTAACCCCACATACACACACACACACACAAATTTACATACATATACATACATATGTATGTACGCATGTATATGTGTGTTCGTGCGCAAACTCTTGTGTGTGTATGCATATGCGTGACTGCATGCACACTGCACATGTATGAACGTAATGATGTTTGGCATAATGATTACATTAAACTAAGTATTATGCCACTTCTTGTAATCGAGTATAATATAAATTACTTTTAATCCGTACTAAGTATCGACTGCTTACTTGTACCTTTAAATCTGGAGCATCAATAAGGAAAATACATACAAAATGAATTTTAGTTCAAGCATAAATCAAAACCAACAAACAACTTTCTAGTTCTTTTTTTTTGTTCTTTTATTTATTTATGAACAATGATAATTACATTGCTTCTTGCTATCCTTCCGTAGATAACCACTTTGGATAAACAATAATAATGTAATAGATATTTGATCAAGGCTCATGACGTTATATTACCATTTGTTGAACATTAGTTCTATTATGGCCTGTGTTAAATAGTGTGCTTGTTGTGTACCCAGTATTAGCCAGACCCCTCACCCATGGTGGAATTCAAATATTTCGTCACCATGAAGCCATTTTTTGGATTCTTCTCGATTAAATATAATAAATAGAATCTATTTTGATGTTAAATATTGTTTTATAATATGTGGTGATATATTGATGCTAATAAACATATCTTAAGCCAAATTATTTCTGCTTCAAACAAACTTGTCTGAAATATGCATATAATGTTACAATTTATTTGCATAGTTGCATTGGTATTCTTGGATGTTAACTTAATTTCTATAAGAATGGGAATCAAAATTTTCATACAATTCACTCATTAATTTGATAAGATAATATCTTTTTGGCAAGCAGTATTTTTATCTTCTATTCCATTTTCCTGTATTATTTTTTTAACATTACAGGTGCATTTTTAAAGGTATTGTAAATTTTACTGTACTAGATCATTGATGATTAATCCCTAAGAATATTTCAACCTAATCTTCAATGTGAATGTATCTACGGTGAAAACCGTCACAAAAAACTCTTACTGCATTATCCATCTCTCGGATGGATTTCAGGATAATCAATGTGATTTTAACTCTGAGCATGCGTACATATACATTTATGTATATCTCTCGGATGGATTTCAGGATAATCAATGTGATTTTAACTCTGAGCATGCGTACATATACATATATGTATACGTATATTTGTGTGCACGGGCACATATATATACATGTCTCTCGCTCTCTCTATACATATACACTTTTTAGCATGCTCGATTTTTGCCCAACTCAGTTTTAGATGTCTACCATTATCAGAATTCAATAAAATTTTACCGGTATTATCTAAATATCATCAACACTATCTCTGTAAGAAATTACCTTATTCCGATACATTTAGACCATCGAAATTTGTGATGAATATATTATATATTAAGATATGGTCGTTGATTTTAAAATATTATTGTTTAGTGGGTAGAGATATCGGAATAAGGTTAACTTTTTGCAGAGATTATGGATGATACGTAGATAATTCGTGCAAAAATTCGTTGTATCACATGGTTGTAAAGTTGTACATATGTGGACATGTGGAAACTTTCATCAATAGTTAATCAGTAATAAATGTGCAATTATTATTTTCTAAAATATTAGTGCATGAGTGTGGTTGGAACCAATTATAAATAAAAAATATTTTATATATAAAATAAAAAGTGTGTTCCATTTAGGGATATAATAGCAAGGGTAAATCTACAAACCATTACCGATTAATTTATTGCCATTTTTGAGTTAAGTTGGTATATTAACACAATCCATTTGGTAACAGTAATTTATCATTTTTTTATGGTAAAACATTGATAATATTTTTTTTCAAAACCAATGCTAACTGCAATTTTTACCGATTAATTTATATTATTTTACATTTGTTTCAAAAAGAAGCTAGCCAGTTGGGTTTTAGATTTCATTTCAAATGCTGTTAATTGCATTTCTTTTCTTCATTGATGTCTTTTACCTAGTGACGGTTAAATGTTTGAGAATTCATCAATAGGTGACATGAAGTACCGAACAATTTATTTTCTCAAATAAAAATGTGATTTATTATTAACAGCGGAATGGTTTCTAGTGGTACACCAACTTCGTTATACTGACGGTATGATACTGATAATGGTATATGTTTTCTGCTTACCAATAAAAATGATATGGTGATAATTTTTTCTGAAATGGTAGCCATATTCCATATGGTTACTTGATATATGGAGCAAAATAATACTTGTCTACCATCATTTAAAATTGAGATAAAAAAAACTTATAATTTACGGTGGTTTTAACAAAACCGATGCAACAAAAATAATGTGATGGTTTTCCAGAAACATGCTGTTCATTTCCATGATCCTGGTCTGCCAAAAAGTCTACTTATAATTGCCATTTGGAATTAGTGGGAAGAAAGATTTGTAGGGTTGTGAGGAGAAATGACAACGTGTATCATAAAATGTAGTTTCTCAACATTGATGGAATTGGAGATGGACTAGTTACCAATTTCATTTGACATTTCTGCTATTCGAATGAAAATAACAAGTGATCGATCAATTGTTAGTTGTGGCCTTTTGTTTTCCAAATACATTTAGACTTATGCGTGTCCTCTCTTTGGAATTAGTACTCAACTTTCAATTATGCAGGTTTTCTTGTGTTTTGGTAATTCAGTAGCTTCCACCCGGTTCATGCTGCAAGACGAGTTCAACATTCAAACCACCAAATGTGACAACTGCATCATAGTACTCACTCAATCATTGCATAAGTTTCTATTATATGCTGACATATATAGTAAATTATGGTTCATCTCTTGATACTGTTACAGGGATTCATGTTTTGTTTGAGCCAAGTGGCGTGTATATTCTCCTTAGTTGCAATGATAGTGGGAAGCGAAGAACTCTCGGAAGCTTCTCAGATCCTATCTTGCTTATCTGATATGGTCTACTGCTCGTAAGCTCTTTTTCCTCCATTTCATAATTCTAAAAATTTGAAATTTCCAGAACATTCTCATTCTTACGTATCCACATTTCTTTTAACTCAGGGTCTGTGCATGTATGCAGGTAAAATTTACTGCTTTTAAAATTATTGCATGTAGCTTAACGAAAGAAGATACTGTACAGGAATCAATATCATGATTTCTTTCTTTTCCCTCTTTATTTTTTGTATGCAGACACAACATAAGATAGAAATGGATAAAAGGGATGGAAAATTCGGACCGCCCTCGGTAATGGGTGTACCTCCCATACAGCAAATGTCACGTATAGATCAGCCTATTCCACC
This sequence comes from Allium fistulosum, assembly GCA_030737815.1. Classification (NCBI taxonomy): domain Eukaryota; kingdom Viridiplantae; phylum Streptophyta; class Magnoliopsida; order Asparagales; family Amaryllidaceae; genus Allium; species Allium fistulosum. Next base: position 171,192,806 of record CM060907.1, read on the forward strand.
TCAAGTCGGGTACGGTTATGCAGCAGGGCCTGCACATGGATACCCGCCGCCCGCTTATCCGCCACAAACTGGTGGTTACGGTGGATATCCTCCTGCTGGTTATCCCAAGTAAATTTGGTATCTGCTTATTACAAGTTGGGGTATGTTTGATGTGATTTTTTCAGTGAATATGTGAGGGTCTTTTAATTGAAAACCACGAGGATATTTCTTTGGCTTCTTCCTTGATTTATGTGTTTCACGTTGCTTGTGAGATACCGGTGTGAATGGTTTGTTCTAGAACTTGTGGATGATAATTGTTTTATTCGGTGTGTATATATATATATATATATATATATATATATATATATATATATATGATTTAATATTGGTATTGGCCTAGGTGTTTCGCCAATTAGGAAGGGTTCAGCTACCTCTCCTCGCTACACCTTTTTTGGCCCACAGTTCGAAATTGTTTCATAGATGTGTTTTTACTTAACTTGAGAATATCTCTATAAAATTTAAACGTGTTCAAAATCATATTTCAAATCAAAGATTAAAATGTGTTTTAGCGGTAGATGTTCGATTTGATATTTTGAACATGTTAGGAGGTTCGAAGTGATCTTATTTTTCGTGGACATGATGTTCAGTGTTAAGGTTGAACTTTCTAAAAGTTCCATTTGATTTGGACTACCATAGGAACGGAGATCGTGGTAGTAGAATGATGTGTAGCGGATCTTTATCTCGGAAACCAACCACATATACACATATACGCACATGTATATACATACATATAATCTGATGCTAAGGACGTTGAGGTTTCGACTATGGACGCTGTGCTCGGTGGTTGAATGTCGATCGTGATGCCTTATAGCGGCGTGAGCCGACGACCAAGCAGGGTGTGGATGGTTTAACGCCACCTTAGGGCATCACAGTTGGTGTTCAACCATCGACCATGGTACCCTTAACTCTACACTATATGTGTACACACACATGTATGTGGAAATTTTATTTGGACATCGAATCTGACACAAGGAATCTTAATCATTAAATCTTTTTCTATTTCTATCTTTCATGTAAAGATGAAAAAATTCAATAGTTAATAGTAGAAAATAGGGACAATGGTAAATACATGGGGAAATTTTTTAACGCAGTGGCACCCTGTTTTGTTATTAGTCCGAAGACCAAACTTCTTTCGAATATGCATAGCAACACCAAAGTTAGCCCGACGCAACTAAAACAACGGTAGCTTGGCAGGTGACGAGGTGTTGGATGAGATGTAGGAGGCGGCGAGCTAGCAGCGACTTGGGGTGGCGATGGTTGTTGATTGAGGTGATTAGGGTTTTGTTTTGCTGAACGAAATGTTTGTGTCAAGGCAGCTTGAGAGGCAATGAGTGTCAAACAGCCAGCAATGAAGCATTGTAGAGCCATTGCGTCGATGATGATGGCAGTAAAAACAGTGGTTGTTGGTGGCAGTTGATTTAATTTTTAAACAATTAACAGTTGAAAATGCTAAATGTAATTAACATATAATGCTAATTTAATTTAATTCAAAAACTTTTTTAACTGTAAAATGAATGATAGTGCTAGTTTGATATAACATTTTTTTGAACTATAAAAAATGATTATAGCACTATGTTAATTTTATGTCAATTTAATCGTCACTTTTAAAACAACAGAAAGCAAATATAGCATTATACATGTATGATGCTAATTTATTTTAGCATTTTTCAAACTGTAAAAATGAATGATGGTGCTAGTTTTGTTTAGCATTTTTTGAACTATAAAAATGAATATTGCACCATGTTGATTTAATGCTAGTCTAATTTAGCATTTTTAGAACTACAAAAAAATGAAAATTGCATTATGTTGATTTAATGCTAGTTTTAATTTAGCATTATTAATCCGCTGTTGATTTTTTTTCACTTTAAATCGACGATGATGCATCGAGTTCTGGTGATGTGGCTTGTCATAGTAGTGCGGTGACAACATTTAGCGACATTGGTGATTTAGGGTTTGGGGTTGGACATCTCGATGTGCTTAGGCGATGACATAATCGGTGGAGTATTAGGTAACGAGGTCAGTGAGATGTGGGCGGCAAGGTGGTGCAACCCTGAGGTGGTGCAGTTGGAGGAGGCTGCGGCGATGAGGTAGTATGGTGTTTGTTTGAGACAGTGATGGTGAGTTAAGGGGGAATTTGAATTTGGGGATGAAGTTTGTCCTCCCCAAATTTTGAAACCACTGTCCTAGATCCAAAAGAAATTGTTGTGTTTGTCATTTTTGCTAGTTCCCTTCGATTAATATTTATTGTGTCAAATTTTATGTTTTATTTTGTGTCGCTTCCATAATTTATGCATGTATGTATATTGAAATTGTGTATTATCACTAGATAGTCGAAACTTCAATATCCATCTGATATCCATGGATATGAATACTAAGCATTTAAAAATATCTAGTTTGCCTTCATTCTTATCTGTTTAATGGCTAAAATGCAGTTAATTTGTGTACTTCGTTTAAGAAAAGTCATCTTCACGAAAGAACTAGTTTAAAGGAAAAGAATGAGTACATTTTTAGTTTGCAAGTTGAAAGTTTGGAAATTATTATCAAGGACAAAATTAATCTCGCCGTTCTCCATTTTAAATTCATGTATTTTCTCGAAACCTAAGGTAGTGTTTGGTTTGTTATTTTTAGTTTTGGGTTTTCGTCCATACAAAAATGCACACGATACATTTATATTGTCGAAAATGAAGTTAAACATACAAAATAGAAAACAATATTTTTTTATTTTTCACGTTTTGGAAAATAACACAAGCACGTGAAACAATTCATTCTTTCACCGTTCCTCTATCCCCTTCGTCCTCTCATCCGTCTTTCTTTCATCCCTTCCGCCGTCCCTCCATTCTTTTCATATTTGAGATATATATTGAAAACCGAAAACACAAAATTTGTTTTTAAACCAAACACTACCTAAATTTTCCAATATTATGCTTCTTTAGCGTCTTTGCGTCAATGCGACCTTGCTTGGGCGATCTAATTACTTGGTGTCCAAGTTTTAATCTGATGTAAAGCTCGAACGTTTGAGCTCAAAGTCTGCCATCAGACGAAGAGGTGCAACAATTCTAGTTCAAATCAATCAACTTCGATCAAGTAAATAACCAAAACCAACAACTTCATTTACAAAATTACTATTTTGTCCCTTTTGAGGCCAAAATAATAGCCTTTCAGAGTTCGATTTTCCTAGGTGCTCATTGGGGATGTAAAAAGGTTAAATTAGATTGGATGTAGGTGTTTTTAGTTTCTATCATATAAGAAACTAGTGTGTAATCCGTGCGTTGCACACGGTAATATTATAAAATATAGCATACATAGTTTTGGGAGTTAAAATTAGAACTTTGTTATGTGGCATATAATAAATTTAGTCAAATAAATAAACTACAAATTAATTTTTTTATTATTATTTATGTATAATTTATGTTAAATAGTTTATATATCTTAATATTTGAGTAAAAAACTGAATTTATCATTTTTGTTCATATGAATATGATATACAAATTAAAACCGATACATTGTAATGGTTTATTACATGAATTAACAGATATTATTTAACTGGTTTTTTAGATATGTTAAATTCAAAATTACATAATTAATTAGTTTAATTATATAGACATAAAAGTAAATAGTATGAAACAACTAAGAAGGATATTTTTGTAAAAATATTGTAGAAACATAAATGCGGATATTTGAAGTTTAACAAAAAAATTGTAATATAGTGTATGACTAAATTTTGAGATAAATGGTTATAATTGATTTTCAAATTAATTTTGTTGTTATTGTTTATGTACAATGTAGCGATATATAAATATATAATGGAAAAAATAATTTTACTATATATATATATATATGTGTGTGTGTGTGTGTGTTATAAAATTGACACTTGTTTATTGAAAGAATATAGTAACTATTAATTGATGTTATTTAAATAGTTTGAGTCTACAATTTCATAAGAAATTAAATACATAAATTGGTATATAAAACATTAGGAAAGAGCTGAGAGAGCTGGTTGTAAGTAACCGTTAAAAAAAATTAAAATATAGGTTTTTGATGATAAAAATAGAATTTTACAATGTAATGTATGGTAAAATTTTGAGATAAATGAATAATAATTAATATTGTTTATGTATGTTATTTATGATGTGTGATTTATTTATCTTTATATTTGAATGAAAATTAAATAATTTTACCACTTTTGTTGGTATGAATATGGTTTTCATATTAAAACGCTCGTATTTTAGGATTTATTAGATGAACTAACAAATATTTGTTAACTGAATTTATTCAAGTAGTTCAAGTTCAAAATTACATAATTAATAAACATATATTGGTTTAAACATACAATATCAAGCGAAATTAAGTAGGGTTTTGTATACAGTTGTAGAAGTTTCAAAACATAGGCACTTAACGTTAATTTTTTTTTACGATGCAACGCATGGTAAATATTTTGATATAAATGGATTATAAATTAAATTCATAATTATTATTTATGTATATATTTACGTCGTGATTGATGCATTTATATGTCTAAATGAATTTTATCCCATTTTACTAATACAAACATGGTATAAATACCGAATTTTTCTTATTTTAACGATTCATTTGTTAAAATCATCGAGTAGTAGTTTATTGAATTATTAAAATAGTTTTAAGATCACGTGATTAATTCTAATATATGGAGTTAAATGTAAAATATTAGAAGAAAACTGAGGAGGATTTTGTAAATGGTTATAGGAATTTGTTATTCTAGTTTATGCATGTACTTGTATGCGACTTATGTATCTTTGTTTAGTAAAAATAGTAAGGTATTTGAATTTAACAAACATCATTTTATTGTATTTATCTAATTGGTTTAAATTTATTATCGCATAATTAATTTAAATATATGGACTGAAAGTGCAACAACCCGCCTATCGTAATACTCGAAAATCAGCGCTTTACATCATCGCACGACTTTCAAATACCATAGCAAACAGATCATCGATGTAGAATTAGAACAAAACACTAAACCAAGACATTGATAAGATTTCACAACGGAATGATAAGATATAATATACTCAACAAAATAGAATAATGTTATACAAGAGACCGCACTAGCGAAAGCAACTGATAAATAAATATCAATACGGAATCGTGAGAATATATCAACTCCAAAATAAACAAGGAGTCCTGAATAAATATATGATACAACAGTCTCGTATATAAATAACAGGTCTGTCATGTACAATAAAATAACAAGTATATATATCTCATAACACCGATGCCATGCCTCCAAAATGCTCCAACTGCGCACTCTGCTAGCGTACCCCCAAAAACACCTGACTTTCGAATTAGTCAATCGAGCACCTGAGAGTTGTCATGACATAAGTAGACAAAGACAAAAACTCGGGTTAGACATAAAGTCTGATGTGAGGGGAACTATCTCAAAATACCGTATATTAAAACTATATACAAATAAATAGGAACTACTAGATCACAGCAGGCCCTCTCCACAAACGTGGCTTAGGAAAATCCGGACTGCCTATAAACAAGTACAGTAAATCCATCTCAAAAGTATGGGATCATACCATAACCTGCTCTTCTCCTATAACAACAAGTTAGCACAATATCTTCTATTGCACTACACTAGCCCAAAACTACTAATAACATAGCACAAATATACGATGATCAAACTGTGATCCAAAAACAATGATCACTACTGCTAAGATCAATACGATATACCTCAACGCTTATGGTCACTACTGCTAAGACCGAATAGGTACGCCACAACACGTATGATCACTACCACTAAGGTTAAATAGGTACGTTACAACGCATATGGTCACTACTGCTAAGACCAAACAGATAAGCCACACTGCATGGTCACTACTACTAAGACTAAATGTTTATTGATACATGTTCGAAACAAGCACCATTGTCCCAGTGGTTAGGTGATTCGACTTCGGTGTGAGAGGTCACAAGTTCGAAACTTGCGTAGCGTGATTCAAACATTTATTGACACATGATTTGTGGTTTGCTGTCCCAGTGACTTGTTGTATCTAAGTATCATTTCAAAAAAAAAAGACTAAATGTTCGTAAGATTATGAATGTAGAACCTGTAACGACCCGCATTTTTGATAATTAAAAATATTATATTAAATAAGATTTTGGAATTTAATATTGTGATAAATTAAAATTTATGATTTATAAATGGGAATTTTTTTTAAAATGTAATTTAATAATGTTGATTGAATGAAATTGACAATTGTTACTGTGATTTCAATCAATTGTAATGGTAAAGCTAATTGGGAATGTAATTGTAGAGCTTAAATTGGAAATAATTGTAAAGTTTAATAAGAAAGTAAACAAATGACTGTATGAATGTAAATTCCAATTGATTGGAAAAATTAAAATTAAAAAAAGAAAGAATAATATATATTTCTTTACTAAATAAAAATCATATGTTTATTTATTTGAAATGTTGGTAGTTGGAAAATTTATTATAGGAATAAGAAATCAATTATTTAATAAGAAATTAATAACTTTTGGTTTGTATACAATAATTCCGTAAATACATTAAATTACTACAAAAAGGAATTGAATTGTCTCATATCTTTTTAACTTAGAAATCAATGACAATTAATGCGATTGGAATCTTTTAATTAAAAAGAGGGAAGACATTAATTGTAAACATATATAGAAATAAATTTAAATTGGGTGATTTATTTCCAATTAATTCATTTCATGTTTCAAAGTTTAATGCTAGTTTGCTGCATATATGTTTATACCTAAATATAAACTTATGTTTTAGATCCAATTTGATCATAAAAAAAGGGGATTATTTAGGTTTGAACTCTCATACGATATTAAATTAAATGTTAATAGGAGATGATAAAGGGGGTAAAATAGATTTACACTTGACTATTTCCTTTTCAATTAGACTTAATTAGATTTTAATTGCAACATAATTTACTTTTCCATCTTCACTCTTCTAATTTACTCTTACTCTTACATTCATTGCCTCCTTATGTGGACTATTTTCATACCTTTTATTTATGAATGTAAACTATAAGTGGCGTTAAAGATGTACATATATATATTATACACCTGTTTATATTACCTTATTTATGCTATCATATTTTTGAATGTATGTTAATGCATTCCTAGTAAAACATTCAATCGAAATGTTAACATGTTTGTTTAAATTCCCAATCTAATCACAAACAGAGTGAGAAATGAAAAGTTCTTAATGCTGTATATTCCTTTAATTTATGACACAAATTTGTATAGAGAATTTATTTTCATTTATTGTGTGTTAGTTAAATCTTTGATGGATGTCAATTTTGGTATGTTTGGGGTTAACAAAATTAATTAAGTGAACAATTGTTTTTGAAATTTGAATTCCAAAAGTTTATTTACAGTATAGAGTTGGTCCATTCATTCCCTTTCTAATTAATAATTGCCGCATTCTTTTCATTATTTCCTCATTGTTCCATTACTCCTTTCCATTTACATTGTCTGAAGCTTTTCTATTTTGCAAACATGAACTACTTTTCATATTTTTAATTCTTTCTTTTACCTCTTTTTAATACCTGCTACTTTTAAAAAGGCCGTTCATATTTACTTTATTTCAATACCTAGTTTGTTCATATTTACTTTATTTTTCCGTTAATTTTCCAACTTCATTTCCTGAAACCTCATTTCATTTATTTCTAATTAATAGCAGCCTCTCTTTTCAAATCTCATTGGCCCTAAACCTAACTCTAACCTTATAAATAAGACATGATGCAAATGAAACCCTAGCCTCCATTTTAATCTTCTTCTTTTTTTCTTTTCCTTCTTCAAATCTACTTATTCTCTCTCATTTTATTTTTTCCTTCCTCTTCAAATATTCTTCTTCTTCAAATCTTCTTCTATTTCAAACTTTCTTCTTTCTTTTCAAATCTTGATCTTCTCTTTCATTTTCAGTTCTTCTTGTTTTAATCCTCTTCTTTTTTTCAATTCTTCTTTTTCAAATCTTTTTTTTTCCCAAACCTTCTAAAAATACATACATACATACATACATACATATATTAATATAATAAGGAAGAAAATTAAAGTAAATCAAACTAAAAGCAAAATTAAGGAACAAAGCTGGCAATCAAGAAGGATACTAAGGAAACATAGAGATGAGCTATTGATTAGAAGTCTATTATTTTCAGATTCATATAAAGGTGAGTGATTTAACCCACTCACAAATACTAAACCTTCTTATGTTAGTTGAATTAAATTTATGATGTGATAAGAAATTTGTTGATTGCTGTTTGGTAGTTTAATTTGACATTTTTATTGAAATTGAATTTAATTTGAATTAAATTTCTATTTAAATTAATATTGAATTTAAATTGTTAGTTAAATACCTGATAATGATAAGCAGTTAATTGTTGTGATTTATTGGTTGATTTGAATGACGATTGTGATGGATGCTTAATTGTTGACATTTTGGATGATTTGATGTTATGTTTATTTTATATGTTGTTATCACACTGCAAGTTCCCTTAGTTATTGTTTGGAAAATCACTATGGGTTGAAATGATACATACCCGAATGATCTTATAGATTAGGGAAAAATCGTTATGGGTTGAAATGATAAACCCGAGCGATTTTATGGATTTGGAAATTTGTGATTCGGGATACGGGTTGAAATGATATATCCAGAAATTTAAATTTATTGTGGGTTGAAATGATATATTTCCGTATCACTTGACCATAGGGTAGAAAATTATATACGTATACCGTTGGTCGGCATTAAATTATTTTCTAAATGGTAAAGTATGTTTGATTTATAAATTTGATTTCAAAATTTAATTTAATGATTTCATTTAAAATTTATATTTGGAAAATAATTTATTTCATATGTTTTAAAGCTTCAATTTATAAGTTAATATATGGTTTTAAATGTAAATTTAAGACTTTAACTTATAATTTTATTTAGTTTTAAATATCTATTTTAAATAGTTTAAATTTTATATAGTTTTAATATATATATATATAAAGTTTAATTTAATATAATAAATATAGTTTTAAATATTTACTTAAAACTTAATTTAAGATAATAAATATAGACTTTTATAATAACTTAATAAATAAAAGATTTTGTAAATGATTTTAGAATCTTTGTAAAAGGTTTTGTAAGGAATTTATAAAAGTTTTGTAAGAGATTTTACAATGGATTTTATAAAAGGTTTTTTATAAAAGATTTTTTAAAAGGATTTTATAATAGTTTTATAAAGTAGTTATAAAGGTTTTAAAGGATTTGATGAAGGGGTTTTATCAAAGAACTTGTATAAATGGATTTGGAAGCATTTTAAAGGAATTTGCATCGAAGTTTATGAAAAGGGAAAGAGTTGTAAACTGTTTGGAATTTATAAATTGCTTTATAAATGGTTCTAAAGCATATAAATAGTTTATAAATGGTTTGAGAGAGATTTATAAATTATTTTCGAAATTGATTGAAAGAAATCTTCCTCAGTATTTACGAATATATTTATACTTTTTGAATAAGTATATAGATATCTTGATATGAAAGTATGGACTGTTTTTTGGATTTATTATATAAATGTTTTATAAAATGACCACGGTGTGAAATAAGCGTTTGGTTGTTAAAGAGACCAGGGTCGGATATTGTCACTCTCTGCCAATACCGAAACCACTTTAACAACTTTGCATGTGGTGGAAAATCTAGAATGAAGTAGGATGGTTTGGCGAATGCTACTGGAATGAAGTAAGAGAACGATGATGGATAACCTTGACTTTTGGGTCATAATTAAAATTTCTAAAACAGGAGCTATATCGGGCCAAGTGAGGTCGCTCCTCCAATCGGGCACATTTCTTCGATACCATATCTGTTACTTTGTGATTGATTGGTGACCACCCCTCGTTTTTTATTATGGGAGTGTGTCTCGAGGTGAGCGGTACTAGCCGCTATGCGTTACCACTAGTTCGGGAGTGAAAAACGGTAGAATCCTACCCTGGGCATTGCCTCGCGTGCCTTGTCATATTTATCCTGATCGCGCCCACTACGAGTTTGGTTTGTGTCATACACTATGGAGTGCCCTTTGATAGCCCTCCAGTTTATGGAGGAATTACGAACTGTATAGACTATGACATTTATAAAAATGTGTTAAGGGGGTATGGATAACGCCTTAACGCTATTTTAATACTTTACTTTACTGTAGACATATTATAATAGCGTATTGTATTACATATGTAGATAGTTTAACAGATCCTTAGGAGATGGAATCCCGAACATCCCTTAATTTATTGCACGCACGTTAGACACTGGATAGGAGATGTAAAATCCCGTATACATCTCTGAAGCCGTTACACTCATATTTATTTACTGTTGATTTAACTTACATAAGATCTTTTAGTTCTGACTCGAGTGTTTTGTCTTTTCATTACGCTCGGGTCAGCCAAAGTATTTCAGCACATTGAAGACTATCTTTCTGGAGGACGAAGACGAAGATTTTTATGCTATTTATTTTATATATATTCCACTGCATCATATTGTTCCGCTGCATTATTTATTTATTCCCGCTGTATGTATAACTTTGATCTATATTATAAAAGCGTAATCAAATGTTATTTGTAAAATAGCTTCATGAACTATTTATTTGATTATTATATTTTGTCATTCCACTGTGAGATTCTGTGTTTTGTTTTTCCTTCTTTTTATCTTATTTTCTTATTTACCCCATTGACAATCCTCCCTTTTCGAATGGTTTGAGTTGACATGTATGGTTTATTGTCGATTTAAACCGTCCAAAAAGGTGGGTCGTTACAGAACCCAAGAACGTGTAAGCAATCAGAACAAGATAAAGCTATTCACGGTCCCTCTAAGACCGTGTCGAGTATGTAATGGTCATCAACAACACTCTAGGTACACCACAATTAGGTCGATACCTGGGTAGGTCACATAAGTCCATACCCTGGGTAAGTCACATAAGTCCATATCCTTGGTGTGTCATAACAAGTCAACACCAAAAAAGGTCAAAATCTTAGAGTACAGACTCATTCCATATGTAACGTATGTAATCACCATGCACAACTTCAGTCACCACGGCCTAAAAATCTGCCGGACAACTCTAAAAAAACCCCGTACTAACCCAAATCGTATTCCAAATGGAATGCATGACCTCAATGTCATAATACTCTTTTGGTATACCCTCCCGGTCTACTTAAAAATCTATGGTTTTGCAATACGTACCGGGATAGGTCCCACGTGGGCCCCAAAATTAAATTCCTTCAAAACCTATCACAATCTTATAGGTTGTAGCCCTAAAAAAGTGGTGAACAATGGTCCAAACCTCACCTCAATCCGACTTCGTATGCGAAAGTTATACGTTTTGAAGTGTGCACAATACATAGTAGGTCGGTCGACTAAAGAGCCATTCAGTCGACCGAACCAGAGCCGAGATAGACTTATTTCCTCTTGATGAGTCGACTGAATGGAGTAGGTCATTCGACTAAAACTTATAGGTTCCAACCAGTGAGCCTGGGCAGGGGCATCCCGCCAAACGATCGCAAATTCATGTGTTGTTTCCTCCGACGCTTTGCCTAATGAGTCGCCTTGCTACTAGAGCCTGCCTCCATCCCATTAGACATCTACCGGGGTTCATTTGTTGATGTTTTGGAAGTGTCTTACTAAGTATATGAAAACCGGTTTAGATATCAAAATCCACTCTTTGCACGAGTATAGTTCAAAAGACAATTATAGCGATCTGGTTTCCTTTAACACGCTAAAACAACACACCCGGCCTCCTCGCCCTATGCGCAGCTTATACATGTGTCGATACACTCATTTGAGCACACCTTTGCACACACATATGCACAAACACACATCTCAACTCAAGTCATATTACTGACTTCACTGGGACGATTGCTTGGTCCGGTATACTCTCATGCAACTTAGTGCACACGATAGTCGCTATGGCTATGTGAAATGCCCGCAACGTACTTGTAATCAATTATATTTCTATATAATCAAAAAATTGCAAATGTATAAAAGAACTAGACACACAACAGTTATTACTACAATACTATATTAGTCTTAACTGTCGCTCAACTCCAATTTATAAAACATTCTATTATTTTATAAAACATCATATTATTTTATAAAATATTTCTTTGCATATAAAACCATTTTTTCACTTAACCAATGTTTATAAATACCAATTTAGCTTCATTAACCCTCTAATCACTTCAATAATAAGTGTAGAGTTCAAAATTTACTAAATTAGCTTACTAACTAATTTCAAAACCATTTCAATTAGTTTAATTATTATTAACTAATGACATGCTCTCAATATCACATGCAATTAGCCTCTAATCTATCATTATATAACTTAATATCATTCAATTAACCTAAAATCAAATTCTTAGGTTATTAACTATTTCCAAAAATAGTCATTTAAGGGCTTAAACAATTAATGAGTTAATATAATCGTGTCTATAACACAAATATAAGCCCAAATCAACTCAATAATCTCCAAATCACTTCATAAAATTCTATAATCATTAATAATCATATATATAGCATAACACATAAATTATTAGGAGAATCTTCCCACCCACCTTATTTAAACCCAAGCTAGGCTCTGATCACCAAAACCCAATCTTTTCTCTTTTTAATTTTCGAAATCAACATCAAATATTCGATTTACGCCAATCCCTTCGTGGGTTTTGTAGTTAGAAAGAGATGATTTATGGTGATTTTTATTTGAATTTAGGAATTCATTTGAATGGATTTAGGGTTTGGTGATTAAGAGGTGACTAAGGGGTGACTAGTGTTGACCTGATTTTTCATCACCAATACGAAAAACTTGGCCGAACCTCGAAATGAGATCGCACCGGTAAGGATACCCTACTTTTACTTTACTCCATTTATACTTATCTGTGTTTGCATATGTGATTGTTTATTCTGTATTGATTAATAAACTTGAAAGGGTTTCAAAAAGATTTATTAAACTTATAAAACACTATTCACTCCCCCTAGTGTTTAATTGGCCTTAAGATCTATAATTTCGCCACTAACACTCGGGTCTGACTTGAGAATTATAAGAAAATAACACCCGAATCAGTTTGGTAAGCCAGCGTGAGAAACTCAAATCAAATGGGTTGTTATATCTTATAAAACCTTTTAGAATAAAAGGGTATCTCGTAAGATCACACTGCATATAAACACGAATGGGTTTTTACCTTACGATAACTAAAACATATTTTATAGAAAATCCAATGATATTATAATAATGTCTAGGGTTAAATAAATATTGAATCATCACCGAAATTGTTACATTAATATTCCAGCATAATAGGTAAACAAATAAGTCTGAAAGACACTTATTGGAGAATGGATTCCATCACTAACAAGGTTACTCGGTCACCGCCTGTCATAGTACTCCTTAATATAAAATATACCGAGAGCCTCACATGGACCCCTGCCAACACAGAACTGGCCTACCCCTTACTGGATAGTATCGAATATTTCATCACCCCGGTTGCTTTGCAACCTCTCCCAAGAGCTCTCATGCACAACCAAATCCATAAATATACATCCAGAAGGGTTATGACAATACCCTAATGGGTGTACACTAGGCTTACTTTTTGGATGAGTCGACCCCGGAAGGAAGGCTCGCCGTTGGTGGAGGGCGCAAACCCATTTGAGCCACAAGGTTGGTTTCAGGCCGACCACCACCAAACGGAGGGCGGCCGGATGGGCTCTTTGCTGTTGGGCCGTTGCTTGGAGGGAATGCAGATTGAGATGGGTAGGAGCGGATAGAGGCACTTGCTTATGATAGGGAGTATGGCGGGCTGGAGTGGACAGGGAGACTTGCCCATGGCAAGAGTCGACAGAGGATGATGTTAGGGAGAGCTAAGTACAGTAAGTAAATACACGATGATATATAGTGGTTCGGTTCTATGCAGCCTACATCCACTGTGATGTTTCTTTACTATATTGACCTCTTATAATCTACAGACTGTTACAAGAGAATAATAAAGGAGACTAGACTAAATATTACAAGAGTATAATATCCTAATCTAAGGGTCTTACGGGGAGGCGACCTGAGGGAAGACCCACTGGGAGGGCCGTCCCTTGAGGAGGAGTCTCGGAGATAGAAGTGCTCCTGAAGGAGGGGTTACTGGTAGTGGTCGGAAGGTAGGTGCTAGAAGGAGGTGCCGCTAACTGGAGTGATAAGCTTACTGTTAGAGGTGATGGCAGTGGTAGAGCTTTGTGGGTAGAGCATGGTGGGTTGAGTGGTAGAGTTTTATGGAGGCTTTCTCTAACGGAAGTCGGGCGAAGTTGCCATTAGAGAGGTTTTGGAGAAGGAGAGAGTTGGTGAGGGAGATGGATTGGAGAAATCATTTTCTTCATTTTTGTCTCATCTGGTATGACATTGGGTATATATAAAGGATGTGGGGGTGTGAATGGCTGGTCGAGATTGTAGGACAACAGTGCATGAGAGGCGTTGGGCCGTGGATTGGAGGGGACATAGGATGGGTGCCAACTGAAAAGCAAGTTCGAGCCTACGGCTCGAATTGCTTACTAGTTGGAAAGAAGGGCCTATGGCAGACCTAAGAAAGGCGGTATGCTTTAGTAGTTAGGGGTGTAGGCTTTCTAATTGGCGGTTGGAAAGGTGTAGGAGAGGAAAGGGCTGCGCATGGAGTACTGTTGGCAAAGGAATAGTACTTTTCTCTAATGGCTATACTTTGGGGCAGTTGGATTGGAAATGGTTAGGGTACTTCACGGTAAGCTGTTTCGGGTTACGTAGGCGGTCCTAACTGGTAGGTTTAGGATTGCTAAGGACATAAGGTGATCGGTCCACCGTAGTCGGGTGGATCCCTGTGTAGGAGTAGATAGGCCACACGAGATAACCAGTCCGGTGTCGGCTCTGAACGGCCCGGGCGTCTCGTAAAGGGCGGACATGAATCGGGTAGACGTGCTTCATGGCCCGTTGTTCTTTCAGGATCCTGAAGGAAGTGTTGATGGCTAAGTATTGAGCTTCCATTCGTGGTGTTTTCGAATGTAGAGTAGGCGCGGTTGGTCGTTGAAGACGGCGGACTGGTCGCCCGCTATCAGGGGTAACAAGCTGGCTGAGCGAGGATCTGATGGGCGGAGCAACTTTAGGGGCTTTTCCAGGAAGTTTTTATTTACCCAAAATTTTGGGTAACATTTTGCCTCCGAAGTCTGTCCTTACTTGCAAGGGCGGACTTGACTGCTTCGAGTTGATCTGGATCCGAAGGAAGAATGACCATGGCTTGTTGATGAACTAAGAAGTTGGGAACTAGAGGGCGAATTCGGGAGGATTCTTTGCAGTTTTCTAGATTTGGAAGATGGGGTGCCCCCGAGCCATGGGCGTGCTGATTGAGTGGCTAGCTGGTGTGTTCACCTTCTTGATAACTGCAGATTAGGGCAGACACTAGGAGGACATCCCTTGCCCGGCCCGAAGTGGTTGGGGCATTGCTCGATTCGACAGGAGTGAACAATGTAGTCCGTTAAAGTCTCTAGTTGCTCCAGGTGGGTTCCGGTGTCCTGATGCTATGACAGTTGGAGAGCTGACGGAGGATGGACGTAGATGGAGGTAGCTGGAGGAGTACCTGTCTAGGAGGATCCATGTCATGCCGACTCTAAGCGAGCATCGGGTAGTAGTCGGAATGCACGTTACGGGCACCCCACTGGTTCGGAGCTTCATGGTGTGAGCTGATGCGCGTGGCCACCTTTGGGGGTCTGTGATGGGGATGCATCGTGGATTAAATGTAGATATGATCCTGAGCTTGAGTCAAACCCATAAAGAACTTGAGCGTCGTGGCCCGCTTACTGTTCCGGGTGAATAGGATGGGCGTGATTGGATACATTCCATAATCTTAGGCGGTCTTCATGAGACCCCAAATGTGTCGTGGCTTTCTTTCACCAAACTCTCCTAGGTAGTGGTTTACTCCACCAGGTCCGTAGGAGGACGTTGATGGGAGGTTGCAAGAATGTTTATGCTTCTCGAGTTGTTTGGATGAAACGGCAAAAGAGGTGATTCTACCTCAGGACTCTAGCTCCGACTAAAGTAGGATGCACGGCTGTGGATGCTAGAGTGTCGCGGGTTGCGTAGGGCGTGCATGCCAACATTGAAAGGAGGCCCTGGCGGCCCGTCAGAGGGGGCGAAGAAGATGCTGCTTGCCATGACGCTATTGAGAGTGCCAGGTGAGGCGAAGGAGGATATGCTGGCAAACCCAAGGGATTTTCTGGGGTTTCACTTTGATGTTCAAATCTGCTACCAATTGTCTCAGGAGGAGGCCAAGGGTTGGAATTCGGTGGTGGTGCAAGGAAGATGCTCCTCAGCTTTGGACTCCATGTCCCGTCCTTCAGGTCAAGAGGTACAGCCCTCGGGTCGCCTATTGGCACTGCAGGGGAGAAGGAAGGAGAGCGTGGGGCACTCTGCCGACCGGCGCAGTACCTGGAGCTCCATGGAGCACACTGTGAGGATGTAGGCGGGTTGAAGGACGCGGACGGGACCACATATTGGGCGAACACGAGACCTTGGCCGCTTCTCTCGGGAGAACATGGGACTGTAGAACAGGAATCTGAATTCCTCTCTCTTCTCGTTGGTCTTCCATTTTCCTTGTTGGAGAGAGGAAGAGGACCAGGAGGCTTCTACTACTGAAGCTGGGATATCTGCTGATGTAAGACGAGGTCGCTGTTGTGAGGCTTTCAACTCTGTGGTCATGGGATCGTGCCCTATGGTGGGTGCCAGATTGTTGATCTGACTTTTCGTCACGAGTACGGAAAACCCAACCGAACCTCGGAATGTGATCACGCTGACGAGGATACCTCCATGCCGACGCTAGGCTTACTTTTTGGATGAGTCGACCCCGGAAGGAAAGCTCGCCGTTGGTGAAGGGCGCCAACCTATTTGAGCTACAATGTTGGTTGTGGGCCGACCAGCCTAAGATGGAGGGCGGCCGGATGGGCCCTTTGCTGTTTGGTCGTTGCTTGGAGGGAATACGGGTTGAGATGGGCAGGAGCGGACAGAGGCGCTTGCCCATGATAAGGAGTATAGCGAGCTGGAGCGGACATGGAGACTTGCCTAGGGCGGGAGTCAACAGAGGATGATCCTAGGGAAAGCTAAGTATAGAAAGTAAATACACGACAATATATAGTGGTTTGGTCCTATGCGACCTACGTTCACTATGATGTTCCTTTACTATATTGACCTCTTACAATTTACAAACTGTACAAGAGAATAATAAAGGAGATTAGACTAAATATTATAAGACTATAATATCCTAGTCTAAGGGTCTCACATGGAGGAGACATGAGGGAAGACCCACTGGGAGGGCCATCCCTTAAGGAGGAGTCTCGTAAATGGAAGAGTTCCTGAAGCAAGGGTTGCTGGCAGTGGTCAAAAGGTAGGTCTAAAAGGAGGTGCCGCTGTCCGGAGTAATAAGCTTGCTGTTAGAAGCGATGGTGGTGGTAGAGCTTGGTGGGTAGAGCATGGTGGGTTGAGTGGTTGAGTTTGATGTAGGATTTCTCTAACGGAAGTCAGGTGAAGCCGCCATTAGAGAGGTTTTAGAGGAGGAGAGAGTTGGTGAGGGAGATGGGTTGGAAAAAACATTTTTCCCGTTTTTGTCTCGTCTTTCCATCCCTTTGTCATATGGTATGGAATCGGGTATATATAGAGGATGTGGGGTGTGAATGGGTGGTCGAAGTTATAGAACAACAATGCAGGAGAGACTCTGGGCTGTAGATTGGAGGGGACGTAGGATGGGTGCCAGCTGGAAAGCATGTTCGAGCCTACGGCTTGGATTGCTTACCAGTTGGAAAGAAGGGTCTATGGAAGACCTAGGAAAGGCGGCATGCTTTAGTAGATAGGGGTGCAGGTGTTCTGATTGGCTATTGGAAAGGTGAGGAGAGGAAATGGCTGCGCGTGGAGTACAATTGGCAGAGGTACAATACTTTTCTCTGATATTGTGTACTTTGGAGCAGTTGGACCGGTAATGGTTAAGGTATTTCACGATAAGCTGTTTCGGGTTAAGCAGGCAGTCCTAGCTGGTAGGTTTAGGATTGGTAAGGACATAAGGCAGTCGATCCACCGCGGTCAGACCGATCCCTGTGTAGGAGTAGTTGGATCACATGAGATAACCAGTCCGATGTCGGCTCTGAAGGACCCGAGCGTCCGGCGGAGGGTGGATATGCAAGGCCCGGTTGCAGCCATATGGAGAGTGAAGTCGACGGACGGTCACTTAAGAGTAGAGCTACTTCTGATACTAGGATCGTTCCAAGGGCGGACCCGGGCGTTAGAGGGAGAGGAAGGCCACTAAGGAATGGCGTTGCATGGAAGTTGTGGTACTTTGCGCATGGATTGGGATGAAGGACCGGATCGGGTGGGTGCCGAAAATGCCGGAGGCGGCTCTGGCTGCTAAGGGAAAGGATGCTAAGGAAGGCCCGGGGCGCAACCTTGGGCTTATGCTTCTAGGTGAGGTTGACAGATAGGCTTCAGAGGATTGTCAGAATTTTCGAAGCGCTCGATGCCTTGTTAAGGAAGGTGGGTTGCCTGAGGGTTTCGTCCGATCGTTCCGCATGGAAGAGGATGAGATTTCTGAGGAGGCGATCGTCCTGGTATGCGAGAATGACACTGGAGGAGCCACGTGTGTGAACTTCTAGAAAGGATGCGGTAGGAGGCCGTGCTGAATCAGGCAGACATGTTTTGGGGCCCGCCGTTCTTTCGGGATCCTGAAGGAAGTGGTGATGGCTGAGGGTCGAGCTTCCATCCGTGGTGTTTCCGGATGCGGGGTAGGCACGGTTGGCCGCTGAAGATGGTGGACTGGTCGCCTGTTGTCGGGTGTAACAAGTTGGCTGACTGAGGATCCGGTGGGCATACTGACTTTGGGAGCTTTTCCAGGATATTTTTGTTTACCAAAAATTTTGGGTAATAATTAGAGAAGACATTAGGGAGGAGGAGAAGAAGATAACGTGAAATGAATAAGTGAATGAGAATTATGAAGGGGATGGCCTCTTATAGGCTAAAGGGCTAAGTTCACAACTTTCTCCATCCGGCACTATTCATTCCCAAAAATCATCGACTCCAAACATATCGAACGTTATACTCTTCCAAATTTCGGGACTAAATGGAAATGTTTCGAGACCTAATTCCATCGTGTACAAAATTTAGCCTTTTGGATCGATTTACGAATCGAACGCGGGCTACTAGCTAAAAATTCCATCGGTCGAAATATATCAATGTTTATACTCATTTTGATTTTCAAAGTCAATCCAAACTCAACGGAAGTGGTTTCAAGTTCTAATTCAACCGTATGCAAAAGGTCACATTTTAGACTTTCAATTCAATAACAAATTAATATTTAAGTTAATTATTTAAATATGCGGGTTATTACAGAAACATAAACTATAAATAGAAAAGTGAGGTGAGCTTTGTAAATAGCAGTGCAATTTTAAATTTAGGTATTTGGAGTTAAAAGTAGAATTTTTCAATGCATTGTATGATAAATTTATTATGATAAATGAATTACAAATTAAATTTTTCTACTGTTCTATGTGATTTATATATCATAATAGTATAAAAAAATTTAGTTTTACCATTTTGGTTGGTATAATAGCGATATACAGATTGATATTGCCATTTCTAGTATTTATTAGAAATATTAATAAATATTAGTTAATTAAATTTATTTAAATAGTTTAAATTCTTGTTTATGTAATTAATGTAAATATAAGGACTTGAATGTAAAATATTAGTAGATAATTATTGAATCATTGTAAATTATTGTAAATTATTTTATAGAATTTTAAATATGCATACCAAAACGTAAAATGATGAGAGAGATTTAGTAAAATAAGTGTACATGGATAAATTAAAAGATTTGAAAATAAAATATCAGGAAAGAATTAAGGAGAAGCAAGAAATTTCCTATAATCAACGAGAGGGCCAGAAATTCTTCTGCTTTATTTGATAGGCTAGCGTGTAACTTGTGCGTTGCAGACAGTAATATTGTCAAAAAATAGTATTAATATTTTAATTTTTGCTAAAATATATTTTATTACACAATATATGATAAATTTATCATGATACATTAATCATAAATTTAAATGACATGTGATGCTCGAATATAAGGTTGATGATTCAATCCTTGCTAACTATATATCTCTGCAAAAATTAATGTCCTCACCCAAAAAAGATTATAAATTAAAGCTGTTAATATTGTTTATGTAAATAATTATGTTTTTTTGATGACATAAATAATTTATGTTATGTGAAATATATTTCTATATATATGAGTGAATAAGTAACTTTATAATTCTATTAATATGATTGTTGTATATATATTGAATTATCACTTTTTAATAGGTTTTATAAATGAATTAATGAACATTAAATAATTTGAATTAATGATCAACATAACTAGTTAAACATAAGGAGTTAAATGTAAAAAAATTGGAGAAAATTTAGAAGAGCATTGTACATATTTGTAATTGAGAAGAGCATCGGTCTTATGGTTAGCTTATCTACATGTGAACTTTATTCATTATTTATTTTTCATTTTTAAATATTTTTATCCTTGTAATTAACCATAGATTTCATATTTTTGTAGGAGGGTTATGTTTATAACTTTGATAATTGCAAAATAATGTTGTGTAGCATTTAGTTGAGTTATGAATTGGGTATGGGTACGATAACATGTTGAAAGTGAGAATGTTTATATAATCTAATATTGGTGTAATCTGTGCATTCACATCGCAAAGTTGTAAAATATAAATTTATCTTTAAATGTCGTTCAAAACAAAATTATGTTATGTAATATACGATAATCTTTTGAGATAAATGAATTAGAAATTAAAAAATTATTTTTATTTATGTATACATTTTATGTCAAGTGATTTGAATATCTTTATAAATCTGATTAAAGAAGAAATAATTTAACATTTTTTCCCACATATATGAATATTGTATATATTGCAATTCTCGTATTTTTAAGATTTATTAGATGGATTAATGAATATTAGTTAATCATATTTATTTAAGTAGTTCGTATTTTTAGGATTTATTAGATGGATTAATGAATATTAGTTAATCATATTTATTTAAATAGTTTAAATTTACGATTGCATAATAGTTAAATATATGGACTTGAATGTAAAATATTAAAAGATAATTGAGAAGGGTTTCTACGTAATTGAAAAAATATTCAAAATTTAAGTATTTGAAGTTGATAGAATTTTACAATGCAATGTATGCTAAATTCATTTATTAAATAAATTATTAAATAAATTTATTATTGTCATTAACGTAAATAATTTATGTTATGTGATTTATATATATTTGCGTCTAAATGATTGTTTTAACCAATTTGTTGATGCCTCTTTAGTATACATATTGAAACTTTAATCGTTTATTTTATTAAAAATATTAGTTGACTAAGTTTAACGAGTAGTTTAAATTTTTAATTATGTAATTAATTTAAATGTGTGGACTTTAAATATAAAATTTTGTGAGAACCGTGAAAGATTCTGCAAATAATTGTACATTTTTTATTAAAAAAGTAGGCATTTGAATGTAAAATAGTAAGAGAAGTTTAATGGAATCATTGTATAGTAGTAAATTGTAGGATTTTGAAAATAAAATATCCAGACTTAGAGAGAATTAAGGAGAATAAAGATAACTCTTGGAATTATTGAGAGAGTTTCAAATTCTTCTTCGTTACTATTATTTAATAGATTAGGATGGACATAGATAAAATGTTATTTTAGTTTAGACACTCTCTAGGCGAACCTAACAATGAATGGATAGTACAAAAATAATGGAACAACTCAAACTTATATGATTTTTTCCATTTTTTCTTGTTCCGATTTGTGCCCTAAATGAAAATCAAACAGACACGGTGAACATTTTGAGGTCTCGAACTAGTGCGAACATTGGATAGCTATGCAAAATTTAGAGCTTTATTTCTCTTTCACCATCGATCCACACCACCATCGCTTCCTTTATTGTCATCGCCACAATCATGTCGCCTACCATTGCATCCTCTGTCATCACATCCCCAACCGCCACTCCTTATCTCAAATCCTAACCTTAGCTAGCATAATATGTCTCTTCTTACCAATTGTACTCTCCAGCTCATCTAACACCATTTTCTTAACCTTCATTTACCTACTTTCTCACAAATCATCAATGATATTGAAATATAGCAGCATATACAAAATGATACTATATAGTATTTTTATATGAAGAAAATATGTTAAAAAAAATTAACATCATGTACAAATGCTACCATACACCATACAGTAGCATTATAGGAAATAAATTGTGAATAACTATAGATGCTACGTGAATATATAAAAAATTGCTACAGCAAAAAAAGTTCTTATAGTTTTAGTGACAATTATATGTTGTATCACCGATCAAAACAAAATTTTACACAAAAAGAAGATGTTTTGTGAAATATAAGATGATAACTGATTGTAGCGTTTAATATTCAAACATAATATTTAGTTAAATAATAAAGTTAAATCACATGAATTAAAAATGTGCAAAAACACGAACTAAAATTATACAAATGTGTGAAAGTACATACATACAACAATGTTGATATCAAATATTCATTTCATATTAAAAAGCAAGTATACATATGGCAACGAATAGGACGCCTACAAAAATCCACCACTTCCAACACCCGAATGGATGTCAAATGATGATACCTCCCATTTGAATGACTAAAATGATGGATCTCAGTTTGGGAGGGACACAAAACTATTTATCATCAATTGCTTGAAACATCTTAGAACTGAACAATAGCACATAATAATGAATAAACATACACATAAGCATGATATACATATAGTGAGGCATGATATAAAAGAAATGTGAACTGAAATAAATGTTTGTCAATTATCGAACTCCATAACAATTTATACATCCTAAATAATGAATTAAATATGAGTAGTTCATATTGTCTCATTTCTAATCTATTACTAAAACTTAAAAACAAAAATCAAACATTGTTGACCTATCCCTCCACTTTTGTGCCTTTTCTACCGTTCTCGCTTCTCCGCACCTATTGCTGTTTTATTTTTTTAAATTCGTCATAACGGGAACAAGCTCCACATTCTCAACTGCAACTTCCCACGTCTAATTAATTTTTCATATGTAACTGCTTCCACTCTCAATTTCTCCCTCAGTGTATTTTATTTCCTCTCTCCAAACACTAAATCATACTTTAACCAAAATAATCCTTCAATCCACTCCTTCCACTTGTTCCTCCTCGAAATCTCTTTCATCCACTGCTAGGATAAAAATGGTAGTGACCCAAATCGGTTCATCTAATGTAGGCTTTAACAGATCTGAGATGGTGAATGGCATTTTTATAAATAATGAATGTGCGGAAACTTGACATTTTGTGAATGACATACTATTCTAAATTTTCATGCTCTTAATTTACTGGTTAATACTTTATCAAATTTTCTATCTTTACCGAAGGCCAATACTATAATAGTGGGATAAATATATATGTCTCGTCAGGTGATGTTTATACTTTATATAATTTTACTTTTGGAGAAATGAGTACAGTTGCAAATTACATATGCCGTATATTTTTCGTATAGTGATAGATTGTGTTCAAGTTGAATTCCAATTGTAGAATAGTAGGTTAACCCAAACATGCATATTAAAAATTAGTGTGAGCGAATATTATGTATGTAATATCACCAATTTGACATTCCACTAAACTTTGTGATTGTTTGTTTTGGTAATTTGAAGAACTTTACTGAATAAAATTTCAAGTAATTGTTTGCTTTGGTAACTGGACTAAGTTTTCTTTATGCAGAATATTTTTTGTAATATACTTTATATGAATATTTGTTGATAAGCTAAAATTAAGTGTGCAACTTCCATCTTCGATGCAAAACTTTGAGCAAGGAAACTAAAATTTGTTCGACTTTTACTTCAGAAGAAATAAACTAAGGTTTTCTTTCTTTTGATTTTTATTTTCTATGTTAGTTTTGTTTTGGTTATTTGTGCAATTTCCATACAATTTCTATGGATTTGGCCCAAGATTTACTTTTCTTTTATTGAAAGGGAAAAATTAGTCCGTAACTCTGGTACCAAATATTTGATAATTAAGAGCTGATTTGGGTACTCCAAACTATACAAGAAATTAATTTTCTTTTGCGCTTGTGATGTCTGAAACAAAACCAAAACTAAATGACTCCGGTTCATCTCTGCATGAACAATTCATTAGTATTTTGCAATTATTTAGAGACATACCAGAACGAAGGATTTACCTCTTTTGGATCAAGGTGAATTGCATGTAGTATGAACCAAGTGACTAATGTTTGGAACTGCTCAGATGGCAAAGGTTACTCTTGAATTAAGGCTTCTTTACGAACTTATGATCTAAACCAAATGACCTCAGGTTCATATTTTTCATGTGTTGTTTCTAAATTTTCATTTTTGGACATAACTTATCAGAACCAAAGGATTTAGAACTATTATTGAATCGAATTACTCTTGTGATGAATTTCTATGACGACCCACCTTTTTGGGCAGTTTAAATAGACAATAAACCACACATGTCTAACTCATACCATTTAAAAGGGAATATTTTCAATGGGGTTTAATAAGAAATTAAGAGAAAAGAAGGAAAATAAAACACAGAACCTCGCGGCGGAATGACAAAATATAATAATCAAATAAATAGTTCATGAAGCTATTTTACAATATACATTTGATTACACAATTTTTACAACATAATCAGAGTACAATGAACAACATACCAAAATGATGCAGTAGAATCATTCTAATAATATAATATACCAAACTCCATCTTCGTCCTCCAGAAATAATGTCTTCAAACACTGAAATGCTCAGGCTGACCCGAGCATAATGAAAAGACAAAACACTCGAGTCAGAACTAAAAGTTCTTATGTATGTTAAATCAATAACGAGTAAATAGGTGTGTAATAGCTTCAGAGATGTTTACAGGATTTTCCATCTCCTATCAAGTGTACAACATGAGTGCAATAACTTAAGAGATGTTACAGGATTTCCATCTCCTAAGGATCCGTTAAACTATCTATATGTAGTAAAATACGCTATATATGTAGTGTCTATCAGTAATGTAAAGTATAAAAATAGCGTTAAGGCTTTATATTGATCCCCCTTAACACATTTTTAAGCAAGTAGTCTATGCAGGTCCTGTAACACAACCAGTAACATCGATAGCCAGTGAGTCCCCTATAGGTACCGCACTAAAACAAAATCATAGTCGGGGCATATAAGGATAAAAGTATGACAAGGCACGTAAGGCAATGCCCAAGGTAGGATTATACCAGTTTACCCTTTCTGGCTGATCGTAACACATCGCCGCGGTGACTGCCAACAGAGTCCA
Organism: Allium fistulosum; assembly: GCA_030737815.1. NCBI lineage: Eukaryota > Viridiplantae > Streptophyta > Magnoliopsida > Asparagales > Amaryllidaceae > Allium > Allium fistulosum. The sequence goes on from CM060907.1 coordinate 171,218,240, forward strand.
CCACCCAAAAATCAAATCAAGGTTCACCGATCAAGTCAACATCAATATAATAATATAAAGTGCTGGGGCCCCTAAAAGTAGCTAACCCCTTGGCCAAACTTAGACTCCTGTTTTAGTAATTTCAAATTGACACAAGTGTCGGGGTCATCCATCATCGTTCTCTTTCTTCATTCCAGTAAATGTCGCCAATTCAACCTCTACATTCTATATAACATCCATCGCGTACACGGTTGTGAAAGTGGTTTCGGTAGAATGACAGAGAGTATATCATTCATCCGGCCTCGGTCTCTTTAACAACCAATAGTCTATTTTACGCACCGGTCGGTTCTTTTAAATTTCAAGAACAAGTCATATTTCATATCAAAATATCAGATTTGCTTCAAAAAACATTTCAAAATCAAATAGGTTTTACTTTCAAAACATTCGTATTTAAATCAATGATTTAAATCTAAATAATGCCCACCTTTAAAACAGTTTGAATATTAAAAATGGTTTTGAGTAATGAAAATAGTTTTAATATTGAAAATAGTTTGGATAATTAAAAATAATTTTAATATTGAAAAATAGTTTGGAATAATTAAATAGTTTTAAAGATTGAAAATAGTTTGAATATAAAATAGTTTTAATATTGAAAATAGTTTAGATAATTAAAATAGTTTATATATTAAATAATTTGATTATTAAACTAGTTTATATTAAAATTGTTTCTTTCTTTCACAACAATTTGAACTCATGTTCCAAATCACAACGAAATCAATTCTTCGACTTCCAGTTCAAGTAAACTTCATATTAAAAATTCAATTTAAATCAACCTAAATTCAAACGATTTCCAATTTTACTTCAAATTCAATTCAAACGATTTATTCGAAGGCTGAAAGTTTCAACTCAAATTCTCATTTTTAAACAATTTAGTTTAAATCCATTTCACATCCAAAACTTTGAAATACCAATTTAAACCACTTTAATTACAGTAAATTCAAAGTTTAAATTAAAGTTTAAAACCTTTAAAATATCCAATAAATTTAAGTCATTTCTCAAATTCAACTTAAGATTCAAATTCAATCTTTAAACCATTTCATTTAACAGTTTCAATTTCAACATTTCAAAGCTTGAACATAGATAATAATTTAATTCATATAAATCCAATTTTTATTTTATTTAAAAATAATATCATTTGAACCAATTTAAATTCAATATTTTGAAACCATTTAATTTAACCAATCCGGTGTCCGTATGTAATTTTCTACCATATGGCCAAGTGATTAGTTAATTCAATTTTAATTAATGACACGTGTATATATCATTTAAACCCAAAATTAATGACACGTGTATATATCATTTCAACCTATTTCTTAGTTTATTTGAAATAATTCAAATGACAATTTATAGGATGTTAAATAATAAATGGAGTAATAACAGGAATATATCAAAATAAATCAACAACCATACATCCAACATCAATCAATAGACATCCAATAACAATCAATATCCAAATCAACCAATATAGCATAACAGTCATTAATTAATAATTGTCGGTGTTTAACAAGCAATTAAATTCAATATTAATTTAAATGTCAATTTAATTCAATATAAAATTAAAATTAACTTAAATGTCAATTTAAACTACCAAACAACAATCAATAAAATTTTATCACTTTATAATTTCAATTTAACTAACATCAGAACATTTAGTATTGCGTGAGTGGGTTTAATCACTCACCTTTGATTTGTAGCCCATTAAAATGCAATAAAAGTCCAAAATTTCAACAGTCTCCAAATTCAACCAAACTAGTTTCATATTGTCCGGAATTTCAATACGAACCCAATGTTAGAAACCGCGCATCAATCGGAGTTCGTATGTAAAAGTTATGAAAGTTAGAAGTTTGGATTTTAAAATTAAATTAAAACAAAGTAAGGACAGTTTGGAAATTATTATTACCTTCCCCATACTCACATTCAACAGTAAATGAGTAAAACCTAAAGCCGCCTCTATGATTCACTGCTACCGCCTCCAATAGGCCATCGGCCTTCGATCGGAGGTCACCACCATCACCGCGCCGCAAAGCGCCACCTTCGCCCAGAAATTTACCACCTCTGACTCCCTATCTTGGCCATGATTTGACCTCAAACGTGCCGCCTTCATGACCAAAATCTAGCGAATCCAGACGCAATTAGCTTGATCCAACCGTATATCTTGTAGATCTCGCCGAGTACTACAACTTTCGTTTAGACTTCGTCACGAATCGGTAAGAGATGAGAGAGATCCAAGGGAAAGAAGAAGGAAAGCTTTTGTAATGACCCTGAAATCGGCCTTCGAAAATCGGCATCCGTACTTCACTTGTACTCAAGATGCCGTAGATTCAAACGCCAAATCTGGTTCACCGGAGCTTATAACACAGTAAGTATAACAACACATCGGAATAAAGAAATCAATGATATCATATACAATCCAATGAATATAATATCCAGAATGATATACAACAATGATATCAATATGATACAACAATATCAGAGATAAATAATGATACAGTGGAAATAACAGATCAGAAGTGATCACTCCAAATGATCTATAAAAGAGAATGACCCCAACAACTCCAACGTCAAGCTCGAACCACAAGGAGAAGCAAGTGCAGTCCCGAAGTCCAAGAACTGAACCAGCTCCAGATAATCTACTCAACCTGAATATCTGAGAAACCCAACTCTAGACTGCCCGTGTGGAAAATGGTAGGCACCCAGAGTTTAGGAAGGGAACAATAAACTTCGGATCAGTCATGGGACTGGTGTGAGCAACAAAAACAGTTTATCTTTAAACAAACAACAAAAGAATCTTAAACATTGAAATCCACAATGCTTTTGGAAAATGAAACTACCATAAGACCTCCCGCCACACACACAATGTGTGATATCCTGGGTTTTTGCGCAATATAAATTTAATAATCTGGAAATATTTAATCTGGAAATATTGATTTAAAATTAATAAGATTTATTTTCAAAGCTAATAAAGTTTTAATCTATTTATAATATATATTTTGCTATATATATTGTGAATAGAAATCTTATGTTTAAATAAAAGATGTATTTTCAAATTGTAATATATGTGTATGTATATGTTATGATTTGAAGTTGTATTGAAATTTAATATAATAATTCTCAAATTTGTGTTAAAAATATTTCTATTTAAATATATATGTATATTTGTATATATTGGGATTTTGGTTTGAATTTAATAAAAGTGTTTCAAATTTATATATATATATATAGTATAATTTGGAAAGTATAATTTAATATAATATTTTTTCAAAGGGTATTTGGTATTTTAATTTATATCTCTTAAAAGATAATTAAATTGGATTTAAAAATATATAAGATTTTATTTGTTTTATAATATGTTTCTTTAAAATAGTTTATATATACATATATTAAGATAAGTGTTATTTATTAATAAAGTAAGTATGAAGATATTTATATTAACATTTAAATTAAATAAAAATTTATTTAAATTACTTAGGACATGTGTAAGATTATTACAACATATATTTACAATTGTAAGCATAGGGACATTTCAAGTTAACAAGTGTCATTCATTTAAAATTTTATTTTCTTTTTAATAAATCATAACTAAATTTATAAAAGAAACATACATTCCTTCTTCTTCATTTTTCTTTTCCTATTCTTCTCTATTCTCAGTTCAAAATCAAGAAACTCTAAACAAAGAATTCCAACCTGAAAACAAATCCTCAAACTAAAATCAAACCGTATAAAATTCTCAAAGCAAAACAGAAACCTGAAATTCAAATCTACAATTAAGAAGAGGATCAAGCAACTAAATCAAACAACCGTTTCAAAGATCAACCTGAGGAGAAATTAATATCAAACAAGAATCAACATCAGTTTCAGTTTCAACATCAAATTGAAAGCATGCAGTAGGATTTCAAATTCAACATTTTCGCAAATCAAATGTAGAAGCCTGGAAAACACTGCTCTGTTTTGTTCTCTGGAAATAAAAAGGTGAGTAAACATTTTTTTTAAAAACAGTTAAGTTATGAATGGCTCTAATGCATGTGTTGATCTGTGAATTGTTATTGATGTTGTGATAAATACTTGATGTTGATGCTATATCTCTGGTATGAATATGAATATGCGTGTGTGTATATATGAAATAGATATGTATCCCTGTCTATGTACAAATAAGTTCTGTTGATAACAGAATAGTCAAAAACTCAAGAAAATTCGTATCTCAGATTATAAATAGATTTAGGTAATGATTTCTAAATGAAAATTGATCATATCAGTATAATACTAATTCTAAAAATATTTTCGAATGTATTTATGGAGTGGACATTCTAAAATTTTAGAATTACAGTGGGAAAAATATATATATGATAAAATCAACCAATTCAATTTTTGATTTGAATTGCATGAATGTATTCGTGATTGAAAATCACGTATTTTAGTATACGTTTCATAATTTTTAGGATTAGGATTATCAGGAATTCGTGAGATGAACGTTTTGGGTATTTTTGTCAATCACCAGCGATCGGCGTGGTGATGTTTGTCGAGGTTTGGCATGAAGGTGGTCGATGAGTTGAGGGTCACAGGAAAAATAGGGAGCCAATTTTTAGATGGCTGTGGCGACTGGTTGGTGTCGAACTAGGGTTCGAATGACAGGTTTGGACAGTGTTGCTTCGGGAGGTCGTGCATCGCCGTTGGATCGTCTGAGGCAATCGCAATGGTGGGGAACGTCGCGTAGGTATGAGATGCAGCTGTGGTCGAAAGGATGTGAACTCCGGTGTCGTATTCGTCGTCGGCGAAGAGATTGTTGGTCGAGTGTTTTGTTCCAGATTTTCGATCGAGTGATGAAATTTCGATTTGCTTTCGAATTTAGATCTCTGGGTTATCGGGAGAAGTGGTGGGGTTGTCGACGACTTGTAGATGGTCGTGGTGACGAAGGGTGGTGGCCGGAAGTTCTGTGCACGTGCACGTGCACGTTTGGGTGTCTGGGTTTGTTTGCGTTGGGGAAGATGAAGGCGACTCGGGTTTGGGTTCGTGCGAGGGGATGGTCGACTCGAAGTAGGGATGATCGCGAGTGGTTTTGTGTTTTGTTCGGGGAGGGTACGAGTTGACTCGGGTAATTTGATTTTATAAACTGTTTTTAAATTGAAGAAGAAGTGTTGCCATGTTTTATAGGAATAAAAGCAAAGGTTTTGTAAAGAATCAAGTTTGAAAATTTAACTTATAATTAAGTTATAATTAAGGGTTTAAATTATTTTGTTTTAAAGTATAATTATATTCAAATATATAATTGATTTCTAAATTTGTTTAAAATGAAATATAATGATAGAAATAAGTATTTAATTTAAATAATGAATTTATCTTTAAAGATTGGAATTAATTAAAGATAGTTAATGAGTAAAATAAATTAAAGTTAATTACTTATTGTAATTAAGGATAATTACTAAATGAAGTAATTAGTGGAAATGAATGTAATTAAGAAATAAATTAATTAAAGATTAAGTGATGATTAATTGATTAATTAATCAATGTAATTAATACTAGGTTTATTAATTAGTCTAATTAATTAAAGATAAATCACTTATTGATTAATTGAATATAATTACTTAGTCAAGTAATTAATGGATAATTACTGAATGTAATTAAGAAAAGAGAAATTAATTATGAAAGTAATTAAATGGAAGTGATTATGGGTTAATCATTTGATGTTATTAATTAGAGGATTAATTAATATAATTGATTTGAAGTTAATTAAATTAAGAGTAATTAATTAATTAAAGTATTAAGGTTAATTAAAAATGTGATTAATTACTAGTTAAGGTAATTAATTAAGGAAGTAATTAAGGACCATTAATTAATATAATAAATGATGTAATTAAGGATGGATTAATTAAGATTAATTAATCAATAATAAGTGATTAAAGAATAATTAATTAATATAATTAATTAAGGAGTTAATTAAATAAGGTAAGTAATTACAGGATGGTAATCACTGTTTATGATTTATTTAAGGTTAATTAATGGAGATAATTAATTATGTATAATTAATTAATGTAATTAATTAAGTATTAATGTAATTAATTATAGTTAATTAATTAATAAATAAATGGTTAATTACTGTTAATGATTAAAAATAATTAATTTGTGAAATTAATTAAAGGATAATTACTTTATGTAATTAATGAATAATTAATCAAGGATGATTAATATTTAATGAGTAATTAATTAATTAAAGGTTGTAATTAATTAATGATTGATTAAGCAAGGTTAGAAATTAATTCTTAAGTAATTAATTTAATTTAAGTTAATTGAATTAATTATATCATAGGGTTAATAATTGTTGCTTATATATATTGTTGTGTAGAATATCTGAATTGGATGATATCTATTGGATGATATGCTTTGATATTCTGTGATATGATATTGGATATATCTGTGATAAATGTGTGATATTTATCTGTTGAATGCTATATGAATTCAAGTATTTAATTGAATTAAATTGTTTAAACCTTTAAACAACTTGGACTTAAAAGATACGTTTTGGATTTCGATGAGACCGGGATCGGGTTTCCGTATACCGGTATTCCAGGTCTGGAGACCCGAATACCACATCGATCCAAATTAACAATAGGTCGTGAATCTCAAGTGAAGATGAAGATTCAGAGTGCAAGGGTTATTGTCGTTAACTCTGAGGGTGATTCCAAAACGAGTGTAACGAGATAATGCCTTCGGTTTCGTTCGAACCCGGAACGAACTTGTATGGATTGAATGCTTTCAGCACATCGTCAGGCGGACGATGAGCATTCTAAGTGATATGTTCTGATTAAAGGTAATCGTAACCTCAAGCCTCATCAACCGGGAATGGCTAAAACAGGGGAGGTGCAGCAAGGCTTCGTGGGTAGCACCCACTGAGAGCAAGATAGATCCCTGTCTAGAGGTCCCTTTTCTTTTCGGCTTAGTGTGTGGTTGGTCGCGCCAACTACGGGGTTATCTTGTTCGGAATTATCCAGTAAGGGATGGTTCCGGCTTTGTGTTGCAGGGGAGCGGGCGTACTCCTCGGTACGGTTATCTAGGCCACGTACTGTGACGGGCGGTACCCCAGTAGCCCTGCCATTGTATGGAATCCAAACTCCAATAAGTGCCGTACGTATTAGTTGTGCCCAACTATGTTGGAATGTGAGATGTAAGCATTTCAGCTATTTCTGTATTTTACTTGAAAACCCTAGACCCTATTATAATACAATCAGATTTCCTATCAAACGTTTTAGTTAGCGTAAGGTAAAAACTTACCCATGTTTATTTGTGGGGAGTCTTATGTGATACTTTTGTTTTCAAAAGTTTTCAAAGTTAAGCAATCTAACCGTTTACTCACACCAGACCCATGTCTGACCCAAGTGTTTATTTCTGTTTTATAAACTCTTGGGTACTCAAATTTTTACGAGTAGCCAAGGGATTCAGGTTTAGCTTTGACGAATATTCTGGAGGAGCAATGGAGCAGGAGGCTTCGGCGTTCGTAGATATAGTATTCCGCTGTGTTGATATCTGTGATAGTGTCTTGTCTTGTATTTGAGTTGTAATGTCTAGACAGATGTTTATAACTGTCTAGTAAGTGATGTATATGCTGTGTAACTCTGTAAATTGTTGTATACTATGTAATAGTTTATGTTATTAATATAATTTATTCGTTCCGCTGTGAGATCGTTGTTGTTGTTTCTTTCTTTCTTCTTTTCTTTTCTATTTTCTACCCCTTTCTTTCTTCATAATGATGCGACTTTCTGGGCATAGAAAGTCGGGTCGTTACACAATGCAAACGCAGAATTGGAGGAGATTTCTTCTTATGATAGTCAAACATGCTTACTATGCAAAAGAAAACTCTTTTGATATTATTACTAGTGCATAGTGGAAAACATTTCGACAGTATAACATCAATCTTAGCCAGCATACAACCATTATTGTATGCCTACTATAGCTACCATGTTCAATAACAGGTTACCGCCACATTCCATGGCAGGTAATACAACTAAAACCGTACAAGGCGCGTATTGTTTTTTTGGATTTTCCAACAAATGTTCAGGCAAAGGAACTTCCTTACACCGAAATGGAAATGCCTTTGGAAAGACGCCCCGAGAACCTAACCGGATCTCTGCAAACACAAGGCCGATGCTACCTCACGCTTTAACCAAGCTGTAACTAGGTAACTAACACACGAGTCATGTCATCCCCCAATCGTCACCGACCTTTATCCGAGAAGTCTCGATCATAAAGCAACAACCACAAAGCATAATAACTGTGCAACATCAACATAGGTAAAATATCTGGGCTCCATACCATGATATCACCTTTTATCCAGAAGGAAATGACATACCCTAGGGGCGCTACCCCTACAAACCTTTGCCGCAACATTCTTGTTTCGACCATTACCGGGTTGTGAGGCTTGACGAAGTCTCGTCCACAAAGCTACGCTTTTTCACAAAGCCACGCTTTTTCACAAAGCCACGCTTTTTCACAAAGCCACGCTTTTTCACAAAGCAACGCTTTTTCACAAAGCACGCTTTGACCAACAAATGATCATCAGCACTTCGTATGTCACATCACCAAATTGGGAATGTATCACTAGTAACCATCAACTACATAACCTCTGAGCTCGTACGTCTCAGAGAAGGGTGTTAAGCTAAGAGAATAAATTCTCCACCACCAACAGAAATGTATTTGATAGAAACCAGCTTTACATCTCAAAGTGTAATGTCAGACACATATCCATACAAGTCCGTTCCGGGATCGAATGGAACCGAAGGCACTTCCAAAGAAGCCCTTGCAAATCCGGATAATTTCTAATCACGTCCGGACTTCCCATCACAAAGGGTGATAAAAAATCTCTATACCGGGGATCAGCCGATGCAGAGACAATCGATGGTAATCCTTTCGTTTTCGAAAGTATCCGGTCTTCACCATCGGTCTTCAAATGCTATCCATATACGTCGTATCACTATTCGGAATGGGTTATATGACACAAAGGTCTTTCCCCGGCTAAACCGAATAACGAGCGCAATTAAAAATCATATGGATACTGGGGTCTCAGTTAAATCACAGCTTAAAGCCCAAAAACTTTTCATTCGAATGGTTAAAACAAATTACCATTTCCAATCTTTTATACAAAAAGATTCATTTCAAAAACCTTCACTTGTTTAAACAAATTTCCATATTTTTAATCTTTTAAACAAAAAGATCTAATTCACAGAGTTCACCCCATTCACAAAGATCCATTCATATATTTCAAAACAATTTCCATTTCACTTGGATTAACTCGTTAAATCTTTAAATCAAGATTTAACTTATAGCTTTCAAAACTCGTTTCCAAAGATTCATTCATAGTCTTTCAAAACAATTCCATTTCAAGTTGGATTAACTCGTTCGGTTTTTGAAATCAAAGACTCATTTCATAGTTTTCAAAACATTTCAATTCTATTTCAAACTTGAAATTCTTTCAACACAAATTGGAAATTCATTCCTTAAAATGAAAGCTATTATTATTTGAAAACAAATAGTATTCGTTTCGGAAAAATCCAGTTATATTTACACAAGTTAAAACCCTTGAATTAAATTCAAATTCCCAAATCAATACCTTTAAAATGGTTTAACCCATATATAACTTGTACAACATCTTTAATCTGTAGTTACAAATCATAGAATTCAATTTCAACTTGAATTCAAATCTAAATCAAATTATTTAAATTTCAAGATATCCAAAATATCTTTAAAACTCCTTTCAAAAGCTTTTCATATTAAACCCCAATTTCCAATTTCAAAATCAATTGAAATTAAAATTTCAATTTCAAAAACATTAAATTTAAAATCATCTGTGACTTAATCGATTTCCCACGTGAAATCCATATTTGTGTGTGTATGGTGTAGTCCGGGGTTTAATACAATAGTGCAACCACATCATCAGTTATCACAGATCAAAATACAGGAATATAGTTGATAAGCGGTATAACTATAACGCTTATCATTCATTTACAGATCACAGATTACAGATATATGAGTCACAGATAAGTAAATTACAAATCACAGCACAAATCAGGATGTATCATAAAGCATCACATATCAGGGATATCAAACAATTCACAGCATTCAATAGAATACAACCATCCATAAGCAAGATTAATTAATTGTCTGATTAATTCAAATCAGGTCTATTACTTATGAATTTCAAATTCTGGTTAGTTAACATTAACTCATTACAAATTATTTTAATTAATTAACCTTTAATAAATTAATTAGCTTCAATTAATAAATTAATTAATTATCATTTTATTAATTATCTTTAATTAATTACAAAAATTAATTTATTAATCCTTAATTTATTACTTTTAATTAAGTAATTATCTTTAAGTAATTAATTACCCTTAATTAATAAATTTCTTTAATAAACTACATTTAAGTAATTCTCAATTACCAGTTAATCAATCTCTAATTACTTGATTAATTCTTAATTAAGAATTTATTAATTTCTAATTACTTAATCAATTAAATTATATAACTACTCTTTAATTTCTTTAATAATTCAATTAATCTTTAATCATCAAAAACCTTAATTAAACTTAAGATAAAACATTTCATATTAATGCCTTAATTATCATTTACACATTTTATCTTAAAAATTGATTTTACTTATTCAAAATCTAAAGTAAACAATTTCAAAACTTCTTAGCCAATTGTTAAGGAAAACAATCATTATTTATGTAAAGCAATTTATACAAGAAAACTTAAACTAAATTTATTTTTAAATTTCAAAGGCTTTGTTTCTAAAAACTCTTTTAAAAACCTACTCAGTCTTCACTTCGGGTTAAACCCGAAAATTGCTCGTTTCTTCCCCAAGTCCCCTCTCCTTTATTCTCTTTAAATTTTTGACTTTGTTTTAATTTTATAACTGGCATAACTACCACGAGCTACCCGATAACCCACCCGAGCCCCAACCCCGTTTACCCGAGACCTTCTTCGAGATTCCCCTTTCTTCCTCAAACACTATAAACCCAGACCAGATACGAGTGCACATGCGTGCACGTGTACGGAGGTTCCGGCCACCAACGATCAACGCTGCAACCCTCCTCATGTCGACGACCATCTCCTCTGACGACCTAACCTTCTATTTCATCAATTCGATAGCGAAATCGAAAACGAGCTATTGAGCTCCTCCCTATAACCCAAACACATCCAACAAAGTCACCTCACAACCACGTCTCCGGCCACCGGAGACTTCGAAATTCCGGCTACACCACCCTTAGCATCCACACTACCTTCCCCTCCAGCCACATGACACTCTACGCACCAAGGAAGTCACAACGGTCAAATTTTTCCAACCCGTTCAAAATTCGAACAAAACCCTACCTTCGCCTCGATCCGCCATCTCTTGCAATAAAAAAATTATTTAACAATTTTCCTGACTTCGTACATCATCCAACTAGCTTCAAAACAAATCTCAACATCTAAGATTTGTTTGATCATCAGAAATCGACAAAAAGGCATTTTTGGTTCATCTAAGAACTGCACCTTACACACGTAACTAAAAATCCCCATTTTTGTTTTAAAAATCAAGTTTTAGTCTTTGCATTCGATTCAAATGCCTGGAACCATGAATTATGAAAATTGAGTTTTTTTTCCTTTTGTTATTTAAGTATTTCAGTGTTGTTTTATATTTCCAGAACCAGTACATGTTGTTCTTCTTTTAAACAAATTTTTAAACTTTAATAGATGCTATAACAACCATATTTGTTTTAGTCCTAAGTGTTAATAGTTGTTAGATCAAGAGATGAGGATTTAATTTCACATCTAGAATTGAGGAAACTAAAAGACAGAGATGCCTCTAATTTGTACAGGGATACATAAATTACTAATTCATATACATACACAGGAACAACTCAACACACATATTTTTTTCCAAATATAAACTTGCCACAAATTCAGATACTTAAGTTTAAAAGAAAATGTTACTCACAGTGTTGTTGAAGAAAGAACAGAGCTTCAAGTTGAAATCTTTTGAAATTTGTTTGCTGAAGCTCCCTTCTTTGATCTTCTTGTTTGTGTTGAGTTGAAGTATTAAAGTTTTTGTTTAAATTTTGAAATGGTGTTTACTCAGATTTCTTAGCTTGGAATGAATGAGACTGAGATGAAAAATGTTGACGTATAGAAGAGGTTTACAGAGTGTATATTTGTACAAAGGATATTATTTGTTTTGTACAATAGAGGTACAAGGATATTTTCCTTGTTTCATTAATTATGCAGATTTTCTTAGCTCTTTGGTGGCTGAAAACATTTTATACAATTCGAATTGACTAAAATTTTGCTAGCATTTAATGCCAAGGTACTTTATGTCTTCATGCCTATATTTTTTTTTCTTCTAATTTATTTGTTTGTTGTCTTGTTTGCTCTATCATAATCATCCTTGTATATCTGTTCAAACTTGTAAGTATATAATGCTATCTTTGTTTTTCCTTTGCTTTGTCTTCCTACTTACCTTTTATGTTTAACTTATACTTTGCATACTTGTGTATTTGTTTCCAGGTTACATTTTTAAATATATTTTGTTATCTTCTTATCTTTAGTCATATTTCTTCCTTTTGTCTTGTTTTATAAGCTGTTATCTTCTTTTTCAACTTGAATGTATTTGTGTTATCTTCTTTTCTTGTTGCAAGTGCATATATATAAAGTCTTGTTGTCAATACATATATATTTGTTATTATCATTGTTAGTACATTTGTTTGTATTTTTATTTTACTTATAAATTTATTTCTATTTTTAAACCATTTATTTACAATTTAAATACAAATCAAATATATATTATATTATTTCAAATTTAGTCAGATATGTTCAAATACATATATATATTCTCACATATACACATGTATACAATATTTTAATTTTAAATGATTTATACAGAATATATTTGGATTCGGGGAAACTTGCACCACCTTAATTGTTTCATTTCACAGTTTTAATTCAGAAATCCATTTAATTAATTTAAATGTAATTAAAATTCGGGGTCGTTACAGACTTCCCCCCTTAAAAGAATTTCGTCCTCAAAATTGCCAAGGAGACACAAAGATAGATGAAGAATATTTCATCAAATCAAACTGAACGTCTATTCTGCATTTGACTTACCAAATCAGAATATTAATAATAGATACAATAACGAATCTATTGAATTTGTTTTTCCACAAGATACTCGGGTTATCCAGATCTATGAAATATGCATTGGCATCTGTTAGTTCAAAGGGATAACTAACCATTCGTAGAATATATTGGGACCCAAAGAATAGATAGATATATAGATACAATTTTCAAAACTTTCAGTTTAGAACTAAAGTATACCTATCAACCATAGCAAACAAAGCAACCAATTCATCCAAACAAACAATTCTGGCCTTTTTGGAGTTTATATCCCATATTAATATATCAAATCTTCTTTGAGGATCTACCAGAAACTATCAAAGAATTGAGAAGAAATGACAAACAAAAGAGATTGATAAAGAAAAGATTATTTCCTTGTTGTTACAGGGTATTGACCATTTCATGGTGGTATTCCCCTGTCCCCTATCTCATCCTCCTCTTGCACTCATACTTACTATCAGTAGATAGTAAGAGTTTACTGAGGCATACGGATAGATATCTGAGAGATTACTCATTCTAGGGTATACTTCACCCTATCTCTAATGAGCTACTTAATGTGTTATACTCCTGAGCTAAAGTTCAACCTTCAGCTCTGATACCAAATGTAATGACCCTGAAATCGGCCTTCGAAAATCGGCATCCGTACTTCACTTGTACTCAAGATGCCGTAGATTCAAACGCCGAATCTGGTTCACCGGAGCTTATAACATAGTAAGTATAACAACACAGCGGAATAAAGAAATCAATGATATCATATACAATCCAATGAATACAATATCCAGAATGATATACAACAATGATATCAATATGATACAACAATATCAGAGATAAATAATGATATAGCGGAAATAACAGAATAGAAGTGATCACTCCAAATGATCTATAAAAGAGAATGACTCCAACAACTCCAACGTCAAGCTCGAACCACAAGGAGAAGCAAGTGCAGTCCTGAACTCCAAGAACTGAACCAGCTCCAGATAATCTACTCAACCTGAATATCTGAGAAACCCAACTCTAGACTACCCGTGTGGAAAATGGTGGGCACCCAGAGTTTAGGAAGGGAACAATAAACTCCGGATTAGTCATGGGACAGGTGTGAGCAACAAAAACAGTTTATCTTTAAACAAACAACAAAAGAATCTTAAACTTTGAAATCCGCAATGCTTTTGGAAAATGAAACTACCATAAGACCTCCCGCCACACACACAATGCAAACGCAGAATTGGAGGAGATTTCTTCTTATGATAGTCAAACATGCTTACTACGCAAAAGAAAACTCTTTTGATATCATTACTAGTGCATAGTGGAAAACATTTCGACAGTATAATATCAATCTTATCCAGCATACAACCATTATTGTATGCCTACTATAGCTACCATGTTCAATAACAAGTTACCGCCACATTCCATGGCAGGTAATACAACTAAAACCGTACAAGGCGCGTATTGTTTCTTTGGATTTTCCAACAAATGATCAGGCAAAGGAACTTCCTAACACCGAAATGGAAACGCCTCTGGAAAGACGCCCCGAGAACCTAACCGGATCTCTGAACACAAGGCCGACGCTACCTCACGCTTTAACCAAGCTGTAACTAGGTAACTAACACACGAGTCATGTCATCCCCCGGTCGTCACCGACCTTTATCCGAGACGTCTCGATCATAAAGCAACAACCACAAAGCATAATAACTGTGCAGCATCAACATAGGTAAAATATCTGGGCTCCATACCATGATATCACCTTTTATCCAGAAGGAAATGACATACCCTAGGGGCTCTACCCCTACAAACCTTTACCGCAACATTCCTGTTTCGACCATTACCGGGTTGTGAGGCTCGACGAAGTCTCGTCCACAAAGCTACGCTTTTTCACAAAGCCACGCTTTTTCACAAAGCCACGCTTTTTCACAAAGCCACGCTTTTCCACAAAGCCACGCTTTTTCACAAAGCAACGCTTTTTCACAAAGCATGCTTTGACCAACAAATGATCATCAGCACTTCGTATGTCACATCACCAAATTGGGAATGTATCACTAGTAACCATCAACTACATAACCTCTAAGCTCGTACGTCTCAGAGAAGGGTGTTAAGCTAAGAGAATAAATTCTCCACCACCAACAGAAATGTATTTGATAGAAACTAGCTTCGTCCACAAAGCTACGCTTTTTCACAAAGCCACGCTTTTTCACAAAGCCACGTTTTTCCACAAAGCCACGCTTTTTCACAAAGCAACGCTTTTTCACAAAGCACACTTTGACCAACAAATGATCATCAGCACTTCGTATGTCACATCACCAAATTGGGAATGTATCACTAGTAACCATCAACTACATAACCTCTGAGCTCGTACGTCGCAGAGAAGGGTGTTAAGCTAAGAGAATAAATTCTCCGACACCAACAGAAATGTATTTGATAGAAACCAGCTTTACATCTCGAAGTGTAATGTCAGACACATATCCATACAAGTCCGTTCCGGGATCGAACGGAACTGAAGGCACTTCCAAAGAAGCCCTTGCAAATCCGGATAATTTCTAATCACGTCCGGACTTCCCATCACAAAGGGTGATAAAAAATCTATATACCGGGGATCGGCCGATGCAGAGACAATCGATGGTAATCCTTTCATTTTCGAAAGTATCCGGTCTTCACCACCGGTCTTCAAATGCTATCCATATACGTCGTATCACTATTCGGAATGGGTTATACGACACAAAGGTCTTTCCCCGGCTAAACCGAATAACGAGCGCAATTAAAAATTATATGGATAATGGGGTCTCAGTTAAATCACAGCTTAAAGCCCAAAAACTTTTCATTCGAATGGTTAAAACAAATTACCATTTCCAATCTTTTATACAAAAAGATTCATTTCAAAAACCTTCATCGGTTTAAAAAATTTCCATATTTTTAATCTTTTAAACAAAAAGATCTAATTCACAGAGTTCACCCCATTCACAAAGATCCATTCATATATTTCAAAACAATTTCCATTTCACTTGGATTAACTCGTTAAATCTTTAAATCAAGATTTAACTTATAGCTTTCAAAATTCGTTTCCAAAGATTCATTCATAGTCTTTCAAAACAATTCCATTTCAAGTTGGATTAACTCGTTCGGTTTTTGAAATCAAAGACTCATTTCATAGTTTTCAAAACATTTCAATTCTATTTCAAACTTGAAATTCTTTCAACACAAATTGGAAATTCATTCCTTAAAATGAAAGCTATTATTATTTGAAAACAAATAGTTTTCGTTTCGGAAAAATCCAGTTATATTTACACGAGTTAAAACCCTTGAATTAAATTCAAATTCCCAAATCAATACCTTTAAAATGGTTTAACCCATATATAACTTGTACAACATCTTTAATCCGTAGTTTCAAATCATAGAATTCAATTTCAACTTGAATTCAAATCTAAATCAAATTATTTAAATTTCAAGATATCCAAAATATCTTTAAAACTCCTTTCAAAAGCTTTTCATATTAAACCCCAATTTCTAATTTCAAAATCAATTGAAATTAAAATTTCAATTTCAAAAACATTAAATTTAAAATCATCTGTGACTTAATCGATTTCCCAGTGAAATCCATATTTGTGTGTGTATGGTGTATTCCGGGGTTTAATACAATAGTGCAACCACATCATCAGTCATCACAGATCAAAATATAAGAATATAGTTGATAAGCGGTATAACTATAACGCTTATCTTTCATTTACAGATCATAGATCACAGATATATGAGTCACAGATAAGTAAATAACAGATCACAGCACAAATCAGGATGTATCATAAAGCATCACATATCAGGGATATCAAACAATTCACAGCATTCAATAGAATACAGACATCCATAAGCAAGATTAATTAATTGTCTGATTAATTCAAATCAGGTTTATTACTTATGAATTTCAAATTCTGGTTAGTTAACATTAACTCATTACAAATTATTTTAATTAATTAACCTTTAATAAATTAATTAGCTTCAATTAATAAATTAATTAATTATCATTTAATTAATTATCCTTAATTAATTACAAAAATTAATTTATTAATCCTTAATTTATTACTTTTAATTAAGTAATTATCTTTAAGTAATTAATTACCCTTAATTAATAAATTTCTTCAATAAACTACATTTAAGTAATTCTCAATTACCAGTTAATCAATCTCTAATTACTTGATTAATTCTTAATTAAGAATTTATTAATTTCTAATTACTTAATCAATTAAATTATATAATTACTCTTTAATTTCTTTAATAATTCAATTAATCTTTAATCTTCAAAAACCTTAATTAAACTTAAGATAAAACATTTCATATTAATGCCTTAATTATCATTTACACATTTTATCTTAAAAATTGATTTTACTTAATCAAAATCTAAAGTAAACAATTTCAAAACTTCTTAGCCAATTGTTAAAGAAAACAATCATTATTTATGTAAAGCAATTTATACAAGAAAACTTAAACTAAATTTATTTTTAAATTTCAAAGACTTTGTTTCTAAAAACTCTTTTAAAAACCTACTCAGTCTTCACTTCGGGTTAAACCCGAAAATTGCTCATTTCTTCCCCGAGTCCCCTTTCCTTTATTCTCTTTAAATTTTTGACTTTTTTTAATTTTATAACTGGCATAACTACCACGAGCTACACGATAACCCACGCGAGCCCCAACCCCGTTTACCCGAGACCTTCTTTGAGATTCCCCTTTCTTCCTCAAACACTACAAACCTAGACCAGATACGAGTGCACACGCGTGCACGTGTACGGAGGTTCCGGCCACCAACGATCAACGCTGCAACCCTCCTCATGTCGACGACCATCTCCTCTGACGACCTGACCTCCCGTTTCATCAATTCGATAGCGAAATCGAAAACGAGCTACTGAGCTCCTCCCTGTAACCCAAACACATCCAACAAAGTCACCTCGCAACCACATCTCCAACCACCGGAGACTTCGAAACTCCGGCTACACCACCCTTAGCCTCCACACTACCTTCCCCTCCAGCCACGTGACGCTCGACGCACCAACGAAGTCACAGCGATCAAATTTTTCCAACCCGTTCAAAATTCGAACAAAACCCTACCTTCGCCTCGATCCGCCATCTCTTGCATTAAAAAAATTATTTAACAATTTCCTGACTTCGTACATCATCCAACTAGCTTCAAAACAAATCTCAACATCTAAGATTTGTTTGATCATCAAAAATCGACAAAAAGGCATTTTTGGTTCATCTAAGAACTGCACCTTACACACGTAACTAAAAATCCCCATTTTTGTTTTAAAAATCAAGTTTTAGTCTTAGCATTCGATTCATATGCCTGGAACCATGAATTATGAAAATTGAGTTTTTTTTTCTTTTGTTATTTAAGTTTTTCACAGTTGTTTTATATTTCCAGAACCAGTACATGTTGTTCTTCTTTTAAACAAAATTTTAAACTTTAATAGATGCTATAACAACCATATTTGTTTTACTCCTAAGTGTTAATAGTTGTTAGATCAAGAGATGAGGATTTAATTTCACATCTGGAACTGAGGAAACTAAAAGACAGAGATGCCTCTAATTTGTACAGGCATACATAAATTACTAATTCATATACATACATAGGAATAACTCAACACACATATATTTTTCCAAATATAAACTTGCCACAAATTCAGATACTAAGTTTAAAAGAAAATGTTACTCTCAGTGTTGTTGAAGAGAGAACAGAGCTTCAAGTTGAAATCTTTTGAAATTTGTTTGCTGAAGCTCCCTTCTTTGATCTTCTTGTTTGTGTTGAGTTGAAGTATTAAAGTTTTCGTTTAAATTTTGAAATGGTGTTTACTCAGATTTCTTAGCTTGGAATGAATGAGACTGAGATGAAAAATGTTGACGTATAGAAGAGGTTTACAGAGTGTATATTTGTACAGAGGATATTATTTGTTTTGTACAATAGAGGCACAAGGATATTTTCTTTGTTTCATTAATTATGCAGATTTTCTTAGCTCTTTGGTGGCTGAAAACATTTTATACAATTCGAATTGACTAAAATTTTGCTAGCATTTAATGCCAAGGTACTTTATGTCTTCATGCCTATATTTTTTTTTCTTCTAATTTATTTGTTTGTTGTCTTGTTTGCTCTATCATACTCATCCTTGTATATCTGTTCAAACTTGTAAGTATATAATGTTGTCTTTGTTTTTCCTTTGCTTTGTCTTCCTACTTACCTTTTATGTTTAACTTATACTTTGCATACTTGTGTATTTGTTTCCAGGTTACATTTTTAAATATATTTTGTTGTCTTCTTATCTTTAGTCATATTGCTTCCTTTTGTCTTGTTTTATAAGATGCTTATCTTCTTTTTCTACTTGAATGTATTTGTGTTATCTTCTTTTCCTTTTGCAAGTGCATATATATAAAGTCTTGTTGTCAATACATATATATTTGTTATTATCATTGTTAGTACATTTGTTTGTATTTTTATTTTACTTATATATTTATTTCTATTTTTAAACCATTTATTTACAATTTAAATACAAATCAAATATATATTATATTATTTCAAATTTAGTCAGATATGTTCAAATACATATATATATATATTCTCATATATACACATGTATACAATATTTTAATTTTAAATGATTTATACAGAATATATTTGGATTCGGGGAAACTCGCACCACCTTAATCGATTCATTTCACAGTTTTAATTCAAAAATCCATTTAATTATTAATTTAAATGTAATTAAAATCCGGGGTCGTTACAGACTTCCCCCCTTAAAAGAATTTTGTCCTCGAAATTGCCAAGGAGACATAAAGATAGATGAAGAATATTTCATCAAATCGAACTGAACATCTATTCTGCATTTGACTTACCAAATCAGAATATTAATAATAGATACAATAATGAATCTATTGAATTTGTTTTTCCACAAGATACTCGGGTTATCCAGATCTACGAAATATGCATTAGCATCGGTTAGTTCAAAGGGATAACTAACCATTCGTAGAATATATTGGGACCCAAAGAATAGATAGATATATAGATACAATTTTCAAAACTTTCAGTTTAGAACTAAAGTATACCTATCAACCATAGCAAACAAAGCAACCAATTCATCCAAACAAACAATTCTGGCCTTTTTGGAGTTTATGTCCCATATTAATATATCAAATCTTCTTTCTGGATCTACCAGGAACTATCAAAGAATTGAGAAGAAATGACAAACAAAAGAGATTGATAAAGAAAAGATTATTTCCTTGTTGTTACAGGGTATTGATCATTTCATGGTGGTATTCCTCTATCCCCTATCTCATCCTCTTCTTGCACTCATACTTACTATCAGTAGATAGTAAGAGAATTTACCGAGGCATACGGACAGATATCTGAGAGATTACTCATTCTAGGGTATACTTCACCCTATCTCTAATGAGCTACTTAATGTGTTATACTCCTGAGCTAAAGTTCAACCTTCAGCTCTGATACCAAATGTAATGCCCTGAAATCGGTCTTCGAAAATCGGCATCCGTACTTCACTTGTACTCAAAATGCCGTAGATTCAAACGCCGAATCTGGTTCATCGGAGCTTATAACACAGTAAGTATAACAACACAGTGGAATAAAGAAATCAATGATATCATATACAATCCAATGAATACAATATCTAGAATGATATAAAACAATGAAATCAATATGATACAACAATATCAGAGATAAATAATGATACAGCGGAAATAACAGAACAGAAGTGATCACTCCAAATGATCTATAAAAGAGAATGACTCCAACAACTCCAACGTCATGCTCGAACCACAAGGAGAAGCAAGTGCAGTCCTGAACTCCAAGAACTGAACCAGCTCCAGATAATCTACTCAACCTGAATATCTGAGAAACCCAACTCTAGACTGCCCGTGTGGAAAATGGTGGGCACCCAGAGTTTAGGAAGGGAACAATAAACTCCGGATCAGTCATGGGACTGGTGTGAGCAACAAAAACAGTTTATCTTTAAACAAACAACAAAAGAATCTTAAACATTGAAATCCGCAATGCTTTTGGAAAATGAAACTACCATAAGACCTCCCGCCACACACATAATGCAAACGCAGAATTGGAGATTTCTTCTTATGATAGTCAAACATGCTTACTACGCAAAAGAAAACTCTTTTGATATTACTACCAGTGCATAGTGGAAAACATTTCGACAGTATAATATCAATCTTAGCCAGCATACAACCATTATTGTATGCCTACTATAGCTACCATGTTCAATAACAGGTTACCGCCACATTCCATGGCAGGTAATACAACTAAAACCGTACAAGGCGCGTATTGTTTCTTTGGATTTTCCAACAAATGATCAGGCAAAGGAACTTCCTTACACCGAAATGGAAACGCCTCTGGAAAGACGCCCCGAGAACCTAACCGGATCTCTGCAAACACAAGGCTGACGCTACCTCACGCTTTAACCAAGCTGTAACTAGGTAACTAACACACGAGTCATGTCATCCCCCGGTCGTCACCGACCTTTATCCGAGACGTCTCGATCATAAAGCAACAACCACAAAGCATAATAACTGTGCAGCATCAACATAGGTAAAATATCTGGGCTCCATACCATGATATCACCTTTTATCCAGAAGGAAATGACATACCCTAAGGGCTCTACCCCTACAAAACTTTGCCGCAACATTCCTGTTTCGACCATTACCGGGTTGTGAGGCTCGACGAAGTCTCGTCCACAAAGCTACGCTTTTTTTACAAAGCCACACTTTTCCACAAAGCCACGCTTTTTCACAAAGCAACGCTTTTTCACAAAGCACGCTTTGACCAACAAATGATCATCAGCACTTCGTATGTCACATCACCAAATTGGGAATGTATCACTAGTAACCATCAACTACATAACCTCTGAGCTTGTATGTCTCAGAGAAGGGTGTTAAGCTAAGAGAATAAATTCTCCGCCACCAACAGAAATGTATTTGATAGAAACCAGCTTTACATCTCAAAGTGTAATGTCAGACACATATCCATACAAGTCCATTTCGGGATCGAACGGAACCGAAGGCACTTCCAAAGAAGCCCTTGCAAATCCGTATAATTTCTAATCACGTCCGAACTTCCCATCACAAAGGGTGATAAAAAATCTCTATACCGGGGATCAGCCGATGTAGAGACAATTGATGGTAATCCTTTCGTTTTTGAAAGTATCCGATCTTCACCATCGGTCTTCAAATGCTATCCATATATGTCGTATTACTATTCGGAATGGGTTATATGACACAAAGGTCTTTCCCCGGCTAAACTGAATAACGAGCGCAATTAAAATCATATGGATACTGGGGTCTCAGTTAAATCACAGCTTAAAGCCCAAAAATTTTTCATTCGAATGGTTAAAACAAATTACCATTTCCAATCTTTTATACAAAAAGATTCATTTCAAAAACCTTCACTGGTTTAAACAAATTTCCATATTTTTAATCTTTTAAACAAAAAGATCTAATTCACAGAGTTCACCCCATTCACAAAGATCCATTCATATATTTCAAAACAATTTCCATTTCACTTGGATTAACTCGTTAAATATTTAAATCAAGATTTAACTTATAGCTTTCAAAACTCGTTTCCAAAGATTCATTCATAGTCTTTCAAAACAATTCCATTTCAAGTTGGATTAACTCGTTCGGCCTTTGAAAATAAAGACTCATTTCATAGTTTTCAAAACATTTCTATTCTATTTCAAACTTGAAATTCTTTCAACACAAATTGGAAATTCATTCCTTAAAATGAAAGCTATTATTATTTGAAAACAAATAGTTTTCGTTTCGGAAAAATCTAGTTATATTTACACGAGCTAAAACCCTTGAATTAAATTCAAATTCCCAAATCAATACCTTTAAAATGGTTTAACCCATATATAACTTGTACAACATCTTTAATCCGTAGTTTCAAATCATAGAATTCAATTTCAACTTGAATTCAAATCTAAATCAAATTATTTAAATTTCAAGATATCCAAAATATCTTTAAAACTCCTTTCAAAAGCTTTTCATATTAAACCCCAATTTCCAATTTCAAAATCAATTGAAATTAAAATTTTAATTTCAAAAACATTAAATTTAAAATCATCAGTGACTTAATCGATTTCCCACGTGAAATCCATATTTGTGTGTGTATGGTGTAGTCCGGGTTTTAACACAATAGTGCAACCACATCATCAGTCATCACAGATCAAAATACAAGAATATAGTTGATAAGCGGTATAACTATAACGCTTATCTTTCATTTACAGATCACAGATCACAGATATATGAGTCACAGATAAGTAAATTACAGATCACAGCACAAATCAGGATGTATCATAAAGCATCACATATCAGGGATATCAAACAATTCACAGCATTCAATAGAATACATATATCCATAAGTAAGATTAATTAATTGTCTGATTAATTCAAATCAGGTCTATTACTTATGAATTTCAAATTCTGGTTAGTTAACATTAACTCATTACAAATTATTTTAATTAATTAACCTTTAATAAATTAATCAGCTTCAATTAATAAATTAATTAATTATCATTTAATTAATTATCCTTAATTAATTACAAAAATTAATTTATTAATCCTTAATTTATTACTTTTAATTAAGTAATTATCTTTAAGTAATTAATTACCCTTAATTAATAAATTTCTTTAATAAACTACATTTAAGTAATTCTCAATTACTAGTTAATCAATCTCTAATTACTTGATTAATTCTTAATTAAGAATTTATTAATTTCTAATTATTTAATCAATTAAATTATATAATTACTCTTTAATTTCTTTAATAATTTAATTAATCTCTAATCATCAAAAACCTTAATTAAACTTAAGATAAAACATTTCATATTAATGCCTTAATTATCATTTACACATTTTATCTTAAAAATTGATTTTACTTAATCAAAATCTAAAGTAAACAATTCCAAAACTTCTTAGCCAATTGTTAAAGAAAACAATCATTATTTAAGTAAAGCAATTTATACAAGAAAAGTTAAACTAAATTTAATTTTAAATTTCAAAGACTTTGTTTCTAAAAACTCTTTTAAAAACCTGCTCAGTCTTCACTTCGGGTTAAACCCGAAAATTGCTCGTTTCTTCCTCGAGTCCTCTTTCCTTTATTCTCTTTAAATTTTTGACTTTATTTTAATTTTATAACTGGCATAACTACCACGAGCTACCCGATAACCCACGCGAGCTCCAACCCCGTTTACCCGAGACCTTCTTCGAGATTCCCCTTTCTTCCTCAAACACTACAAACCCAGACCAGATACGAGTGCACACGCGTGCACGTGTACGGAGGTTCCGGCCACCAACGATCAACGCTGCAACCCTCCTCATGTCGACGACCATCTCCTCTGACGACCGGACCTACCGTTTCATCAATTCGATAGCGAAATTGAAAACGAGCTACTGAGCTCCTCCTTGTAACCCAAACACATCCAACAAAGTCACCTCGCAACCACGTCTCCGGCCACCGGTGACTTCGAAACTCCGGCTACACCACCCTTAGCCTCCACACTACCTTCCCCTCCATCCACGTGACGCTCGACGCACCAAGGAAGTCACAGCGATCAAATTTTTCCAACCCGTTCAAAATTCGAACAAAACCCTACCTTCGCCTCGATCCGCCATCTCTTGCAATAAAAAAATTATTTAACAATTTTCTTGACTTCGTACATCATCCAACTAGCTTCAAAACAAATCTCAACATCTAAGATTTGTTTGATCATCAGAAATTGACAAAAAGGCATTTTTGGTTCATCTAAGAACTGCACCTTAAACACGTAACTAAAAATCCCCATTTTTGTTTTAAAAATCAAGTTTTAGTCTTAGCATTCGATTCATATGCCTGGAACCTTGAAGTATGAAAATTGAGTTTTTTTTCTTTTGTTATTTAAGTTTTTCACTGTTGTTTTATATTTCCAGAACAGTACATGTTGTTCTTTTAAACAAAAATTTGAACTTTAATAGATGCTATAACAACCACATTTGTTTTAGTCCTAAGTGTTAATAGTTGGTAGATCAAGAGATGAGGATTTAATTTCACATCTGGAACCGAGGAAACTAAAAGACATAGATGCCTCTACTTTGTACAGGCATACATAAATTACTAATTCATATACATACACAGGAACAACTCAACACACATATTTTTTTCCAAATATAAACTTGCCACAAATTCAGATACTTAAGTTTAAAAGAAAATGTTACTCACAGTGTTGTTGAAGAAAGAACAGAGCTTCAAGTTGAAATCTTTTGAAATTTGTTTGCTGAAGCTCCCTTCTTTGATCTTCTTGTTTGTGTTGAGTTGAAGTATTAAAGTTTTTGTTTAAATTTTGAAATGGTGTTTACTCAGATTTCTTAGCTTGGAATGAATGAGACTGAGATGAAAAATGTTGACGTATAGAAGAGGTTTACAGAATGTATATTTGTACAGAGGATATTATTTGTTTTGTACAATAGAGGTACAAGGATATTTTCCTTGTTTCATTAATTATGCAGATTTTCTTAGCTCTTTGGTGGCTAAAAACATTTTATACAATTCGAATTGACTAAAATTTTGCTAGCATTTAATGCCAAGGTACTTTATGTCTTCATGCCTATATTTTTTTTTCTTCTAATTTATTTGTTTGTTGTCTTCTTTTCTCTATCATACTCATCCTTGTATATCTGTTCAAACTTGTAAGTATATAATGTTGTCTTTGTTTTTCCTTCGCTTTGTCTTCCTACTTACCTTTTATGTTTAACTTATACTTTGCATACTTGTGTATTTGTTTCCAGGTTACATTTTTAAATATATTTTGTTGTCTTCTTATCTTTAGTCATATTGCTTCCTTTTGTCTTGTTTTATAAGCTGCTTATCTTCTTTTTCTACTTGAATGTATTTGTGTTATCTTCTTTTCTTGTTGCAAGTGCATATATGTAAAGTCTTGTTGTCAATACATATATATTTGTTATTATCATTGTTAGTACATTTGTTTGTATTTTTATTTTACTTTTATATTTATTTCTATTTTTAAACCATTTATTTACAATTTAAATACAAATCAAATATATATTATATTATTTCAAATTTAGTCAATGTTCAAATACATATATATTCTCATATATACACATGTATACAATATTTTAATTTTAAATGATTTATACAGAATATATTTAGATTCGGGGAAACTCGCACCACCTTAATCGATTCATTTCACAGTTTTAATTCAAAAATCTATTTAATTATCAATTTAAATGTAATTAAAATTCGGGGTCGTTACAGCTTTCAGCCATTGAAAGTGGCGGCCATGAAAATTAGGTTTTTGAAATATTTTGATAGTATTTTGTCTCGATTTGCGTGCCTATTTATAGCGTAAGGTCCAAAACAGCCCGAACTCCGAGGCGTGCTGACATGCAATCAATATGTAAAAAGGCCTTTTGAACACAAGGGAACTAGTTTCGATGCCTAAGTTAACGTTTTGTCGTTCGATAAAATTTAAATTAAATTATATTTAAATAATTTACCAATTTATAGTTATGGAAAAATACAATATTTCTACTTTACAATAACGTTATTACAAACCACAACGTTCAAAGAAATAATTTGATTTTATTATTATTCCATATTTGAATCAATTTGAATATCACATTTCAAAAATAACATTTTTCATTTGAATATAAATCGATTGGGTCAAAAGGCCCGAAAAGCCCGTTTCGTTGCCGAAACGAAAATAGGTCATCCTATATATCGAAATATATGTTTTCAATATTTTTAAATTCAATGGAACTAATTTCAAACCCTAATTCTATTGTATATAGAAGTTAGCTTTAAAAATCAATTTATATTTACTTTTACACGTTAATTAAAACGAATTTTTACTAAACTGATTTAATTACTTTTAAATTCCAAATTAAAAGTTTCTATCATTATTCTTAGTTGAATAGAAATTAATAATCTTTTTAAAATTAAATTTCCATGTTAAATTCAATATTTAAATATTAAATTAATTTCAATATTAAATTACAACAGTGATAAAATCCTAGTTTATTACAATTAAATCTCAAATAACTCCTTTTATTTTGATTTACATATTCTTTATATTACATCAAATTTCCTTTCAGTTACAACCTATGTTTCCTTTTTATTTCCTCAACTTTCTCTTTTATTTTAATTCAAACATATGTTTCTATGATTACGTTCACTAATTACAATTAATGTTTCTTTCCTTTTATTTGAAAGTTTTCAATCACATTTAATTTCTCATTGATTACCTAATTAATTGATTTAAATAATAAGGTGAGAAATAAACAATTGTTACGATTTAGTAATTTAAACACATTATAAAATTATTTTTTACAAACAAAGGTTAATAAATTTACGTACTAAATAATTGATTTCATACTCCATATTAATACCAATTTCAATTAATAACATATGATTACATCAATTTATACATCATTTATTCTGTTCCTTATTAACCATTATTATTTCAATTGATTGAAATTACGTTAACATAGTAGTCAATTACATTCAATTAATACTATTAAATTATATTCTAATTTGCATTACCATCTTTCACTTCACTATAGTTATTTTTTAGAATTCATTTAAGATCAAGTTATAAATTCTAACAATTTTTTTCATTAATAAATCATAAATTTTAATTTATGACAATATTAAATTCCAAAATCTTATTTAATTTAATATTTTTAACCATAAAAAATACGGGTCGTTCCATTATCCCCCACTCAAAACTTTCGTCCCCGAAAAGGAACAAGAAAGAATCAAGAAATTTGATATATCTTATTCAAAATAGTCAATTTATAAACAATTAACTTACATATTTAAGTTTAGTATAAACTTGAAAATAACTCAACTTCTATGTAAACTTTTCTAAGTCCTAAATTCAAGGAAAATTTCGGCAGCATCTCCCTTGCGCTGCTAGGTCCGGAAAAATAACAATATCAATAATTATATGGTATATATCATATTCCAATAATAAAGCATCCCAAACCATGGGAAAACAATAAAATACCACTACAAAAACCGTAATCTGAAAACATACCTACTTGCAGGGAAAACAAACTTTACTTATGAAACCAAAAGCAACAGCCATTGCTTCCATAACCCTGTATTTTACTTACATAATCCAAAAGAGTTAAAATTATGTGAAAAGAGAAATATACTAGTTGTTTCAATCAATAGCACAAACAACACACAATATATAAGAATCATATGCAAGCAAAAGCAGTACAATCATTATGCAACAAAAGAATCCATCACACATCCATAGCAATCAAAACTAATGGTTTGTTCAGTTCAGAAACTTTCATCGTACAAGGGTGATAAATAAACTACCAAGTGTACCTTACGCTCAACGGCTTTAGATAATTACTTAATAGATTATTCATACAACCTCAAACTATTTGAAGTATCATTTCCCAAACTTCCCATAAGCCAAACAACAAAGAATTTGAATATTATTTAAGTTTTTTATGATGTACATAAATCATTTGTACACAATATCAATTTTTGATCACTTGCTTGAATACACAAATTTCACTTTCGAACTAGTATTGATAACCCGACACTCTAGTGCGAACTTCGATCCGGTTTCCTGATTAGAAATCTCCATTCCCCTTACATAGCCATAAACTATGATAGAAAACTTCATATTCATATCAAGTGTTTGCCGTCAAGAATCGAGCGAAAAATCCTAGTTCAGACTGGTGTGAATTTCCATAAATCATGTATTCAAATCTGGATCAGAACTGTTATGCGAATAAAATGATCTACGCACAACTCACATATTTTTTTCTATTGGTTCCTTTAACAAATCATTTACTTTCCATTTATCTCCAATTCTCATTCATTCATACAAGGTCATCATTTATTAATTTACAATCATTTACTTACATAATTTATTTCCCATTCAGTATTTAAAGCCATCAACGAATCGATTCTTAAAATATTACAAAAGTTTCTTTGCAGTTTAATTCATATTTATTTACTTGTATAACTTGATTTCCATATAATATTAATATTCATTAGCGAATCATTTCATATTTAAATTTCCCTACTTTTTAATTCACATTTATTCCTTCATATATAGTGTCATTTAATATTAAATTTATGAATCATTTCAACATTTTCTTAAGTTTATAATCATTTACTTAAATTGTATTCACCTTTTACTATTCAATTTATTTATTAAGTATTTCAACACATTACTTAAATTCATAATATTTCTTGTAAATCTTAATTCTCTATTTATATATATGGACATAATTCCATTTTGAACATTTTGTTATTACTTAAGTTTTTACTTTTATGATATTCAATTATCTTATAGTTTACAAGTTACAAAACTTTAATATTTTTATAGTTTCATTAACACTTAACATTTAATTTCATATTTCAATTTGGAAGTTTCGACCATTTAAATCACCGAAAATTCTATTTCATTTCAGTAACTGAAAATCACTAATTAACAGACAACTTAAGAACTAAATACTAGGTTTCGTTTCAAATCATTTTGAAATAATATATACTTATTTCTTTTGTATATCAAATCATACTTAGGAAATTTATATCAATTTTTTTTATCAAAACAAATGTGTAGCAAAGCTACTAAAGTAGTCTTCCCACTTTGAAACTGGAAAATGAACGTCGATGATGCCGCGATCATCACTGAAATTATTTTCTAGTGACAAAAGAGGGGAGTACATAATTTATTTCTTTTAAGATTCTTTTAAAACATTTCTTTCAAGTACCTTTTGAAATCATTTTGAAAACACCTCTGTTTGCAAATACTTCCAAATAATACTAATATTAATTTTCCAAAATCTTTGAAAACTAAATTTCAAACACCGGAATTTAAGTTATCAAATTTTCAATTTAAATTCATTTTATTTGTAAATCATAATATATAAACCTTATTTATAATATTTCACTTTCTAACAAACAAACATATCACATACAACTATATCAATATATAAAAATTATTCTTCTTTTATATATAAAATATAGTTTTAGGTAAAATCATTCCATTTACCAATTTCAAAAACAATATTGTGTCGGTTTACCCTTTTCAAGTATTTAGAAATCCTTATCGATGCCATAGCGTCCTATGTACCGATCGGAATTCATAAATACTCAACTGAACAAATTAACACAATACAAAGTATTTTTATGTAACGACCCAACTTTCTACCACCAGAAAGTTGCATCATCTTTAAGAAAGAAAGGGATAGAAAAGAGAAAAGATAAAGAAGAAAGAAGAAACAACATCAGAATCTCAACAGCGGAACGAATAAATTATATAATCACATAAATATTACATAATATACAACATAAATTAGAGTTACACAAATAAAACATCACATACTAGATAGTTATAAACACGTGTCTAGTTAATACAACTCTATACAACTCAAATACAACACAGAGATACCAACACAGCGGAAAACTATACATATCTATAACGCTGAAGCCTCCTGCTCCATTGCTCCTCCATAATTCGTCAAAGCTAACCTGAATCCCTTGACTACTCGTAAAAATTTGAGTACCCGAGAGTTTAAGAAAAAAACAGAAATAAACTCCGGGTCAGACATGGGTCTGGTATGAGTAACAGGTTAAAGTTGCTTAACTTTGAAAATCATTTGAAAACAAAAGGTATCACGTAAGACTTCTCACACATAAACATGGGTAAGTTTTTACCTTACGCTAACCAAACATTTGATAGGAAATTCTATGATATTATAATAGGTCTAGGGTTTTCAAGTAAATAAGAAATAGCTGAAATGGTTACATCTATTAAATTCCAGCATACAAGCCAACAAAGTGGGTAATACAATCAAATCCGAGGGCACTTATTGGAAATTGGATTCCATACAATGGCAGGGCTACTGGGGTACCGCCCGTCACAGTACCTGGTCTAGATCAGCGTACCGAGGAGTACGCCCGCTCCCTTGTAACACAAAGCCGGAACCATCCCTTACTGGATAATTCCCGAACAAGAAACCCCAGCAGTTGGAGCTCACAACTGCCCACACAGCCGAAATAAAAAGGGACATCTAGACAGGGGAAATCTTGTCCTACTTGGGTGCTACCCACTAACCTTGTTGCACCTCCCCTGTTTTAGCCATTCCCGGTTGATGAGGCTTAAGGCTACGATTACCTTAAGAGAATACATCTCTTAGAATGCTCATCGTCCACCTGACAATTTTCTGAAAGCATTCAATCCATACAAGTTCGTTCCGGGTTCGAAACAAAACCGAAGGCATTATCTCGTTACACTAATTTTGGAATCATCCTCAGAGTCAACGACAATAACCCTTGCACACTGAATCTTCATCTTCACTTGAGATTCACGACCTATCGTAAATTTGGATCGATGTGGTTTTCGGATATCCAAATCTGGAAACCCGATCCCGGTCTCATCGAAATCCAAATCGTATCTTTTAAGGTCAAGTTGTTTTAAAGTTAAAACAATTCAATTCATTATCCATATACACACAGATAGAAATATCAAAGATAGATAATTCACTTTATCATTACAGCAGATAATTCACTTCAACCAAAGCATCCATATCACATAGCATTACTTATCTCATATCTGAGATTTCAAACCATTCAAGGAAATCAATATCATCCATCCATACATAAGCAAGGATAAACAATCACACCATTTATAATTAATTTAAAATGAATTAAATTAATTACCTTATCTCTAATTAATTTAAAGTAAATTAAATTAATTACTTCATTCTATAAATCCTACTTACTTAACCATTAATTAATTACAAATCCATTATTAATCATTCTCTAATTTCCATCTTAATTAATCATCTTTGATTAACTAACCTTTAATTACATTCAAGTAATTATCCTTTAATTAATTTCACAAATTAATTATCCTTACCCAAATACAGTAATTAAACTTTAATTACTCTATTAATTAATTAACTATAATTAATTAAATTAATACTTAATTAATTATATTAATTAATTACTCAAAATCACTTATTATTGATTAATTAATCTTAATGAATCAACCCTTAATTACACCATTAATTATATAATTTAATGATCCCTAATTACATTTTAATTTATTATTCTATTTAAATTAATTACATTAAGAAATTGATCTTTAATTAAACCATAATTATTAATCACTCTTGATTAATCTCATTCAGTAATTAACTACCCTTAATTACTTCATTAAGTAAATTAATTACTCCTTAATTACTTCCATTAATTACTTCAAATCACTTTCATTAAGTAATTACCCTCAAATTTCTTCTATTAATCAACCACTAATTACTTTCATTAATTAATCTTTAATTAATTAATAAATCTCTAATTACTTTCATTAATTAATTGTTTTTAATTAAATTACCTTTAGTAATTACCCTTTGATTATTAACATTAATTAATTACACCAATTAATTTTTATTAAGTGATTAACTCTTAATTAATTTTACTAATTAATTACCCTTAATTAATTACCCTTAATTTATCACAACTTAAATAATTTAAAAGATAAATTATTTATCTTTATTATATACTTAATTATATCATTATACTTTCATTTGAAAACATTTTGCAAATCAATAATATAATTGAAAATATATAATTTTCTTCGAAGCAAAACAATTTAACCATTAATTGTTAAAACTAGATTACTTTAAATACACATTTAAACTTGTTTAAATGTTTTCCCTTTGGAAACAAATTATTTAAATACTTTAAAACTTGGTTTTACTTGCTTTAAAACTTGAATTCCTTTGCATTAAAACTGGTATAGGTTTTCCCTTTTTAAAACCAGATAACTCAACTCACTTACCCGAGCCTAACCCTCGGGCAACTTGACCTATCACTCGAGTCACTCACAAGCCCTCACGAACCCAGCTCCTTCGAGTCACTCACGCGAAAACTCGAGTAACGGCCCGAGCTCCCTTCTTCTTCCCCAAAGACACAACCCACAACCAAAACCAACAACCCAAACGTGCACGTGCACGTGCACAGTACCTCGATGACCCTCCGACGAACTCTACTACCTTCGGCAAGTCATAAATCATCACGACACTCGACTACGAACATCCAACGAAAGCATCTAACCCAAATCGAAAACGAGCCTTCAGCTCGAAACTAGAGTTCAACATCGTCGGAAAGAAACATCTCGCAACCACGCCCTCGACCACCAGAGCTTCACAACCTCCGGCCACACCTTCGCCAACTACCCCTGCTATCATCACCCAAACCTCATAGCACTCGATCAATCATATAAGCCGTGATGATCGATTTTACCTAGCCTAGTTAAACTAGGGTTCCAAACTTCAAACAACAACCACCACCTCCACACTGAAATGTACCATCATCAAATAATTTTCCCATCATCCCTGATCACTCCTCCATCAATGCCAAAGATCCCGACCACCCAGATAGCAGAAATCACCCAAAAATCACCAAATTTCATTTCTAGTTCATTTTAGAACTGCACCTTACCCCTATTTCTAAAAATCTTGATTTTAGTTTTAAAATTCATGTTTTTAAATGTTGTTTTAGATCCTAACCTTGAAACAAAAATTTATGAAGTTTAAATTTTCACTATTTCAAAGTTGGTTCATCTGTTAATAATTTCCAAAGATGATACAGAGTTATTTTAACTTAAGTAAAAATTTTAAACTATATCTATGATGAAACAAACATATTTTGTTTAAGACTTAAATCCAAACCAAGATTAAATCAAGAGATAATGGTTTTTAAATCAAACAGAAGCTTGAAATCAGAGAAACAGAAATGCTATAGGTAAACAAGCATGCACACACACATATATATATTCATATATATATTCACAGCAGATTTCATAATATATTCATTTCAAATTAAATAGCATGCAACCAAATTTACCTACTTAAATTTTTAAAAGTGAAGTTACTCACTTGATAAATAACAGAGAACAGAGGAATGTATATATATATATATATACCAAGCCATTTCACAGATATCAACATCTATTCTTATATGCAAACATCATTCACTTCAAACATTCATCACATGCAGTAAAATTTACATCCATATTTAAGTTTTAAGAAAAATGTTACTCACCTGAAATTTGATGAACACAGAGCCTCTGGTTTTGATTTTGAAAAAGCTTGAAACTGTGAAACTTTTGAAGACTAGAACTTGCAAATTAAAAACACTTTGATGCTGAGATGATCTAGCTTGAAAACAGATATGAATTGCTTTGTCTCAGGTTGAAGAAGAATAATGCACAAGCTTTTGATTTTGCAAATGATTACAGGCTAATGGTTTTGAAAAAAAAGAAGTCTTTGATCTGGTTTTGAGGAAGTTGTTCAGGTTAGAAGCTTTGTTTAAGTTTTAGATGGTATGCTTATTTCAGATTTGATAATTTTCTGGTTTGCCTTGTTTAAATGAACGAAAAGGAAAAGAAGGTTGATATATATAAAACAAGTATGTAGAGGCTAAGTAATGCTGGTACAAGATTTTGGGTCAGAGATCTTTTTCTTATTATAAAAAGGCTGAAATGATTTTTATTTGTGTACTTAAAGATAATAGCATTTATGAAGTTGTCCTCCATGTCTACATATATTTATCCTTCTTTATTTCTTATGTACTTATATGATAGTTTTATATTTTTTTCTTTCCTTTCAAGTGTACATACTCATCCTATACAAATCTCTATGTTCATAAATACTTATATATATCTGTACAAACAATGAAGATATCTTTTCCTTATGTCTTTCAGCCTTGCATATCTACATGCTTACAATACCATTCATTTTGCAGGTACAAATCTTGTATGTATTTTATTTAGTTTTGACTTACTTCTTATTTTTATTTATTGTTTATTTTTATGAATTACTCTTTAGAGAAAATAAAATAAAGCTATGTGCATATATATATATATACAAATAAAATCTTATACAATATCTTTAAAATCCAAACATTTTAAATATTTACTCTTTTTAATTTCAAGGCTTTTGAATTCAAAATAAATTCAAAAATCCAATTTTAAAATCAAGTTATATATATACATATATAACAACAAATTTAATTTGAAAATAACACTTCTATTTTAAAATCTATTTATATTTATATATATATATATAACAATACATTAATAATGTTATTTGAAAATAATAATTTGTCAAATTTAAATAATTTATAAAATAGATTATAAATTCCTATTATTAAGAATTAATATATCATATTTATTAAACAATTATTTTAAAACAAACCTTTTAACTAATCTTAAACTTAAACTAAGATATAATTAAATCAATTAACATTTATCTTAAATATTTTAAAACAATATAATTTAAATTAAATCATCATTTCCAAATTACCAAAATATATTAGAATTTGAAAACAAGATTTATTTATTTATTAAATTCAAACCAAGATTTCTATTTACAATATATATACAGATATATACACATTATAAATAGAAGCAATTTATTAGCCTTTTAAAAAGATAAAATCACCAATTAAATATTTATTAAAAGAAGATTATTAAATCAATTTAAATTTCAACACAGATTATTAAATTGATATTGCCAAAAATTCCGGGATGTCACATTCCTCCCCCCTTAAAAGAATTTCATCCCCGAAATTTAAAACAAAGGTAATTTAATAATCTTATTAATGCTTTTAAAAAATAACACAAGCATATATTAATCATATGTTAACAACCATAGCAACCAACTCATCCAATCAAACAAATCTAACTATCCAAACAAAATCAGGATAGGACTATCTAGAGTTTCCCAAGTATAAACACCGGGATACTCGCTCTACAGAATCCAAACAAAACTATACTACTAAGCTACATAGCTCCTATTCATCTAGATCTACAAAACTAGACCGGATATCAGACTATAGACAAGTCTGACTAAACAACCAAACCTCTAGAACTGCTGGTTCCAAAACCAGAGATGGATCATACACGTACTCCCTCAAAGATATGTGAAACACAACGAATCCCAGTTATCCAAACTGGCAGTTCAAATCTGAAGACCCAACACTTATCCTCAGAAGAACAATAGAAAAGATCCAAAATATCTCGGAGCTGGCTTCCAAATCTTACCCAATCTTATAGCTCCCTGAATCAGAGAAAATCTCAACAACAACCAAGTCTCCAACTTCAAATTCCAAATTCCTCCATCTCTTATCCACAAAACTCTTCGGACGATCTTGGGCCGCCTACATCCTCCCTAATCAGCTCAACCCTTGCCGATGCCCTCAGAAACAAACTGAACCAAAAACAATCCAACAAAATGATCATTCCAAGATCAACCAAACTCAGAACACAAACTCTATTCCAAAATCAGAAGACAGATCTCACTTCTCACATCCGGAAGAGATAAAACAGATGCACTCCAATCTGGCCTCAGATCCTGAAAAATTTCCTGTAGAAACTCTCTATCCAAAACACTGCAACTTCCAGTTGCTTCAACTCTAAAACAGCTGCCACCATGCTTCCACTGCGCAACTCTGACTAAGCAGATGAAAATGCTGATGACGAACACAAGCACAGACTGGACAATACATTCCAAAAATATGGTTCAACAGATCCAAAAATAAAACTCAGAAGTTCCTCCAAAATCTGAGCTGCTTCACTAAAATCATCCTTCAAAAACCATCCTACTACTAAGCTGAACAATCGGTACCACTTATGGAATCCAGTCGATACCAAACTCAATCTCCAGATGCTAACAAAACTCTGACTTCCTGAAGACATCCAGAAAAAAAATCTCTGAAACACAAGAGAACGCTCAAACTATCGCAAGTCACTTTGGCGATTAATCCAGCCTAATTCCAAAGAAAAACTGTTCTCTCTTTACCAAACAGAACAGCTTACGCTTAACTAGCCAATCCAACGAAGAAACGGAACCACTCTGCTGCTTCTGAACTCCACTGCTAAATAGAAAGCTTCCTTGCCAACACACAGAACACTCCGAGCTGTGTTGCTGACACCTATGCCGAGGAATTCCTAATCCAAAGCTCTTCGAGAAACTCGGACCTCAAACCAAACAGAAACATCCTGCTAAACACAGCCACAACACCGAAGCAGACATACTTCCTTAACTTGTTCCAAAGAAACATCTTCGGAGACATCCATAGTCACTGTGTCCCATCACACAGCTACTACATCCTGAGGTATCAAGACATCATGACTTACTTCTGTCCAACCGACAGATCCAAACTCTCAAAAATCCGCTCATACGAGCGCGATCAAACTTGCACTTCAATGATGAACTCCGAATCCTTAACAGGTTTCCTTCAGAGATCAATAAAATTTCTTACATCAAACAAAGCTCACTCGAGACGGTATTAGGTCTACAGTCTCGACATATACACTTCCAACCTCAAATATTCAAACTCCAACCATTGGTAGTCGTGTTACACACACCACTACCCTATCTACCTTTATAACTTACATTGGAAAACCCGAACAGGTAACCCAACAGATAGGTAGAAATATAGATATATGTATATATATATTCAAAATTACAAATACGCTCTCTCAAGAAAGATGCCACTCCAGAGCTTAGGTATTCGCTCAACCTATGCTCTGATACCACTGTAACGACCCAACTTTCTACCACCAGAAAGTTGCATCATCTTTAAGAAATAAAGGGATAGAAAAGAGAAAAGATAAAGAAGAAAGAAGAAAGAAGAAACAACATCAGAATCTCAACAGTGGAACGAATAAATTATATTAATAACATAAATATTACATAATATACAACATCAATCAGAGTTACACAGATAATACATCACATACTAGACAGTTATAAACACCTGTCTAGTTAATACAACTCAAATACAACACAGAGATACCAACACAGCGGAAAACTATACATATCTATAACGCTGAAGCCTCCTGCTCCATTGCTCCTCCACAATTCGTCAAAGCTAACCTGAATCCCTTGGCTACTCGTAAAAATTTGAGTACCCGAGAGTTTAAGAAAAAAACAGAAATAAACTCCGGGTCAGACATGGGTCTGGTATGAGTAACAGGTTAAAGTTGCTTAACTTTGAAAATCATTTGAAAATAAAAGGTATCACGTAAGACTTCCCACACATAAACATGGGTAAGTTTTTACCTTATGCTAACCAAACATTTGATAGGAAATTCTATCATATTATAATAGGTCTAGGGTTTTCAAGTAAATAAGAAATAGCTGAAATTGTTACATCTAATAAATTCCAGCATACTAGCCAACAAAGTGGGTAATACAATCAAATCCGAGGGCACTGATTGGAAATTGGATTCCATACAATGGCAGGGCTACTGGGGTACCGCCCGTCAAAGTACCTGGCCTAGATCAGCATACCGAGGAGTACGCCCGCTCCCATGTAACACAAAGCCGGAACCATCCCTTACTGGATAATTCCCGAACAAGAAACCCCAGCAGTTGGAGCTCACAACTGCCCACACAGCCGAAATAAAAAGGGACATCTAGACAGGGGAAATCTTGTCCTACTTGGGTGCTACCCACTAACCTTGCTGCACCTCCCCTGTTTTAGCCATTCCCGGTTGATGAGGCTTGAGGCTACGATTACCTTAAGAGAACACATCTCTTAGAATGCTCATCGTCCACCTGACGATGTTCTGAAAGCATTCAATCCATACAAGTTCGTTCCGGGTTCGAAACGAAACCAAAGGCATTACCTCGTTACACTCATTTTGGAATCATCCTCAGAGTCAACGACAATAACCCTTGCACATTGAATCTTCATCTTCACTTGAGATTCATGACCTATCTTTAATTTGGATCGATGTGGTTTTCGGATATCCAAATCTGGAAAACCGATCCCGGTCTCATCGAAATTCAAATCGTATCTTTTAAGGTCAAGTTGTTTTAAAGTTAACACAATTCAATTCATTATCCATATACACACAGATAGAAATATCACAGATAGATAATTCACTTTATCATTACAGCAGATGATTCACTTCAACCAAAGCATCCATATCACATAGCATTACTTATCTCATATCTGAGATTTCAAACCATTCAAGGAAATCAATATCATCCATCCATACATAAGCAAGGATAAACAATCACACCATTTATAATTAATTTAAAATGAATTAAATTAATTACCTTATCTCTAATTAATTTAAAGTAAATTAAATTAATTACTTCATTCTATAAATCCTGCTTACTTAACCATTAATTAATTACAAATCAATTAATTAATCATTCTCTAATTTCCATCTTAATTAATCATCTTTGATTAACTAACCTTTAATTACATTCAAGTAATTATCCTTTAATTAATTTCACAAATTAATTATCCTTACCCAAATACAGTAATTAAACTTTAATTACTCTATTAATTAATTAACTATAATTAATTACATTAATCCTTAATTAATTATATTAATTAATTACTCAAAATCACTTATTATTGATTAATTAATCTTAATGAATCAACCCTTAATTACATCATTAATTATATAATTTAATGATCCCTAATTACATTTTAATTTATTATTCTATTTAAATTAATTACATTAAGAAATTAATCTTTAATTAAACCATAATTATTAATCACTCTTGATTAATCTCATTCAGTAATTAACTACCCTTAATTACTTCATTAAATAAATTAATTTTTTTTTTTTTTTTTTTTTTTTTTTTTTTTGGCAAAGCCAGCGGGGTTAACTGGGCCCCTACCAGTTTTATTGCAAACTACAATAAAAAGAACTACAGAGGATTAAACAAAAGGTAGAAAAAAAAACAGAAAAAAGACACATGAGAATGAAAACAACACAATCATGTCCAAACTTGGATCATAGACTGAGGGAAGTTGCTAGCACAGTTTTTCAAAAGCTTGTAGGTGCGGCACTTGACTTCATTCCATAATTCATTTTCATTTCTTCTAACATTTTCAAAAACTCTGGAATTTCTCTCTCTCCATATCACAGCCATATAAACTTTCAAACAAACTGCCAGTACTCTACCTTTCTCAGTTCTCCACCTTGTTGATTTGTATATAATACTCCACAGAATTATTGTTGTGTGACCAGTCAGATTAGTACCTGTAAGACCACCCATCTTAAATAAGATATGTTGCAAAGCAGGACAATCGAAGTATAAATGTTCAGTTGTTTCTTCTTCAAGTTCACAGTACAAGCACCTAGTAGGACAGGCCATCCCATACTTGTGCAGCAGACTTCTAGTAAGTAAAGCACTGTTAATCACCTTCCACAACATAAGATTATCCTGTGGAACAGAGTCACTTGACCAAATAACTTCATACCAATTTGCTGCAGGCAGAGGAACATTTTCAGTTAGGGATTTGTATACTTCCTTGACAGAGTGAGGTTTGCTGTGCCATTGCACATTATTGCTTTGGACAGCAGTGAAAGTAATTTGTTGAATATTAGACCAAGTTTGCTGTATGACATGGTTACTGCTGTATGGTAACTGAATTTTACCATTATGTAAGAACACAGTAGCATCAGCAGACAAATGAATACCAGATTGGATGATTTGAGTGTAAGAACACAATTTAGATAAGATTAGGCCATTTCTAACCCAAGGTTCATTCCAAAAATTTACAGCAGATCTGGCATTAATTGGATATTGTATCATAGGAAGATAGACTTCTCTGTACTTTAGCAAGCTTCTCCAAGTCCAACTACTCAGTTGTGGGATTTCCATAATCCAGAAATGCCTGTTCTTGATATTGTAATGCCATGTCCATTCTACCCATAAATTACTTCTTCTATTTATGATTGCATCAAATTGTTTACTTATAGCTGCAATGTTCCACTTCCTGACATCTAATACTCCCAGCCCACCAGATTTCAGGGGAGCTTCAAATTTGGAAAATGCACACGGTACAAATTTTCTGTTGTGTATACTTCCTGTCCAAAAGAATCTATTCATTGCTGATCTGACTAGTTGTAGTAACTTAACTGGTAGAATCATAGTTCGTGCCCAGTATACGATAGATGAGAAGACCACAGATTTTATGAGAACTAGCCTGCCACTTTGTGTTAAGAACCTATTTTCCCAAGCTGACATAACAGAGGTAATTTTATGGTATAATGGATAACAATCATCCTTTGTTATTCTTTTAGTTATTAAAGGTAGACCAAGGTACTTCATGTCATTTTCCATGCTAGAGAATCCAGACTGTTGGTGGAGGTCAGAAGCCAGACCAAAACTGATTCCAGTAACAAGCAATGATGATTTGTTTTGGTTAATAGATAGGCCAGTCATTTTGTTAAAGGTTTGCAAAGCATCCTTAATACCATTCAAAGAAGGCAACTCAGGTTTTGTGAACATCATGACATCATCAGCAAACATGATAGATGTAATATGATGATGAGAACACTTTGGGTGGAACTTTATGATTTTATTGGCATAACTTGTTCTGAGGATGACAGTTAGCACTTCCATGACCAAAAGAAACAAGTATGAAGATAACGGGTCCCCTTGCCTTATTCCTTTACTACCTCTAAAACTGCCAACTGGTCTACCATTTATTACTACAGAGTATGATGGAGTGGATATACAGACATATATCCAAGACACAAAAGTTTTAGGGAAACCCATCACTGCCATGATCCTGACTATTGATTCCCAATGTATTGAATCGTAAGCCTTTGATATATCAATTTTGAGAGCAGCTGCAGGGGGGCCATAACTTTTGCCATAACTTTTGAGTAGTTCTTGAGCCAAGAGGACATTATCAATAATGTCCCTGTTAGGTAAAAAAGCTGATTGGTTGTTGGAGACAACAGTTGGAAGCACTGATACTAACCTGGTAGCAAGAATTTTAGATATGCACTTATACACCACATTACAACATGAAATTGGCCTATAAGAATTAACTGTAGAGGCAGGAGAGCACTTGGGAATAAGAGCTATATTGGTACAGTTGATTTCACCAAGAATTTTGCATTTGTTAAAGAAATTGTGAATAGCCTTGCAAAAA
This sequence comes from Allium fistulosum, assembly GCA_030737815.1. Lineage (NCBI taxonomy): Eukaryota > Viridiplantae > Streptophyta > Magnoliopsida > Asparagales > Amaryllidaceae > Allium > Allium fistulosum. The sequence continues at coordinate 171,260,424 of CM060907.1, forward strand.
TCATTGCCAAGTATACTCCAAGTGGTTATAAAAAAGACTACATTTAAACCATCGGGACCTCCAGATGAATGTTTGTTCATAGAGAAAAGGGTTGACTTGATTTCCTCATCAGTGATAGCCCTTATTAGAGAAGAAGCTTCCAAGTTTGAGATGTTTGGTAGTGCAGTTTTAGATATTAAGTCCAGATCAGGAATAAAGCCATCATGATTACCATATAGCTTAGCAAAATATTGAATGAAAGCAAGGTCAACAGAATCAGGAGTTGAATGGAGAGTGCCTTGCTCATCAGTTATACTATGTATATTTTCTCTAGCTTGCTTTACTTTAATTGAATCATGATAATACTTTGTGTTTTTGTCACCTTCATCAAGCCATTTTTTGTGTAGTTGCTGTCTCTTCATGTTGGCTTCCATATGCAGAGCAGAATTTACTTTCATAAATAATTTCCTCTCCTCATCAGCTGCTTGAACATCAAGAGGGTGTTCCATCATATAGTCCTGCTTTATCTTCAGTTGATGTGTAAGATTTGTAGACAGCAGACCACCATTACCAAAGGTTGATGATGCCCAATGTTTAATAGCTTGCTTAATATTCTTGAGTTTCCTGTAAAACTTAAACATAGGGTTACCAAAGCAATTAAAATCTGCATTAACATGGGAAACTAATACAAGAAAGTGCTCATGCTTAACCCAAGCATTAAAAAATTTGAAACTTCTCTTTTCTCTTCTCAAATGGTTTCCAAGCGTCAGAATTAGAGGGGAGTGGTCAGATAGAATGGGTTGAGGGAGGAAAACAGATAGAGTTGGCCATTGTGAAATGGCTTGGAAGTTGCAAAAGGCATGGTCAATAGTGGTAAAAGTACGAACTCCACTTCTACTTCTATTATTCCATGAGAACTTGGCTCCTGATTTATTCACTAATAGTAATTCAGAATCAAATACAGATTGGTTGATAGGATCAAGTTCTCTAGGGGTTAAGGGGATGCCACCAAACTTGTCATTATAACCATAACATGTGTTGAAATCACCCATAACCAGCCATGGGTGTGAAGCTTGCCTTAAAGGTGGCAATGTTTTGAGAAAGGCATTCCTTGAGTTGATTGAGTTGTCTGCATACACTATAGTTAAGAAGAAAGAGGTCTGAGTTTGGGAATGAAGCACATGAAAATGAGTGGATTGTCTGGTCAACAGAATGGGAGTAAGAGTTAGTTCAGAGGGGTTAAATATGACTAGAATTCTTCCATATGCAGCAGCATCAAGATTATGTTGAATGGACCAATTAGGATTAATATAGTTGGCTGCTTTTTGGGATAGGGTAAGGTTAAGCTTAGTTTCAAGTAGACCAATAAGACAGATGTTATACTCAGTGATATAATTCTTAACTTGATCAAGTTTCAGGTTGCTATGAGCTCCTCTTAGATTCCATGTTGCTATTTTTGTATGCATATTAAATTATTGAGGTGAGGTGGTGATGTTCCTACTCTGAGCTGACAGAGATTTAGATCTTGTTTGAATCTTCCTAGTTGACTTGTTTGGGGGGGTGGAAGGTTGAGAGTTAGGGTGGGAGTTGGTTGATGAAGAAGGTTTGGTAAGACCAGGAGGCCATCCAGGGATTTGAATGGAAAATTTGTAATGGGGTTGGGAAGATGATTGTGATTGAACATCATGCATGGAGGATACTAGTTGTGTTATCTGTGTTTCAAATGATTTGGTCCATATTTTGTCTAGATCTGTAGTAGATGCTCCAGTTGGAACAATTTCTTTTGCAGTTTCATTTCCATTGTGCCTGTTACTTCCACTTTGGTTATTTTCTTCCATATTTGTTGCCAACACTACTTGAGTTGCTGACTGATCCAGTATAACAGTGGTTGTTTGCTTTTCAGTAGTGCTTGTTTTCTCATTAGGTTCTAAATGCTTCTCAGCACATTTTATCTCATCAGTGATTTCACCTTCCTCTTTATCCTGCTCATCAATTATTCCTTGCTCTTCTACATCAGTCTGTAGCAAACCGTACATGTTACTTGTGTTGACAGTTCCAACATGGACATCTCCTTGTGTTACATTTGCTTTATCAATTACCCTGTCTCTTTCAACAGTCCTTTCCTCATGTTGTTTATGTTTTTCACCATGGTTCATCAAGTCAGCTTCTTCAACAACTTCACAATTATTGTTTTTTTTTCCTTTGTACTTGTTAACTTTCTGCCATATTTGTTTCATGTTGCTTTGTTTAACGTTGCTTTTCGCCCTTATCATCATATTCCTGCCATCATCATCTTTTTTCTGCTGCTCAGCAATAATACTTTGTTCTACATTCTTTTCATTATCCACCTTTTTGCATTTACTCAGTTGGTGTCCAAACTCCTTGCACACAGTACATATCTCTGGTTTCCATAAGTAAATAACATTAACAACTTGCACCGAACCATTTTGCAATTTAACATCAAACTTATCTGGCAATTCTTGGTTTGGATTGACCTCAACTAAACATTTCGCAAATGAAATACGCTCAAATTTTTCAGTTGAAGCATCCAAACATAGAAGCTTTCCCACTCTTGAAGCTAGCCAATTAATGCCTAAAGGTGACCAAGCATACAGTGGTATGTTGGTTAATTTTATCCATACAGGAACAGTTTTAATGCTACTACAGCAGTTGCCAATGTTAACATCCCACGGCTTAACAATAAATAATTTGTTCCTCATCACGACAGGGTCTGCTTCAGAAATTCTGATTCTATCTTCATCGTTTGAGAATTTAAACAAAAACAGGAACCCATCTGATTTAACCGATATCGAGCCACTTAACTTCCATACCTTTTTAAGGTAGTATAGTACAGTAGCATATGGTAATGGGGTATCAAGGAAGAACCCGACCAGATACTCATTCCACATGGCATTTCCAGCTTGTACAACATCGTCTGGTGGGACAATAGCACCACCACTGTAATCCAATTGAATCTCACGAGGAACATACTTCCCAGCGTTATTAGGTTTGGCTTTAAAAAGAGAGTTCCATGTACGTGGTGGAAAAGCATGTGGAACTGGGAGAGGATTAGGAGAAGGTCGAGAGGGGACAGCTGAAGTGGATAAGGGGGAAGCCAACAAGGGGAGAGAGGCCGAAGTAGATGGAAGGCAATGAACAGGAGTAGGTATGGTAGGAACTGACATGGTGATGGTCGAAGCAGGAGGTACGAGTAGGGGTGAAGAAGGACACGGCTGATTTGATGAGGAGGGATGGGACTGATTAGCGGGAAGGATAGAAGGAGAAAGCGCGGTCCCCATTTTTGAAGAGAAAAATTTGATGATTATTGTTAAATAAATTAATTACTCCTTAATTACTTCTATTAATTACTTCATTTGCATATAAGAATAGATGTTGATATCTGGTATAGGTTTTCCCTTTTTAAAACTTAAATATGGTCGATCGATACGAAGCGTGCTTGAAAACTAGATCGATGCGAAATGGACTTTTGTGTCACTACCGTTGGTTACGAAGTAGACAATGGCCGATCGATTCGAAGTGAGCTTGCTTGCTGATGTATACGAAGAAGATGGACTTCAATGGATGCGAAGTTGGATGGATACGAGATGAGGTCCTAGGGTCGATGGATACGAACAGGATGGTTGCATGGTGGTGGATACGAATATGTGGGATACAAACTAAATGTGTCTTATGTGCAACTTGATCGGTCTATAACTTGAGCATACGAACTCCGATTGACTCAAAATTTGGAATGTCAGCTTTTGCGGCTTTGCTTGTCATGTCATGTTAATTGTAGATCGATCCGAACTCGAGCAAAATTTACAAGTATCCATAGTGAACCTATGTATACCGTTTTCCGGGGCGAACTGTCTTTGGTTCCCAGTCAATTTCTTGGTGTCACGGCCTTGCCAAAAGGCGGGATAACATTTGCCCCCAAAGTACATCTTGTGAGAACATGACGTGCTTTGAAAAGTTGCAATCTTCATTCTGAACAATTCTGTTTGACTTGCTGAGCGGTTGTTGTCTTTTCGTCGAAAGATATAACCTTTGATTGATCTTCAGTAATATGAACAGTTGATTGCCAATTTTTGTACTGTGTACTATTGTAACTGAGTATCAAACTATAACAAACTGTCATTTGTTGTTGTAATTGTCATTAGGTGAGCATTCACTTCCTGTGAATTTTAAAAATTGAATGTTAGTTGGTTGCGCATAAAATGTATGTTAACCTGACTCTCGTTAACGTTTGTATGTTCACGAGTCGTTGCCAGTTTTTTGTATCGAATTCTATATCGATCCTCTCCTGAATCGATGTGAAATTCAAGTTATAACAGCACTTGATGGTTGTTTCAGAGTATCTCTTCGTATTGACCCTCTCCTGGATCGATGTGAAAAGTTAAAAAATTGTTTTCGTATCCATGGCGATCGACACGAATTGGTTGGAGTTTCAAGGTAGTTCATATCGATGGATATGAGTAGGAGTTGCCTCAGGTATGCAAAGCATGGACATGAAGTATTCTACAGAGAGGATGGCTACGAAATTGTTGCTTTGCATTGATTAGTTGGGGGAGACAGACAGTAGCTGCTTCGTGTCGTTGCAGAGTGGGTACGAAAATACATTTTCTTATATCGATTGGAAAAACTGTTTTGGTCAAGTACTGGATACGAATTGGGTTTTCCACTTATGGGCTAGAAGGATACGACCGAACTATCTCATATCGATGTGATGAACAAACCGTTTCGACCGGTTAAGGTAAAGGGGAGACGAATGGTCATGTCTATGGGTATAAATATCCAGCACTTAGAAAAAATTTCACTTTTATTTTTTTGATACCATCTTGCCTTCATATCGCTCCTAGCCGAAGAACTACCTACCTCACTCTTGCCTCTAAACTGAACTAAGCTTCGAATCTTTCTAATCGCTTGCTGAACTTAGGTAATTAGATCAATGGGTTCGTTTTAAAAACGATGAGACTCGAACTATTTGCCATTCCATTTGCCATTGTGGTCTATTCTGGTGAAATGGAGGCCGGAGATGGGCCAGAGCGAGGTCGAGAATTGCTGAGGTGATGCCTGAGTGGGTTTAAAGAAGAAGAAGTGTAGGGATACGAAGTGTTCATGGAAGAACTGCTCGGCCTTGACTTCGTATCGATGGGAGAAGGGTGGAGATAACATGTTCGTATCGATCAGGGGAGAGGGATTCGTTTCGATTTGCAACCATAGGTTACGAGAGGGAATTCGTATCGATTCGGAACTATGGAGTTTCGTATCGACCCAAAGCTGTTATTACGAAGCGGTGGCAAAATGATCGATACGAAAATAGATCAGGTGATCGATACGAAATCCCGGAAGTTGATCGATACGAACTTGAGCTTCCAATCGATACGAAATCCATTCTTCCTTTACCCTTACGAAGTTGGCTTCTGGCGAACGATACGAGATGATGTGCAGGTGATCGATATGATGCGCTTCCTTTTCTATTGATACAGATTGCCCATGTGGAGATTGATCTAAGTTTAAACTTGACGGAGACGAAATCCTTTGCACATTTGAACATCTAACTCCGACGAGCTTCAATCTTGCATAATTGGACTCGACCGTTTTAGTGCATATTTGAATACCTTTCGAAGCTCGTCGACGGAACTGTAACTTAACTAAATTTTAACAAACCTTAATCAGATCGGTCTCTAAAGTCTAGATGGTACGGTGGTGACGGTCAGCGATGACGGTCACTCCGGTTGAGTCTCGAAGTCTTGTCGTTTGCACATTTCCTTTAATCCTGTAGAATCACTTAAGTAATATGTAGCACTGCACTACACAACACATTCATGCACTTCACGCCGGGGATCACACAGGCTTATTATCATCTAATGATGGATTTTGATGAGTTGACTAGTTATGGAACCCACAAGTTTACAACCGCATGAACTTCAAAGTCCACCTCCCTTAGTAATAGAGATACCGGTCATCGCGGCCAAAGTTATAGATCTAGCTCTGGGCGAGCTGCCAGGTGCAAGGTTTATCGGGAACCCACAAGATTCTGTGACGTCCAACATCTCCGAAGATATGCTGGGATGGATATGCCTAAGGCACGGTCTGTCGTTTGACGACGTCCTATTACTGAGACCGAATGGCAGACTGCATGCTCCCTCGGAAGGGTTTACTGCCTTTAATCGCCATGCGTGTACAACGGGAACACTTCCTCCGTTTAACCAGTATATTAGAGAAGTGTTGGCTTTCTTTGGAATTGCCCCTTCGCAGTTACATCCCAATGGATATGCACTGCTAAATAGTTTATTCGTTGTATTCATGGAGCACCTTTTTCGACCCCCAATCCCAATCGAAATCAGATACCTATTTAACGTCAAGAGTCGGGGAGATAGCCCTTCTTTCACGTTCTTAGAGGCGGTCAGGAACTGCCAAGTGTGATTGGTGCCTGGGCCAGATTGAGCTACTTCAAAACTGAGTGGTTCTATGTTCGATGCCTTCCAAGGTTTGCCAGTCGATGGTTAACCAAACGTAAGTGCTGCAATTTTTCCAGTGGTTAATGGGATGGTCATAATTTGACGTTGAAACTAATATCTTTTTTCCTTTACAGCTGCAATTCCTCGACCCGAAGGTGCTCAGTTCAAAGAAATAGTACGGATTCTCCAAGAAGTGCCGAGCGAAATAAGAGATTTGGACTCGGTGCAACAGACAGAAACTTGAGGATCGTTGGGCTGATCGAATGAAAACAAAGCATAAGACTTAAAGGAGCGCTTAGGGCAGTCCCGACGAAGCGGGTTAAGCGTAAAGCACTCGGGGTCGTAATAGCTGAGGAGGGTGATGAAGAAAACACGCCTACGAACGAGGAACCCGTAGCCAGGCCTTTTGACAGTTTTCAAGGTTCAGAGGGAAGGAGAAAAGGCAAGGCGGTTGCACACAAGCGTCTCAAATCCTCGAAATGGAAATCCGTAATAGTGTCCCTACCAACCTCCGATGTTAGAATTTCGGAGGCTCCTTCCTCGCAAGTAGAGAATCCTTTTGAAGGACTTGCTGATATTCCGATTCCGGATTATGTGTCACTTCAACACGACACCCGATTGGAGGGGCTTCAAAGTGCTCTAGATTTAAGCGAGTCTCTTCCCACAAGCGCGGCCGATATTACCGGTTGGTCGGGGGGTAGCACGCACATATACACTTCACGGCACTACACGGTTTCCAGCCTTAAGTTGTCTGCTTCGAGAGATTACTAACTCCATTTTTCTTTTACTTTACAGATACGATGAATAGGCGAGATTCTATACTTGGAAGTCTCCGTTCAGCGTGCCAGTCATCGAGTTCGTATTTTGAGTCCCACTGGAGGGAGGATGATAGAAACCGTGATCGCAGTTATTCCAGCCAAGAGCGTTATGAGAGGGATAGAGATAGAGACAGAGAATATATATATCGATCTCGATCGCGTTCTCCACCTCCTCGATTCCCTACACAACCTTCTACTCACAACACACATCCCCCGGAGCCTCCATGCCAAAACCATCCTCTCACGCTCCGAGGTCTGAGTCTCAACACTGCAGGACTGAAGCTACAGCTCCTACTATTACCGAGCAGGCTATTACCGAGCCTACGGGGGAAGGGGCGATCAAAATTGCCCAGTTGAGAAAAGATTTTCCGAACATTTGCTTCGACGGCTTTATCTTCCCTCCTCACTTAAAGAAAACCCCATCTGAGGCTGAACAAATGATGCACGACTATATCCATGATATTTATACCCAATACAAGGAGTGGATGAAAGCCGCGGATAATGCGTCGGCGGTGGCTTTTGAGCGAGCAAAAATAATTGAGAAGTTAGAAACCATCCTCGCCTAAAAAAACCGTATTATCCAAGTGCTAAAAGATGAAGCTGAATCCTCTCGGAAATCTGAAATAGAGGTGACCCAAAAAGCTAATGAGGCAACTCAATCTATGGAAAGAATGCGACAAACGCATTTCGCTTTGGTGGAGGAGATGGGCCACCGAAATACCACCGTCACAGCTGAAAGGGACGCTGCTCTGAAAGAACTTAATGAGCTTAAAGCAAAAATTTCCGAAATCGTCAAGGAAAAGGATGATGCAAATAAAGCACCCCAGGAGGTGTGTGAACAGGCTGTGGTGCTTCGGGGTGAACGGGATGCGACATCACTTAAAATCCGGGAGGTTGAGGCTAAGGTTGAGGATGAAGTTAAAATGGCTGAAGCCAGGCTAGAGGCAGACATTGAAGATCTTCTCATTACTTACAATGCCAATGTTTTGAAGCACAGAAACCTGACCTGGCTTGATAACTATCCAACACACCTGTTCAATGCTTGGGGCTGATTAGTAGGAAATGAAAAGGCTACTCACCAAGCTGAATCGATCGATGAGTTCGAGCTCGAGAGCTGGATGTTGAGCGAAGATGAACGGAAAGTTCTCCATGATACGACGATCTCATATGAAAAGGAGAAGCTTGGAGCTCAGCATTCGGAGGTCGGAGAAGGTTCTAGTGTCGAGCACCATGATACAAGTCCTGAAACTCTCGTGCCGACTCAGCCTGAATCCACACCTGTGGTTGATCCTCAGCCCTTTCCTGCTTATAACCCGGATCAATCGCAGTTGTCTCCAGCTCGCGAGCAAGTCTCTGAAGCTGTTCCGCCACCCGCGAGCCAAACTGAGGAAGGTACTCTAAACACTTTCTATGCTTATCCGAAATCGGACGTGTCACTTGAAATAATTACTAACAGTCCTCCCTTTGTTTTTATCAAGTGATCGGAGCAACATCGGTCATGCCTCCTGCAACTCAAGAATCACATCATGTGCAGGAGGCCATTATAACAGAAGCGACCACCACAACGACCATGGCACCAACTGATGGAGCACAGGTAAGCACACTTATTTTTGATGAGCAGATGATGGAGGAACTTCTCGGTCATCACAGTGACCCCATTGCAGATTTGCCATTCGTTATGGGTGGAAGCGTACTAATGACAAGTTCTTCGGCCCCAACTGCGGGAGTCCCCGGCGATGTGCAAACACTTCATGAGGAGGAGATTATAGCCGAAATCAACACTGAGATGGAGGCAGCCGCGTGGGGCAGTGGCTCTGGAGGTGGAATGGCAGGACCTGGTCCAGCCCCTTTGCGGATGATATCTCCGAGAGGAACGGTCGTTGAGACAAGCGTGCCTATCCCACCTCCTACTATTGATCCTGTCCCTCCGACTCCACCTTCACGAAGCATTCCAATACATTTGAGTTTGGAGGAGGAAATTGATATAATGCCCCTGACTGGAGATTGGCCGCCGAAAGGCAAGGGCTCAAAGAGAAAACCAAGTGACAACGCCAGCGGGTCCACACCGAAGAAGAAACTGATAAAGAAAAGAGTAGATACATCTCTTTGTCTTACTTTTGAGTAGATAGGAATTTCTTTAGCTTTCGTTGGTCGTGTATAGATGCAGGTTCGGCTACTGCTAGTAGGATTTTTTGGGATAAACTTGTACTTAATTTTCTTCCACAAATAGTTGAAATGAAATTCCATTTTGTCTTCAACTCAATTTTCGTTTATTTGCTTAAGTGTTTCAGCATTTTAACTCTAGTCCGGTACGCTTGTGAAGTTTTGACCTTTGGATTAGATCTGAGTTTATTTGTTAAGTCCTGAAATCACGACTATGAATCATGACCGAACGTTTAGCCGGACTCCGATGCTGCACTATCTCTGTTAGTGATTGGCACTTAAGTTCTGCCCCCAGTTTCAGTGACGAATTGTAAAGATTAGGTGGCAATTGTATATCGCCTTCAACACATCGAGCATAACGTCGTTGAATTGATGCCGAAACAAGGAAAATTCGAGTGGTTGAAATACACTCGCTCATCTATCGACGATTGCATCCACACTCCGGGGATTTGCATTTGAACGTCGACGGTTGGTCACGCCTGCTCAAGTTTTAAGGATATGTCCACGCTCCGGGGACTTAAGTTATTTTATGGGCAGTCACTCATGCCCACATGACACTTAGCATTTTGTCCGTACCCTGAGGACTTAAATTAGTTTGCGGGTGGTCAATCACACCCGATTTGCATTTATACTCTGACCGCGCTCCGGGGACTCAGAGTTGTTTTACGGACGGTCGATTCCAATCCGATTTGTGTTTAAACCCCAATCCACTCTCCGAGGATTTAGAGTTAACATCTATACTCTAATTCGCACTCTGGGAATTTAGAGTTGGTGTTTATGCTCCAATTCACACTCTGGGAATTTGGAGTTGGTGTTTATGTTGACACTCCGGTTCGCACTCTGGGAATCCGGAGTTAGTTGATTTTTATACTCCAGTTCGTGCTCTGGGAACTTGGAGTTGGCCGATAGATGGTCAGTGACATCTTCTCAGGCTTTAGGATTTCATTCGCACTCCGGGAACGATGAATCTATCAGGATCATGGATGGTCGGTTCACATCCATCCTGAGTTAACAAGCGAGGTCGTTTGATGGACTGATCCATCCTCCTCAAACTTGGTCAAGATATGAGCGAAGTCGTTAGGTGGACGGATCCACCCTCTTCGAGACCACATTTGTAAGTTTATACTCAGTTCGCACTCTAGGAATCTGTAGTTAATTGAAGGATTGTCATGTATCAATCCTTTTTTTACTTCGGTGTGATAACTTGTCCCCGAGCTTAGGTTTCACTTAGCAAGTAACCGGTCGTATCACAGTCACTCCCTATTTGAATAAATTCCACCGTAGGATGGAACTTATCTCTCCATGCATTTTGATGATCGAATGATGCATTTTATAAATCACTGCTCTGGCTCGAAGGATTTCATTTTATTGCTGAAATAAGAAAATATGGAAAAGTCAGTTGCCTTATTACAAATTCATATTTCGAAATGCATAAACAACTTGCAAATGAAAAGTAGACCGAATAAATAAACAGAGCCTGTCATGTGTAGTAGCGACGAAGACTCTCGCTTTTCTAGGCTCTTGGAAGAGTGAGACCGTCAACAGTTGATAATTTGAATGTGCCATCTCCGAGATTTCGTTCAATAACATACGACCCTTCCTAGGTTGGCTTCATATGTGAAGGGACCGGGTAAATTCTCTTAAGGACGAGATCGACGAGTTCAAAGGTTTAGGGTCGGACCTTGGCATTGTATAATCGGGCAACTCGACTTCGATAAGCGGCTGCCCTCAAATCAGCCTATTCACGCCTCTCATCCAATAAATCTAGAGATTCGGCAAGTAGTATAGCCTTTGTCTTTGGATCATAGTATGTCACATGATGAGAAGGCACTTCTAATTCGACTGGGATAATAGCTTCTGAACCATAAGAAAGAGAAAATGGAGTGTAGCCGGCCGCGGACTTGTGGGTTGTTCGGTAAGCCCATAAAGCCATAGGAAGTTCATCGACCCACTTGCCCCCGGCCTTTTCCAGTCGCTTCTTCAGAATAGACTTTATAACTTTATTAACAGCTTTGACTTGTCCATTCGCCCGAGGGTGTGCAACTGCGGAGAATTTCCTTTGGATGTGAAACCATTGACAGAAAATTTTAAATTCAACACTATCGAATTGAGTTCCGTTGTCTGTGATGATGGTATGTGGGAGACCAAATCCGCAGATGATGTTACACACTACAAAGTTGATCACCTTCTTTGTTGTGATTATAGCAAGGGGTTTAGCTTCCGCCCACTTTGTAAAGTAATCAACTGCTACGATGGCGTACTTCGCACCACCTTTGGCTAGAGGTAGAGAGCCAATAATGTCAATGCCCTATACTGCAAACGGCCATAGACTGACCATCTGAGTTATTTCGGTAGGTGGGGCTCTTGGAATTCGAGCGTGCTTTTGACATATGTCATATTTTCTGGCGTAATCCGATGCATCGCGATTTACGGTCGGCCAATAGTATCCATATCGGAGCACTTTCTTGGCAAGGGTTTACCCTCCGATGTGATCGCCACATTCTCCTTCGTGCACATCATGTAATACGCGTTTGATTTCATCATGAGCAATACACCAGAATAAAGGAACATAGTATCCTCTTCTATACATGACTCCATTCTGAATAGTGAACCGCGAAGCTTTTCGAAGAATCTATCTCTTTTCACTTCTGCGCTGTGGCAGGGTCCCGTGCTCGAGATTATTTCTGAATGGAGTCATCCATGACTCCTTATCGGGAATAACCTCAAATATCCAATTTGTCTCCATTTGGTCGATGCTCGAGGAAGCTAACGTCTCTACGGGAATGAGTCCGATTTGTTGTGCCTCGCTTGTACCGACTAACTTTGCTAATGAATCGGCTTTCTGATTGCGCTCTCGGGGTATGCAGTAGATGGCATAATAATCGAACTGATTTGGTATCTCCTGGACTAAAGCTAAATAAGTAGCCAGCCTTCGGTCTCTGGCTTGGTACTCCCCCCGAACTTGACACAGACCAATTGTGAATCACAATAAATCTCCACAGCAATGATTTTCAAATCTCTGGCAAGTCTCAATCCGGCAAGCAGGGTTTCATACTCGGCTTCGTTGTTTGTCGCACAAAAACCAAACTTTAAAGCATAACATATAGGTCGACCTTCGGGAGTTTCAAGTACAACCCCAACACCCGAGCAATGGTCGTTTAATGCACCATTAGTATGCAGCTTCCAGATATACTTGGGAGATTCACTGGTTTCGGGCAAGTCCTCTAGGATAGTAAATTCAGCTATGAAATCTGCTAAGACTTGTCCTTGAATGGCTCACCTCAGAGTGTAAGCAATATCAAACTGACTTAGCTCGATATTCCACTTGAGTAACCTACCAGACGTCTCAGGCCGCGTGAGGACCTGTCGTAACAGCTGGTCGGTGTAAACGGTGATAGGATGAGCTTGGAAATACAGACGAAGCTTCCTCGAGGCAATAACAAGACAATAAGCCAACTTCTCTAGCTTTGGATAATTTCTCTCAGCTCCGGTTAGTCGTTTGCTAATATAGTAGACCGGCTTTTGTACTAGGTCTTCCTCACGAATTAGGGCAGCACTGATTGCGTTTTCTGACACCGCCAAGTAAATGTACAATTTCTTGTGATCGATAGGCTTTGACAGAATTGACGGTGTTGAGAGGTGTTGAATTAGTGCTCGGAATGCGCCCTCACATTCTGTAGTCCATTCAAAGTTTCGTTTTCCTTTATGGATCAGATCGAAGAAGGGAATACATTTATCAGTGGACTTTGAGATGAACCTACTCAGTGCTGCTTCTTTCCCGTTGAGGCTCTGGTCTTGCTTTATAGTTCTTGGAGTCTCAAGATTTCTAATCGCCCAGATCTTTTCAGGATTGGCTTCGATTCCTTGATCGTTGACGATAAACCCAAGGAATTTTAAGGATGCGACCCCAATGTGACATTTCAACGGGTTGAACTTCATTCTATATTCTCGGAGGATATTAAACATTGATTCCAGGTCTCTAATATGATCAGTGGAGAATCGCGACTTTACGAGCATGTCATCCACATATAACTCCATGGTTTTTCCAATCTGGTTAGCGAACATTCGGTTAACTAACCGTTGATAAGTTGCCCCAGCATTCTTGAGTCCAAAAGGCATAACTTTGTAGTAGTAAAGCCCTATATTGGTTACGAAGTTGGTATGCTCCTGGTCGGGTAAGTGCATGGGTATTTGATTGTAGCTAGAATATGCATCCATGAAGGATAAGAGCTCATTCCTAGCCATTGAGTCTACGAGCTAATCGATCGGGGAAAGTGGAAAACTGTTTTCAGGGCAAGCTTTATTCAAGTCTAAGTAATCGATGCACGTTCTCCATTTCCCATTCGGCTTTCGAAAAAGTACAGGATTTGACACCCATTCTGGATATAATGCATCTTAGATAAACCCGTTCAATTTGAGCTTTTCTACCTCTTCTTTAAGGGCGGCAGATCTCTTTGGATCCATACAATGCCTTTTTTGTTTGACCGGGACATGCCGCAGGTCAATATGACATGTGTGGATCGCGATGTCCGACGAGATCCACACATGTCAGAGTGCGTCCAGGCAAACACGTCGAGGTTTTCCCGGAGAAATTTAATCAATTCTTATTGCATATATTGGCTTAGCTGAGATCCAATCTTTATCATTCTAGAATCGTCATTATCATCGATCGGAACGTCGATCGTCAGCTCGGCCGGGGAAGCTTGACTATCTTTACTTTCGTCTTCACTTTTAGTATCTCTCGGGTAAAGATCCTTAGGGAATTGGTTGGGGTGCCCAGGCCTGGGCCCAGGCATCAATTGTCAATTCTCAGCAAAGCAGATGTAGAGAGATTCCTCTACGCCCTTCCCTTTTTCTTTACGCTACGCCTCCCGCAGCATTGCAACATAACTGGCTCGTCCAGCAGCCTGGTCTCCCTGAACAACTCCGACTCCATTGTCGGTAGGGAATTTTAAAGTCAAACACCAAGGGGAAATGGCAACCCTGAACTCGGCTAGAGTTGGTCAGCCTAAAAAGGCATTGTATTGCGAATCTATATCCAACACAACAAACTGTAGAATCCGGACTCTCCGGCGTTCTGCGATCCCTAATTCCACTGGTAGCTCCACCATCCCAATGGGTATTGTCGCACTTCCGTTAAAGCCATGGATGCGGTACCGACAAGGTCTCAGGTCCTTTGCTTCCATTTTCATCTAATCATAAGCTCGTTTAAAAAATATATTTACCGAGCTTCCACTGTCCACCAGGATCCTCTTCATCCAAGCATGACCTATTTGGGCCGAAATGACAAGTGGATCAATAGTTGGGGCTTCGACTCTATCAGCATCTCGGTCTCGAAACACGATGTCATCAGTCATCATCCTCTATTGCTTGGCCGGAGCCCTATCTTCCAAACTATGACAACATTCAAAGTCCGCATGCCTGATAGAGCTAGCATACGACTCCATTTCCCTCCAGCTTCGATCTGCTGGATAGGGACCACCACTAACAGTATTTATCACCCACCTCCCGCCAGTACGAGTGAGTTCCTCCTGTCTTGTTTGATTTGGCACGTGGCTCTAATTTGATGGGCCCACACCTCCAAACTGCGGCGCCCACACAAACTGCTCCAACTTTCTCTCATGTATCAACTTTTCAATGAGATCCTGCAAGTGATGGCACTCATTCATGTTATGGCCGTAGCTTTTGTGGAATCTACAAAACTTTCCTATCTGAACCTATTTCTCCGATGACTGTTTCGAAGCAGGTTTCTTGTACTGAATGGTATTGCAGGTCTGTAAATACACATTTTCCAATGACGTGTTCAAAGGAGTATAATTATCGAACATAGGAGCCCCACGTCGCGGACCACGATTCTGTCCCATTTCCTATTTTGGTTTCCATTATGTTTCTGCTGATTCTGTTTATTTTGTATATTCAATTGCACTTTCCCGGAGCTCTCTCCGGTTTGTTTAACAGCAACATTGCTTTGAATTCATTCCACACTAGGCCCTGCATCATCCTTTTTCCTAGACTATTTCGCATCCTCCCTTTTCAAGAATTAGGCTGCCTTGGAATAGAAACAGTCCAATCACGTAGGAGGTTTTCCGGCCAACCAGTTGCCGAACCCTAAATCGGGGTCAATCCCCTTAGTCAGTGCCATCAGAATTGAATTATCATTGGGGTTACTAATTTCAGCGCATGCAGCATGAAATCTCTCCAGATAACGTCTGAGTGTCTCTCCAGGAGCTTGAGTGACACTAGACAAAGTATTAACATCTTTCGGACTAGCGACATGCATGCGAAACTGGTCAATAAACTTTGTTGCCAACTGGTCAAAACAAGAGGTAGATCGAGGTGGTAAATGGGTAAACCACATACTTGCTATGCCCCCTAGAGAGATTGGGAAACTTCGACACTTAACTACATCATTAGCTTGTGCAGCATTCATTAACCATTCATACTTCAGGATATGTTGATTAGGATCAGAGCTCCCTTCATAAATGGGTAAAGTCGGCATCCTGAATCACCGAGGTGGTTCAGCATAGAGTATCTCATCAGTAAAAGGGTATGACTCTGGGAGATTCCCAGTCGTCATTAGTAAGACCCTGACTTTTACGGATCATTTGATGGATCATCGTCGGGATGTCAGGCTCTGGACATTTTGAGCATGTTGGGCCAAGGCGTGGTCGGGTTCCACAATGCGAGGAGGGGCCAATCATGGTCGACGGTCCATGTCTCGCCTCCTTGGTTCTATGTCTTTAGGGACATAAGGCTCAGGAGTATGGTTGCGTTGGCGGTGGGTCAGATCCGTTCGGTTCCGAGCATCAACTCCCAAATCAGTAGCAGTAGTACAGTTGTTAGTAGTATGATATGGGGCAACACCTCCTTGTGAGGAGGGTCCAGTCTGATGGCTGGTTGATGGGCCAACTCTTGGTTGCCCAAGATTCAATGTGTTCTGATGCCCAGTGGCCTGTGTGTAACTTCCATCCAGTCACTGGCGCGTGGACCTATGACGGTAGTCAAAAGAGGCTGAACTTTCGGTGGATGAATAGGAAGCCTAATCCCTTCTGGATCTCCTTCGTCTTTGATGGTTTAATTGATTGGTTAATTCTACGTTGGTGCGCAGCTGCTGAGTGAGCTGTTGGCGGCTCTGAGTAAGCTCTTGCATTAACAATTGAAATTCTTCCTTGGTGACAGGGCCTTGCGGATATGATGGTCCAGCAGCATTCTGATCGGTAGGGGGTAATTGTATGGGGTTCTGTTTGTCCCGTCCTTCCGGATCTGCGGTAGTTGAGGTAGTTCTGGTGTTAACCATGATGGGTAGCGAAGCTCTTTCCTAGACTTGATGCAAATTTGAATAGGATGGAAGAACTTCAAACTTGAAATCTGGATCTTCTTCTTAGATTTATGCAATCCGATATCGATAGTAGATCCAACGAGCAGGAGAAAAACTTGGTTTTCTCAGTGAAATCACCAAAGTGTTTGTACCAAAATTAGGCATAACACCATTCAGATGTGTTTGAAGAGATAAAATGAAGAATATAAATGAAAAAGGAGGATTATCTAACAAACACACCAAAATTAATCAAAAAAACAACACAGAAACACAGAGATTTAGAGTGGTTCGGCGTGTTGCCTACGTCCACTATGAAATGGTTGTCGTTTATTAACTTTTGCTTGCCGATTACAATGAATTACAACAGTAAAACTCGAGTACAACAGTGATTTTGGTAGAGTTTGGACGTAGAAGAGCTAAAAGTCCCTTTTTCGTAGGTCATGGGATGCTATTTATAGGCGTAGGCTGTAAATATCTCGCTCATATCTCGGAAGGCCTCTTCTCTCATGTAGGTGGGCCCACAAGTTCGATCCTATGACATTTGCACTCGGTCCGTGATTGATATGAACGAATTTTGTATCGATCAAAATCTCACCCAATCAAGTCGAGATCGATCATGAACATTCTTGAGGATGCACGTAAGCTCCTGTGAAAATTTGGTGGCATTTGGGCTTGTAGATTTTGAGTTATGATCGATGCAAGTTCGTGCTTTTCGAAGGAAGCCAAGTTCGTATCGATGCTGTTCGTATTGATGGTTTCGCATCGGTGATTCTGCACGTGACGCCAGTTGTCGTGGCACTTGTTTTTAGGATCGATCCACTTTCGATGCCGAATCGACCGAGTCTTTCCAATTTTTATGCCTCGTTCGTATCAACCTATCTTGGTCCTGTTCGCATCGACCAGCTATGCCTCATTTCGTATCGATTCTGTGTATTCCATTCGTACCGATGTTTTGTGTTTAGTTTGTATCGATGGGAAGCGTTCATTTCGTATCGATCGTTTAACAGTCACTTTGTATCGATAGATGAATGATCCCTTCGTATCGATCACAACATATCCTATTTCATATTGAGGTGAGATAATGACTTCATATCAACCTGTGGCCGATCGATACGAAGTGTGCTTGAAAACTAGATCGATGCGAAATGGACTTTTGTGTCACTGCTAATGGATACAAAGTAGATAGTGGCCGACTGATTCGAAGTGAGCTTGCTTGCTGATGGATACGAAGAAGATGGACTTCGATGGATGCGAAGTTGGATGGATACGAGATGAGGTCCAAGGGTCGATGGATACTCTAGCACAGTAACAAGTATGCAACAGAGGAGACTTCAAATGCAAAGCATCAGATAGTACACATACATACATACATATATGCATGTATATACGTGGAGTGACACACAACATATGCATATGGTCAGAACAGTGGTAGCATACATGTGAAGTTCTATGCGAATTGATACATATGTTCAAAAATCATAAAACAGTGAAGCAGTTGCATGAGTCACAATTCAACATGATGAACAAGGCAACAGTTCGAACAAAAATCAAGTGAAATCAAGCAGTTGAAACAAGTCGAAAGGTAGCAGTCTATATGAAGCAGAGTTACAGAAAATCAAAACAGTAGCAGATTGAACCAGTACGAGCAGTGAAGTCAATCAGGGTAAAAATAATTGAACAAGTCAAATTCAGGGTAAAAATAATTGAACAAGTCAAATTCAGGGTTATCTCAAAAATACACGATGCCAAAGTAATAGAAGAAAACTACGGTCACAATATTCAAATGCCGAAGTTATACGAACCGACCCAAAGCAAGTCAAGTTAAAGTATCAGAGATGAACAAGTCAAATATCATCACCAACATTCATTCAGTATTCGAACGGCTAAGCAAAGTGTTTGAAGAATTCAAATGGAATTATACGAATGTAAATATAGGGCTTCATCCCTATTTAAACCCAATCATCATCATCGGCAGTGAGCATTCGATTTCAAGACAAAAATACAGAGTATACTCTTAAATGGAAAACAATTTTATAACTCGATTCGAAGTCGAGCAAATTCAAAATCGAACTAGAAAATTACGTAGCAAATCATAACACTTGAGCTCGACACAAATTGAAGCCACCGCGAATTATCAAGGCCAGTGAATCAAAGCCAAATCAAGTGAAAGCGATTTTGATCGATCAATTTTCCAATCGGCGCTTCAAATTTCACAAAGCCCTAATTATTGGAGAAGGAACGAAGAAAGGATCGGTCGTAGTTTTGCACAGTGAAAAGGAATAAAAGGGAACGTTTCTTTTATTTTGGGCCGGCCTTTATATATTTCATTTTGGGCTTAAAATATTAAATTGGGTTTTTTTTGTTTTGTTTATTTTCAGTTGTAATTTTTTTTAAACTGTGTTTTTCTAGTCATGTGACTAAGTTACGAACTATGTTGGTGTAGTTCGAGAATTCGCAACTCAGTGGCTGAGTTGTGGCAAGGTTTTGAGCGTAGGGTTAGGTTAGTCATTAGCGGGTGTCGCAAGTTTACATGTGTAAGCATTTGACTACTTAATTTCTAGTAGAAACCTTAGTGGCAGCACGTAGGTAGGGTTTTGCGGCCTGGTTGGAGTGCCTCCTGGAGGGAGGTTGGGTAAGTCCTTGGGTCCTGCTTATTGATAAGCTAACCAAGTGCAGTAGACAACAATGGACTAAAATGCCCAAGCCCGAGAAGCAGCATATCAAACAATGAAAACATACGAAGCCTAAAGGGTGACACCTGTCAAAAGAATCAAAATCCAAAGAGTGATACAGAACAAAAGGCTCAAATAAGAATCTATGGCCTTCAATTAATTTCCAAAAGAGGATTTTTGGACTTCACTTATTAAAACCCGAATCTGGGTTTTAGGTCTCTTACTATTAATTTTTGAACTTCACCCATTATTGCCTAAATCTAGGCTCCGGGACCTCTATTATTGAGACCTCTATCATGGATTTCTGGCTATCATTCATTAATACCAGAATTTGGGTTTTGGGTCTTTTAACTTTTGGATTTCATTCTTAATGCCCGAATCTGGGTTCCAGAGCAATTAATACTGAGATCCCTATGAATTTATAGTCTTCAATTAAACTTGGGATCTATCTTACTAATAACCAAATCAGGGTCACTGGTCTTCTATTACTAACTTTCGAGCAACACTTGTAAACATTCGAATCTGGGTTTTAGATCTTCTAAGGATTCTTAATCTTTTATGATTTATTTCCAGATGATGATCTCTGGATTTTTATTATTAAATGATTGTTCGTTGTCTTCTTTCTGTTGTTTTCAGGAGAGAAATTTCTAAACTCCTATAATAAATGTCGGAGCTGGATTCTTGGTCCTCTATTATTAATTCTATAATTAGATTTATGGTTTTCTATTAACATATTTAGAGTCAAATTCCTAGCTTTCTTTCATCATTACCAAAGTTGGATCTCAAGACTCCTATTCGTTTCTAATCGTGGAATTTTTCTTTACTTATTATTTTCAAATGATGATCTGTTAACTTCCATTGCTTAGATTTTTGGAATTAGCAGGATTCCTCGTACTATTGCTAATAGTATAAAGAACTACCAAATATATTCTTACACAGGTTTCAAATTAACGATAAGAAATGTTGTCTACTTCGTACTCTTTAGGAAGACAAGATCAATAAAGAGGACTAAATGGGTCGACAAATGCAAAAACTGTAGTCAAAGCTATTAGGAAGCAATTTCAGAAACAACATTGTAAGAACAAGCAAAGACTACAAACCAGTTGATATTTACATAATTTATAAAATCATATACAAATATATGGTACAAGTTTATGTTTCTAGATCCTGGACAGCCTTATTTTGATTCTCGGCAATTAAAGGATCGACAATATGGTGAATCGCTATACAAAGAATTTCTTTAAGCTTCTTTTCCTTTTTCTTAATGTCATCAGCATCATCAATGGATTCAATATGAGCCTTTAAAGCATGGTTGAAAGCTTTGTTGGCACCTTTAGGGGTTCTGTTTTTCCTTTCTAAATCGGCAATGTGCTTTCGGAGAATATATTTTTCATGCTCAAGTTTTTGAATACTAGCCGCGTACTCATTAATGCACTGTGAATATCTCACTTTCTACTGGTTATCAAAATACCTCATCATTTCAAATTTTACCTTCCTACACCATTCACCCACTGACTTCTCGTCTAAACCTGGGGGAGGGTTAGTCGTAGCAGGAAATTTTTGAATAGTAAGAGATGAAGACCTTGTCGATTTCACAATAGACGAGGCAATTGGAGAAGTTGGTAAATTGATATTGTGTATGTCACCCTCATGATAAATACTAGGGATTTGCACTGGGCTTGACTGTCTTTTAATTTTATCTCCAAATCACTTATCTGTTGAAGAAGCTTAGACTTTTCTTGATCAAAGTCAATCGAAAGGTTTGATTTAACTTGACGTTTTAATTGAGAAACTGTTTCATCTTTACTCTTGATGTTCGCTTCGAGACTAGTGATCTAATCGTCAAGGTCCCTAACAATCATCTTCTGAAGAAAAAATTTCTTGCGCCATTCTAACGCTCTAGTATTGCCTTAAAAACGAGCAAACAGAGGATCTTTAAGGAGGCTCCTTTTTGCAATATCCGCTACCAACTTATCTCTGATGTTGGTTAAACGAGATGATGGATCTAATGAGAACGGCGTAGTAGATAGCTGTAACTTCTATTTAAACAAACAAAAACAAAATTAATACTCAGATTACTAATTTCTTTTATTATAATTGTAAAGGCTACAGAATAAGAGAAAATAAAACAAAAAGTTCAATCTCATTGTTGTAATCAAACACTTGTTTCATCACACTTAAAGTCGGGGAACAACATTTTTGACTTTGTTTAATTAGCTGAAAGAGAAATCGTCGAATCAAATGGGACATTAAATCCTTCCGGGGTAATGATTGGAGGGTATTTGCTATAATCCCATTCTCTGGCAGGAGGACTATCGTGACTGCATATTAATTCAGTATGATATGTTCGAATTTCGTTAAGAAGCTTTTCCTTTTCTTCGCCAAGAAAATCGAAACGAAGGCAGGGATGTTGCATATAAAGACTCTAAAGATCTCTAAGAAAGCAATATCTAGCCAACTTTAAGGATTTCAAGAGTAAGGCCTTTTTCTACATAGTCTCTTCTTAATTTGACATATTTGCTAAAATGATCTCTATTAATAGGATTGCTCGAGAGATATATACTCTGTAAAACCATAACAAAATGAAACTAAGTATAAAAGGAAACTAATATACAAAATTCACATTACATAATTACAAATGTTCATCTGGTTCATACAAAAATGATTTTTTGAATAATTCGAAAATGAATCTATCCTTATAATATTTAAGTCTTTCTGGAGGTAATTCACGAGGGATTGATTTGATTCGTGGCAAATTCCAGCAAGCCCCGGATGTGGATCAGATCCAAATTCATCCAAATATCTCCTATGTAGACGTCTAAGTAGACCCCCGCTAAAATCACCCAAGTATGAAAAATCTACGGTTGGGTGTCTGCAATAAGCTTTGTATAAGAAGTCCACTAGAATATCCCTTTCTTCAATCAACATCCAAAAGAGTGTTATTAATTCCCAGTTCTCTTCTAAGAGCTTGTCATATTAAAGGCGTGCCCTCTTAAGATGGGGGGCAGCTTCCTGGTCTTTAAAAGACGCTAACACTACGGCGCTCTTCTTAAGCTTATATTACTTGTCGGAGAGTGCATTATGTTCTTTTAATTTTTTTTTCTAACTCTCTATACAAGCTATTTATTTCTGCTTGTTTTCTTTCAAGCTTTGTTTTATAAAGTTGAATGGATTTCTTCTTTATCTAAAATAGAAAGACATCAACTATTGTTATCTTGGAAGTGAAAGCCATTAGAAAGAGAATCCCATACCATAGAAATAGGAATTGAAGTTTGTGGGGTTTGCTTTTTCCCCCCTTGTCTCTAAAATCATGATTGGCGGCTTCTTCGTGGAGATCAGAAGGCTCAGGAAGTTTAGTTTAGCTTGCTTCATGACCACTAGGATCGAGGTTAGCTTTTCTGAAGCCCTGAAACATCATCTCCATCCCCTCCATGAGGACCGCCATGATCACCATCGCTGCTGCCAGAACCCTGAACTCTATCCTCATTGTCAGGGTTATCATCGTCATTATTATCGTCATCGCCGCCTTCCTTAACGACGACTTCATCATCCTCATCATCTTCCTCCTCATCAGAGTCAGAATCTCCTTCTATAGAAGGGACTTCATAAGATAAAAGTTTTACAGCGTCAATTTCATCACTCTTAGGAACTTCGATCCCTTGCTCCATTTCTTTGATAATATCCATGAATCTTATAACTAGAGTAAGATCGAGTGAGGAAAAGCTTAAGTCTGGACACTTTTTGATATTGTCAGAATAAGCAAGCATGAGAGCGTCCTCGTAAGAATTCATGATGATGTCATTAAGAGAGGTATTCAATAAATTGTGACACCTTTTACTTGGCCTTGGAAATGGTTTTGTTGGCCATTGTTAAAGAATTTTTCTTCTTCTCTAGCTTTTTCTTGAAAAGTGTGCATTTCTTTTTGAGAGAAGATTGTTTAACAACCATTCGGGCCTTCTCTTCCTCTGGCTCTTTTAACTCATTTTTAAAGCTAAATTTTCATCAGTTGTTAACCAAATTTATGGTCAACACCCCATAGAATCCCAGTAGACGAAGTTATTGGGAAATGGTGGGAAAGTGGAATCTTTTAGAAGATCCGTAAATGTCCTGTTGGTAATTCAGAGTTACCCAAAGTAATGGGATTAAGCCAAACTATAACGAAGGGTCGATAACCTATAGAATTATCAATGTATCTCCGTTTGGGATTAGACTTCGAATCTGACTTTTCGATATGGTTAAGATGGCCTAGGTACAAAGTTCAAAAAGACTTGTCGGCTTTGCTAAGTTAATGCAGAATGATCATCAATTTACTTGAATCCTTATAACATTTCCCACGAATGCAATTTCCTTGATCAAGATAGAATTTCCTTAGTTTGCTTTATATAGAGGGTTGACCTGGGTCCTTGCCGAAAGATTAAGCAAATAGCTATTTGAGATTTGAAGGGTTGCTAAGGTTGTCAGAATATGACGGTTAACAACCCATGTCGAAAGGTTTGATCCACAGATTTGATGTTATGACTTCGAAAGGTTTTATGAATATCGATTCAAGCAAACTTCCCTTGTGGCCGAAGGGTTTAGGTTGTAGGATGGAAGTCTCTGAAGGGTTATAAAAATTTTCTAGAAGGAAAATTATCATCTTTGTTGACTAGAGCCTTTCAGAAGGACTGCACCTGAAAATTAAAATTAAGCCAACAAAAATTAAGGTAAATTGTAAAGTAAATTCACGAAGCTTAAGACTTCCCTCTTTTTCCAAGAAAAGTCTTCACTTTTATTAAATTCCCCAAATCACTACCCAATTAGGGTTACAGAGCTATGATTTTAGAAGTTACAAGATTAGAATGAGGAAAAATCCGCCCCGAAATAGGACCCCTTGGGTCTTATTTATTGATGCCGGTGGCCATACTTCTGCCCCTGTGCCTTCGGCTAGGTCGAAGGGTTCCCTTCTTATACACAGTTGCTAACCTTTCAACTTCATCGAAAGTTTTTTCCCTTCATATGTCATCGTGGATCCTTGAGAGTCGTCGAACGGTCTTTTCTTTCATTTTTTTAGTAACCTTTTGCCCTTGTCGGAAGGTTTGTCATCTATACAGTATGTGAACACTTCGGAGGTGCTGGAGGGTTCCTGGCTATTGTGAACCCTTCGACTTGGTCGGATGGTCGCTTTTTACTTGGATGTGGCCGAGAGTTGAGCTTTCCTTGAATGTTGTCAAAAGGCTGCCTTACGTTCTCTGCTGACTTATGAATGTTTCTGTTCGTCGATGGGAATTCTATCGAGTTAGAAATTCATCGAACGAATTTATAATAAAATATAACCGCAAGCGCACGGCGTACAATTCTAGTACGTGGTGAGTACGGGTCAATCCGTAGGGAATTTTTAATTATAAATATCTATTCAATCAAATTAAACCAAAGTTGAAAGTGATTAGCTAGAAAATATAAGAAAAATGACAAAAAGAAAGTGATAAAAAATTTGAGAGTAGAAAGACAATTAGAGATAAATTCACTCTCTAGATCACATATTTCAACAAAAATGAAATTATGATCTCTCTGTTTTGGTCATTAGTGAATTTAAATGATGTGTTTATCATAAGTATGGCTTATTTGTGCTATTAATTAGTTCAACATAAGCCATCAAACTATAACGCACCCCTTAAACCACTTACTAATTCTCATGAAAAATGACAACAAGTCGAAAATGAAATCTATTTTAAGCATGGCTTATTTACTATTGATTAGAAATATAGGCCATTAAATTTTAATTTCAACATTCACTTCTTTGCCATAATCATATTTAGATGAAGAGGCAATTTGTGTTTAGTGACTGTTTAAGCATACCCTATTTGGTGTCAACAATATAGGCTATCAAATTCAAAGCAAAAACCACATGTTAAACCACTTCAAGCATTGTCATTAAGCACAAAAAGAGGTCAATAATTATCGAAATGTTGAAGCTACATGATTAGAGAGCTTCATTACCTCTAAATTGAAGGGGTTTAGCCTCTCATTTTTGTTATCATATCAACTATTGTAACATGCAACATAGAATAAAAGGAAGAGGAAAAAGAGAGCTAAATGTAAGAAAAACTGTTCTACTTACATGAAAAATAAATCTACACTACTAACATGAAAGTAAATAAGCATGTAAAAAAAAGAGCATGTATTAAATTGCATAAAAAGAAAAAAGAAAAGTTACACGAAATAAATGGCTAAGTAGCCATGAAAAGAGAAAGAGAGCTTTCTTTTATTTTGATCCTAAGCTAAACTAAAGAGAAGAGAGCCTAAAAGAAGAGAGGAGAGGAGGGTTACATGAAGATATGGGGTATTTATACGTGTTTTAAAATCCTAATTCACTTTTTGGGAACTACCCAAACTATCCCTCTAGGAAGTGTGGTTGCCAAGTAATCATTAGCATGTGTTAATCCTCATTTAGATGTGCATGAAGCTTTAAACTCTATTAGCATATGCATTAGCCTCTAATTTGTACATTAAGGTAGGTGGGGTCCTCCATGATCCATGACTTTGAATTATTTCCATCATCATTCCTTTGTATCTTCTTTGTGCATTCATATATCTTCATGAAACCAGTTGTATTTGAGTTCAAATTCCTATAAAATAATATAGAAATTTCCAATTAAATTTTCTCAAATTAATATATGCACGAAAATGACTAATTTGCCCCTGGATGAAGAAGAATATGTGATGATTTAAAAATAATTTGAATTTTGGTTTAAACATGTTAAAACACCCAATATGATCAATTATTTAATTTAATTCGATAAAATATGGTAGTAAAAATATGCACATTTACGTGCACATTAGTTGCTTTCATCATAGACCCTCCGACACCGTCGAAAGGTATTCAATAGGTGTTACAACCGGCTTTCGACTTATTATGCTTTCGAAAATGTTGTTATAGGGCCGCATGCCCTTGTCTTGATTTCTTTGCCTTCTTAGGAGGGTAAGAGCTTCTTGGATATTGTGGAACAATACCCTCCATCTTCTCCGAAAGATCTTGAGCCGCTTCATATTGATGACTGCATCCCTTTGACCTCTTCAGAAGGTCTAATCTGGATTCCTTTTCTTCTGTCCATTATTTGAGATCTTCTAACTTAAGCGGAAGGTGAATTTTTTGAGTAACATTTGTCCCTCACCATGCGAAGGGATGCTCTTGACTTTCCAAGTCATCTTCTCTAAGAGTTATAAAGTTCTCAGCTTCGTTTTCCTGCAAATGTAATTACCCAGTACAAGTAAAAGAGTTCTTAAAAACAACTTAGCCTCTTTCAAAATAAAGAGGTCACTTTCTAAACTTGATTTAAAACTTTTTAGACATTCCTTCCTACACACTTATTTTCCAGGCAGGATTTAAAACTGCACTTAATATCAAGTTAATAGGGTAACCTGGGATCCATTTAAGTATCATTTTGGTAACTATGAATGTCCTTTTCATCTCTCCGAAGGAAATCAAGGCTGTAGCGATGAATTTACTCTTTCTTGAACCCTCCGACAAGATCGAAAGGTACTCCAACCTCAACTCCCCTTTATTGTTAGAAGATCTAAATAACATAATGGTTAGACCTTCCGATAACAAGCTCTCATCGAGATATAAGAGTTCTAAACCTTTCAATTCTTTTCTGTATAGCATAACATCATATAACAAGGTGACAAACACATAAACATATTTTCAGCTGCACAACATAACTTCAAAAATTCAACTAAAATATCAAAATATTCACACACACACACACCCATATATATATATATATATTACTTCATGTTACATTTTCCAAAATGATTTGACAATATGTATATGTTCAAAATGACACCAACATCCTAGAATTAAACACCAAAGGCGATCAAAAGAAGTAAGATGGTTCCCCCTTTTCCTACAGCTCATTTGGAAAAGGAGGAAGGTCTGGAGCCAAATTGGTGGGGTCGATGACGATGGGTTCAACACAAATTGGCTGATAAGGTGAGTAGGTTATCAACGCATGGTTTTCTCTAGAAGCATCCCAAATGGCCAAATCCATCCAGAATGTGTTTGTGGCCAAATCAAAAAGCAAGGAGTATGTTGCTTTTATGTGTGGATTAAAGTAATTAGGCTATATGTGGTTCGTGTTGCCGGATTGTGCACTATTGAAACGTCCGCCTCTTGCGGTTGGTTCAATAAGCCTAACGCAAAGCAGCAGCAACAATGCGGTGCTTCCACGTTGATAAAATCGGGATGAATTTGATGGAGATTGCAGGCAGCCATGGATGTTTCTCTCTTTTGTTTAATTTTTTTAGAAATAAATGTTTATATAATAAAAGATATAATAGAGAGAGATAGGAAGACGAATGGATCTTGACAGTGATTTTGGTGCGAAAAATGAGACATTCTCTCCTGTTTTCTAGAGATCACCATTAATTGCTTTTGTCTTTTTGTTCCATTTTTGATTTGAAAGCAAATGTTGGTTAGGAACTATCTGTTGAAGTTTCGCAAAAGACAGCCTTGGTACGATGTTTTTTGAAAAAGAGCGGCGAATTCCTAACCTTCCACTGGATGACAAGTAGAGAGAAACATTTTGGTTTATTCTATTTAAAGTACATTTTGACACTCAGCCATTAAGCTTTTATATTTGGGTAAATTTCAGTAGGGGTTTACTTAAGTGTTTCCATTTTCATGTAAATTAGGACCTGGCCTAAATCCTGGTGCATGTTGTAATTTGCTTTAAATCAAATTAATTTTCCAAAAGAATTCTTTAAATGGTCCAAGTGTTATAAGTATAAATTTATTTTCGAATCCTCTCTAGGTCCATTTCGTATGAATTGGGGAAGTGATCATAAATAGGCGACAGACAATTGCTCTGTGGATATACGTTTCTCTTTACATATTTTATGTTTAGCGTGTCTGTACTATGTTATTCCAGATTATTTGTTCCTTAAATCATGTCGCCCTAAGAGACCCACCTAGTCAATATGCTATAGTGGGAAGGACTTCTTCAAAAATGACTTAATATTGAGGATCTTGGAGTAAACGGTTTTCGTATATAGAAAACCCACATTCCTCAGAAAGTAGAAAGGAAATTTCTTCTAAAAGAAATTAGAATATTTTATTCAATGTTGATTGATGGTTATGTTACAATACCCTTCTAGTAGAGAGATGTAACTATAGCAAACATACACTAGTTATCAACCTGAACGAGGTTATTATATCTTATTATTAATAACAGGTCCTGACAAGAAACATACTCGAATATATATTTTTATTGTTGAAATATAGAAATTTAGTCTCTGTTTGTTGATATGGGAGACTCGAGCAAGACTAGTTTTACCTTCCGATGCCCCATCTTCAGAGTTTGCAATGATCTAGGATATGTTAAGAGTAGAGCTTAAACGAAGTCAATTTCTGTAGAAAGATTTTTTTAATTTCTAAGCCCACATGTTACACTATTCAAAATTCTTCAAGGAAAGTGAGGTTTTAAAGTTAAAACTCTAAGAAAGGGGGACTGAGATATTGAAATTTTAAAGCATTTCATCGGTGGAGATACTTGTATCAATCTCGACTCGGAATGACCAGGTTTATGAGAGGATAAATGTCTTAGAAATCAAAAATTTAAAACTTAGTCTGGCACTACAAATCTTTAGAATCCATAATCGACAACTTAGTTTCGAGTGTCGATCCTAAAATATCTATGGGTTTTATACGAATGGTTGACCAAATCACAAGCATCTCAATGTGTATAGTATATATTTTCCATACCCTGGTAATGCCATGTAGCATAACACTATGTGATGTTTATAATGTTGGAAATGCTACCTGTTTCGTTGCTTTTGTTTGCACCTTTTTTACTTCTGATTCGGATATGCCTCTTGGAGATTGATGTGTTTCTCAGCTTTTCCATTTTAATCCATGAATCCTCTTTTGATTAAGTGAATCTAGATTCCTTGTCATTCTGACTTTTCTACGAAACATGTAACACATAGTACTCGTAATTGTGAGCTCGAAATTGACAAATTGATCTAAAGGCATCATTTGCCTAGATTAGCAAATCATTGTGGAAATTGTATGAAAAGTATTTCATTTTAAATGTTAAGGTCTCATCTTTATCCATAATGTGGGATGATCGTAGATTTAGCTCCTTTCTGTTCGGCATTCCTGAAAATAGTTAATATTAAGCTGCACATAATTATCAAAATTTATCATATACTCAATAAAAACCCTGATGGGACATTTACGACTTAGATCTTGACATGGTAGTTTTTTGATTCATTCCTCATTATCAAGGGAATCTGAGAATAAAAAGGTCTGAAGTTCCCATTAAGGGATTCTTTTGGCAGCAATCTTCTTCCAGTAATATTCCTCGACTTGGGTCAAATTACTTGAGATGGGTAGAAGTCCAAAGATTTTGTACCCAGATTAGGGCTTTCAATAATCAATAGCCTTAGCATCCAAATTTTGGGTATTAATGATGGAGTTTTACAAGATATTTCCAAACCTAGATTCGAGTATTAGAAAATATTAAGATAATTCGACAGTCGCTTTTTGGTATACTCCGATAATAAATGATGGAGAGTTAGAATGCTGGCTTCAGTAAGAAAGGAATGTTGGAATATCGAAATGCCTTTCTTCGGTAATAAGCAACAGAAAATCACTATATCATTTTCGATGATGGACGTCATAAGGACATAAATTTATATTTGCTAATTAGATACTAGGATCTCTAATCTGGAGTTAACAGTAAGAGTCCAGAAAACCGTATGTGGTAATTAAGTAACTGGGGTATGGAATACCCGATCTAGCACTTGGTAGTTAGTAGAAGACCAGTAATCCAACCTGGTATTTAGTATCAGGAGCCCAGAAAACCAACCTTAGAATTTAGGTAACAGAAGTTTAGAATACCACATTTGGTTGTTAATAATAAAGGATCAGGGATTTAACCTGGCAGTGAGCAATTGAAGATCAGAATATCATTCCCGACAATTAATATTGAAAGACCAGAGTGCCATTTTCAGAATTTCTTTTCTAGTAATAGAAGTTTAGGGTACCATTAGCGGTGGGGGGCCAAAGCACTATTTCTAATAAGAAGTAATAGAAGATCAGTAATCCAATTTGGTGTTGATAATGGAAATCCAGAAAACCGTTTATGCTAATGAGTAATAGATGATCAAAATATCTCTTCTTGATATTTGATAGTAGAAATCAAGAATACCATTTTAGATATCTAATGATAGAAGTCCAGGATGTCACTTTCAGGACATCATTTTCTGATGATTAATAACAGAAGTCCCAGAATACCATTTTTGGTAATTAAATAATAAAAAACCAGAATACCATTTCTGGTAAATAAATAATAGAAGACCAAAATACCATTTCTGGTAATTAAATAATGGAAGACCAGAATATCATTTCTGGTAGATATTTCCGGAAGAATTTAGAGAATTCTTTTCTGATTCTATTTGTTGAATGCGCCATCTTCAGGCTTCGAGGATGTTTTGCATGCTTTTGCTTTCTCGGGCCCGAGTTTTCTTTGTCCATTTGTCGTTTGTTTTGGCCTATTTCAGGCGGGGACTCTTTTGTCCAATTTTGTGCTTATTTAAGCAGCTCATTTTAGGCTGTTTGTCATTTTAGATACTACCGACCTTCTGGTGTTTGTTATTTTAAGCGATGCCAATTTTTGGCGGTGCCTATTTTAGGCATGGACTTTCTTAATACATCGGACATTTCATCCGGGTTTCTGGTGCGCTCGACTAGCTTATTCTGATGTAGGGCCCGAGGACTTACCCGACCTCCCTCCAGGAGGCGCCTTAACCTGGCCATAGCGTGACGCGGTTAAGGGCTTGTTTGGTACCTTGGCCAGGCTATAGAGTGGCGAGACCGAGTGTAACAACCCGTAAATTCAACCGGTTTTTATTAACGTTATTAATTAAAATTTGCGAAATTTTAAACGATAAAATTTTGAAATATAAATTTGATATTTGGAATGCGTCTAGTTAAACATAGTAACTGGTAAATTTTCCTTCGAAAATACAGAAGTTTATTTTGCGCGTAAATTCACTTCAATTTAATCAGTTAAAAAGCGATGAAATAAAATGTTTTCGGAACCTAAATCTTTTTACATAGGAAAATTCTAAACCATCTTCTGAGCAAACGCCATTTTTCGTTTTTCCAAATTCGGACTTCTTTAGCTCCGTCGAT
Organism: Allium fistulosum; assembly: GCA_030737815.1. Lineage (NCBI taxonomy): Eukaryota > Viridiplantae > Streptophyta > Magnoliopsida > Asparagales > Amaryllidaceae > Allium > Allium fistulosum. The sequence goes on from CM060907.1 coordinate 171,292,013, forward strand.
CTTATTTTTCTGCGTTTTTCCTGCATTTTTCCGTTAGTAAAAAGAAAAAAAAATCGAATTCTTATAAACTATCGTATCGCAATTATCTGTGTACCGTTGGAAGCGCCGCGTCGCACTGATCAAAACGGTATATTCAGTTCTGTGTTTTGAGGTCCGGTACGCGTCGGAAACAAATAAACATTGTATCATATCGGTACTTATTTGAAGTTTTTAACATTATGGGACCATTCAATTTTCAACGGCTGAAGCGAGAAGTCACCTGCTTTATTATTTCTCTTGAGAATCGTAACTTCACCTTCGTTTCTCACGTTGCTTTTATTGCAGTATCATTTCACTACCTTTTCACTTCACTGTTCATGTCCTTTCTCATAAACCCACGTTTTGTCATTTGCATCCATTTTTTCCAATTAGCCTTTTTCCTACTTTGTCATTTTTTTTACCAAAACTATTGCCAACTGTGCTTCCTTCCCCATAGCCTAAGCTCCACCTTCCTCTAGCCTACCTCTCACCTAACCGAGCCCAATAAAGCCTCCATGCCACACGAAATTCCACCACCTCGCGCCTTCCGCCTCATACCCTACTCCGTGCTCCACCGGCCACCATCACACCATGCCTAATCACCCATTTCCATTTTTCACCGACCTGAGCACAACAACACCCCGACTTGCCACGTCAACCTGTCCACCCAGTCTCCACACCCGTACAACCTCCTCCACCACCGAGAACAGCGCTACCACGCGAACATTCGCCGGCAGCAACCCAGCGCCCCATCCCTTACCAATCCCGCCACCGTGCCTTGTCAACTCCTCCTTCACTTGTGCCGCCCTCCACCACAGCTCGCGCAACCAGACCGAACAACCGACCCACGTAGCCAACCCATGCCGCCTAGCGCCGCCTCCTCTCCGCGTGTTCGTGCGTGCCCTCCACAGAGCCACCTTCGGCCTCCACTTGCCTCACTGCTCCGTTCCATGTGCCAAGACCCCTCCGCACTCAAGTCCTCCGCCCCGACGCAGCTCCGCCATCTTTAAAGTGACTGCCTCCTTGCGCAAGTAATTTTACTTATATATATTTTGGAAGGCAGTACATTTTGTTCATTAAACATTTGATTTTAACATTGTATATATAAGCATGATGTCGCATATATTGTTTTCAACCTGGAAGCTGCACCGTTTTTTGTTTTACATTTTACAGTTTTATGTATATATAAGTTTGGTTTTGTATTATAATATAAGGGTTCTGATAATATAAGTTGGTTTAAGTTTTAGTCTATTATAGGTTAGTACTAAGTTTTTATATATATATATATACAGTTAGTTTTGCTTGAAGCTGTTATGTATTTTAAGGTATGCTATATTTTTTCATATTTTTTTTTGTGAAGTGTTGTTATAGTTTTCAGAGTGTATATATATATCGTATTAAGGTATACTTATGTTCTATAGTTGCCGTTACATATAAAATTCATGTAAGTTGTATAAGATTTTATATCAAGTTGTTATCTCATATGTATGGTATACGTATGTATTATACTAAACTAAGCTTATTGATTTTATTTGTCATTTTATATACAGCACATATACTTGACTTTATGCATAGGTGAAATGTTTACATGTATTAATAATATATTATAATAAATATTTCAATACGTGTTGAGTTTTGGAAAGAAATATAATATGTAAGTTTGTGTGCACTATAGACCATCTATATTATATTTTAATATGCATATTTTTTTTATGTACTTGTATAAAGTCATAGTCTGTTAGTAATGTTGGTTGTCACCGTAAATTATGGTATAATATGCTTTAAGATTTAACTATTTAATTTAGACAATATGTATATTGTCTTAAATTTAGATTTTCTTTATAAGAAAGTTTGATTTTAATATATACACATGCGTATTAAATTTATTGTGTCTGAATTTAAATTTATATATTTCATATGTATATATAGTATAGATGGTTATATAAGCTCGCTTATACCGTTTATATTCATCGTTCCAGTTCTGATCTGATATGTTTCATCAATTCGGGCCAATCAGTTTTGATCGTTGAAAGTCGTGCCAATTTTGCTTTGCTTGGATGCAAATTCAATTTCAGTGTCAGTATTAGTATGCGTATCTGTGTCATCTTATCGTGTATCTCTAACCTCGAAAGGTGAGCAATCACTCACGATTAATGTTCTTTTATTTATTAAATCTGATTTTAATTGAAACGACAATTGAAATATGCAACTGTAGTTATTTACACGGTTATATATCTATTATTACCTGAATCAGTTCACCTACGACATCTGACACCATTATCTGCTATTTATACAGTGATAATCTAGTTTAGTTGATAAATGATTGATTGTTGATGTTTATATTGGACGTTAAATTGTTAATGTTAAAGTGATAAATAATATGCAATTGAATTGATATATGATAGTTAACGATTTAAATTGGATCTATATGTTGAATTTGATTAGTTAAATAATATGACCCCTTTAATGTTAAATTAATTGACACGTAGGATTTGGTTAATTACACCTTAAACCATTGAATGTAGGTTGTTTAAATTGATGATAAATGAAACTGTAATAGATGACAAGTGAAAAACCGAAATGTAATAATCTTTAATCTACATGAAATGATAGTGTAGATTCTAGAAATAATTATATTAATTTACACAAATAACAATGTGAATTAATACGGTTATTTCAGGATTATTTAAATTGATTATTGGATTGATATTGATTGTTGTTATTGCTTGTTTATTTACTTTGACACCATCCCAGTTATCACACTACAAGTTCCCTTTTGCTATGTTTTGATTTTGAATTGAATTGGAATCGGGTTGAAATGATAAATACCCAAATTGAACTTTGACCTAGGATAGAGAATTAAATAAAACCCGATTGGTCAATAATTTGATTTAAAAATAAAATGAAGATTTTATTTGAATAAATATTATGGTTTTGAAACGAAGTTGGAAATTGAATTTTAATGAAATTTAAATGTGAATATTTAATAATCTGAGACAAAATATTAATAAAGAAATTGATGAAAGAATGCTGTTAATTTAAGAAATGATTGAATTAAGTTTTGAAATTATTTAATAATTAAGTTTGAAATTATTTAATAATTAAGTTTGAAATTATTTAATAATTAAGTTTTGAAATTATTTTATAATTAAATAAGATTGAAATCTTTATATAATAAGTGAAATTGAACTTTTGAATAAGTGAATTTTTACTTCATAAATAATTGAAATTGAGATTCTTTATTAATTAAGTTTTGGAAAATTATTTAAGTAAGTAAAAAGTGAAATTGAATTTCTTTAACAGGAAATAAAATGTGATTTATGGAAATTAATGTAAGACTTGAAATTTAAAGAATTTGATTTGATGAATTTAATTTAATTCAATTTGTAAGTTTTGATATAATAAAGTTGAATTTAAATAATGGATTTAGTGAATTGGAAATTTAATAGAAATTGTTTTAAATGACAAATTATCTTAACGAATATTGAATGAAATCGATCAATGAATTTAAATTGATTTGAATGTTAAATTAAATTAATTAAAATGATTTCGGAATGAAACTTATATACGAACTTGAATCAATATTTGAATGGTTTAAAATAGAAAATGAATTTGAATTATAAGATTTCGAAATGGTAATTTGGGAGTTTTGAAACGAAAATTTTGGAAATTGGTTTAAAAGACAAATGAAATGTTGATTTACAAATTCTAATTGGGATTGAAATTGATTTGGTTTTGAAATAAATAAACGACCAATCGGTGTAATAATTACGAAAGTTATTAAAGAGACCGGAATCGGTTATGGACATACTCTCTGTCTAAACCGAAAACCACTTTAATAACTATACGCGGAGTGGTGATCCAGAATGAAGTGGTTGGAATAATGTACGTGATGACTGAAGAAAGAGAACGATAATGGATAGCCTTGACACTTGTGTCAAATTGGAAATGACTAAAACAGGAGCCGTGTCGGGCCAATGGAGGTCAGCTACCTCAAGCGAACACACTTCTTCGAACTACTCATTACTTGTTGTCGATTGGTGCACCCTTGATTTTGGGAGTGTTGTTTCGTGGTGTTGCGGTCGCTGCAGCGATGCGTTCTCACCAGTCCGGATCAGGCAAACGGTAGTTTCACTACCTTGGGTATTGCCTCATGTGCCTTGTCATACTTGGATCCCTATATACGCGATCACTACGAATTTGTTTTGTGTTATACCTATGGAGTACTCCCTGATATCCCACTAGTTTACGGTGGAGTTTACAGTGCTGTATAGACTATAACGCTTATATAAAATGTGTTAAGGGGGATAATGGTAACGCCTTAACACTATTTTGATATCTTTATATTACTGATAGAAATTATCTACTTATCGTACACTACTACATAGTAGATAGTTTAACGGATCCTTAGGATGGTTATTCCAAACATCCTTTGAGTTACTTGTATTTCAATTTCTATTTCACTTGAGTTGGATTTATTGATATAAGAATGTTAATCCTGACTCGAGTGTTTTGTGTTTTGCTTTACGCTCGGGTCAGACTGAGTGTACCAGTATTCGAGACTCACCTTTGAGGTTGGAGCTTTGCTTGAAGATCCAGCCAACTATTCTGCTTCCAGTATTCGATGATTCTTGTTATGTATTCTGATTTGTATCTGATGTATCGTATTACTCTTCCGTTGTATCTGGTTTAACTCTGATGTAACTTATATATTTATATAGTAGCTTCATGAACTACTATCTCTTTTATTTCCGCTGCAATTATTACTCTGTGTCTGTGATCTGTGATTATTTTATTTACTGTATATGTTCAGTTTTGCCAATTTAAATTAACAACGCGGTATTTTGAGCAATTCAACTCCGGCATGAGTGTCTACCTATACACTTATAATGGATGCGAATGGTCCAAAATATCGGGTCGTTACAGTTGGTATCAGAGCTTTGGTAGCTCTAGGCAAAACTCAACATATAGGGTAAATGTATTTACAGAAACACTTTCATTCGAGTTTCAATCTCTTCCTTTTGACTCGATTCCTTTGAATTTTGGAACATTCCCTACGGTTCCGAAATTCATTTTTGTCCCTCACTATTCGTATTCTTCTGAATTCTGGAGTATCACATAACTCCACTTCGAATGATCTTTATAATGAGTCGGCGGTCTCGCCAAACTTCGAATGATTTGTAAATGGGTGAAACTCCTTTACAATAGGGATTGATTTACCGGAGATTTCTAAATCCTCGGTTTACGATGCTATCTATCTCCTGTTATACCTGAATTCTATTTCTTTAGATCGAATGTAGATTTACCTCGGAATTCTGCATCGAACCTATTCTTGAAGTCACGGTCGACCCGGTTAAGGTTGCCCGCGATCTAATAACTTATTCATCTTCCTATTTTGATTATTAATCATCATATCTTTGTTTCGAACTTATCTTCAAATCAAATTTCTCCTTGATTTGAGTCTATCAAAATTTGAATCTCTATCCATGCTTTGAAATCAATTCTTGTATCATCGAGCGAGGAAGTGTATTTGCAAATTAATATTTTAAAATGTTTTTTTATATTGTGTTGTTTGAGTTGTTGATGTTGATTTGGGTTTTCGATCGATTCGTCTGATCAACGCTATCGATAGGATTTCCAAAACACTTGAGCAGAGCAAACTGACACAATATCGTTTTCAAATTTGATAAATAAAATAAAAGTTTTGTATGATTATATTATATATATATATATAAGTTTTCTGAAATTAAATTGTTAACGAATTTGTTGTCTAAAATAATAATATTTGATTTTCATTTATTGTTTTGTAAACCATTGACTATTGCATAATAAAAATGAATGAATTTATAAACTTGGTTATAAATTGATTGGAATTTGAAATGAATTTAATTCAGAAATTTGTGAATTTATTAGTTTCCGGTGATTTCGAACTTTGGTTTTTTAAAATTTTAAAGTATATATTATTGAAAATATTTTCAAATAGAAATCGTTTTCAAAGAATTTTAAAATGTTGAAATCAATGCTCTTCTCTTTGTCGCTGGAAAATAATTTCGGTGATGACGACCGCATCATCGACATTCATTTTCGAGTTTCGAAGTGGAGAAACCATTCTGTAGCTTTGCTACGGTTTTGTTTTGAGAAAAAAAAATATATATTTGATTTGAATTTATTCAGTATATTTTGATTCACATATATATAGGTATCTTATTTTAAAATTTAATTTGATATAAATATATTATATCTATATCTCTAAATTGTTTAAAGTTAATCGGAAATCTAATTTTTAAATTTTGTTAAAGGATGATTTTAATTATAAATAAAACCAAAATTTGGAATATATATTTAAACTTGAATAATTGAATTGGGAAAATTTTATTTGTATATTGTTCAACTGCATTCTAATACAACTTACCTAAATCATTCAGAAGTTGAATATGTAATTGGATAATATATAATATAAATTGAATTTATAAATAAAATTTGAGTGGTTATAATAAATGTTATACACTTAAATTTTAATTATAAGATGTTAATTGAAGTAAATAGAATAATAAGTTAATTGAATAATAGATGAGGCTAATAAATTTGTTTGAAGGAATTAATAAATTGAAATTAGATCAACTTATGGAAATACCTTAAATTTAAAAACCAAGTATTGAATCTAAATTAATTTAAATTGAAATTTATATGGTTTAAATTAATTTATATGGTTTAAATATATGCAATAAGATATATTAAGTGGAATAAACTTAATAATAATTTGGAATAAAAAAATTTATTAAATTTGTTGAATAAAATATGAGTACAATAAATGATTATACAAATTGATGATTTAGAAATTGTTAATTGAGAATGACTAGATAATAAGATAAAGAATTTAGAAATAGATAGATTGATTTAACTTAAGTGAAACCAAGTGGATTAAACCAAATTGTTAAATATTAATTAGTTTAATTTGAAATTATATGGTTTAAATTAATTGTTTTATCTTGTCTTTTAATCTATTTTCTTTCTGGTTGTTTCTATTCTCCTACCTCCTTCCTTTTCGGGGACGAAAAGTTTTGAGTGGGGGAGAGTGTAACAACCCATAAATTCAACCGGTTTTTATTAACGTTATTAATTAAAATTTGCGAAATTTTAAACGATAAAATTTCGAAATATAAATTTGATATTTGGAATGCGTCTAGTTAAACATAGCAACTGGTAAATTTTCGTTCGAAAATACGGAAGTTTAATTCGCGCGTAAATTCACTTCAATTTAATCAGTTAAAAAGCGATGAAATAAAATGTTTTCGGAACCTAAATCTTTTTACATAGGAAAATTCTAAACCATCTTCTGAGAAAATGCCATTTTTCGTTTTTCCAAATTCGGACTTCTTTAGCTCCGTCGATCTTATTTTTCTGCGTTTTTCCTGAATTTTTCCGTTAGTAAAAAGGAAAAAAAATCGAATTCTTATAAACTATCGTATCGCAATTATCTTTGTACCGTTGGAAGCGTCGCGTCGCACTGATCAAAACGGTATATTCAGTTCTGTGTTTTGAGGTCCGGTACGCGTCGGAAACAAATAAACATTGTATCATATCGGTACCTATTTGAAGTTTTTAACATTATGGGACCATTCAATTTTCAACGGCTGAAGCGAGAAGTCACCTGCTTTATTATTTCTCTTGAGAATCGTCACTTCACCTTCGTTTCTCACGTTGCTTTTATTGCAGTATCATTTCACTGCCTTTTCACTTCACCGTTCATCTCCTTTCTCATAAACCCACGTTTTGTCATTTGCATCCATTTTTTCCAATTATCCTTTTTCCTACTTTGTCATTTTTTTTACCAAAACTATTGCCAACCGTGCTTCCTTCCCCATAGCCTAAGCTCCACCTTCCTCTAGCCTACCTCTCACCTAACCGAGCCCAATAAAGCCTCCATGCCGCACGAAATTCCACCACCTCACGCCTTCCGCCTCATACCCTACTCCGTGCTCCACCGGCCACCATCACACCATGCCTAATCACCCATTTCCATTTTTCACCGACCTGAGCACAACAACACCCCGACTTGCCACGTCAACCTGTCCACCCAGTCTCCACACCCGTACAACCTCCTCCACCACCGAGTACAGCACTACCACGCGAACATTCGCCGGCAGCAACCCAACGCCCCATCCCTCACCAATCCCGCCACCGTGCCTTGTCAACTCCTCCTTCACTTGTGCCGCCCTCCACCACAGCTCGCGCAACCAGACCGAACAACCGACCCACGTAGCCAACCCATGCCGCCTAGCGCCGCCTCCTCTCCGCGTGTTCATGCCTGCCCTCCATAGAGCCACCTTCGGCCTCCACTTGCCTCACTGCTCCGTTCCATGTGCCAAGACCCCTCCGCACTCAAGTCCTCCGCCCCGACGCAGCTTCGCCATCTCCAAAGTGACTGCCTCCTTGCGCAAGTAATTTTACTTATATATATTTTGGAAGGCAGTACATTTTGTTCATTAAACATTTGATTTTAACATTGTATATATAAGCATGATGTCGCATATATTGTTTTCAACCTGGAAGCTGCACCGTTCTTTGTTTTACATTTTACAGTTTTATGTATATATAAGTTTGGTTTTGTATTATAATATAAGGGTTCTGATAATATAAGTTGGTTTAAGTTTTAGTCTATTATAGGTTAGTACTAAGTTTTTTATATATATATACAGTTAGGTTTGCTTGAAGCTGTTATGTATTTTAAGGTATGCTATATTTTTTCATATTTTTTTTTGGTGAAGTGTTGTTACAGTTTCAGAGTGTATATATATATATATATCGTATTAAGGTATACTTATGTTCTATAGTTGCCGTTACATATAAAATTCATGTAAGTTGTATAAGATTTTATATCAAGTTGTTATCTCATATGTATGGTATACGTATGTATTATACTAAACTAAGCTTATTGATTTTATTTGTCATTTTATATACAGCACATATACTTGTCTTTATGCATAGGTGAAATGTTTACATGTATTAATAATATATTATAATAAATATTTCAATATGTGTTGAGTTTTGGAAAGAAATATAATATGTATGTTTGTGTGCACTATAGACCAGTTATATTATATTTTAATATGCGTATTTTTTTTACGTACTTGTATAAAGTCATAGTCTGTTAGTAATGTTGGTTGTCACCGTAAATTATGGTAAAATATGCTTTAAGATTTAACTATTTAATTTAGACAATATGTATATTGTCTTAAATTTAGATTTTCTTTATAAGAAAGTTTGATTTTAATATATACGCATGCGTATTAAATTTATTGTGTCTGAGTTTAAATTTATATATTTCATATGTATATATAGTATAGATGGTTATATAAGCTCGCTTATACCGTTTATATTCATCGTTCCAGTTCTGATCTGATCTGTTTCATCAATTCGGGCCAATCAGTTTTGATCGTTGAAAGTCGTGCCAATTTTGCTTTGCTTGGATGCAAATTCAATTTCAGTGTCCGTATCAGTGTGCGTATCTGTGTCATCTTCTCGTGCATCTCTAACCTCGAAAGGTGAGCAATCACTCACGATTAATGTTCTTTTATTTATTAAATCTGATTTTAATTGAAACGACAATTGAAATATGCAACTGTAGTTATTTACACTGTTATATATCTATTATTACCTGAATCAGTTCACCTGCGACATCTGACACCATTATCTGCTATTTGTACAATGATAATCTAGTTTAGTTGATAAATGATTGATTGTTGATGTTTATATTGGACGTTAAATTGTTAATGTTAAAGTGATAAATAATATGCAATTGAATTGATATATGATAGTTAACGATTTAAATTGGATCTATATGTTGAATTTGATTAGTTAAATAATATGACCCCTTTAATGTTAAATTAATTGACACGTAGGATTTGGTTAATTACACCTTGAACCATTGAATGTAGGTTGTTTAAATTGATGATGGATGAAACTGTAATAGATGACAAGTGAAAAACCGAAATGTAATAATCTTTAATCTACATGAAATGATAGTGTAGATTCTAGAAATAATTATATTAATTTACACAAATAACAATGTAAATTAATACGGTTATTTCAGGATTATTTAAATTGATTATTGGATTGATATTGATTGTTGTTATTGCTTGTTTATTTACTTTGACACCATCTCAGTTATCACACTGCAAGTTCCCTTTTGCTATGTTTTGATTTTGAATTGAATTGGAATCGGGTTGAAATGATAAATACCCAAATTGAACTTTGACCTAGGATAGAGAATTAAATAAAACCCGATTGGTCAATAATTTGATTTAAAAATAAAATGAAGATTTTATTTGAATAAATAATATGGTTTTGAAACAAAGTTGGAAATTGAATTTTAATGAAATTTAAATGTGAATATTTAATAATCTGAGACAAAATATTAATAAAGAAATTGATGAAAGAATGCTGTTAATTTAAGAAATGATTGAATTAAGTTTTGAAATTATTTAATAATTAAGTTTGAAATTATTTAATAATTAAGTTTGAAATTATTTAATAATTAAGTTTTGAAATTATTTTATAATTAAATAAGATTGAAATCTTTATATAATAAGTGAAATTGAACTTTTGAATAAGTGAATTTTTACTTCGTAAATAATTGAAATTGAGATTCTTTATTAATTAAGTTTTGGAAAATTATTTAAGTAAGTAAAAAGTGAAATTGAATTTCTTTAACAGGAAACAAAATGTGATTTATTGAAATTAATGTAAGACTTGAAATTTAAAGAATTTGATTTGATGAATTTAATTTAATTCAATTTGTAAGTTTTGATATAATAAAGTTGAATTTAAATAATGGATTTAATGAATTGGAAATTTAATAGAAATTGTTTTGAATGACAAATTATCTTAACGAATATTGAATGAAATCGATCAATGAATTTAAATTGATTTGAATGTTAAATTAAATTAATTTAAATGATTTCGGAATGAAACTTATATACGAACTTGAATCAATATTTGAATGGTTTAAAATAGAAAATGAATTTGAATTATAAGATTTTGAAATGGTAATTTGGGAGTTTTGAAACGAAAATTTTGGAAATTGGTTTAAAAGACAAATGAAATGTTGATTTACAAATTCTAATTGGGATTGAAATTGATTTGGTTTTGAAATAAATAAACGACCAATCGGTGTAATAATTACGAAAGTTATTAAAGAGACCGGAATCGGTTATGGACATACTCTCTGTCTAAACCGAAAACCACTTTAATAACTATACGCGGAGTGGTGATCCAGAATGAAGTGGTTGGAATGATGTACGTGATGACTGAAGAAAGAGAATGATAATGGATAGCCTTGACACTTGTGTCAAATTGGAAATGACTAAAACAGGAGCCGTGCCGGGCCAATGGAGGTCAGCTACCTCAAGCGAACACACTTCTTCGAACTACTCATTACTTGTTGTCGATTGGTGCACCCTTGATTTTGGGAGTGTTGTTTCGTGGTGTTGCGGTCGCTGCGGCGATGCGTTCTCACTAGTCCGGATCAGGCAAACGGTAGTTTAACTACCTTGGGTATTGCCTCATGTGCCTTGTCATACTTGGATCCCTATATACGCGACCACTACGAATTTGTTTTGAGTTATACCTATGGAGTACTCCCTGATATCCCACTAGTTTACGGTGGAGTTTACAGTGCTGTATAGACTATAACGCTTATATAAAATGTGTTAAGGGGGATAATGGTAACACCTTAACACTATTTTGATATCTTTATATTACTGATAGAAATTATCTACTTATCGTACACTACTACATAGTAGATAGTTTAACGGATCCTTAAAGGATGGTTATTCCAAACATCCTTTGAGTTACTTGTATTTCAATTTCTATTTCACTTGAGTTGGATTTATTGATATAAGAATGTTAATCCTGACTCGAGTGTTTTGTGTTTTGCTTTACGCTCAGGTCAGACTGAGTGTACCGGTATTCGAGACTCACCTTTAAGGTTGGAGCTTTACTTGAAGATCCAGCCAACTATTCTGCTTCCAGTATTCGATGATTCTTGTGATGTATTCTGATTTGTATCTGATGTATCGTATTACTCTTCCATTGTATCTGGTTTAACTCTGATGTAACTTATATATTTATATAGTAGCTTCATGAACTACTATCTCTTTTATTTCCGCTGCAATTATTACTCTGTGTCTGTGATCTGTGATTATTTTATTTACTGTATATGTTCAGTTTTGCCAATTTAAATTAACAACGTGGTATTTTGAGCAATTCAACTCCGGCATGAGTGTCTACCTATACACTTATAATGGATGCGAATGGTCCAAAATATCGGGTCGTTACAGTTGGTATCAGAGCTTTGGTAGCTCTAGGCAAAACTCAACATATAGGGTAAATGTATTTACAGAAACACTTTCATTCGAGTTTCAATCTCTTCCTTTTGACTCGATTCCTTTGAATTTTGGAACATTCCCTACGGTTCCGAAATTCATTTTTGTCCCTCACTATTCGTATTCTTCTGAATTCTGGAGTATCACATAACTCCACTTCGAATGATCTTTATAATGTGTCGGCGGTCTCGCCAAACTTTGAATGATTTGTAAATGGGTGAAACTCCTTTACAATAGGGATTGATTTACCGGAGATTTCCGAATCCTCGTTTTACGATGCTATCTATCTCCTGCTATACCTGAATTCTATTTCTTGAGATCGAATGTAGATTTACCTCTGAATTCTGCATCGATCCTATTCTTGAAGTCACGGTCGACCCGGTTAAGGTTGCCCGCGATCTAATAACTTATTCATCTTCATATTTTGATTATTAATCATCATATCTTTGTTTCGAACTTATCTTCGAATCAAATTTCTCCTTGATTTGAGTCTATCAAAATTTGAATCTCTATCCTTGCTTTGAAATCAATTCTTGTATCGTCGAGCGAGGAAGTGTATTTGCAAATTAATATTTTATAATGTTTTTTTTTATATTGTGTTGTTTGAGTTGTTGATGTTGATTTGGGTTTTCGATCGATTCGTCTGATCAACGCTATCGATAGGATTTCCAAAACACTTGAGCAGAGCAAACTGACACAATATCGTTTTCAAATTTGATAAATAAAATAAAAGTTTTGTATGATTATATTATATATATATATATAAGTTTTCTGAAATTAAATTGTTAATGAATTTGTTATCTAAAATAATAATATTTGATTTTCATTTATTGTTTTGTAAACCATTGACTATTGCATAATAAAAATGAATGAATTTATAAACTTGGTTATAAATTGATTGGAATTTGAAATGAATTTAATTCAGAAATTTGTGAATTTATTAGTTTCCGGTGATTTCGAACTTTGGTTTTTTAAAATTTTAAAGTATATATTATTGAAAATATTTTCAAATTGAAATCGTTTTCAAAGAATTTTAAAATATTGAAATCAGTGCTCTTCTCTTTGTCGCTGGAAAATAATTTCGGTGATGACGGCCGCATCATCGACATTCATTTTCGAGTTTCGAAGTGGAGAAACCATTCTGTAGCTTTGCTACGGTTTTGTTTTGAGAAAAAAAAAATATATATTTGATTTGAATTTCTTCAGTATATTTTGATTCACATATATATAGGTATCTTATTTTAAAATTTAATTTGATATAAATATATTATATATATCTCTAAATTGTTTAAAGTTAATCGGAAATCTAATTTTTAAATTTTGTTAAAGGATGATTTTAATTATAAATAAAACCAAAATTTGGAATAAATATTTAAACTTGAATAATTGAATTGGGAAAATTTTATTTGTATATTGTTCAACTACATTCTAATACAACTTACCTAAATCATTCAGAAGTTGAATATGTAATTGGATAATATATAATATAAATTGAATTTATAAATAAAATTTGAGTGGTTATAATAAATGTTATACACTTAAATTTTAATTATAAGATGTTAATTGAAGTAAATAGAATAATAAGTTAATTGAATAATAGATGAGGCAAATAAATTTGTTTGAAGGAATTAATAAATTGAAATTAGATCAACTTATGGAAATACCTTAAATTTAAAAACCAAGTATTGAATCTAAATTAATTTAAATTGAAATTTATATGGTTTAAATTAATTTATATGGTTTAAATATATGCAATAAGATATATTAAGTGGAATAAACTTAATAATAATTTGGAATAAAAAAATTATTAAATTTGTTGAATAAAATATGAGTACAATAAATGATTATACAAATTGATGATTTAGAAATTGTTAATTGAGAATGACTAGATAATAAGATAAAGAATTTAGAAATAGATAGATTGATTTAACTTAAGTGAAACCAAGTGGATTAAACCAAATTGTTAAATATTAATTAGTTTAATTTGAAATTATATGGTTTAAATTAATTGTTTTATCTTGTCTTTTAATCTATTTTCTTTCTGGTTGTTTCTATTCTCCTACCTCCTTCCTTTTCGGGGACGAAAAGTTTTGAGTGGGGGAGAGTGTAACAACCCGTAAATTCAACCGGTTTTTATTAACGTTATTAATTAAAATTTGCGAAATTTTAAACGATAAAATTTCGAAATATAAATTTGATATTTGGAATGCGTCTAGTTAAACATAGCAACTGGTAAATTTTCGTTAGAAAATATGGAAGTTTATTTCGCGCGTAAATTCACTTCAACTTAATCAGTTAAAAAGCGATGAAATAAAATGTTTTCGGAACCTAAATCTTTTTACATAGGAAAATTCTAAACCATCTTCTGAGCAAACGCCATTTTTCGTTTTTCCAAATTCGGACTTCTTTAGCTCCGTCGATCTTATTTTTCTGCGTTTTCCTCCATTTTTCCGTTAGTAAAAAGAAAAAAAATCGAATTCTTATAAACTATCGTATCGCAATTATCTGTGTACCGTTGGAAGCGCCGCGTCGCACTGATCAAAATGGTATATTCAGTTCTGTGTTTTGAGGTCCGGTACGCGTCGGAAACAAATAAACATTGTATCATATCGGTACCTATTTGAAGTTTTTAATATTATGGGACCATTCAATTTTCGGCGGCTGAAGCGAGAAGTCACCTGCTTTATTATTTCTCTTGAGAATCGTCACTTCACCTTCGTTTCTCACGTTGCTTTTATTGCAGTATCATTTCACTGCCTTTTCACTTCATTGTTCATCTCCTTTCTCATAAACCCACGTTTTGTCATTTGCATCCATTTTTTCCAATTAGCCTTTTTCCTACTTTGTCATTTTATTTGCCAAAACTTTTGCCAACCGTGCTTCCTTCCCCATAGCCTAAGCTCCACCTTCCTCTAGCCTACCTCTCACCTAATCGAGCCCAATAAAGCCTCCATGCCGCACGAAATTCCACCACCTCGCGCCTTCCGCCTCATACCCTACTCCGTGCTCCACCGGCCACCATCACACCATGCCAAATCACCCATTTCCATTTTTCACCGACCTGAGCACAACAACACCCCGACTTGCCACGTCAACCTGTCCACCCAGTCTCCACACCCGTACAACCTCCTCCACCACCGAGTACAGCGCTACCACGCGAACATTCGCCGGAAGCAACCCAGCGCCCCATCCCTCACCAATCCCGCCACCGTGCCTTGTCAACTCCTCCTTCACTTGTGCCGCCCTCCACCACAGCTCGTGCAACCAGACCGAACAACCGACCCACGTAGCCAACCCATGCCGCCTAGCGCCGCCTCCTCTCCGCGTGTTCGTGCCTGCCCTCCACAGAGCCACCTTCGACCTCCACTTGCCTCACTGCTCCGTTCCATGTGCCAAGACCCCTCCGCACTCAAGTCCTCCGCCCCGACGCAGCTCCGCCATCTCCAAAGTGACTGCCTCCTTGCGCAAGTAATTTTACTTATATATATTTTGGAAGGCAGTACATTTTGTTCATTAAACATTTGATTTTAACATTGTATATATAAGCATGATGTCGCATATATTGTTTTCAACCTGGAAGCTGCACCGTTCTTTGTTTTACATTTTACAGTTTTATGTATATATAAGTTTGGTTTTGTATTATAATATAAGGGTTCTGATAATATAAGTTGGTTTAAGTTTTAGTCTATTATAGGTTAGTACTAAGTTTTTATATGTATATACATTTAGTTTTGCTTGAAGCTGTTATGT
Source organism: Allium fistulosum (assembly GCA_030737815.1). Lineage (NCBI taxonomy): Eukaryota > Viridiplantae > Streptophyta > Magnoliopsida > Asparagales > Amaryllidaceae > Allium > Allium fistulosum. The sequence continues at coordinate 171,308,167 of CM060907.1, forward strand.
ATTTTAAGGTATGCTATATTTTTTCATATTTTTTTTGTGAAGTGTTGTTACAGTTTTCAGAGTGTATATATATATCGTATTAAGGTATACTTATGTTCTATAGTTGCCGTTACATATAAAATTCATGTAAGTTGTATAAGATTTTATATCAAGTTGTTATCTCATATGTATGGTATACGTATGTATTATACTAAACTAAGCTTATTGATTTTATTTGTCATTTTATATACAGCACATATACTTGTCTTTATGCATAGGTGAAATGTTTACATGTATTAATAATATATTATAATAAATATTTCAATACGTGTTGAGTTTTGGAAAGAAATATAATATGTAAGTTTGTGTGCACTATAGACCAGTTATATTATATTTTAATATGCGTATTTTTTTTACGTACTTGTATAAAGTCATAGACTGTTAGTAATGTTGGTTGTCACCGTAAATTATGGTATAATATGCTTTAAGATTTAACTATTTAATTTAGACAATATGTATATTGTCTTAAATTTAGATTTTCTTTATAAGAAAGTTTGATTTTAATATATACGCATGCGTATTAAATTTATTGTGTCTGAATTTAAATTTATATATTTCATATGTATATATAGTATAGATGGTTATATAAGCTCGCTTATACCGTTTATATTCATCGTTCCAGTTCTGATCTGATCTGTTTCATCAATTCGGGCCAATCAGTTTTGATCGTTGAAAGTCGTGCCAATTTTGCTTTGCTTGGATGCAAATTCAATTTCAGTGTCCGTATCAGTGTGCGTATCTGTGTCATCTTCTCGTGCATCTCTAACCTCGAAAGGTGAGCAATCACTCACGATTAATGTTCTTTTATTTATTAAATCTGATTTTAATTGAAACGACAATTGAAATATGCAACTGTAGTTATTTACACTGTTATATATCTATTATTACCTGAATCAGTTCACCTGCGACATCTGACACCATTATATGCTATTTATACAATGATAATCTAGTTTAGTTGATAAATGATTGATTGTTGATGTTTATATTGGACGTTAAATTGTTAATGTTAAAGTGATAAATAATATGCAATTGAATTGATATATGATAGTTAACGATTTAAATTTGATCTATATGTTGAATTTGATTAGTTAAATAATATGACCCCTTTAATGTTAAATTAAATGACACGTAGGATTTGGTTAATTACACCTTGAACCATTGAATGTAGGTTGTTTAAATTGATGATGGATGAAACTGTAATAGATGACAAGTGAAAAACCGAAATGTAATAATCTTTAATCTACATGAAATGATAGTGTAGATTCTAGAAATAATTATATTAATTTACACAAATAATAATGTGAATTAATATGGTTATTTCGGGATTATTTAAATTGATTATTGGATTGATATTGATTGTTGTTATTGCTTGTTTATTTACTTTGACACCATCCCAGTTATCACACTGCAAGTTCCCTTTTGCTATGTTTTGATTTTGAATTGAATTGGAATCGGGTTGAAATGATAAATACCCAAATTGAACTTTGACCTAGGATAGAGAATTAAATAAAACCCGATTGGTCAATAATTTGATTTAAAAATAAAATGAAGATTTTATTTGAATAAATAATATGGTTTTGAAACGAAGTTGGAAATTAAATTTTAATGAAATTTAAATGTGAATATTTAATAATCTGAGACAAAATATTAATAAAGAAATTGATGAAAGAATGCTGTTAATTTAAGAAATGATTGAATTAAGTTTTGAAATTATTTAATAATTAAGTTTGAAATTATTTAATAATTAAGTTTGAAATTATTTAATAATTAAGTTTTGAAATTATTTTATAATTAAATAAGATTGAAATCTTTATAAAATAAGTGAAATTGAACTTTTGAATAAGTGAATTTTATACTTCGTAAATAATTGAAATTGAGATTCTTTATTAATTAAGTTTTGGAAAATTATTTAAGTAAGTAAAAAGTGAAATTGAATTTCTTTAACAGGAAACAAAATGTGATTTATTGAAATTAATGTAAGATTTGAAATTTAAAGAATTTGATTTGATGAATTTAATTTAATTCAATTTGTAAGTTTTGATATAATAAAGTTGAATTTAAATAATGGATTTAATGAATTGGAAATTTAATAGAAATTGTTTTGAATGACAAATTATCTTAACGAATATTGAATGAAATCGATCAATGAATTTAAATTGATTTGAATGTTAAATTAAATTAATTTAAATGATTTCGGAATGAAACTTATATACGAACTTGAATCAATATTTGAATGGTTTAAAATAGAAAATGAATTTGAATTATAAGATTTCGAAATGGTAATTTGGGAGTTTTGAAACGAAAATTTTGGAAATTGGTTTAAAAGACAAATGAAATGTTGATTTACAAATTCTAAATGGGATTGAAATTGATTTGGTTTTGAAATAAATAAACGACCAATCGGTGTAATAATTACGAAAGTTATTAAAGAGACCGGAATCGGTTATGGACATACTCTCTGTCTAAACCGAAAACCACTTTAATGACTATACGCGGAGTGGTGATCCAGAATGAAGTGGTTGGAATGATGTACGTGATGACTGAAGAAAGAGAACGATAATGGATAGCCTTGACACTTGTGTCAAATTGGAAATGACTAAAACAGGAGCCGTGCCGGGCCAATGGAGGTCACCTACCTCAAGCGAACACACTTCTTCGAACTACTCATTACTTGTTGTCGATTGGTGCACCCTTGATTTTGGGAGTGTTGTTTCGTGGTGTTGCGGTCGCTGCGGCGATGCGTTCTCACCAGTCCGGATCAGACGGTAGTTTCACTACCTTGGGTATTGCCTCATGTGCCTTGTCATACTTGGATCCTTATATACGCGACCACTACGAATTTGTTTTGTGTTATACCTATGGAGTACTCCCTGATATCCCACTAGTTTACGGTGGAGTTTACAGTGCTGTATAGACTATAACGCTTATATAAAATGTGTTAAGGGGGATAATGGTAACGCCTTAACACTATTTTGATATCTTTATATTACTGATAGACATTATCTACTTATCGTACACTACTACATAGTAGATAGTTTAACGGATCCTTAAAGGATGGTTATTCCAAACATCCTTTGAGTTACTTGTATTTCAATTGCTATTTCACTTGAGTTGGATTTATTGATATAAGAATGTTAATCCTGACTCGAGTGTTTTGTGTTTTGCATTACGCTCGGGTCAGACTGAGTGTACCAGTATTCGAGACTCACCTTTGAGGTTGGAGCTTTGCTTGAAGATCCAACCAACTATTCTGCTTCCAGTATTCGATGATTCTTGTGATGTATTCTGATTTGTATCTGATGTATCGTATTACTCTTCCGTTGTATCTGGTTTAACTCTGATGTAACTTATATATTTATATAGTAGCTTCATGAACTACTATCTCTTTTATTTCCGCTGCAATTATTACTCTGTGTCTGTGATCTGTGATTATTTTATTTACTGTATATGTTCAGTTTTGCCAATTTAAATTAACAACGCGGTATTTTGAGCAATTCAACTCCGGCATGAGTGTCTACCTATACACTTATAATGGATGCGAATGGTCCAAAATATCGGGTCGTTACACCGAGGGATTTCCCGTCCACCCTCTAGGAGGTGCCTTATCCTGGCCATAGCGTGATGCAGATAAGGGCTTGTGCCGCTTTAAACTGGCCATTTCTGATTTTGGCATGCATAAAGGCTTACTCCCTCCCTCTAGGAGGTGCCTTGACCTGGCTATCTTAGCACGACCAAGGGCTTTCTACCATTATTGGTAGCCTACCATTTTAGGTAGTCCATGTTTTAAGGAGAATTTCTCTCCTGATCATGTAGAATTTTCTTATTTTGAGAAAAGAGTCATTATTTCATGACTTGATCATCCTTTACAAATTGCTTCACCTTTCCTTGTCTTAGAAAGTGTAGGACCATTTTCCCAAGTACTTTACATTGATTAGTATCATGTCCATTTATGAGATGGAAGTTGCAATATGATCCTTTAGATTTTCTTTCAAACCCTGGTTTTTTCTTCTGAGATGGCCAATAATTCAGTTCCTCTTTGGTTCTAATATAGAAGTCCTCAATTGACGTTGTAAGATTATATTCTGAAAGAAGTATTGACTTTTGAGCCGTCTTTGACTGGCATCTAACTCTTTTGTAGCTTGGTTCAAGTACTTTTTTAGGAGTAGGTTTTCTTTTCATCGCCTGTTGACCATCTTTCAAGTGAATTTCTTTCGGTCCTAAGGTTTCAGTTGGAAATTCCTTGGTAATTTTATATCTCCACTGGGTAGTTCTTTGATCATCCTTTTTTCTTCAACTGTGGATGTTTTTATGTGTCCGTATTCTCCCTTGAATGGAAAGCCTCTTTTATAATCTTACTCCATTTATATGTGAAATTATCATAGTCCTTTATCGTCTCTTTTTCAAAGATAGTCTCTTGGGAATATGAATGAATAGTTCTTCTCATTCGATTAAAAATGTTGCCAATTCCACTTATTCTTCTTCCAAGTGCAAAAATCGGGGTTGGCCCTATATGAAAGGGGTTCAAGCTCCATTTCTCGGGATTATAAGGATCTACCTTCTTTTTGTTTATAATTTTTAAGGTTTCAAACCTTAATCTTTGCTCCTCGTCATGATTGGAGTCTTTGATATTCACATAGGAAAGCCTTATCAAGTGTGGCTTAGAAGATCCATGTTCAGACCTCTTAAATATTTTAGCCATGATCAAACCAAAGTAAGTGAATTTAATATGGAACTGGTCCAATAAGAATCATAGAATGGTAGTGTTAGGAAATTAACCACAAGGTCGGAGGTTCGAGCCCTCTTTCTAGCACTAAAAATGTTAACCAAATTTATGATCAACACCCCAAAGAATCCCAGTAGACTAAGTTATTGGTAAATAGTGGGAAAGTGGAACCTTTTAGAAGATCCGTAAATGTCCTGTTGGTAATTTAGAGTTACCCAAAGTAATGGGATTAAGCTGAATTATACCGAAGGGTTGATACCATGTAGAATTATCAATGTATTTCCACCTGGGATTAGACTTTGAATTTGACCTTTCGATATGGTTAAGATGGCCTAGGTACAAAGTTCAAAAAGACTTTTCAGCTTTGCTGAGTTAATGCAGAATGATCGCCAATCTAGTTTAACCCTTATAAGATTTCCCTTGAAAGCAATTTCCTTGATCAAGATAGAATTTCCTTAGTTTTCTTTATATAGAGGGTTGACCTGGGTCCTTGCCGAAAGGTTAAGCAAAAAGCTATTTGAGATTCGAAGGGTTGCTAAGGTTGTCAAAATATGATGGGTAACGACCCATGTCGAAAGGTTTGATCCACAGATTTTATGACTCCGAAAGGTTTTATGAATATCAATTCAAGCAAGCTTCCCTTGTGGCCGAAGGGTTTAGGTTGCAGGATGGAAGTCTCCGAAGGGTTATAAAAATTGTCTAGAAGGAAAATTATTATCTTTGTTGACAAGAGCCTTCCGGAAGAACCGAAGCTGAAAATTGAAATTAAGCCAACAAAAATTAAGGTAAATTGTAAAGTAAATTCACGAAGCTTAAGACTTCCCTCTTTTTCCAAGAAAAGTCTTCACAATTATTAAATTCCCCAAATCACTACCCAATTAGGGTTACAGAGCTATGATTTTAGAAGTTACAAGATTAGAATGAGGAAAAATCCGCCCCGAAATAGGACCCCTTAGGTCTTATTATAGTTGCCGGTGGCCATACTTCCACCCCTGTGCCTTCGGCTAGGTCGAAGGGCTCCCTTCTTATATACAGTTGCTAACCTTTCAACTTCATCGAAACGTTTTTCCCTTCACATGTCATCGTGGATTCTTGAGTGCTGCCAAAGGGTCTTTTCTTTCATTTGTTTTTAGGAACCTTTTTCCCTTGTCGGAAAGTTTGTCATCTATACAGTATGTGAACCCTTCGGAGGTGTCGGAGGGTTCCTGGCTATTGTGAACCCTTCGACTTGGTCGGATGGTCGCTTTTTTTTACTTGGATGTTGCCGAGAGCCGAGCTTTCCTTCAATGAGAAGGTTGCCTTACGTTCGCTACTGAGTTATGAATGTTGCCTTCATCATAGACCCTCAGACACCTCGACAGTTATTCAGTTGGTGTTCCAACCAGCCCAAAAGGCTTATTATGCTTTCAGAAAGGTTGTTATAGGGTCTCACACCCTTGTCTTGATTTCTTTGCCTTCTTCGGAGGGTAAGCTTCTTGCATATTGTGGAACAATACCCTCCGTCTTATCCGAAAGATCTTGAGCTGCTTCATATTGATGACTACATCCCTTCGACCTCTTCGGAAGGTCTGATATGGATTCCTCTTCTTCTATCCTTTGTTTGAGATCTTCTGACTTAAGCGGAAGGTGAATTTTTGAGTAACTTCAGCTAAGACTTGTTTTACCTTCCTTCCTCGAAAAAGGCAGATTCCACTTGAGTAAGGGAAGCACTCAACCTTTCTTGTTCTTTCTCTGCTTTATCGTTAGCAGCGGAGAGGGAAGTAATCGGGATATTCAGAGTTGAGACTTCTTCTTGAAGCTTAGACGTCTTAGCAGAAGACTTTGAAGCGCTTTCCTGGAGGGAGTACCAGCTTTTAGAAATTTAAAGGGAAAGGTACGTCATGAATCAGAACTCAATAAGAAATAAGTAATAAAATATTCAAGTAGTATGATACGTACCAGAAGTTGTTGCTCGATTAGAGATCGACAATGTTCTATCGGGTCGAGAACAGAGGAAGGCGGATGAATGGAAGTAAATGAGGGAGAATTCAAAATTGATTGTACCATCATCTCAAAATCATTTAGAGAAATCGGTGATGGGGGTCTAGAGGGGTTCAATTCCTGAGAAGGAGTTGAAGTGCCCAAATCCTTTTGCATCTGCTCGATGGCGGTAGGAGAATCAGACACAATAATGCAGGACATCAGGTCGTCCTTTGAAAGAGTCATTTTGGATTGGTCAATAGAAGCTTCAAGGGTAGGACACTCTAGGGTTTTGCGCACATTAGAAGTTTTACCTTCTTTTGGATGAGGAGAAGATCAGACATTAGCTGTTTTAGTTTTCTTGATTGAAGGACTTGCTGCAGTTATCTCGCTCGATTTTCTTTTGGCAATCATACTCGACCTAGCGATGGCCTAGGTCCATGCGCTGGATTCGGAAGTTGGAAGGACTGGATCTCTTATGATCAATTCAGTTGGAGGAGAAGTTGCTAAAATCCAAAAAATATAAGTTAGTAAAACAATCTAAGGAGTAACATGACGGTAAATTACAAATGCTACATATAAGCTTACCAGGTTGATCTGGACAAATTGGATACATAGGAGAAATTATTTTAGGATCACCCAAAGATAGGAAGCGCTTTCTCTTAGAAGTGTGTTGGACAAGAAGGGGTTGTCCAAGAACTCTTTGACCTATAGGAAGAAGGGAATGTTTTTAAAGATTGTTTGGCATCAATAGCGTAAGTCTATTCCCGATGCTACTCGAAGCAGCGGTCAACAGCTTCCCGATTCTCTTCCCCTCATTGTTGAGATCTTTAGGAGCAGGACCTAATAGGGAAGCGTAATTTAGGAAAAGAAAGTAATTTAATAAAGATAAAAATTATGATCAACTTACGAGGAGATGAGAAGACTCCACTAGTATTTGGAAAACATTTGACATAAAAGAATGCATTTACCGGTCTCTGAACTTATTTACTCCCTCTGAAATTAGTTTTTTTATAGGGCTTAGCCCTGAAAATTTGGCTATTCAGATTGCTAAGCTTGACCAGATGCACTAAGTAATTGAGAACTTCAGTGCTTAGATAAGGAATGCCTGATTCCATGGCCATGAGCTCTAGGGAGATAAGATAAGTATATACATTTGGTGATAGTTGAATATGTGCTATGCCAAGGTTATTCAGGAATCTAGATAAGAAATATGGGAATGGAATAAAACCGCCATGCCAAATGTGGATGACAATATACGCAAAATATCCTTCGAGGGGATTCTGGATAGTATCACTATCACGAGGAGGAATAACTTCTACTCCTGTGATTTCGAAGTCGTTAAGAATGGCATCAACTTCATCTTAAGAAGATATTAGAGAATGTCTTGAGATAGCTTCAACCTTTTTTGGTGAAGATTCTGCTTCTGGAGCTATATCCTTTTCAAGTTTCTTGGAAGTCTTTTTCAAACCTATGGGCTTGTCAGATGAAACCATTTCATTAAAAGTTATAATTTATTTCATTATTAACACCTTTCAAAGATGTTGAAAACCTATTGCAATAATTCAAGTACCCACCAAGGTATATAATTTCATATCTTCGAAAGAGTGTTAAAGTTAATTGAATCATGGAATTCATTGAGCTTTCGATGATATAGAAGGGGTATATGGAATATAAACACCTAAACACACCCTTTGACAATGTCGGAAGCCCAGAATTTTTTACTATTAATAGATACAACTAACCCTATAGTACTAATTTGAATATATATATATATATATATATATTTAGAACTATTAACAACATTCCACAATCAAGTCGAATAAACCCTTCGACAATATCGAAACCCATAGATTTCATTTTACTAAAAGAATATGAATATTGCCGAAACACTATACTTTCATTAATTCGAAAGACTTAGATCCAAGTGATTTTAATACAAATGAAAGGGCCTTGGAATGTTTTGATATTGTTTATATTGTGAAAATGATAGTTATATTCCTGTTGACTATAATAGGTCTCGAATAAGTTGAAAGGGGGAGGTAGAGTTTCGAAATCATACAAATAAAAGCTTGTCTCAATTTAGGAGGTTTCAATCAAGCCGAAAGGTTCGATAAGGTTTTTTGAACCCTTTAAGATGACTTCTTCGAAAGGAGTCAGAATACGTCGAAATATGTTTTTTGCTTTCGAAGAAGTCCATCTCTTGCCAACCACGTCAACCCCATCAAAAGGGTCCACTGAAAGGTAGATACTTGGTATCCTTTCTACCCCTTCGAGAAGTTGAAAAAGTAAAGCGGAGTTAACCGCCTCAACCCCTTCGAAAGGGTTGAAACGTCAAACCACAGTATTGAGTTTTAATTTACACAACTTAACCTTCTCTACGAGGCTATTAGAAAAGAATATTCTACCTGATTCATTTTTATCGCAACATTTTTAGACGATAACAATTTAATTGATTGGAACATGAATTTACATTTAACAATAATGAAAACCCAAAATTTAAGTCTGAACAATGATTGATTCCGTAGATTTTAAAGTGTCTTCCGAAATAGGTTAGAATTGAGAGTAATAGAATTCGAGCTTGGAGACGAACACAACAATGGAAGATAGCCCTAAATCTCATGAATTAAAATTCAAACCCAAATCAACACCATAAATTGAACGAAATAAGCATAGAAATGAACTTAAGGATAATTTCATAGAGCAGGAAACTTGAATCATTTTAAAAAAATTGGAAGAGCAATACAAATTCAAACACTAGGAATTTAAAATTGGAATTAAATGTGATGAATTGGTCTGAAATATAAAGCAATAAATGCATGCCTCGAATTCGAACTTCCGTTTACTAAAATTAGGGTTTAATAAGAAATTGGAATTTCTGATTCTTGCTTTGAGTTTTTAACTACAGATAAATGAAAAAGGGGGAGAAGGAAGTGTGGTTTATAACAGAGGCAGAGGCAAAGGACAAACCATTCGATCAAATTCAAATGAATGGCCAAGATCCATGTAAGTATATGAAAAGGCGGGAAACTTCATGCTGAAAAGAGAGAGGTGGCGAAACAATTAATTGACTTGGAAAGTCAAGAGCATCTCTTCGCTAGGGGTCAAGTGTTATCATTATAAATCATATTAACTTTTTCGAAACCATGAAGAATATGAAAGAAGGATTTACAAAGAGAGACAGTAAAAAAAGCCTTTCGAAAGAGTCGAAGGTATGCTTCAGCAAAATGTTAGATAAGCAATGGGCTTTCGAAGAAGTTGAAAGGAAACAAGGTTGTCCTTCCAATTCAGTTAATTCCTTTCAAAACAGATAGTTTTGCATGCTAAAAGAGAGTTTCGAATGAGTTGAGGAACATCTTTCGAAAGTAACAGATTACAAGCTTTCACATGTGCGCCAAACCTTTCAAAACAGTATGTTTTGCCATCATTTACATTCCCCAGAAGAACATTTGGCCAAAGCTACCCCTACGAAAGCATATATTAGCCTTTCGAATCGGTTGAAACCATCCACAATTATTAAAAAAAGCTTACTTTAGTTCAATATAGCATTCTTATACACCAGATGATGGGGTTCTGCATCAGTCAACAAGTATGCCTTCGAAAGCTACCCTCTGCCTTTAAACCTTCTACTAGGTTCCAACTCCTTCGAAGCCCCAAAGATTTACCTATTGATAGAAATGAAAGCCCACATACTTTCCTACTTGTAACAGCACATCAACAACAAAGTGGAGAGCGCATCTACACCTTTTGACGAACTCAAAAGCACTCAAGTTCCATTTAAAAGCAAAGTAGAAGAGCTTTCTGATGTTAATAGCAACGAAAGGTCTTCAAGGCACCCTTTCAACTAAGTCGAGAGGACCGATTCAAACGGGGCCAATCCGCGGCTATAAATAAGATCCTAATGTATTGTTTTGGAGATCTGATTTCATTCACTCAATACTTATTCTTTCTTGAATTTGTAAAACCTAATTATTAAATCAAATTTGGGATTTTTTTTCTTTGTATTACTTAAGCATCTTGTAATCAAGAAGAAGTATTATCAAAGCAAGTATATGGCATTACTGGATGCATTAGCTGATCTAATGCTTCTATGTGATTAAGGTTATTCATTGCTTATATCAATGTTAATCGAAAGGCTACCTTTCGAAGGAGTCGAAATCCATTAATTCAGTTAAAACCCTTAGATCATTAGGTCCCAACCTTAAATCACCTTGACCACTTCGAAAAAAGATTTTGATAGGATCCTAAGCTAATTCAACTAGATTGAAAGGTATTTTCAAAAGAGATTCAGGTGTCTCGACCATTTCGAAAGGTTGTTTAAAAGGAGTTTTAATTGCCATAACCTTTTCGAAAGGTGAACTTAAGGGAGATCTAAATCACCTAAATTGTTCGGATAAAGGGATTCTAAAGGTTTAAACTATCTTAATATGTTTGAAAGGTTATTTCGAAGGGATCACTTATACTTTGAACTTTGCTTTATGGTGTTGACAAGTTTTCTTGTTAACAATGACCATTCAATACTAATGGCGGTAATAAGAGGGATCAATCTAGAATTTGATTTTGGCGATTGGTTAGCTCGTAAGCCACCTACAACGTTGGAGCGTTTCTATGTGAAAGCAGCTTAGTTTTGAGGAAAGAGGAAGCTAGATGCTTTAGGAATAAGAATGTTGTGAGACCAAATGGAGAGGGAGTGCAGAGTAGCATTGAGTAAAGCAGTCTAGTGAGAGTTCTGGAAAAGTTCAAGTGCATATCCAAAATAAACCGAATTAGCAAAAGAAATGCAGAGATAGGAATCATGAATGAAAGAGGGATACTGGAAGAGGAAGGCCAAGGATTATGATGTACGACACCTACACACCATTAAATACATCTCTAGAGAATGTCTATTTGTTTATAGGCAATACCATGCGGAACAGGAATCCATCTCTGAAAGAATCAATAGAGGAGAAGAAACAGACTGGAAAATATTGTCGGTTCCATGAATACTATGATCATAACACAATGGTTATAGGCATCTCCAGGATATTATCGAGAAATTGATTCGGGAAAGAAAGTTACAATAGTTTGTTAAAACCCCACAGGATGGTGAGCATGGGACATCCAACCCCAACCAGGGACAAGTGCTGCACAGGGCTAAGGAGCCTACGTGGACTGGTGGAAGATTAGTGATCAATATAATAGTCAGAGGACCGCATCAAGCTGATAAGAGATGGCATGAGATGGAGCGTTATGCTAACATAATCAAGCATGTGAATTATGAATGTTATTCGAGTACATAAGATGGAACTTCGAAAAATAGCAGTGTATAATGGCATATGACATTGTGTTCAGAAACAAAGACGCAGACAAGGTGGAGGCACCGACGATCGACCCGATGGCCATTTCGGCCATGATCGGCCCCGCCTTAGTGAGGAGGATTTTGGTTGACTATGGAAGTTCCATAAATATAATTTTCAAAAAGGCTTACGATCAGATGATGATGGAAGCCAAGGACTTGAAACCATCTAAAGCATGCATTCATGGCTTTAACGGTGCTGTGATCGAAGCTGTTGGTTATGTCAAATTTCCCGTGGAGTTGGGAGAAGGTGACCGAAGGAAAGTGCGGATGTTGCCATTTGTTGTCTTAGATGTTGACTCTCCATATAATGTTTTTCTAGGTCTACCGACCCTAGTTGAATTACGGGCGACACATGCCCCATAGTGTTTGACTTTAAAGTTCCTAATAGATGACGGTGTTGGAGTTATGCATGGAGATCAGATGACCGGGCGTGCCTGCTATGTGGCTGATTTGAGGGACGCTTAGCGAAAGGAGAAAGTTAAGGGTGTGGACAAGTCTCCTTGCATCCAAGCCACTGAATATTGACAACCAGCACTTGAGCCTTGGCTCGGGTGCCACAGTCGGTTCTATAGGGACATAACTTCAAGGAATAATGAGGAGGAGCCTAAAGAGACCATGGTTGCACCGGTTGAGCTGACGATTGATATCACAGTTGGCCATGATGACCCATCACGGGTCCTAAAGATCGGATCATAGCCCAGCCCCCCGATGATGAAAGAACTTGTTGGTTTTCTCCGAGTGAATCTTGATGTGTTCACTTGGACTCATTCTGACATGTGTGGGATCTCGCCTGCCATCGCAAGCCATGCATTGAATATCGACCCGAGGCATGTCCCGGTGAAATAGAAAAGGCATGGCATGGATCTTGGGAGATCTGCCACTCTTAAAGAAGAGGTGGATAGACTCAAAAGCAATGGGTTTATTCACGATGCTCACTACCCGAAATGGGTATCTAATCCTGTACTTGTGAGAAAGGCAAATGGAAAATGGCTAAAATGCGTTGATTACTCGGACTTGAAAAAGGCGTGCTGGAAAGACAGTTTTCCCCTTCTAAGGATCAACCAGCTGGTAGCTCAACCACAGGATACGATTTGCTATCTTTCATGGATAGTACTTTGGATATAACCAAATCCCGATGCACATTCCCGCTCAAGAGCACACCAGCTTCATTACCGACATTGGATTGTATTGCTATGTGGTGATGCCATTTGGATTAAAGAATGCTAGAGCAACCTATAAACATCTAGTCAACAGAATGTTTAAAGATTAGATTGGAAAGACGATGGAGGTATACATGGATGATATGCTTGCGAAGTCACGACGATCTAGCGACTACATTAGAGACTTAGCAGGAATGATTGATATCCTCCAATATTACAAAATGAAGACCAATCCCTTAAAATGTTCTTTTTGCGTAGCATTAGGAAATTCTTGGGTTTCATTATCAATGCTTATGGAATCGAAACTAATCCCGAGAAGATTCAAGCAATTTGCAACATCCAAGCACCAAAGATCATCAAACAAGTACAGAGCCTAAATGGGAAGGCTGACGCCCTAAGTCGACCTATTTCCAGAGCTATCGATAAATGCATTCCTTTCTTTGACTTGATTAGAAGAGGGAAAAGGAATTTTGAATGGACATAGGATTGTAAAGACGCATTCCAGGCTTTGGTGAACCACTTAGAGAGACCTCCTATCTTGTCAAAGCCGAAGAATCATGAAGACTTGTATATCCACTTGGTCGTGTTGGTAAACGTTATAAGTGCACACTCCTTCGCAAAGAGAGTTGAATCTAGAGACTGGTCTATTATGTTAGCAAGCAATTAACAAGAGCTGAAAGGAATTACCCGAAGATAGATAAACTAGTGTACAGCTTGTTGATTGCTTCATGAAAGCTTCGCCCTATTTTCAGGCTCATCCTATCAATGTTACACTGACCAGCCATTACGACAGGTCCTATAGTGACCAGAGATGTTTGGGAGGTTACTCAAGTTGAATATCGAGATGAGCCAATTCGACATCACTTATCTTCCTTAAAGGGCTATATAGGGACAAGCACTGGTGGACTTTATAGCGGAATTCACTGCACAGGATGATAGCCCAAAGAGCAGTGGAACCCCTACCATACGGTGGAAGATGTATACGGATGGAGCATCCAACGATCGCTGTTTTGGACCTGGAATTGTGCTGGTAACTCTAGAAGATCGGTCAATTTTCTATGCTTTAAAGCTTGATTTCCCTACAATGAACAACGAAGCTGGGTATGAAGCTCTGATTGTTAGACTTAAACTTGCTAGAGAACTAGGGATAAAATCTCTTGAAATCTTTTGCAACTCACAATTAGTAGTATACCAAGTCAGGCGAGATTACCAAGCTAAAGGAAAATGACTCGCTTCATACCTTACCCAAGTCCAAGAGTTGTTGACTGACTTTGAGTATTACGACATCACACACATTCTTGGAGATTAGAATAAAGAGGCTGACTCATTGGAAAAGCTTGCTAGCACCGGGGATGCATAATGGATGGGCTTGGTTCCAGTCAAAGTACTAGATGCTTCGAGCATAAACCGGATGGAATTCGATTGGGTACTAGACACAGAGCCTGAGAAGGAGTCGTGGATGACTCCGATTAAAGACTATCTGCTGTAGGGACTTCTTCCTAAACGAAGGAATGAAAAACGACAAGTCCTTCGCAAAGCTTTACAATATATCATTCAGGAAGGAGTCATGTATAGAAAGGGTTTTTCCATTCCCCTGCGCCTGTGTATTGCTCATGATGAAATAAAATCAGTCCTAAAGGAAGTCCATGAAGGGGAATGTGGCGATCACACTGGGTACAAGCCATAGCAAAGAAAATACTCCGTTATAGGTATTATTGGCCGACTGTCAACCGAGATGATGCTGATTAGACTTGGCAATGTGACAAGTGCCAGATATACGCAAAAGTTTCGAGAGCTTCGCCGATGGAAATCACACAAATGGTCATCCCATGGCTATTTGCCATATGGGGCATAGATATTATCAGTTCCTTATCGATCTCTAAAGGTGGTGCAAGGTACGACATCGTCGCAGTTGATTACTTCACTAAATGGGTCGAAGCGAAATCTATAGCCACGATCATGACAAAGAAAGTAATCGATTTCATTGTCTAGAACATCATCTATCGTTTTCACCTTTCATAAACCATTGTAACTGAAAATGGGACTCAATTCGACAGAGCTGAATTCAAAGACTTCTGTCGTTGGCATCATATTGAAAAAAGATTTTCCATAGTCGTGCATCCTCAAGCAAATGGAAAACTTGAAGCTGTGAACAAAATTATAAAGTCTATCCCGAAGAAGCATTTGGAAGAGACTAGAGGCAAGTGGGTGGCTGAACTCCCAATAGCACTATAGGCTTACAGAACCACCCACAAGTTCGTGATTGACCATACTCCATTCACCCTTGCTTACGGCTTCGAAGCCATTATTCCTATTGAACTCCAAGTCCCTTCTCATCGAGTGACCTATTGTGATCCTAAAATGAATAGAGATCTCCTCTTGGAATCCCTAAACATTGTTGATGAGAAGCGCGAGGAAGATGATTTGAGGGCAGCTGTACATCGACACCGAGTCGCCCGATACTGCAACACTAAAGTCCAACCTAGAACCTTCGAAATCAGCGATCTCATCTTGAAACGGGTTTTTCTTGCCCCGTCGCACATGAATCCTACTTGGGAAGGACCATATTCCATTGAACAGAGGCTTAGAGAGGGAACTTTCAAGCCAGTAACTGTTGATAGCTTCACACTCCCAAGAGCGTGGAATAGCGGGCATTTATGATGCTATTTCACTTAGTTTATTCTTCTTCGTTTAGTTGTATTCAATTTTAGAATTTGCTTTAGCATTTGATTTTCCAGATATGGAATAAGACAAATTATGTCATTTCTTTCCATTTGGAAAATAAAGTTTAAAATTCCTTCATGTCTGTGATTGCTGTAGCATTACATGTTAGTAACGATACCCGACGAACTAATATTGACATGTCCGAGTAGGTTGCTAGAGTTTGGAGCTAGCCAATTACGTAAGTTCACGATTGAACTAAAAAAATGAACGTAGTCCGACAATTCATTTGATGATTCTCGTTCACAACCCGATGGACGGCGTACATAATGAGGAATGGATGTGACTCGACCATCCGATAACCAAGTTAATCCCATCATGTGATGGGGCGGATGTGAATCAAAAGCGATCGTGACACAACCGATCGCTCGTTAAGTCAAATCTTGGAAATTGGGGTAAATAAGTCATTCAATGAAAGTATGATCCGACTATTTTCCGAAATAACTCTAAGTCCCCAGAGTGTGGGCTAGAGTATAAACACGAGTTGGGTATGATTCGACCACCTGCCAACTAACTCCTATCCCCAGAGTGCGGATATGTGTATGAACAAATAAGATGAGTGCCGTTCAACCACTCACTATTCCATAAACTCCAATGTGAAACTGACATGAGCGGTATAAACTCGCTAAGGATGGAGATCGGCCATCCACTATTTAACTCCGCTAACCCAAGACTGGGGGCAAGAGTACGATCATTCAAACTGCCAAATCCGACGGCGTACACTGGGCTCTAGCCTTAGTGTTTGATACAACTAAAGGCCTTAACTACATAGGGGCCTTGAGTAAAAAGCTAATGGACAATTGTCCAAATTAACGAGCAATGAATTACAAGCACATTGAATAAAAAAGTAATAGCTCAAGTACTTAAACGAAGTTCACACAAGAGTTCAACAAAAGTAAAAGAACTTATTTACGTAAGCTTGCAAATTCAAGTACAAGTATTTACAGTAAAGGAATCAAAAAATGGGGGGCTAATCCCGTACAAATTAGGCCAAGGAAAAAAAGCCAAAAGACTTGGGAGCATGAGTGCATGCGAAGAATCACTTCCTCCTCGGCTTCCTTTTCTTCTTATTAGAATCAGTAAAGATTTCACTTGATCTTTCTCCACTCCTCTTTTCCTCTCTCTTCCCGCTTCCTTGGCCTTTAGTCAGAGTAGACTGGGTTGACCCAGTAGGTGCATCTTGAGTAGGTTCTGACTTAGGAGAGGAGGCCTCCACAGTTTCTCTAGGAAAAAAATGGAGATGGGATAAGGAATGATCTCCATTTTCTCCTGCTTGACTTTCGCTTCAGGAGCAATGTCCGCTTCAAGTTTCTATGCCATTTCCTACACAGAGGGACCAGACAAGGGTTGATAAGTTCTAATAATCACAATGTAGTCATTAGTGGGAATCTCTTGACGTGGATAACTTTCTTCCCTCAATAAAGCATCCACCAGGTGCTCATCGATCATAAAAGTTTCCTCTTCTGGGGCATTTTGGGATGTCTCCGAAGCCATGACAGTAACAAACTACATCGTTAGTACCTAACGTCCCGGTTGAGATTCTTTGGGAAGAGGTGGAGCCGCAGCCAGCAGGTCTAAAGCTGAGGAAACATAACTAATAGATTAGGTATATCGATGGGCGAGACTCCAGCTTGAGGACAGGTGAGTTTAAGGAAATACCTTCTCTAGATTGATCTCCCATGTGAGCCGGAGTGCCACCGAAACCTACTTCCATAATCAGGGAGAGCCTATTAGATGTAGCAATAAGCGGCTTCTCTGGATTGTAACTGGGCTCGATAGAAGGACTCACAGTGGTGTTAGGAATAGCTTGGGTCATCAGATTCTAGTCATCTCCAACATTGTGTGATATGGACCTAGAACCTTAATCGGCCTCATGTTGAGAAGATGCAGCATGCTCTTTTTGAAGTATAAGCTGGGTTTCGTGAAGAACTTTAGGTTCATCACCCAATAGAATTTCACCTTCCAGCCTCACCAAATCGATTTGTTCAGTGCCAAGAGCCTCCTTCTCCTCTTGAACGAGATGCTCCAAAGTGCATACAAAATGGTAAGGGTAGTCACCAGAGCCACTCCAAGTTTCTATACTTCAAGACATTGGCATTATGAACAATGAGCAGTGGATCCAATTCCTCCATAACCTCCTCCCAAACATTTTCTTTCGCGGCCTCCACTTCTCGTTTAACAAGGGCATCAATGTCTTTAGTCTTTTCAACAGCCGCGTCCCTTTCAATTCTGACGGTAACCAATTCCTCACAGGCGTCCTAACTGATTTTCTACGCTTCTTCTTTGTCTTTGGATTCATGCTCGAATTTAGTTTTATACTCAGTTGCGCGTCTTTGAGCCGTGTTCCTTTCTAGCACCAGTTTACGATTCCGATGATGAAGCGCTTCGACTTCGGCCAAGTGCCTGGCTTTCTCATCTTCAAGTGCCTAGATGGCAGTTTCTGCTTTTCCCTCAGTTTCTGACGTGAGTTCCTTAAAGATTCTAACTCATTACTTAGAGTTTCGATGATCAGCTTGTTCTGGGCCTCTTGGCATTTTAGTTTCTCAAGTTCTGCCGCTCTCTCCTAGGACACTTTGGAAATCATCTCCGCTTCTTTCATCCACTCATTATACTACTTGTGGATATCAGTCAAATAATCAATAGTCGTTTGCTAGACTTTTTTAGGAACTTTCTTAAAATTAGGTACAAAGAAAAATCCATCAAGACATATATTTGGAAAATCTAACTTAAGTTGGGCCATGCGAGCAGCGGCCTCGACTTGTTGAGCTTTGGTTATAACTTGGGTGTCAGAACTTGCTTTGCCCGACCTCTGTTGGTGAACATCATGACGCCAATGATCACTGGGTCGCTGAGGATAGGATGGAACAACAGACTGTAAAGAAACTAAAGTAGAACGGGGACCGCGGGAGGTGTCAATAGGAGGAAGATCATCGTGAGGATCTTGTTGCTTTTCAGAATTTTTAAGGGGAGGAGATCTAGATTGATATTTATCACAGCAGGACCTATCTCTGTCACCTTTATTTTGATAATCACGGTCCCGGTTGGAGAGATAGCTATGGTCATATTCACGACCACTGCCTTGACAATACAAGCCCGAGCGAGAACCAGGATTCTGGCGTGATATCTCCTGCAAAGACTGAAACATGTGCCTCATCCTCATCATTGTTTCTGCAACAAAAAAAAGAACGAATCAATTCTAAGTATTGAAGGACTTGGAATAGGAGCAATGCTTGCATAGATATTGTCGGATCCTTACTGATTTCTAAAGGTGGTGCGAAGTACTCCATTTTCGCAGATGATTACAATAGAGTCCAGTTGAGCATGGCATGGCCGTTTGGATGTAGTTGTGCTGATGCTAGCCTCATATGATTTAACATTTCTTAGATGAATGAGTTAAAGGGTAGGACACATCCTGCCCAACACATGAACTTGTTGCATGCAATGAACCCTTTAGGGGGGATACGAGCTCTATCATCCTGGGTCGAGACTCTCACGTCGTCAAATGAAATCCCGTGTATGGCATAGATTCTACGAAGTAAGGCTTTATTAATCTTCGAAGCCACAGAATCCTCCGGGTCTTCTAAAAGCGTAGCATCTTCTAGTGTGTCAGGAGCGGGTTTATCACTTCTACTGGAAGAACGGGAACGATAGAGAAGAGGTCGAATGATGGATAGGAACTTTCCGGTTGTTCTTCTTGATGATAAGGGAAAAATTCTATGGAAGCGGTTGCGGAGCTCGATTTGTCACTCATACTATTATGCTATAAAATCTGTTCAGAAGACATGGCAGCTAAATGCCCCGAGCATTTGGAACCCATGGCCACTAAACTCAGTAGATAATCATCATTAGAAACAATAACCTGTACCCCTAGTGCGGAGTGAGTGCTAGTATCATGTGGTGAAGTTCCATGCAAAGTAGTTATAAATAATAAAAAATTAAAGACAAAAATTGTGACAAGACTTCGGGATTCGACCAGAGTGACCACCATTGCTGATTGTCTCAACCAGTTTTCTACGTCGATAGGGAATGATTTAGCTTGAACCTCAGGATCGATTATCAGCGGTCTTAAGTTTGATTTTTATACTTAGAAATGTACGAGCTTCAAGAGAAATGTTCAAGGAATTTGTCTATGTCATAGTTCAAATGTCATGTATTTCCAAGTATGCAGTTCAAGTCATGTATGTTCACTCAAGTGTTCAAGGCCGAGGTCATCTCAAAGTCCAAGTTAATGTGATCAAATTTCATTTTAAAGTTCGTTGCTGACAACCGATCATTTCATTGAAGTATAGCCAATCATTCAATAACAATCGTCCATAACCAAATCAGATGTCGCGCCAAATTCGATTGTTCATATCATTCTCCATCCGATTGTTCACCATTCCTTCAACTGATCATTTAAACCAACCCTTCATCTGATTGTTCATACTCACTTCCACCGATTGTTAGTATATGATCGTTCCAACCATAAACCAAGATCCACACTTAGCTTCGATTCTCATCACCAAAGCATGCCATTGTTATACGATCGTTTAAGTAATGATCGGTTAAGTATTAGAAGCATTGTTCCACATTTAAAATGCTACTCCACTTAACAATGATCGGCCAAACACTTCCTTTTGACAACACATCCACTTCTGCATCTCCAAAAAGACCAGTATAACGAAAATGATCGTAGGAAAGCTTCATCTCCTCCAACCTTCATCGAATCTAAAATTTCCACCATTCTACTCTAATGTCAATGGACATAAACCCGAAGTCTCATCGTCAACAGCCAAGTTTGACTTACCTATACCAAAATTCAAAGGACGGAGTCGATTTGAAATCTATTGCTCACAAGATTTGGGCAGATGAAAATAACAATAAGGGGTTCAGTGAAAAGGATAATCGAGTGGAAGTTAAATGGTGGAGGAGCGGTCTTCGATTCAAGAGTTGGATCATTGTTGGAATGATGAGGAAGAGGGGGTGAGCGATCTATTGTCTTTTCAGTTCGAGTAGGGATGATGCAAAGTAAAGTGAAAAAGATAGGTGCGGTGAAGTAGAAGTATTTATATAAGAGAATAGGTCAATTTGTAGCCCAGAAGTAAGACAGATCGTTCCATTAAGGCAATATTGCGATCGTTTTATTACGATCATTTTAAAATGATCGGTATAAAACGATCTGATAATTTTCCTCAACAATGAACGATCGGATGCGATCGTTTTAAAAAACCTTAACAATGACCTATGAACGTGAAATCGTGACCGGGGGTCAGGTATAAACACGTATACATGGTAGTATACGTTTCAAAAATTCAGTTTTCGAAATCGACAGAAATTGAATTCTAACCTGAAATCAATTGGGGAAGGGTTTAAGCCACATTGCTAGAGCCTAATAATTTCTGGAGATGATACAAGATAATCATTAACAAACCGTAAACCAATATTTATACTATTTGAAATCGACCAATAGTTATGACAAACAGAAAGAGATGCGACTCTCCATAAAAAAGCAACTCTATGGGAGGATATCTACTGCTCAGTAAATCGAACAGAATCCTTTTCGATGACTCAAGTTTGCAATGATTCAAAGCACATCATGTTCGAACAAGACATACTTTAGGGGGCAAGTGTTATCCAGCCTTTTGGCCGGCTATATCTGGACCGTTCAGACGGAATATACTTTATTGTCATCAGAATCGATGCATCAGGTTAATGATCATGAAGTCCAGAGATCAGACAACTACAATGACATGAAGTAGTAGCAAAGTAGAAGCATGAAAGCTCACTACTCCATGAAGATGGATCAAGTACGATCCATATGCAACATTATGGGTCATATTGTATCGATCCCACAGCTCAATTCAATGATGATCGATCGATATCTCAAAATCTACAAATCCATTACACATGAAACTTTGTGAACATCAATAAATTGAAGAGAGGACCCCCAAGAAATGATCGCTTGACAAGATGAGCAACTAAGAATGATCGGTATACATTGATGACGAACGATCATATCGTTTCAGCTTCAACGATTCAACTCAATGAAGATTAATCAATATCTCACAAACGGAAAGTCGGAGTGACATCAAACTTTGGGAACATGGATTAGAGGCATGAGAGAGCTTGTGGAACGATCAAACCCTCTTTGGAGCAATCATGAATGATCAATACCGATCGTTCCAATGATCATATTTTCACTTACGGTCGTTTGTATGGGCCCCAACAGATTTTGAGAGTTTTCTGTTAAATTTTCAGTAAGATATTTCATCGTCTTCCCCTGTAAATACAAGCTTCTTTGTTCATTTAGAGAATCTTTACTCTACTTGTTGCTCTGGACTCCATTTTAATCAAGTGCAATTATCAATAATTCATTATAATCAGATTTAGATGTGACCAATAAAGTTTACTCTTCAAAGTGGTGTAGGCACGCAACGCCAAACCACTATAAATCATTGTGTTTCTGTTACTGCTTAGTTCTTATTACTTATTTACTTATCCTCTCCATTTAATTTTGATTATTCTTCATTATTTCTGTACTATTCCATTTTTGAATGTTTGTGCCCATTTTTGCTGCAAATAGAATGTATATATTAGTGCCTAATACATCGGGCTCCACTTCTATTTGCACCATAAAAAATATATAAATATTTATATTTACTGAATTTTAGTTGGAATCTGTTGGTGTGATGACAACTACAACTTTCTTTTTTTTCCAATGAAAATTATGAATACAAGTATTGACATACTACCTTGACAATAGACATGCACATGCCACACAATCTTCTACACAATAAGAAACAAAGAAAATTCTTAAAAATTATTAAAGTGTCATAAATTTTGACTGTATGCCTCGTTGTTTTGGATAATTAAGTTATATAATGGTTCATGCTTCTAAATATCCACATTAAAAAGTTTCTAAGAAGGTTTGTTTCCACTGAAAATACCAATTTATCTATTTAATATAATATAACTGACAAAGTAACATCACATAATTTTGTTCTCAACAAAGCAGGTTTAATCATAACTTATGTACTATAAAGGGATATGATACATGCAAAAACTTCCTTTAATGTAAAAACCAAAACATAAACTAAGGTAACATATAAGAATATAGTTAATAATGTGTACTGGCATACAAAGGATCGCCCATACACCAAATGCATAGCTATATATGTTTGAGAATTTGATATTTATTTGAAAACTAAATATGTGCAACAAATACATCTCGATTTTCTAGTCAAATGTGAATTTAGTTTACCAACTGCCTACTGCATTACTACCTCCTTTGCTTGCCTAACGTTTAAATTTGATGTGCCCATTTTCAAACACAAACCATGTTAAATGCAAGCTCGGTTGATGTTCATACTAAGATGCATTATATCCTAGATAAAAATTTCTACCAACAGTATGTCAGACTTGACCTAAGTTGTAAGTGAAGGTTAATCTAGGGGCTAAAAAAATAGGAGTGGATAGGAATGCATAGTTCGAATTTCTATTATGGTACAAACGTTTATCAAAACTTGATTCCTTGGATTATTAAATGAAATATGAAGACACTACCATTCTGCACTAATGTGAAATTTCAAGTTGTGAAATATGTAAAACTTACATTAAGGGAAATATTAAAAGAAGAAGATGATGAAGAAACTGGTTTAGTTCTTTTTCAAGCTTTTACTCTGTTTTGACCCATATCCTTATCACGAGGATGTGCACAATGCTTTATGATGAATGAAGCTAATGCATAATTAGTTTAAAGCTCATCTTTTATATTCTTTTCAATGGGTATGGATTAAAGGATATGCAAAAAAAGATAACTTTGAGAAATTGCTACTTCAAAGCATTTTACTATATGTTTGACCAGAGACCAAGATGGGTTGCTGTTTTGAATCAGATTCTGATTTTAAATGGATTTGAAGCAGTGAAATAGGCTCTATGAATTTAATAGTACCATTCAATGTTTTGAGAAAATAACCGCAAGTCAGACCGTAACGTCTCACAGTTTGAGGTTTTGAAGGTCGAACCGGTTGGACCGTTGGAACCATGCATTTTTTTAAAAACAATTTGTACATATAAAATGTAAAATACAGACCAAGTTGCTTAATGTATGATATTAACTCATGTCATAAAAAAGTATAACGTTTCATTTTTACATGTATAGCATATCTCATATATATAACATCTTCTAAACACATACAAATTGATAATAATACACATATAAAATAGTTGAAAACTATATATAAATAACAAAATAACATAAACTCAAATATTGCCATAATGATGCATATTGTAAGTAGCAAATAATATCACAATTCATAATCATTTTATCACTTTCACAAACGAATGTTCTCAAATCTAGTGATAGATTATTAATCAACAACATTATTCTTACAAGAAATCAAAGAAAGGGCAAAGAGTTAAAAAAATTCAATCAATGGTTTGTTACAATATTATAACAATGAATCAAACCGAAGGCACAAGACATAATGAACTAGCACCTTTTACTTATGCAATTTGAATTTGGATTTTATTAGATATTCATAATAAGTCGATTTGTTCCTTTCCCCTACGGTCCTCTAACAGCAAGCCCCTTGATTACTTAATTTAAATAAAGCATAAGCTTGCACTTGCAGCAGCTTAGGTTTGTCAGTTTCAACAAATAATTATACAAAAATTATAGCATACAACTCAAAGAAAATAAAAGTAAAAATTAAATTTACCTGCAAAGCTTCCAACTATCAACTCGAAAGGTCGATTTAGCATTTAGATCTGGAGGAAAGTTGCATGAGGAGGCAGCCAGCAACATGGTTTTAGGGTTTCTCGATTTGGGGGTAAAATAAAGAGAGCATGCGGCATGGTTTCAAGGTTCAGACAGCATTTTCTGCACCAAGGCGGCCTGATTCAGTTCCTGGTCATTGAGGTCCTCGGTCAACGGCTTCTCACGGGTGAACCGCGGTCCGGTTCAGTTTTCAAAACTATGGCACCATTAAAATATGTGGTGGAGTTCTTGAATAGATGTGCAAAAGCTAGAGTTGTGCTCATTCTTTGAAATATAGTACTTAGAGCTACAACAGATTCCGAGTTAATAAAGAAAATTACTATTGATTGTATTTACCCATTTCTTAGTTGAATTTGTAGAAGCAATAGTGTGACTATCAATGTAGCTCTCATGATAGCTTATTGGCTACTAGGGAGACATTGTTTAGTAGATATCTACCTCGTACTATTTATATCAACTTACATTATTTAACCTTTCACTTATACAAAACTTAACTATACATCTCCAGTTGAAAAATTCATCTTCAGTCATTTTCTAATTTTTTTTCTACCTGTCCGTGAGTTTGTAAACAACTCATAATATTCTCTTTACCAATATGTTTGCTGACTTGATAAACTATGTTAGCCAAAATTATTTTACATCATTGTCTCTATTTGTATACCATTATATCTTTAAGCCTATAATTTTAATTATACACATGAAGATTATTATTTTACTCATACTTTTAATTATTTAGTTATATTAAAGGGAAAATCATAATATATTTTTATCATATTATGAAATATTTTCTCGGTTGTGTATTGTGCAACTAGATAACCATTTTTTCCTTGGGTTGAATTATATTTTGCTATTCCAAGAAAAGTGGTTTATTGTTCAACAAAAATTTCATAGTTTTTTAAATTTAACTTCTTAATGTACCAATGTACATTTTTTAGTAAGTAAATAAGACCATTTGCCCATGTGCAAAGCATGGGTCTCAACCTATTATGCAGACTAAAATATATAAACAACTGAATACAATATGTAATTCAGATCTCCTAATAAACTTCTACCAAAAGACCAATCACTATTAAATATTCTAAACCTTGCTCTTAGTTTACTCATGAGATAATCCGATGGATGTAATAAAAAGAAATAAGAAAAACACAGATCAAACCATAGTTGGTGTGAGAGATTCTAGCGTGATGTAAATTAAAATATAGTACGAACATAATGGTAGGAGCTATATACAAGCATGCGACTCATGCCTCAACTTCCTTATCTCTTGCATAAAAAAACATTAGCACTATTCAATCAATGCATCGGGTAGCAGGGAAAAATGAGAAATTTAAGAAAAATAAAAATCACTAGATCATTTATAATGTTATCATGAATAATGTTGTTAACATTTGTTTTGATGTGAAAAGAGTTCCATATTTAAAAATTTCATTTCACATGGATTATTTTAAATCTAATTTGTAATGAATTTAATAATTGAACATCATACGTTCCATGTTTAGTTTGTATTAAATTTAATAATTTAAGAATATGCAATATATATATATATATATATATATATATATATATATATATATATATATAACTGTGTGTGTGTGTGTGTGTGAGAGCTAGGAACTTCAGCCCCCCTTATTTAGCACTATCACCCAGCCCCCTCATATGAGCCAAATGTTTATATTTAAATAATCCACCTTTCTCTCTCCTGTCACATGGGTGGATTATTTAAATATAAAGACATGGCCAATAATGGGGGCTCATGATGGTGCTAAATAAGGAGGTCGTGGATCCTAGCTCTATATATGTATGTACGTACGTATGTATATATGAGCCTATTTAGTTTATATTTATTTAATTTTTTTTATGTTTCTTTTAAATAAAATCAATCTTTTATTTAAATTTATAAAGTTTTATTTTATATAATTTGTATTATATTTTATATATGTGTATCATATACACATATGTGTGTGCATGCACGTGCAACATGATAATGTGTACATGATTTGACATGTTCGTGTGTAGATGCCAAGATTTACACTGCAACATACATGTTAGCCCATCGTGTATATAAATGGATTGTCTAAATGTATATATTTATATGCACATCAAAATATTTTATATATATATATATATATGTATATGCATGTATGTGTGTCTGTATGTCTGTAAATTGTAAAATAATAATTATATAATATTGCACATTATTGCTTGTATATTATTCACATAAAGCATTTATTAAAATACATATACAGAAATACATTAAATAAATAAGTAAAACTAAATTGTAAAATTGTTTTGAATATTATTTTGTAAATAATTTAGAATATTGATAATGTGAAATCTGAACTGAAATGTTTTTTTATATGTTTTAAATTGATTTAAATGTATATTACATATAGACATAAAACTAGTTATATATATATATATTCTTGATGCTTTCGACTAGTGGATTTTTTTTTCTCATTTAATTTTTGACTTTAAATAATTAAATAATTAAAAGATTATGATTAATTAATACAGTATGAAATAAATTGAAAAAAATTAAGATCATTTTCGAAACTATAATGTGTGTTTTATATTATATAAATTTTTCTAGAATTTTATATTATTAATAAACACACACACACATATATATATACATAAATTTTATTTATATAAAAAATTTTAAATTAAATAATACTATTGTATATATTATAAATATCCGAAAAGAATAAATTTTTTCTTTTTATTATTGCTGAAAGCTTTCTAACAAAACTAAATTTTGTAAAGTTTTAAAACATATATTATGTTGTTTTAATCTTTTAAATTAGATCTATATTTAAAAATCATATAATATATTATTATTTAATTTTTTTTTGTTTTTAGGCCAAAAGCATATGCAAGTATACATACATATATTTTATATATACAACCATCAATATACCAATTCGTGGTATTTTTAACAAAACAATATATGGAGCAATGATCATATAAATATTTATATATAATATTAAATTGGAAGAGTACCTTTCCCCAAAGCCGAAAGCTCGTACATTGAAATGAAGAAGTAAAATCCTTGAATCCAATTCCAACCCCAAAGTTGCTAGCCCCCGAATTGCCTTTCCATCGACGATTATTTTGATTTTAATTTATATTTAAATGCTTGAATATTTGAGGAAAGTAGCTAGTGTGGTATATTTTGGCCAGCAAAGGGATGATGGAGGCAGTAAAATGATCAAGAGAAAATGAGGACTAATACATTTATATAAAGGGGAGAGTAAAGAGCAAAAGTAGGATCAAGATCATTAATTTTCTCTTGTCCATTCTCTTATTTTTAAACAATAAAAACCACCCCAATAAGCCATCAAATGGCCAGCATATCTTGCTCCCATTATGGCCGAAAATATCAAGCCCCATATGGCCCTCAAATCCACCTCAAGTCCGAACAATATTTATTGCATTTATGTCCAATTTAAACGTGTATCGGTCTCGTATATCGAATAGTGGTTATATAACTATTATATGCACACTATTTAATGTTGTTCAATACACATCAAATAATTTTTTATAATTAATATTTCATAAATATTAATTTAATTAATTATAACAATTACAAATTGTTTGCACAAAAAATGGACAAACACCTCAAAATCGTATGATTTAGTAGATCTTATGTTGTTCTTAGTGGTTCGGGTGATTTATGCAAATATATGAAAAGCAGGGGCTAAACTGTAAAAAGACACGCAAATTTATAGTGGTTCAGCCAGAATGTGCCTACGTCCACTTTATATGTTATTTCTCTTCTCTTCTTTTGATTACAAGTACAAAGCTTTGATACAAGTAAAAGAAAGTTGTTTGAAAGTTATCTCCATGCTTGAGCTCTCCAAACTTCTCTGCCATTGTTGTACCCCTGCCCCTCTATTTAAAGAGTGAGGCTGGGAGCAAGGGTCTTGGATGTATACAGCTGCTGGTGGGCTTGGGCTGATGCAGTCTGGCCTGGCAACCTTGGTTCGGTATAGCTCTGGCCCAGTTGTAAGTAGACGGAGTTTGGTTCGGTAGGACTTCGGTAGGGCTTGGTCCGGTGGTGGGAAGAGATGGTCCTTGATTCAGCAGTGTTGGTCCGGAGGTGAAGTGATCCGGTAGTATTTGGTTCGGTGGTTGGTTGGATCGGTGGGGACATGGAGAGGAGTTGATTCGGCAGTGTTGGTTCGGCGTTGAGTTGGTGATATGGTTCGGTGGTGTTGGACCGGTAGTGGATGGATACGTGGTCCGGTAAGTTGGTGAGACATGGCCTCGGGGGTTTGACTCGGTGATGACGTTACACCGGTCGAAATACACCCAACACTTGCCCCCCAAAGCGGGGTATGGGCATGCACATGGCGTGCTTTGTTTGAGGTTGGTCATCCTCATCCGGTCCTGTATGCCGAACCAGTCGGTCCAGTTGTTCGCCTTCGGCTATAAGTAGGAGGCTAGGGCTTCCGATACTTCTTACCAAACAAGACAGCCGAGCATTGACTTCTTGCCGAATCAGGAGTTTCGCCAACGTGTTCAACCGAACCAAAACTTTAGCCGAACCAAGGTGCTTTGCCGAACCAAAGCTTTAGCCGAACCAAGGTGCTTTGCCGAACTAAAGTGTTAGCCGAACCAAAGTGTTTCTTTTCACCGAATCAGGTATTGATCCTCTCCTTTTTTGCTGAATGGCTTTTCACCGAATGGACTTGGGGACTCCGAGTGCCGAATGAAATCATATTCTTGTTTATATCCTCTATTCTAACAACGTGCTTTTCTGTGTTTGTAGATAAATGTCTCGCAAAGCAGAAACTCGATCAGACAAAAAGAAATCCAAGGGCGAAGGAGAGTCTTCCGCCGTGCCCCCAGCTCAGCCAGGACTGGAGCGTCATGGACCTGCCCCGAGGTCACTGGTGGATGGGTACGGCCCTCAGGAGCTTCTAAATTCTCCTCCCGATTGCTTTCCTAGCTCTCTCAAAGAAGAGCAGCTTGATGTCATCTCCCGTTCTTTCGGAATTGATAGGGCGCGCATGCTGTTGCCAGGGAGAGAAGTTATGCCATATGACCCTCCCGACGGGTATTTTGCCTACAGTAGATACCACTGCATATGTGGTGCCATCCCACCTCTTAATGCTTGGGTAGTCAGCTTTCTTACATATCTAAAGGTGGCCCCATTCCAGCTTCAACCCAACTCCTATACTATACTGGTGAGCCTCTTCGTCATCTTTCAGAGGAAGTATGGGTGTGCTCCTTCCAACCGGGAGATCCGATACTTATATAATCTGAGGGGCTATAAGAAGGGGTCCCCATACATCAGCTTGGAGTCAGCTGTAACCTTCAAGCCGGTCTTGGATCTGTATTCTAAGTACAGCATGTTCAAGAAGGAGTGGTTCTTCATCAGGGATGATTCGGTTTCTATTCGGCGTTTCACCTTTGGATGTAAGTCGACGCTTTATTTATAATTTCCATTCTGGTTGCGATTCTTCTTCTCATACGTTTTCATTTTTTGCTAGCGACAGGTGGCTTTGCGGTTGTGGAGACTGATCGCCTGGTTCAGATGGCGGCTGAGATAGAAGCTATCCCCGGGAGAGACAGATCAGCTGCTTACCTGATCAGAAATGCGACCCTTCTGGAGTATAATTTGATCCTTCCACAGTAGTCAGTAGTCAAACAGAGGGAAACGGCGGAGGAGAGAGCGGCTGCTCAAGCTAAGGGAGGTGTCACCGTAGAGAGTGGCAAGAGGAAACCTTTCACAAAACCTCCAGTTGTTGGAGGCAAGAAGCTTAAGAAGTCGGACGGTCCTTCCCCTAGCACTTGTCCAATTACTCCGGGGAAGGAAGATGTGGAGGAGGAGAGAGGTGAGGGTGGAGATGACCGGGAAGGTGGTGACGGTGGTGATGGCATCGGGGCCTTGCTTCCTGGGCAAGTAGGCGAGATTCAGGAGTGGACGGATGATGCATTCCGCCAAGCTTTCGAGGGGCTGGACGGGGAACCGGCTTCGGTAGAGAAATCCGGGAGAGCTGACACGGCCGGGACCGGTGCAAGCGTGTCTTCCCAGACTATTCCAGCCAAGGTGGCTCCGACGACTCAAGGTGAAATTTTGACTTCTACAGGCTCCATTTATGATAGGGACTTAGGAATATTTTATGGTCCGCTCCCGTCCTGGAATGAAATCCAGGACTTATTGCAATGTCCTACTCCTCCCCAGGGTTTGTATAACAGATGTGTTTCCTTTCTTCTTTTAAGTTTTAATTTAACGCGTTCTTAAATTATGGACCAATGTAAGCTTGTGACACTTGTCCTTTATCCCAGGAGTGAGCGAGGTGTCCAAGACTTCATATGTTCATCACCGCCTCGAACAGTACAAGCTTCTCAGAGCTTTCTCCCAACCCAAGCCTCTGACTGGTCGTCCCGGAGATGTAGTAGGTTACCGCCCTCTTCTTGGGGTTATTGAAGAGGATGCTCGGAAGAGGAGGAGGAGTCGCTCTTTGCTTGAATCTTCACCCAGTCCTCAGGCCCCAACTCATCCTTCTCAGGACACCACCGAGGAGCACTTCATACCTTCTCTGCATCCGTCCGAACATCCTACTGTCATCCCGATAGAACACCCTGGTTCAGTTCGCAACCCGTTTGCCGGCCACCCGGATCTGGATCCGAGTTCTCAGGATATTTTATTTGATGAGGCCACCAGTGAGCATCTTCTTCCCCGTAATCCCATGGTACGGGTGCTCGATAAGGCTAAGTCCTTAGATCTCGATTTACTTACTACTCGGATAGTTACCATGGGAGACGAGGCCAAGGCTAATATTGACCGGGTGGCGGAGGAGACCAGGAAGCTGATGGGGCATCATGCCCGGCTGGTTAAGGCTAGAGAGGAGATTGGGAGTGCCAACATCCGACTATGATTGATGGTTTCGGACTAGGCCAAACAGCTTGCTGATCAGGCCATTCAGATTTCTCAGCATGAGGCTGCCTCCAGGCGGTTGAGGAAGACTATGGAGGAGGCTGGTAAGGCGGAATTGCGGAAGATGGAGGCTGCCTGCAAGGAGCGGATAGATATGGCCATCTCGACAGTGGACGAGGTTCAAAGGGCGGATCTTGAGCAGGTAGAGGAGCTGTCGGGGAGGCTTGAAGCCGTAGAGCTTGCTCAGGTCAGGCTAAAGGAGGAGATGGAGGCGATGAGGAGGTCCCTTCAGGCTGACTGCTCGCGATACCGACTGGAGAGAGGGATGCTGCCGTTGCAAGGCTATCGGTCTCTAAGGCTCGTATGAGGGAGTTTGAGGAAAATGAGGGGATGATGGACGATATGCTGCAGGATATGTACTTTCGCATTTGGAAGCAGGGCAGCTTATCTTGGATGGACGACTACCCTCGGGTTATGGCTAGGATTTACCTCAGGGCTTTAGAGGAGGCCAAGGCTGAGGCAGATAAGGAGGGTGGAGCGGCCTTTAGGATGGATGCGGTTACCGCTCAGTTCACCAAGGAGGAGAAGATAGCGGTGAAGGAGGGGATGCGGTTGTTTGCGGTCGAGGAGGCAGGTATGGAAGTAGGGGATGACGACCAAGACGATCAAGGGGAAGTTGTTGGTAACCTCTTTTTCATTAGTTTCTTCTTTCGTTACCTCTGTTGCTTATCACTAATGATTTCTCTTCTTGCTTGATCGGACAGGCGGGCAACAGGACAAGGATAAGACTCCGACGCAGCCGACCCCTTGATCAGACCTGGAAAGTTCTTTTTGTGGACTTGACATGGCTGCATATGTTAGTCTTAAAACAGTAAAGTAACTCTTAGGTGGTAATTTTTTTCACTTGTAATAAATAGCTCTATTCTTGACGTGTAATTCTTTAACTTAACTGATTTTGTCGTCTTTTGACTGTTTATGTTGTATGAGAAATATAGCTATGCATATTCTTGTAATCAAATTGTGCTTGATGTCAGGTTCTTGTTTAAAACATAATTTCATGACTTGTAATGTTATCATGAGGTGCGAATAAATCATAGTCATGTGTTTTTATATATGAAAGAAGGAAATACCACCCTTTATATCTTGCTTGCAGATGGCAGCTTTGGATATTCTGCGTGGCCGAGTAAGGGATGCGGTCCAGTATCTTGTCGTGAGCATCTGCCTCCATTAGTGAATGTCTCCTGCTCTGTGTCCTGTACTTTAGGGATTGTTACAGAGGATAGGAGAAAAGTTGCTTAAGTAAAATCGAAATATGTGAAAAAGTAAAACTTCCAATCACGGAAGGCCTTCGATGTGCTTAAGTTCGTGGCAAACGGGCTTTGTAGTCACTTTCCCTAGCTGTGGGTCTTGGAGACACTTATCACCCATCTTACGCCTCCGCGGGGAGTTAATTCTTTTTTACCACAGCCACACTTAAGACACATCGGAGCCGAGATCGCGCACAGTAACTACCTAGGCCATTATGGCCCATAATCGTGGGTATTATTCGATTTACTGTGGCTGGCTAGCGTGGGTGCCGATCGTCAACCATGAACTGCCCCTGGCTGGCCACACCTTATGTTGGGGCTTATAATCGGTTCACAGTTGCCGGCGAGCCGAATGCCGTAATGAGCTGCCTCGGCTATAGTCGGCCTTCTCGGTGGCTTATAATCGGCTCATTACAGTTGGCTTTAAGGGCCGTCGCGAGCAATGAGTTAACCCGCAGCAGAGGGATGCCGGAGCAAAAGTATCTCATTGGCGAGGGCATAGATTCGCATAGTACCTGTTAGGTCTTGTCCAGGTGAAGTTGCGCTGTGGAGTGCTTTGGGTGGAAATGCTATACGCATAGGATTTTGTTCAACAGAAAAGGATAAAGTTAACAAGTAGCCAAGATATAAAGGAACAAGTTAAAAAAGAGACAAGGTTTTTAAAGTGGTTCGGCATGAAAAGGCCTACATCCACTGATTCTCTTTGTTAATTCACTTCATATGGGCAGTACAAGTTAAGAAAAGTATCGACGGAGGTGTTGGATGTTCCATGCCCTCTGGAACACCTCTTCGTCCACTGTTGACAGAATATAAGCTCCATTGTGGAGATCTTTATGAATTACATATGGTCCATCCCAGATTGGATCTAGTGCTCCGGGGCGAGGGAAGATTCGCTTAAGGACAAGATCCCCTTCTTGTAAGGTACGATGCTTGACTTTGGAGTTGTATTGTGCCGCCACTTTTTGCTTGTGGGCTGCTGCTTTAAGGACTGCATCATTTCTTCTCTCCTTAACTAGATCCAAAGACATGTGAAGGAGTTCTTCGTTCTCTTCTGGGTTATAGTGGATCCTACGGTGGGAAGGCACAATGGTTTCAACTGGAAGCATAGCCTCCGATCCGTATGCCAAAGAGAAAGGAGTATGCCCCGTTGATGTTCTGAAAGACGTGCGATAGGCCCATAGTGTCGTAGGGAGTTCGTCCACCCAAGCGCCCTTTGACTTTTCAAGTTTCTTTTTGATTAGAGTTTTCAGAATTTTGTTGACAGCTTCGACTTGTCCATTTGCCTGGGGATACGCTACGGATGAGAAGCTTTTGTGAATTCCATGCTCTTGGCACCAGTTGGCGAATTCCTCGCTGTCAAACTGAAGTCCATTGTCTGATATGATTTTTAGTGGGACTCCATACCTGCACAGAACATTTTTGATCAAGAAGTTAATAACTTTTGCTGAAGATACTTTATTTAGAGGTTCCGCTTCCACCCATTTGGTGAAATAGTCGACTGCCACTATAGCATATTTGGCTCCGCCTCGGCCCATTGGTAGTTCGCCGATTAAGTCAATTCCCCATATTTTGAAGGGCCAAGGGCTGGTCATTTGAGTAATCTCAGTTGTTGGTAGCCGCGGAATCTTAGCAAACTTCTGGCATCTGTCACACTTTTTGACGAAATCTAAGGCGTCCTTGCTTAAGGTGGGCCAGAAATATCCATATCGGAGTATCTTTTTTGCTAATGTTTGCCCTCCGGTATGATCTCCACAGCTTCCCCGGTGAATGTTGGATAAGATTTCCTTTGCTTCCCTCCCAGCGACACACCTTAATAATGGGTTAGAGAATCCACGCCGATAGAGGATGTCTTCTTGTATTGTGTAGTGGGAAGCTTTCCTCAAGATTTTCTTGACTTCGTTACGCCCGTTGGGTAGTGTGCCGCTTTGTAGGTAGTCTCAGATGGGAGTCATCCAAGTTGCTTCTTCGGTTGCAGCTATCAAATTCACTTGCTCAAAACTTGGGGTCAGTTGCTTTGAAATGGTTACTGATCCGAAGATGGCGATGTTTCCCATACTCGCTTGCTTTGCCAATTCATCGGCCTCTTGGTTCTCTTCTCGAGGGATGTGTTTGACTAAGTAGTGGTCCAATCGGCTGAGGAGTAACTTGGTCTTCTTCAAATATGCTATGAGTCGTTCTTCTCGAGCTTGGAATTCTCCTAGTATTTGATTAACAATAAGCTGAGAATCGCTATGAAGACACAAAGAATTGGCTCCAATTTCTATGGCAAGTTCTAATCCTGCTATCACTGCCTCATATTCTACATCGTTGTTGGTGGCAGCAAACTCCAACCTTATAGCATAGTGCAGCTTATTTCCCCTGGGAGTGATTATTACCACACCTGCCCCCGAGCCTTGTTCATTTGATGCACCATCCACAAAGAGATTCCACTTGATGTCTTCTGCCATTTCCAATTGCTCCTTATCTTCGTTGGTAGTGAATTCTGCAATGAAATCAGCCATGGCTTGTCCCTTGATGGCGGTGCGAGGGTGATAGGTGATATCATATTGACTTAGTTCAATGCACCATTTAAGTAGTCGCCCAGAAGTGTCGGGACGATGGAGTACCTGCCTCAGTGGCTGATCGGTCAGAACTTTGATGGAATGGGACTGGAAGTAGTGACGCAGTTTCCGTGATGTGATTAGTAAACAGTATGCTAGTTTCTCAAGTTTAGGATATCTAACTTCTGCCCCCGTAAACCTTTTACTAACGAAGTAAACTGGCCGCTGCGTGCGGTTGTCTTCTCTTACCAAGGCAGCGCTCAGGGCGTGAGATGACACAGCAAGGTATAGGGATAACTCTTCGCCTTCGCTTGGAGTCGAGAGTACCGGTGGTTTTTGGAGGTGTTCGATTAAGTTAAGGAAAGCGGTTAAGCATTCGTCAGTCCATTCGAACTTTCCTTTGTCTTTCTTTAGAGCTTCGAAAAAGGGGACGCACTTGTCCGTTGCTTTAGAGATGAATCGGCTTAGGGCGGCCACTTTTCCATTCAGGCTTTGCATTTCCTTTCGAGTGGAAGGTATCTTGATATCCCTTAGCGCTCGGACTTGTTCAGGGTTTGCTTCGATCCCTCTGGCATGGACAATGAATCCCAAGAACTTTCCTGATGATACTCCGAATGAGCATTTCAGAGGATTCAACTTCATTCCATACCGGCGAAGTACTTGAAACATCTCGCCTAGGTGGCTTACGTGATCGCCGGCTTTCCTTGATTTTATCAGCATGTCATCCACGTATACTTCCATATTTTGCCCTATTAGCCCTGCAAACATCTTGTTGACGAGGCGTTGGTAGGTGGCTCCTGCATTTTTAAGTCCGAAAGGCATTACCTTATAGTAGTATAAACCCCGGTCGGTGATGAAACTAGTGTGGTCTTGGTCGGGAGCATGCATAGGAATTTGGTTATATCCTGAGTATGCGTCCATAAAAGATAAGAGTTCGTGCCCGGCTGTGCTGTCTACAAGTTGGTCGATTCGGGGAAGTGGGAAGCAATCCTTTGGGCAGGCGTCATTTAGGTTGGAAAAGTCAATGCATGTTCGCCACTTCCCATTAGCCTTCTTTACCAGCACCGGGTTGGCGATCCATTCCGGGTAGATGGCTTCTCGTATGAAGTCATTGGCGAGCAGATTCTTTACTTCTTCACTGAGGGCTGCTGATCGCTCTGCCCCCATGCTTCTCTTTCTTTGTTTTACGGGCGTCTTGGTAGGATCAATGTTTAGTATGTGGCACGCTACGTCGGGGGAGATTTCGGTCATGTTAGCGTGTGACCATGCGAATACATACAAGTTGTGGCGGAGAAAGTCGATGAGTTGCTCCTTCAACTCTGCTTTTAGTTGGGACCCAATTTTTAATAGTCTACTTGAGTCGTGCTTGTCTACAGATACAAATTCCATAGCCTCTGCAGGCTCGGCGGTGGCCTCCTCCTCTTTGTCCCTAGGGTCTAATTCATTGAAAGGGTCGCTGGTATATCGAAGAGGAGGGGCTTTCTTTAGTTGCTATGCTTCTAGACTTTTCGTGCAGAGGGCAACCTCTACACCCTTCCCTTTATCCTTCCTGTGGTTGTTGCGAAGTTTAGTCACATAGCAGTCTCGAGCAACGTCCTGGTCTCCTTCTAGTTCCCCTACTCCATTGTCCGTTGGAAATTTCATCTTTAGGCACAATGGGGCTAGGACAATTTGGAAGTCAGACAAGGCTGGCCTTCCTAAGAAGGCGTTGTAGGCCGAGTGGTTTTCTATTAGCACAAACTTTTGTCTCCGTACAACGGAGCGGGGATGGCTTCCAATTTCAACAAAGAGGTCTAGTTGCCCGAGGGGCATCTTCACATCTCCAGTGAAACCGTGTAGTGGTTTATCGCAGGGAGATACATCCTTCATTGATAGTTTCATTTTGTCGAATTCATGTTTGAACAGGATATTTACTGAGCTTCCAGTGTCTACTAGAATTCGATGAACTTCGGCGGGACCAAGCCGGGCAGAGATAACCATGGGATCCATGTGAGGGTATTGCCTTCCTTCTAGGTCACGCTTACCGAATGTGATGTCATCACTTTCTTTCCGCTTCGGGTGGCGCTCTTCTATAACCGAATTGACACAGTCTTTATTGTCTCTAAGCGACTTTCCATATCTTTCCATCTCTATCCAGCTTTTGTCTGCGATGTGCGGTCCTCCCGAGATGGTATGGACCACTATCTTCTCTTGACCAGAGCTGCTAGTGTTGCGGTTTCCTCTACCGCTCTCCGGTGAGGGTAGCCTTGGGTTCTCATTGGCAGGAGCTGGAGTCCTGCCCTGACCTTTTACATAGCGTTCCAGTTTCTTCCTTCTGATGTGTTCCTCAATCAAGTCCTGGAGATGATGGCATTCATTGGTATCATGCCCATGAGATTCGTGGAAGCGGCAGAACTTTCCAGACTTCTACGTGTTATCTGATTCCTTCTTCTATGGTGGGCGTTTGTATCTAACTTCGCCCTGGGTGGCAAGGAAAATATTTTCGACGGTCTCGTTCAAAGGAGTGTAAGTGTCGAATCTCGGTCCTGGCCGATATAGGCGCTTTTCTCCCTTCTTGCCCCCAGCATTATCTCTGGAATCATTTCTTCGAACGTCCCTTGCCACAGCAGGGGCGTTGTTGTGAGTTGCCTTATTTTGCTGTCCTGACTGCCCCTCAACGGCAGCATCCTCAAGCCTCATATACTTCCCGGCTTCATGGAAGAAATCGGGTAAAGTAGCTGGTTTCTCTTTTGTCAACCTTCTAGCAAATTTAGTGCCCGGATGCACACCACTACAGAGGGCCATTAGGATAAGCTTCTCATCGGCATCTTGGACTGCGGCCGCTGCGGCATTGAATCGGATCAGGTATTGCTGCAGTTTCTCTCCGGGTTTCTGTTTGATGCGGGATAAGGAATAAGCGTCCTTAGGTTGTTCCACATGAATGCGGAACTGACTGATAAACTTTTCTTTCAACATTTCCCACGAGTCGATGGATCCCTGGGGTAAATGACAGAACCAGGAGGTAGCGAGATCTGCTAAGAATAGTGGAAAGCATTTGCACAGTACTCCCTCTATTGCTCCACTCATGAGCATGTGTTGGGTGTATCTCTATAAGTGTACAACGGGGTCGGAGGTTCCTTTGTAAGGTTCCATTGTTGGCATCTTCCATTCTCGGGGGGTGATAGCAACTTCGATATTACGGGCGAAAGGGCTGGTTACTCTAGCGCCTATCCCTCGATCCCTTTGCTCTCGCTGGACGCACTCTCTGAATAAACGTGCCATTCTTTCATCAGAATTTGGAGCAGATAGAAACGAGTTTGGTTCTGTTCTGTGAGATTGATTCCGTCCAGATGATTTGTAAGGATGGTATCGTCTGTCATTCCTCATATTCTCCGGTGGCCGCCTTTGGTCTTCTGGGAGCATGCTAGGGTCAGCCAAAGTTGGCCCTTGCCTTGATCTTCCCCTGCTGGGTTCCGATCTAAGCACTTCCTCGGGTCCAACTTCGGGCTGGACTCTAGCTCGGCCCCGTTCACTGGCATTTCCGTGGTTAGGCAGTATGACAGGCTCAACTACAGTTGACCTCCGCCCGGTACCTCCCTCGTGGGGTTTGGTTCCAAGCGTTTCTTCAGGCCTAACTTCGGGCTGTGCTCGATCTTGGCTCCTACCATGGCTGCTTCTACCGTTAGCTCCTTCAAAGAAGGAAGATCTTTGTTGTCTCTGAGATCCTCCAGACTAGGACTCGCCCCATGATTCAGTGTTGCGGTTGGATTCTTCAGCATCCCTTAAGCGTGACATGAGATGGTCCACCAAGGCTTCCTGCTGGGACGTGAAGCGGTTAGTTACTTCAACCACAACCCGGTCTAGATCTGCCCTAGTAATTGCTGCGGGCTGTTCTGTGGTAGGAGTGGTCAGATTAGCCTGTCCTTCATTCGGTACTGCTGCTGGAGGAGGACGATTTACTTGGTCCGTGACCGCTGGATCTGGAAGACTGCTGGAAGCGATATTTTTTCCTTTGTTAACATCTTTTTTCTGCTTGGGAGGCATATTTTCCAAACGATGGATGACGCTGTTAGGAAAAAGGTTAAGTGGAAGAAGCTGAAGCTTCGAGCTTCTAGTTCTCAGTGAAAGCACCAAAAATGTTTGCACAAAAAATGGAAAAACACCTCAAAATCGTATGATTTAGTAGATCTTATGTTGTTCTTAGTGGTTCGGGTGATTTATGCAAATATATGAAAAGCAGGGGCTAAACTGTAAAAAGACACGCAAATTTATAATGGTTCAGCCAGAATGTGCCTACGTCCACTTTATATGTTATTTCTCTTCTCTTCTTTTGATTACAAGTACAAAGCTTTGATACAAGTAAAAGAAAGTTATTTGAAAGTTATCTCCGTGCTTGAGCTCTCCAAACTTCTCTGCCATTGTTGTACCCCTGCCCCTCTATTTATAGAGTGAGGCTTGGAGCAAGGGTCTTGGATGTATACAGCTGCTGGTGGGCTTGGGCTGATGCAGTCTGGCCTGGCAACCTTGGTTCGGTATAGCTCTGGCCCAGTTGTAAGTAGACGGAGTTTGGTTCGGTAGGACTTCGGTAGGTCTTGGTCCAGTGGTGGGAGGAGATGGTCCTTGATTCGGCAGTGTTGGTCCGGAGGTGAAGTGATCCGGTAGTATTTGGTTCGGTGGTTGGTTGGATCGGTGGGGACGTGTAGAGGAGTTGATTCGGCAGTGTTGGTTCGGCGTTGAGTTGGTGATATGGTTCGGTGGTGTTGGACCGGTAGTGGATGGATACGTGGTCCGGTAAGTTGGTGAGACATGGCCTCGGGGGTTTGACTCGGTGATGACGTTACACCGGTCGAAATACACCCAACACAAATTAATTAAATAGGGAAAAAAACGAGTATTCACCTTTTCGGTTGTGCGACTCTTAGGTGTAAATTTGGTCAGCGTTTAGTATTGAACAATTCGAATATTAACGTTCACACTTCGCTTAGCAGGTGGTGTGACATTATAGCTAATCTTATCGCTCACTTGGTATTTGCACCAAAATGTGGTATAAACACCCAACGAGTGTAGTAGAAAAAAGAGTGAAGAAAGTAAAAAACAAGAAATAACAAGACACAAAAGTTTTACTGTGGTTCTACTAATCGTTTCCTACGTCCACTTAGCTTTGTTGTTCATTTATTGGCTGTTTACAAATGCTGTTCTTATATATTGGTAATGATCCTCGGGAATACAAGAGATTATAGAGAAAATTGTTAAGGGAGCAAAATGATCCCCCAAATGATGCCTCTCATCGTCTATTTATAGCCAAGGGTTGCCAAAATTTGCTCATCCACGATCACACCTACGTTTCCTACTCCCACTATCAGAGGAAGTTGCTCGAAGAAGGATGTGGCCACACCATCAATTTCCATGGATCAGTACCGATCCATGGACATAGATCGATATCGATTTAGGAACTTGCCTTTTGGATGTTGACTTCCTTCTTACGAATGCTTGTTGACTTTTATCTTGGTCCTTAGAATTTAGTTGCATGAGTGTAAGCATGAAGATCGAATACCTTGGTTTGAATATTGGTTGATAACATCCGGTTCTTCCATCGATCATTTGAGTTGCACCTTGCTAGTGAACCATCACCTAATTTCTTGTTTTGAGTTGACGAATGTCTTAGCATTGCACGCCATAATAATCAAAGTAATTTGGAGCAACTATCATGGATCGGTATCAACCCACGGTCATGGATTGCTACTGATCCATGACTTCGATCGATACTCGATCATTGGACTTCACAGTTGGGGTTTCTTGGTGTATTGGCTATGTTGGGAGCCTTTGATGTGCTCTAGGCTTTGTCTATCATTTCTACTCAATATCCGAGTTTGATAGTTATTGTTCTGGATTCATGCTAGGTAATCTATTGGTTTAATCAATCGAGTTCATCAAATACGACATGTCTACAAGATTTGATAACATTTCCCCATAAGGCACACCTTGCAAATGGAAGGTGTGCTATTCTCAAGAATAATATCGAAGCCGATGAAACATTAGCGGTTGAATTTTTTGGACACTGATCGACCAAGCTATGGTAAATCATCCGGTTCCTTCGGATCCACCTATAAATCAAAGGTCGCTTCAAACCATTATAGCTAAGGACTCAAGTCCTTGCTTGAGTGTTAGTCACAACAATCATTCCATGTTCTCCAGAATTGTTATTTCACACATACATCATGAATCAGAATTGTCCCGTGTTCATCCGGGATTTAGCAACCTCGTATCAACATCAGTGGCTCAATTCGATGATCGCCATCGAATTGTTTCAAGGTCGATTGGTGTTCGAAACCGAAGTTTAGTTTTCAGGATCTCTTGGCCATGTATTCAATGACCAATTCAATTCATGATCACTCAGATTATTAATCAAATCTTTGATCTTTCTGGTCCGCAAGTCCATTGTCGATCTCTCTAGATCATTCTTCGATCTCTCTGGATCATTCCTTGATCTCATCGAATCGCTAATCCAAGCATCAATCTCTCAGGATTGTCAACTCAATCATCGAACTCTCTGGATCATAGTTTGATAATTGATCCCTTGGATCATTATTTTAGTCCATAATATCTCTAGTGATTTAGCATCCAATCAAAGGTTCGATCTTTCCATATCGTTTGACATACAGTCTAGGGTTCGATCTCTTCGAATCCTTACTGAGTCCAATCCGCTCACTCTCCGACGAGGGGACCCAACGATCAAGTAAGTCCATTCGCTAGCTATCTGGTGAGGGTTCTTATCTTTGCATAAGCCCAATCCACCTGCTCTCTGAACAGGGGGCTTGCACCTTGTGGTCATCACCTTGTTTCTCCGAACAAGACTACCACGATCAATACCCATCATTACATTCAAGTGGTTTTCAAAATCAAGATTCATAGAAATTAAGTTTCAACACCTATCACAACATTCATTCAGACACTACAGCATAACATCCAGCTCTAGAGCTTGCCTAGAGACCGATCGAGATCGCGTACTTGAGTAAGTGGTTTGACTGTAATGCCATATTATTTATTGAGAACAGAAAGCAAAGTATGGGAATCGAACCTCACTCCCTGCCATCCTAATCATGGGATAACCATCCTCGACCCAGCCCTAAGGCCGCTTCGATTCACTACAGATGATGGTTGCTCTTGCTGCATATTGCAGCTTAGCTCCTTACGTACTATTATAGTCGGTTGTTCCTAACCTACTTCTCAATCAAATCATGGAGATGTTTACAATCATTTGTCTCATGCCAACCCATGTAATGACCCTAATTTTGACTAACATTATTTAGGACATTTAATTAGATTAATAAAATAAAATAATGTAGATGGTTAAGGGATTGAGATTTGTTAATCAATAAGGAGGACTGTGCCTTAATTAATGTATAAACAAAAGAGAATTAAAAAGAAGTAAGTAAGAGGAATATGATAAGGGAAAAAATAGGAATAGTCTTCATTCTTATACCCCTAAACCCTTCTTATCTTCATTTCTTACTCATTTCAACATTCACAAATAAAACCAAAACATTTATAAGCTCGATCGGCCACCATTAAGAGAAATCAAAAGGAAGATAAGCTAGGAAATAAGTTGAAAGCATGAATGGATTAATCAAAGGACAAATCTAAACCTTCTTAACACCAAGCAAAGGTGAATAATTGATTTACATCTCACTTTTGTTGAAAATTTCAGTTTCAAGATTTGACCCGAATTAATTTTGCAAAGAATATGCCACGTTATGTTGTTTGAATGAATATATAGTTAGTTAGTGATTTATGATGTTTCATATAAAATTTATGATAAATTTTAGATTGGCAAACCTATTAAACGACATCCAAATGACTTGCACTTTTT
Organism: Allium fistulosum; assembly: GCA_030737815.1. Lineage (NCBI taxonomy): Eukaryota > Viridiplantae > Streptophyta > Magnoliopsida > Asparagales > Amaryllidaceae > Allium > Allium fistulosum. Next base: position 171,351,447 of record CM060907.1, read on the forward strand.
ATATATGGTCGAAAACATTATTTTAGGAGTGGGTTTCAAGTTTTATAATTTTCCAAGTTATTGTGGAACTATTATGAATTTTCTATGAAAGAAAATAGTTTAAATTGGGTTTAAATTATTTAAGGTAATTATATATTGATTTCGGTTCTTAGATTTAAATATGTTATAAAATATATTAAAAGTGAATTACGGTGATTATTGGGAAATTTTCCAAAGTATTTTACTATGATAATAAAATTATTTAAGCTAAGGAACTTAAATGTTTTATATGTTTTCAAGGAGAAAGGCTTATTTGTTAGACGTTTTTAATTGATAATTTCTGAATTCGGCAGCACTTTTAGAAAAATATTTTTGATAAAGAAATGGCAACCAATTACATTTTGACAAATAAGGCAAGTTAGGTAAAAAGAAATTTCTTTTAAAGGCTAAAAATCAATTTTTCTTGGATTTACTACTTCGCCACTTCCATATACTAGCTTTCGACACCATACCTCCGCTAGAGAACCCATTTGAAACCAAAGCACATGGTATCAAACAATTGATACGTAGTGCATTAGAGAAAGGCGGAAGGTACATTGTCGAAACCTTGCTTTCGAAGGGGTAGATACTCTTATTAACTTTGAGTTACTTCTGTTTATAAATATGCTTTCGAAGGGGTTGTATTAGCTTTCGAACCAATCAACTTGCCTTTGTTTTAGAAAAGAGCTTTCGAAAGAGTTGCCGCCTTTCTATTTAAAAAAAAAGCTTCCAAAGGATAGCCATTTTGAACCTATTCGAAACCATTCTGCCGCATTCATACCTTTCGAATCAGTGCATTCGAAAGGGTGCTTTTGCCTTTTTCTTTGAAGCCACTTTCTCAATGTTTTGGAAAGGGTCACATAGCCACTTTTAAATGGTTTCGAAAAGGGTGGCTTCAAAACAATTCTCTTTATTTTACTTAGGATAAATGCTTTCGAAAGTAATGCTTTCGCCCTAGTTCTTTATGACCCGTAGTTACATTAAAAGTTAAGCCCAATGGTTTTGAAAGGAATAATTATTAAAGTTTTCGAAGCAATGTTTCCATGATTCTTTACTTGAACCCAATGCTTTGGAAAGGTATATAATATGCGTTTCGAAGGGGAGATCCCCAATGCTTTAGAAAGGTCTATTTTGAGTATTTGAATGGAGGGTTTCCAATGCTTTCGAAAGACAAGTTTAAATGGTTTTAAAAGAGGATGTCTAAGGTTTCAGTAAAGCTTTCAAAATGGTTGTTCTCAATGATTTCGAAAGGCATTGTTTAAAGTTTTTTAAACAAGGGTTTCAAAGGTTTTACCTTGGCTTCATGGCCTAAAATATTTTAACTTAAAAAGGGTTTTAACTTACTTTAAAGGGACATATAATCCCATCGATAAGGTTTCATTAACATTTTTTTTGTGTAAAGTATATATCATGGCATAAGTATTTGAGAAGTATATGATTTCCTTGTTTTATAAGGGTATGAATTCAGGGGTAAATCATTTGTAAAAACTATTTAGGAGGAAATGAAGTTTTAATAGGGTAGTTAACCCTAGGATAGGAAATGAAACATGAATAGGTAGTTAACCCTAAGTTTATGACTCAGATATTAGGAGACCAGATGAGATTTGTATAGGGTCGCGCCCTATAGTTTAGGTATTAACCCTTAGCTAAAATAAGTCCAAAATTCCAGTGTGTGGACCTTGTCACGGGTGAGACTAAAATGAGGTTACACACAAAGATAGGTTATTGGTGAGCCCGTAAACCGTTAGGTTCAGTTGACCCTAGAAAAAAAGAAAGTTAGGGGCAGTCAGCCCAGTATTGTGTCTAATAGAAGTTGGATTCTTGATTATGTCTGCTAGTCCCGAGTCAGCCAATGGTTAATAGTTAGCCTGGTAAAACTATAGTGTGGATAGATAGTCCATTGATTTCCTAATTTTTATGCATATATGTATTTGCTATTATTGTTATAATCAGTTTGATTGCGAGATTCTGATTTGCAAAAGATATGCTTTCAAAAGGATATTAGTGAGGGAAAACACATTCTGCTAAGCGGCGTGGTCTCACTTAATATCAGTAAATTGAGATGTAATAGTATTATTAACAGTAGGCTTTATGTCTAACTCGAAGTTTATGTTTTCCCCTTAAACTTTCGGGTGGTCAAAATTTAATTTGAGTAGATTGAGAGTTAAAGTTTTTCAGGTTTAGTAGGTTGGATTAATAGGCTTCCAAAGACTTGCAGGAGGCAAAGTTAGCTATGTAGGAGCTATTTAATTTTATTTTCACTGTGATCTATTTATGACTAATATGTCTATTTAGTACTCTGATCATCCAAGGAGGCATCTTCATATGTCGCTCTTGGCATAATTTGTAATAATTATATTTGATCAAAACCTAGGATTCATTTTGGGATTACGTAACTGAATATGAAATATGGATTTGTAATGTAATCAGAAATGTGGTTTTTGAAATCTGTGATTTTATTTCATATTCATGTGCTTCTGATATTATGGATACCATTAACATTACCGTATGTTGTCACTGGAAGTTAATACTATGGATGATTGCAGCATCTATAGCGCTTAGCTTCGGGCTTCAAGATAGGGGATGTTTCGACTTGGTATCAGAGCATAGGATTATGAAAACTTAAAAGAAATTTCAAACTTAAAATGATTTTGAAAACATAATTCTAAGGAATTAGAGAAAAGATTAGGGTATGGGATAATGCTATAGTAACGTAATTAAATTTGCTATATATAAACACACGCTTTATCTCCATTCTCCCATCTCTCATAGGCTATTCTTCTATCACAAAGACTCGAATGCAAATTTTAAGGATGTAAGATATGAATGCGAGGAGTGGAAGAGTTAACATTAGTGGAGGAAGCACCACAACCAATGGGAATGCCAGACCTAACACTAGAAGAAATCAAGGTCGGGCACAAGCTGCTAATGTGGGTGCTGGATTGTCACAAACTGGTATAGGAGCAATGTATCAGTTTTTCGTTAATATGATGCAGGCTGGAGTTGCTGCGGGTTTAGTCGGAGGAAATGTTGAAGGAGGAAATCAAGGAGCTCCGGTGGTCATAACTATGCAATACTAAGCAAAGATTATGCAAGGCTTAGAGGAAAGCCGTTTATCGGGACCGAGGATGCAATCGGAGTGGAGAATTGGTTACTTCATTGTTAAAGGATCTTTGCTGATTTAGGGTTTAATGATGAGTAGAAGAGGAGGGTTGCTTCTAGACAATTGCCAGGAGCAGCACTGTACTGGTGGAATAGTGTTACTGTGGGAGTTAGTGTGAGAAAATGACTTGGGATGAATTTAGAAGGAGGTTTGAGGAAAGATTCATGTTAAAAATTGCTAAGTCAACTCTGCTCAAGAAGTTTATGGAGCTAGAGCTGGAGCAGGGAGACATGACAATGCTTGAGCATGCAACCAGGTTTGAAGAGCTATCGAGATACGGATATGCTACGGTTTATATAGTTATCAAAAGGAATGATGACGCAGCGGATATTACTAAAACAAGATAATACGATGAAAGTAGTAATCGGTGGATTGGAAGATACTGAAATGCCCAAATTCGTTGATCCGAAGATACCGAATTCTAGCTATCTCTGACTCGTTGATCCGAAGATACCGGGAAAGAGATCTACGATTCTTCGACGTTGATCTTGCGCACAAGATACCTTGAATCGGCTTCAACAAACAATGATTCGAGCGCACTCGAATGACGTAAGTGGAGATAGGAGATACACTCGACTACCAATTGAATTTGAGAGCACAAAGCTAACAAAAGAGAATTTTATTCAATATTCAACAACCTTTACAAAATGACTCTACTTGCCTATTTATAGGCTACAACAATTTCAGCAGAAAAAAATGACAACTCTTAGGTCGTTTCCGACCTATAACCTTCGACCTAGAAAACAGGCGACCTAAACAAAGCACGGCCTAAAAACATCTCGACTTAAGAAAATGTCACGACCTAAGACAGTCCAACCTAAAACACTACAACATAAGTACAACACAACTCTTTTACAACACATACATCGGTCACGACCTAAAATACAACTCATGCGACCTAACTTCAATACATCAGCTTCCTTTAGCGACTTAGTGTAGGTCGTTAAGGACCTAACACTTCTTGCGACTTAACAAATGAACGGCATCTGGAGCTTCGCGACCTAAGAATGAACGGCATTCCTTCCTTAGCGACTTAATAGAAGCGGCTTCAAAACTTCTTCACGACTTAAGTTCTTGCGACCTAACTCCTTGCGACATAACTTAGGTCGTAACGTCTTCCAGCGACCTATCATAGGTGGTGACCTTTTCTTGCGACCTAGTATAGGTCGAGTCAAAACTCCGCGACCTAACTCCTTGCGACCTAACTTAGGTCGTAACGTCTTCCTGCGACCTATCATAGGTCGTGACTTGTTAGGTCGGAGCACCCCGCTAGCTCGTTCCAGCACCCTCTTTCCTATCTCGCTAGGTCGTACGCGACCTAAAAGCATGTTAGGTCGTACGCGACCTAAAAGCATGTTATGTCGTACCAGCGACCTATCTCTTAGTTTTAGCTCGCCCTCCTCAAACCCGTTAGGTCGTAGCTCATTCCCTGGTGCTATGTTAGGTCGTTCACCATGTTTCACTGCAAAGTTAGGTCGTTCGCGACCTATCAATTCCTTAGGTCGTAGACGACCCAAGACTTTAGCTTTCCACCGTTCTTCACAAGATGTTAACTCCTTAGCTTTAGGTCGGATTCGACTTATCAACATGTTATAACCTACGAGTTTGCTAGGTCGGTCACGACCTAGTACTTGGCCTGCATCATCCTCCCCTGGTTGAGAGAAATTCGTCCTCGAATTTGTAAATTCTACCACCTCAGCTCGTTCATCTTCGTGATATGGTACGAGATGTTTAACATTGAACACGTCAGACGTATACACATCATATGGTAGCTTCAATTTATAAGCATTTTCATTGATTCTCTTTAAAATTTCCACTGGACCAATCTTTCGTGCTTTCAATTTATTGTACGCGCCTACTGGAAAACGATCTTTTGTTAACACTGCATAAACCATATCTCCTTCGTTAAACTCAACATTTCTTCGCTTCAAGTCTGCAGATCGTTTATATTTCTCATTTGCTTTCTCCAATCGTTCCTGAACGATTTTATGACATTCCGCTAACCCTTCAACAAAATCAGCAGCTTTCTTAACTGTCTTCTTTGATTGTGGCACTACCGTTAAATCCAATGGTCCCTTCGGTAAACTTGAATATACTATCTGAAATGGACTGAACCCAGTACTTCGATTTATAGCATGATTATGAGCAAATTCTGCTTTGCATAACTTCATGTCCCAACTCTTCAGATTATCTTGCACAAGACACCTCAACAAGTTTCCCAACGATCGATTAACCACCTCCGTTTGTCCATCAGTTTGCGGATGATAAGCACTACTAAATTTTAGCTTCGTTCCCACCATTTTCCACAAACTCAACCAAAAATGACTCAGAAATCGAGTATCTCTATCCGACATAATAGATTCTGGCAATCCATGAAGTCGATAGATCTCCTTGAAAAACAATTGAGCAACATGAACAACATCCGCTGTCTTCTTACAAGCAATAAAATGTGCCATCTTCGAAAATCTGTCCACCACAACAAATATAGAATCATTCCCCCTTTGAGTTCTAGGTAAACCCAAAACAAAATCCATACTGATATCCACCTATGGTTTTATAGGCACGGGTAACGGCATATATAAACCAGCATTAGTCGCAGTTCCTTTCGAAACCTGACAAATATGACAACGCTCCACAAACCTCTCTACCTCTTTCCTCATTGATGGCCAAAAGTAGGACTGTGAAATCAACTGTAAAGTACGGTCTCTCCCAACATGTCCCTCTTCGTGTAACTCCTTGATAATCTTCATTCTCAGACTTCCCTCCGGTATGCACAATCGATTTCCTTTAAAAAGAAAACCATCTACCATCACGAACTCATCCGTCTCTCCCTCCTTGACTTTATCAACAAACTTTGCAAAGTAAGGATCATCGGTAAATAATTCTGGCAATATTTCAAACCCCGTCACTTCAACCTTCAATGTAGTTAACAAGTGATTTCTTCTACTCAACGCATCCGCAACATGATTAGTCACTCCCGACTTGTGTTTCACAACAAATGTAAATTGTTGCAGATATGCAATCCACGATGCATGTCTCGCTGAAATCTTGTCTTGCCCTTGCAAATGCTTCAATGCTTCATGATCAGTATACAGAACAAACTCCTTCTGAAATAGATAGTGTCTCCAGTGTTTAATAGATTGTACAACAGCATAGAATTCCACATCATACGTACTGTACCTCATCTTCGCTCCTGACAACTTCTCACTGAAATATGCAATTGGACGTCCCTTCTGACTCAACACCCCTCCAATCCCAACCTTGGATGCATCAGTATGTAGTTCAAACACTAACTGAAAATCTGGTAATATTAGAATTGGTGCAGACGTCAAAAGTTCTTTGATTCGCTCAAAAGCAACCCCGGCTTCTTCCGTCCATGCAAACTGTTTACCCTTCATGCAATCAGTAACAGGTGCCATCACACTACTAAAGTGTGGTATAAATCTTCGATAAAATGAAGCCAACCCGTGAAAACTACGAACTTCCGTTATCGTCTTGGTCTGTGGCCAATCTCTGATCGCCTCAACTTTACTCTGGTCCACCTGTATACCTTCTTTCGACACAACATACCCCAGAAACAACACACTATGCGTCATGAACACGCATTTCTTCGTTGCAGCATAAAATTGTTCTTGTCGTAATACCATCAGCACTTCTCTAAGATGATTCAAATGTTCCTCTGGACTCCCACTATAAATCAGAATATCATCGAAATACACCACCACAAATTTCCCAATGAACGGTCTAAAAATCTGATTCATCACCCTCATGAAAGTACTTGGTGCATTTGATAAGCCAAACGGCATGACCAACCACTCGTATAGACCCTCCCTGGTTTTAAAAGCAGTCTTCCACTCATCTCCTGGTCTGATACGAATTTGATGATATCCGCTCTTCAAATCCATCTTCGAAAAGATAGTAGCTCCGCTTATTTGATCTAACAAGTCATCCAACCTCGGCATTGGAAATCTATATCTCATAGTAATCTTATTCAATGCTCGACTGTCAGTGCACATTCTCCACGTTCCATCCTTTTTGGGTACCAATAAAGCTGGTACAGCACAAGGACTTAAACTCTCCTGCACACGCCCCTGTTCAAGCAATTCTTCCACTTGCCTTCGCAACTCTTCATGTTCCTTCGGACTCATTCGATAATGTGGTCTGTGTGGCAACACAGCACCTGGAATAAGATCTATCTGATGTTGAATATCCCTCAACGGCGGTAACTCCGTTGGTAACTCTTCCGGAAATACATCGTCAAATTCTTTCAGTACTGGTTTTACTTCTTCTGGGATTTCAACCACTTCCTGACTCTCCCGTCCGATCAATAAGAACACCTCAGGCTCCTCCTCTACTTCCTTCACAAACTCTTTTAAAGATAACAAAGTTTTGAGCTCTTCAATCTCCTCCAACTTGTTTTCCTCCTGTTGTCGCTTCTTTGGAACTAGAGTAATCTTTGTGCCTTCAAACATGAAACTGTAACTGTTGGTACGACCGTCATGCTGCACAGCTCGATCATACTGCCACGGTCTCCCCAGCAACAAATGACAAACGTCCATATCTACGACATCACACCAGATTTCATCTTTGTATTTCTTCCCAATGGAAAACTTCACACGAGCCCTTCGTCCAACCTTCACCTCCCCGCCTTTCCTCAACCAAGCTAGCTTGTACGGTTCCGGATGTTTCTCAGTCTTCAAAGCAAACTTCCTCACAGCTTCTGACGAAATTATATTATCACAGCTTCCAGCATCAGTAACAAATTTGCAAACTTTTCCCAAAATGGTACATGTTGACTGGAAAATATTACTCCTCAACCAACTACAATCCTCCTCTTGCTTTGGTGTTAAACAGGACCTCTTCATCATTAGATTGTAACCTTCGTCTCCCGTCACTTCTTCTTCCTCCTCCTCAGGTGGTGAATTGGAACATTCAGCTTCTTTATCCTCATCCTCAACTTCTGCAATCATGGTTCTCTTCTTTGGCTTTGGACACTCATTGCTTTTATGACCCAATTCCTGACAATTGTAACATTTGAAACCATTGTTAACCCTTGTCTTCTCAGCCTCCTTCACTACTGGTCTACTGATAGGTTTAGAAACATTAGAACTTCCACCAACACCCTTCACTTGATTGTTAGAATTAGTAAACACACCACTTCCTCGTCGTCCCTGTTTCTCCCAAGCCAATGCTTTCTGATGTGCTTCCGCTACAGATCTTGGATCGAACATATTAACCATATCCTGAATCTGCATTCGCAATCCTCCAATGAATCTAGATGTTAGCTGCTCTTCCGTTTCCATAATATCATTCCTTGCAATAAGTTGATAGAATTCATCAGCATAGTCATTCACAGATTTCGTCCCTTGTCTCAAGTTTTGCAAACGTTGGTACATCAAAGATTGATAATTGTAAGGTAAGAACGTTGCTTTCATCAATTTCTTCATCTTCTCCCAAGATTCAACTTTTGACTTCCCCATACGTTCGCGTGTAAGCTTGGTTTCTGCCACCATGCCAAAGCTCTACCCCTCAACCTCGTAGCAACCAACTGCACTCTACGATGTTCTGGAACTTCTTTGAAGTCAAAAATCTCCTCAACATTAGCTACCCAATCTAGAAACTCCTCTGCTTACATTCCACCTTTGAATTCAGGAATTTCAGTCTTCATCCCCGACTCCCACTTGTGATCATACTCAGAGTAATTTCTCCCTTGTCCTCGTCCTTGTCCTCGAACACTACCATCATCATATTCCTCTTCAAAATCAGATGTATATCGTTGTCTATCTCGTCCACCCACATCTCTACTACCATTACGTCTTCCACCATCATCCCTTCTATCTACATTCCTCTGTTCACGATCATTCACGTTCCTCCCACGCCCTTGATCATTTTCAACACTTCTGTCTCTATTTGAATGTGGCGAGACTCTACTACCCCCATGGTTAGATTCAGGTGAAACCCTTCTCCGATTTTGATTCATTTCCGTCATAAGCTTCTCTAACCGGCCAATTCCTTCGTTAAGATTCTCACTAAAGTTTTCATTGATTCTTTGCTCCATCTCATCAGCCTCTTCTCTTCGATACAAAGCTTCTACGTTTTGGTGGCGATTAGCTCTTCTTGGCGGAATACTTGAAAATTTCACAACTCTTCAACACTTCAAAATTCAAACACAATTCGGACTTTGATCCAAAATGAAATGGATCGAAAACTTCCACTTTGTAGCAAATCGCGATGAACACGATGGACAAAGTTTCGGCCTCCAATTCAAATCCGATCAAACAACTTCGAACAATGATGAACACTCCTTACTCTCGGCCGTGATAAACACAAACTCAAATCTTCACTTCAAGCTCGGCAAATCACTTCAACTTCTAAATGAATAGGCTCCAAGTCTCGATCTAGCTATGATTGGTTAGAACAAGCTCTGATACCATATGACGCAGCGGATATTACTAAAACAAGATAATATGATGAAAGTAGTAATCGGTGGATTGGAAGATACTGAAATGCCCAAATTCGTTGATCCGAAGATACCGAATTCTAGCTATCTCTGACTCGTTGATCCGAAGATACCGGGAAAGAGATCTACGATTCTTCGACGTTGATCTTGCGCACAAGATACCGTGAATCGGCTTCAACAAACGATGATTCGAGCGCACTCGAATGACGTAAGTGGAGATAGGAGATACACTCGACTACCAATTGAATTTGAGAGCACAAAGCTAACAAAAGAGAATTTTATTCAATATTCAACAACCTTTACAAAATGACTCCACTTGCCTATTTATAGGCTACAACAATTTCAGCAGAAAAAAATGACAACTCTTAGGTCGTTTCCGACCTATAACCTTCAACCTAGAAAACAGGCGACCTAAACAAAGCACGGCCTAAAAACATCTCGACTTAAGAAAATGTCACGACCTAAGACAGTCCGACCTAAAACACTACAACATAAGTACAACACAACTCTTTTACAACACATACATCGGTCACGACCTAAAATACAACTCACGCGACCTAACTTCAATACATCAGCTTCCTTTAGCGACTTAGTGTAGGTCGTTAACGACCTAACACTTCTTGCGACTTAACAAATGAACGACATCTGGAGCTTCGTGACCTAAGAATGAACGACATTCCTTCCTTAGCGACTTAACAGAAGCGGCTTCAAAACTTCTTCACGACTTAAGTTCTTGCGACCTAACTCCTTGCGACCTAACTTAGGTCGTAACGTCTTCCTGCGACCTATCATAGGTGCTGACCTTTTCTTGCGACCTAGTATAGGTCGAGTCAAAACTTCGCGACCTAACTCCTTGCGACCTAACTTAGGTCGTAACGTCTTCCTGCGACCTATCATAGGTCGTGACTTGTTAGGTCGGAGCACCCCGCTAGCTCGTTCCAGCACCCTCTTTCCTATCTCGCTAGGTCGTACGCGACCTAAAAGCATGTTAGGTTGTACCAGCGACCTATCTCTTAGTTTTAGCTTGCCCTCCTCAAACCCGTTAGGTCGTAGCTCATTCCCTGGTGCTATGTTAGGTCGTTCACCATGTTGCACTGCAAAGTTAGGTCGTTCGCGACCTATCAATTCCTTAGGTCATAGACGACCCAAGACTTTAGCTTTCCACCGTTCTTCACAAGATGTTAACTCCTTAGCTTTAGGTCGGATTCGACTTATCAACATGTTATAACCTACGAGTTTGCTAGGTTGGTCACGACCTAGTACTTGGCCTGCATCAAATGAGAAGTTCATTTGTGGACTAAAGCCTGAACTAGCTAAAGCAACTCTGTTGCATATCAAGGATCCATGTGATGTAGTTGTTGAGATGGTTTTGGGGTAGGAGGAGATGCTTGCTTTTCATGATGATAACAAAGCAGGGGAAGCTCAAAGTGGGCGGAAACAGAAGAGAAATTTTTTCATAAGAAAGGGGCTCAGAAAGGAGGAGCATTCAAGAAAAAGAAGGCCAAAGTAGTTTGCTATAAGTGCGACAAGATGGGACACTATGCTCACGAGTGTCGGACAAGCAAAGGGTAGAAAGCTGCTGATAAAAAAGAGGTGCTTTAACCATGATCAGATTGGACATTATAAGAACCAGTGTAAGGAACCGGCCAAGGATGGAAAAGGAAAGATGTTTGCATTAGAACCATCTACCCCAAGACCAATAGCTAAGGAGAAAGGAAAAGCTGTGTTGGGAGGTACGCTTCTGATCCGTGGCATATCAATTAGAGTACTATTTGATATTGCTAAATTGCATTCTTTTATATCTCATCGTTTTTTAGATAAGCTTAACAAAGAACTCTCATACCTAGTTACTTCCTTAAGGGTTGCGATTCCGATAGGATGGTATGCGACTCTTGGGATGAGATGTGACCACTTAGAGTTTGAATTGTTAGGTCATATATTTTCTTGAAGTTTGTATGTATTTTGTAACAGCCCGAAATTTTATACCATTCGCATCCATACATGTCGGATTTGAATTGCTCAAAATATCAACTTGTTAATTTTAATTTGGCAAAACTCTGCATATACAGTAAATAAAATAATCACAGATCAAAGACACAGAGTAATATAACAATAATGGAGCGAAAACAGAAGAATAGTAGTTCATGAAGCTACTATAAATATATAACATAGTTAAAACAAGATACAACAGAAGTCTCGAATACATAGATGTCTCAATACTATAGTTAAATACAAGATCAGAATACATCACTGGAATCAACTGAATAACTGAAAGCTGGATATATAGCTGAATCTCCAAGTGAAGCTCCAACTCCAAAGGTGAGTCTCGAACACTGGTACACTCAGTCTGACCCGAGCGTAAAGGAAAACATAAAACACTCGAGTCAGGATTAACATTCTTATATCAATAAATCCAACTCAAGTGAAATATCAGCTGAAATACAAGTAAATCAAAGGATGTTTGGGATAACCATCCTCTAAGGATCCGTTAAACTATCTACTATGTAGTAATATACGCTATTATAATAATGTCTATAATAAAATAAACTTACTTTTTAATAGCGTCAAGGGGTTACCCATATAGCCCTTAACACGTAATAGTCCCAGTAATCTATCCAGTATTAGCATACTCCTAGATCGGGGGCTACCCTCAATACTCCACAGGCTACGGCACAAATCCAAACTCGTAGTAAAGCTCGATATGGTAGGTGACACGGCACAACTAGGCAATGCCAGGGTAGATATACAAATTACGCATCTGGGCTGGTGGAAATGCATAGCAGCCACTACCGCCCACCGTGGAACACATTCCCAAATCAAAAATCGAAGGGTGGCCACCAAAAAAATCACAAGTAATAGAATGGTATCGAAGAAATGCGTCCGATTAGAGGTGCTACCTCATTGGCCCGTCGATCGCTCCTATTTTAGCCACCTTATGCCAACTCACGGGAGTTGGGTCCACATTCATACCTCAATAGGAATCGTCGCGACCATCCTACTTCATTCTGGAATCTCCACCGCGTACACAGTTGTTAAAGTGGTTTTCGGTATCGATAGAGAGTATGCCCATATCCGATCTCGGTCTCTTTACCAACCAAACATTATTATAACACCGTGGTCATTTCAAAATAGTTCATACTTCAAAACCCAAAATATTCTTTTCATATCAAAAACCAAATCAATACGGTATCATTTCCATTTCAAATATATCCATTTCCAAAAAACATATCACTTTCCAAAGTTATAACGCTTTCGAAATCATAGTCTTTAAAAAATCAAAACACTTCGGAAATCACAGCATTGAAATCATAGCATTTTGGAAATCATAACACTTTGAAATTATAGCATTTTGGAAATCATAACACTTTGAAATTATAGCATTTTTGAAAACATAATACTTTGAAATCATAGCATTTCCCTTAAACCGTTTAGATATAAATAATAGTATATATAATAAAATAGTTTATAAGATAAAATAATTTATATAAATAGTTATAAGTTAAAAATAGTTTAAAAATAAAATAGTTAGTAAAATGGTTTATATTAAAATAGTTTATATTGAAATTGATTTGTATTAAAATAGTTTATATTACAATAATTTTAAGTTAAAATATAAAATAGTTTAAATATAGTTAAAATACTTTATATAATAAAATAGTTTCCTCAAATTCACAAATCGATTCAAATAAACTCGACTTCCTAATTCAACTTAATTCAAATCTCTATTCATAATTTCAACTTCAATTGAATTAAACATTTCAAATTATATCGATTTCAAATACCGATTTGAACCACAAATAAACCATTTCAATTTCAATATATTTCAATGCTTTTAATATTCAACATTTCAAAACTAAATTCGATAAATTTATATACATATCAAATTCACTTTACAATTATTTAGTTTTGAAATATTAACTTAATCATTTCCATAACATTTAAATACAACTTCAATTTACAAATTTAGATAAACAAAATATCCCATTTAAATTTATATAAGTTTGAAATATCCATTTAAGTCACCTTTAATCAATTTCAAGTTGTAAACACATCTTTAAAATTTTAAATTCAATAAATTTCAAATCAAACTTATTTAAGTATAATTCTTAAATAGATATAATTTCAAACCAATTTTAAATTCATCTTTCCAACCTGAATCATTATAAACTCTATATCTGAAAATATAGATATTAAATAAATACTTATATATCAACTTTATTAAATCAACTTTAATAAATCTTTAAAATCAAAATTTCAAGTAAAACCATATATTTCTTTTCAAAACCATAGAAATCATTTTCAAAATATTTATATATACAGACCAACGGTGTCTGTATATAGTTTTCTATCCTATGGTCAAGTGATACAAATATTTATCATTTCAATCCGCAATTTAAATATATACGGGTATATATCATTTCAACCCGCAATCCTAAATTCAATTCAAATGAAAATCGCTTGGTTTTATCATTTCAACCCATAACGATTTTCTCCTATTCTACAGTCCATTCGGGTATGTATCATTTCAACCCATAGTGGATTCTATACTAATAGGGAACTTGCAGAGTGCTAACAGATATGATAATAATATAATAGGCATATATCATCAATATAAATAACAGATAATGGTGTCAGGTGTCACAGGTAAATAGATATAGATAATAGCATATATATAGCAATGTAAATAACTAACAGCAGCATATTTCAATTGTCGTTTCAATTGAAATCAAATCTAATTAATATAAGAACGTTAATCATGAGTGATTGCTCACCTTTCGAGGCTAGAGAATAGACAACGGAATGAGATGAGATATGAATCCAAGCACGGATTTCGAAGCAAAGCAAAACTGGCGCCAATTCGATGAACAAAGTTGATAACAAGGAATTGGTGAAATAAATCAGAATCATCTAACTGAAACAAAATATATTAATATTATTTCTCTGAAACCAATATTTAAAACACGTATATATTTTTTCCCCAATCAAATATATATATAATTAAAAGACCAACCATATAATTTAAGATAATACATATATATACTTATTTCCAAATCAATGTTATTATGAACCTATATACATGTATACTGACCAACACCTAACATACATATAAAACTATATATAAATCTATAGCATATATGTGAGAAAATATATCCCAAAATGCATCATACATGAACTGTATATAGATAAAACTCATATATACCTTTATATAAAATATACACATGATAGTATAACACATATATTACTAACTTAATAATATGTCAGGTTAAACAGATGGTAATATAATGTAAACAGGTAAAGCTAGATTATGCAGACTATATATATATATGTGTATATATAGATTATACATATCAAAATAAAGTATCAATGAAACTTATAACTATATATACATTTAAATAAAACATGTAAACAAGATGTGTATACACCTTTAAATTTATATACACAGGTTTATAGAAATAAATTTAGAAACATATACTAAAATAAAAATCTATGTATAAACTTTCAAATAGAATATATAATATTGACTTGAACTTATAAAATACACATATGATAACAATATATTATATAACAACTTATTATATATTCAAACCCAGGTATATGTATTTTGTCATCAGATTGCAGACAAACCATGTGGGAAACAAATCTCACAAATGCAACTTTTATAAACTAATATATATAACACTTTAAAATATCATAAATATACGTCATATATATATCGGTTTAACAAAAACTTTGGGTATGCTTGCATATAAATATAGAATAGCAAACCAAAGTATGAACTCATAAACAAACATATATATATATATATATATACATACAAGATTTATAAATTTGAAAGCATATTATATTTATCAAAACATATGTCCAAACAGAACATCTAGTAACTAACAGACCAAACTATAAATATGAGTACAGACCAAATATATATACCAATCGAGTATATAGTATAGACATGTATATATATACATAGTTGCTGTAATATAGATTTAAAGATGAGGAGGTTGAAGAAATTACCAAGGGAGGAGGCACAACTAGAAAGTTGTTCGCGGGGAGATGCTAGCTGGGTCGGTGATGGAGTGGAGGGGAGAGCGAGTGGCGGCTTAGGTTGCTGGAGAGCTGCCGATTTGGAAGATAAGAGAGAGAGGGGATGGGAACGATGAAGGCTTTGAGGAGGGGAGGTTCGGTGGTCTGGGAAGAGTGGAGATGGCACGAAATTTTTTGAAGGAGAAGAATAGAAGGGTTGGGTTGCCATGGCATTGATGGGAAGACGGATGGGTTGTCTTCGGTTACGGTTTCGGGAATAGGAGAGGAAGGCTCGTGCAAAACTCGAAGTACAAATGATATGTTTACTGTTTGCCTTATTCAGAATGAAGAGAGGAAAGAAATGAAGGGGCACGCAAGATATATCCACTCACAGAATAGAATGAGTCAACCGAGAATTCAGGTAAAATAATAAAGGTAAATGACTGTTAGGAATTCGACCGTTGAGAAATTAGAATGGACAGGAACCAAAAGTTTGCAAATTTCGTAACCGATACGGCTGTCCGTTTTATTGTTTCCGTTATGTACCGGACCTCACAATACAGAATTAAATATACCGTAGAGATCAGCACGACGAGACGATCAAAACAATATACAGATATCAGTGGCATGATTATCCAATCAAAAGTCGATATGAACACTGATATACGTTGCTATTCCGTACGGAAAAATCCAAACGGAGCTAGAAACGTCCGAAATTCGCGAAATGGATTTCGCAGTCTGATTCAGAGTGTTCTAAATAAATTTCTCATGTTGACCTATTTAGGTTTTGGAACACTTTTATTATCATCAATTTTAACTGATATAAATTGGAATAAAATTACACTAGAAATTAAACTTTAATATTATCAGATGAAAATTTACCATTTGCTATGTTTAATTAGACGCATCTCAAATAATTGAATTTTGTTTCAAAATTTTATTGTTTAAAATTTCAAAAAATTCAATTAAATAAATAAATAAAACCACTGAAATTTACGGGTCGTTACATATTTTATTTCGAAGGGTTTAGAATTATTTTAGGTATGGATTAGTTAAGTAAGTATGAAGCTAGGATATTTTGACACGATAGGAAAATATCACATGGACACCTTAGTTGCAGTGATCGGATTATATACTCTGTAGAAAATCCTAGTTTTGGGGTAAATGCTTTGTTGGGTGTTATGGAGGAAGAAGACGAGTTGAATAGAGTTATCATTGTTAGAGAATTCGTAGACGTCTTTGATCTCGTAATAGGACTACAGCCAAAACGAGCCTTTGAGTTTCAGATAGATTTAGTATTCGAAGCAGAACCGGTGAGCAGACCGCCAAGTAAGATGACACCTATCGGGATGAAGGGGCTAAATGTGCAGTTGGTGGATTTAGAAGTTAAGAACTTTATTAGACCAAGTAGTTCTCCCTGGGGACCAGCCATAGTGTTTGCAAAGAAACCGAACGGATCTTTAAGGTTATGTATCGATTATCGTAAGTTGAATGAGAACACAATAAAGAATCGATATCTGTTAACTAGAATTGACGATTTTTTCAACCAGTTGAGTGGAGCCAGAGTATTTTTCCAATTTGATTTGGCACCAGGGTTCCATCATCTTAGAGTAGAAGTGGATAGTATTCCTTTGACGACGTTTAAAACAAGGTATGGATCGTACAAATGGTTAGTAATGCCATTCGACTAACCAATGCGCCAGCATTTTTCATGGACTTGATGAATAGAATCCTTCGGGAGCATCTGGATAGATTCGTGTTAATGTTCATATATGACATTTTGATATACTTTAAAGATGAAAGAGAGCATGAATTTCATCTTAGAGTGGTGCTTGAGACATTGAGGCAGCATCAAATGAAAGCGTAATTTTCGAAGTGTCATTCTAGAAGAAGGAAGTAAAATTTCTTGGTCATGTATTTTCAAAGGAAGGGTTGTCCGTAGATCCGACTAAAATCAAGGCGGTGAATAATTGGAAGAGACCCAGACAATAATTGAGATAAAGAGTTTTCTTGGATTAGCTAGTTATTATCGGAGATTCATTAAGGATTTTTTGTGGATAGCGGCACCGATGACTAAGCTAACTCGAAAAGATGTGAAGTTTGCCTGGAATGATAAGTGTGAGGAGCCATTCTAGAAATTGAAACACTTATTGACGAATGCACCTGCGTTAGTTGTTCCAGATGGGAATCAAGACTTAGTGGTGTACATGGATGCATGTGGAACTGGGTTAGGAGCTGTATTAATGCAAAGAGGTAAAGTGATTGCCTACGCTACATGACAGCTTAGACCTCATGAAGTTAGATATCCAAATCATGATTTGGAATTAACTGCGGTAATTTTCACATTGAAGGTATGGAGACATTAACTTTTGGGAGAAAGATTCAAGTTATATATGGATCATAAATCACTGAGATATTTATTCTCTCGGAAGGAGTTAAATATGAGACAACAATGGTGATTAGAGTTTTTAGCCGCTTATGACTTTGGAATTAGGTACACACCGTGGAAGGCAATAAGGTTGCAGCTGCACTTAGCAGATCGGGATGCAGTATTGGCAATGATAGCTGAGTGGAAATATTTAGAAGCATTGACTACTTGTAGAATATGGTGGAGATCTGAAGCTAGTTCTAGTAAGGAAACTGCTATGTTGTCATGTTTAGAAGTTCGACCAGTGATGATCGAAAGGATTGCTTCTAAGCAAGGGGAGGATCCATTATTAACTGAATGGATCAGAAAACCAAGGAATGGAACGGAGAGCGGTGACTTAAAAGATTTCAATCTTGACCAGAATGGGTGGTTAAGGAAGAAAGGGAGACTGTGTGTTCCGAATGTAGGAAACATTAGGAAGGAAGTTCTTGGAGAATGCCATCGTTCAAAGTTCACCATTCAACCTGGAGGAACTAAGGTGTATCGAGATATGAAAAGGAGTTTCTTCTAGAAGGGTATGAAGAGAGATATAGGCTTATGGGTGAAGCAGTGTTTGGACTGTCAACAAGTAAAAGCTTAACATTAGAAACCAAGTGGGTTACTTCAGCCTTTGGATGTTCCAGTTTGAAAATAGGATTCTATCTAAATGGAATTTATAGACGGGTTGCCAAGGTTAAATCGAGGAAATGAAAGTATATGGGTCATAGTGGACAAGTTGACCAAGAGTGCCCATTTCATTCTAGTTAAGTCAACCAGGACGACACCTATTTTGGCAAAATTATTCATGAAGACTATAGTTAGACTGCATGGAACTCCTAATAGTATAGTAAGTGACAGAGATTCCTTATTCACTAGCGAGTTCTGGAAGAGTCTACAGGAGACTTTAGGTACCAAGCTCAAGATGAGAACCGCTTAACATCCACAAACAGATGGACAAACGGAAAGAGTCAATAAAGTCTTAGAGGATTTGTTAAGAACTTATGTGCTAGACTTTGAAGGATCATGGGAAGACCACCTACACTTAGTCAAGTTCTCGTATAACAACAATTATCAAACTAGTATAAGGATGGCACCGTTTGAAGCTTTATATGAAAGGCCATGCAAATCTCCCATTTGTTAGTTAGAGACTGGGGATAAGTTAGTTCTTGGTCTGGATTTGGTTAGAGACACTACCAAAAAGATTGAGTTAATTCAAGCTAGAATGAAGGAAGCTTAGTCTAGGCAGAAGAGTTATGCTAATAGGAGATGGAAAGACTTAGAGTTCTTAATCGGGGATCATGTTTTCGTCAAGATATCACCAATGAAAGGTGTAATCCGATTTGGAAAATCAGAAAAATTGGCACCGAGATTCGTTGGACCATTTCCTATAATATAAAGGATTGGGAAACTCACGTATAGAGTAGAGTTACCAAATAGTTTGGCAGGAGTCCACAATGTTTTTCATGTTTCTCATCTAAGAAAGTGTATTCAAGATCCATAAACTACTATTGCACCAACTATGTTAGATGATTTAGTACTGGAACCAGATATGAATATAGTTAGAAACCAGTTCGTAAAGTTGCGAGGAATGAGAAGAGACTAAGAAATAAGAAGGTCAGATTAGTCAAATTCCAGTGGAGTGACGATGTGAGAGACTGTACTTGGGAAACTGACAGCAGGATTACAGATACTTATCTTGACTTGTTTCATGGTATGTTTTACCTTTATGTTTGATTTTTGTGAGTACCATGTCGTAATTTCGAGGACGAAATTATTTAAGGAGGGGAGTCTGTAATGACCCTAATTTTGACTAACGTTATTCAGGGCATTTAATTAGAAAAATTAAATGAAATAATATAGATGGTTAAGGGATTGAGATTTGTTAATCAATAAGGAGGGCCGTGCCTTAATTAATGTATAAACAAAAGAGAATTAAAAAGAAGTAAGTAGGAGGAATATGATAAGGGCAAAATAGGAACAGTCTTCATTCTTATACAATAAACCCTTCTTACTCATTTCAACATTCACAAAAAAACCAAAACATTTATAAGCTTGGCCAGCCACCATTAAGAGAAATGAAAAGGAAGATAAGCTAGGAAACAAGTAGAAAGCTAGAAGGGATTAACCAATGGACAAATCTCAACATTATTAACACCAAGCTAAGGTGAATAATTTGATTTATAGCTCACTTTTGATGATAATTTCGGTTTCATGTTTTGATCCAAATTAATTTTGCAAAGAATATGCGATGTTATGTTGTTTGAACGAATATATATCTTAGTTGGTGATTTATGATGTTTCATAAAGATTTTGTGGTAAATTTTAGATTGGAAAACCTATCAAACGACATCCAAATGACTTGCTTTTTTAATATATGGTTGAAAACATTATTTTAGGAGTAGGTTTCAAATTTTTATTTTCCAAGTTATTGTGGAATTATTTTGAATTTTATATGTTTTATCAAGGAGAATGGCTTATTTGTTAAACATTTTTAATTGATAATTTCTGAATTCGACAGCACTTTTAGAAAAGGATTTTTGACAAAGAAATGGCAACCAATTACATTTGGACAAATAAGGCAAGATAGGTAAATAAGAAATTTCTTTTAAAGGCTAAAAACCAGTTTTGCTTGGATTTACTAATTCGCCACTTCCATATACTAGATTTCGACACCATACCTCCACTAGAGAACCCCTTCGAAACCAAAGCACATGGTGCCAAACAATTGATATGTAGTGCATTGGAGAAAGGCTGAAAGTACAGTGTCGAAACCTTACTTTCGAAGGGGTAGAAGCTACTCTTATTGACTTTAAGTTACTTCTATTTATAAATGATGCTTTCCAAGGTGTTGTATTAACTTTCCAACCAATCAACATGCCTTTGTTTTAGAAAAGAGCTTTCGAAAGAGTTGTCGCCTTTCTATTTTAAAAAAAGCTTCCAAAGGATAGCCATTTTGAACCTATTCGAAACCATTCTGCCGCATTCATACCTTTCGAACCAATGCATTCGAAAGGGGTGCTTTTGCCTTTTTCTTCGAAGCCGCTTTCTTAATGTTTTCGAAAGGGTCACATAGCCACTTTTAAATGATTTCAGAGGCAATGGTTTCAAAAATGGTGGTTTCAAAACTATCCTCTTTCTTTTACTTAGTATAAATGCTTTCAAAAGTAATGTTTTCGCCCTAGTTCTTTATGACCCTTAGTTATATTAAAAGTTAAACCTAATGATTTCAAAATGTATAATTATTAAAGGTTTCGAAGCAATGTTTCCACGATTCTTTACTTGAACCTAATGCTTTCGAAAGGTATATAATATGTGTTTCGAAGGGGAAACCCCTAATGTTTTCGTAAGGTCTATTTTGAGTATTTGAATGGAGGGTTTCCAATGCTTTCAAAAAATAAGTTTAAATGGTTTTAAAAGACGATGTCTAAGGTTTTAGTAAAGATTTCAAAAGGATTGTTTTCATTGATTTCAAAAGGCATTGTTTAAAGTTTTTAAACAAGGGTTTCGAAGGTTTTACCTTGGCTTCATGGCCTAAAATCTTTTAAGTTAAAATGATTTTAACTTACTTTGAAGGGAAAGAACTGATACATATATCGGAGCTTCCTGATTTCCACCTCCAACTACTCCACCAGCAACTCCTGCTTGCATCATGTTTACAAAGAACTGATACATCGCTCTCATGTCTACTTACGGGACTCCAGCACCCACATTTATAGCTTGTGCCTGACCTGGTTTCCTTCTACTATTTGGTCTGGCATTTCCATTAGTTGTGGTGTTTCCCCCACCAAGGTTAACTCTTCCACTTCTAGCGTCCATATCTGCATTCGAGCCTTCATAAGATATAGAAGAATAGCCTAGAGGGATAGGAGAATAGAGATATAGTGTATACTTATATATAGCAAATACAAGTACATACCTATAGTGTTATCCCATACCCCGACCTTTTCTCTAATTCCTTAGGATTATGTTTTCAAAAATCAATTTAGTTTAAAGATTTTCATGAACCGATGGTCTGATACCAAGATGTAACGTTCCCTATCTTGAGGCTTAAAGCTAAGCGCTACAGATTCTGCAGTCATCTATAGTATTAACTTCCGACGATAAAATATGTAATGTTAATCGTATCCATAATATCAGAAGCACATGAATATGAAACAAAATCACAGATTACAAAAACAGCAACTTTACCGATTACATTTCACGAAACATGTTTCATATTCCATTACATAATCCCAAACGTTTCTTAGGTTCATATCAAATATAATTATTACATAAATACGCCAAGAGCGACATATGAAGATGCCCTCTTGGATGATCAGAGTTCAAGATAGTCATAACAGACTTAATATAACACAGCGGAAATAAAAAAATGACTCCTAAACATAGCTAACAGCAGCCTCCTGCTCGTCCCCAGAAGCTTTATTCGTCCACCTACTAAAACCTGTAAATCCTCAACTCTCAATCTACTCAAATCAATTTTGAGCATTCGAGAGTTTAAGGGGAAAAACATAAATTTCGAGTCAGACATAAAGCCTAGTGTGAATAATACTATATATCTTGGTTATCTGATATTAAGTGAGACCACACCGCTTTGCTAAATTGGTTTCCCCTCACCATTATCCTTTTAAAAATATATCTTTTGCAAATCAAAATCCTATAACCAAACTGGTTAAAACAATAATATCAATATCATGTAAGCATACAAATCAGGTAATCAATGGACTATCTGTCCGCATACTATAGTTTTGTTTAGCTAACTACAAACCTTTGGCTGACTCGGGCCTACCAGACAAAATAATTAAATAATCGAACTTCTGTTAGAAACTCTTCTGGATGGTCTATCCCTAACTTACTTCTCCCTGGGTCAACTGATCCTAATGGTTTTTTGGGCACACCAATAACCTACCTTAACTCTAAAGATTCCTTTCTGTGGGTAACATAATTTTAGTCTTACCTGTGACAAAGCCCTACACACTGGAATTTCGTATTTATATTAGATAGGGGCTACTAGCTAAAGTATAGGACGCGACCCTATGCTAGCCCATATGGTATTCTAATATCCGAGTCATTTTACTTAGGGTCATCTACCATTAAAATTTTCCTAGAAAACATTTATTTCAAATTTATTTAATCCTTTAAATCATACTTAAACAAGGAAAATATACTCTATGCTTTACTCAAATCACCTTGCCATGTTATATATACTTTACACAAAACATTATTGATGAAAACATTCGAAACTTTTGAAAGTTCCCCTTTCAAAACCATTGAAAGTACCCCTTTCAATACAAGTAAACTACTTTACTTTAAAACATAGGCCGAAGGCCAAAATATACCTTTCGAAACCATTTACATTAAACCTTTCGAAACATTGAAATCATCTCTTTCAAAAGCTTTATAAAACCATAAACATCCTCCTTTCAAAACACTTTAAACATGCCTTTGAAACCATTGGAAACCTTCCATTTAAAACCTTTCGAAAACATTAGGGAACCACCCCTTCGAAACCTTTATCTTAAACCTTTCGAAAGCATTAAGTTCTTTACATAAATCAAACCTTTCGAAAGCATTTGGGTTCAAGTATAACATGTGGAACAACCTTTCGAAACCATTTAAAACCATTCCTTTCGAAACCTTTGGGTTTAACTTTCAATAGAACAAAGGGTCTTAAAACAACTAAGTCGAAAGCACTCTTTCGAAAGCAATTTCCTAAGTAAAGAAGTGGACGGTGTCGAAACCGATCCCTTCGAAAGCATTGGAGAAGTGGCTTAGGTTTTAAAACAAAGAAACCCTTTCAAAGGCATTGCTTTGAAAGGTAGGATGCGGTAGCTAGGGGTTTCGACCCCTCCGAAAGCTTCTTTATAAAACAAAAGGTGCAACCTGTTTCGAAACCATTCTTTAAAACCATTTAACTAAGTCGAAAGATATCTAAGTTGAAAGTATTCTTTTCGAAAGCAAAGTAGGCGCATTTCCTTTCAAAAGCAAAACATGGTTTCGACCCCTTCGGAACCCCTTGTTTCGACTATATACCTTTCGCCTATGTTCAATTCACTATGTACCAAGTCTTTGATACCATGCACATTGGTTTTGTGGAGATGGAGGTGGAAGTACCTAATTGAAAGGTAGGTGCCGAAAGTGGCGAAAGTGCATATGTTTAGTATATGATTGGTTGCTAATTTCTTTTCCAAATTCTTTTCTAAAAGTGCTGCCGAAATTTCACAGATAAATAATTTAAAACATTTGCAAATTGCCCCTTCTCCTTTTATAAATATATAAAGCATTTAAGTCCCATATCATAAATAATTTTATATGCTTAGTAAAGCACTTAGCAAAATTCTACAAAAACACTTTTTATATGTTTTCTAACATATATTAGTTTGTAACCCAAAAACAATATAAATTAGCCTTAATTAATTTTAAACCCAATTAACCATTTTCCTCACTAGAAAATTAATAACAAATCCACATTAATTCAGAAAATTATGAATTTGAAACCCATCTCTAAAATATTATTTCTGACCTTATCTCAATATCCCAAAGCATTTGGATGTCCTTTAATAGGGTTTTCACATTAAAACTTATCATAAAATCCATATGAAATAGCATAAATCATCAACAAGCATATATATCCATTTTAACAATCAAAACATGGCAAAACATTTTCAAAATAATTCGGATCTTAATCTAAAACCGAAACTAAGAAAACATGAGATGTAGTCTATTATTCACCTTAGCTTTGTGATTAAGGAGTTGAGATTTGATCTTTGGATTAAGTTGCTTGAGCTTCCTTCCTTTAGATTCTTGCTTTTCTTCTTCTTACTTTCCCCTAATGGTAGCCGACCGCTCTTTTGTTTTGTTTTTGTTTTGAACGTGTAAAATAAATAGGCATGAAGGGTTTAGGGTATTAGAACATGTCTTATTCCTACTCTGCCCCTTATTTATTTGCCTTACCTATTTCATTTTAGTTTCCCTTAGTTCATTGTTTTAAATTGGCATGGCTACCTCTATTTACACAAATCTCAACCCCTTAACCATTTCATTATTTCATTTAGTTTAACTAATTAAATGTCCTAATAATGTTAACCAAAATTAGGGTCGTTACAAGTGTGGACAGATGGTTCATTGATTTCCTGCTTTTTATGCATACATGTATTTGCTATTATTGTTATAATCAGTTTGATTGTAGGATTCTGATTTGCAAAAGATATGCTTTCTCAAGGATATTATGATGGGAAACCCGTTCCGCGAAGCGGTGTGGTCTCACTTAATATCAGTAAATCGAGATGTAATTGTATTATTCACACTAGGCTTTATATCTGACTCAAAGTTTATATTTTCCCCTTAAATTCTCGGGTGCTTAAAATTTAATTTGAGTGGATTGAGAATTAAGGTTTTTCAGGTTTAGTAGGTTGGATGAATAAGCTTCCAAAGACATGCAGGAGGCAAAGTTAGCTATGTAGGAGCTATTTAGTTTTATTTCTACTGTGATGTATGTATGACTGATATGTCTATCTAGTACTTTGATCATCCAAGGGAGCATCTTCATATGTCGCTCTTGGCGTAATTTGTAATAATTATATTTGACCAAAGGCTGGGATTCCTTTTGGGATTACGTAACTAAATATGAAATATGGATTTGAAATGTAATCGAAAAAGTTGTTTTCAAAATCTATGATTTTATTTCATATTCATTTGCTTTTGATGTTATGGATATCATTAACATTACCGTATTTTGTCATTGGAAGTTAATACTATGGATGACTGCAGCATCTGTAGAGCTTAGCTTTGGGCCTCAAGAAAGGGGATGTTACAATCCAGCTCATGGAATAGAAAATATCTTCCCGATTTTCTTTCTCGGTCGGTGGGTTTTCTCCGCACTGGCTTTCGATAGACAATCTACCCCTAGTGTCAAGGTAAATCCTCTCCGGGGTTTCGTTAAATTCTATATAAGAAGAGAATTTTTGTTCCCTTCTATGCCACTTTGGTCCTCCAAAGCCATCATCAGCCTTTCGTTTTCCTTTATCTTTATCAAACCCTGCCTCGAACGGTGCTTAGCCATCCACAGCATTGACCTCTACGTTTTCAGCTTCAGCATCGTCCTGACGTAGGTATCTCTCTACCTTATGGTAAAACTCTACGAGATCCGCTAGTGGATCCCTCTCTAAGAAACCTTAAAATCCATCTTGTTAGTACTTCAAACCGTCACCATCAGAACCATCGATGGATCCGACCTATGCACTGCAGCAGTGGTTGCGTTAAATTTGGTTAAGAAACTCCTTAGGGTCTCTCCGGCCCTTTGCTTCATGCTCGATAGCGTCATCACGTTCTTCGGTTGTGAAATATGCACTCTGAACTGCCTCAAAAATCTGTTCACTAATTCGGTCCATGTATTGATGGAACCGTTCTCAAACTGTCTAAACCACATCGCCGCTGAATCCATCAAATACAAGGGGAAACATCGTCCCATTGCCCCTTTAGATGCATCCAAAACCTCCATATGTTGGATGTAACTCATCATCATACATTTCCAGTGTTGGCAGCTTAGAATCGGGTGGATTCCTTGCGTATCGGATGTTAAGTGTGAATGGATTTCTAGTCACGTCTTTCAGGCTCCTGTCTGGCGGCCCACCTCTCATTGCTCATTTAACTATCTCAGCAATTCTATCATCGTCATCTAGCGAAAGTCTCCACTCCACATTTTCGTTCTTCCCTCCGTTCCTAAAGGGAAACTCTGGCACGTATTCTTCTGATCGCGCCTTTGCATCCTGATTCAAGTTCTTTTGCCCAACCACATCCTTCAAATGAGCATTTCCAAGTCCTGGAGTCAAGTCGACACCACCCCCATGAATCCTTGGATCGATACTGATCTGAATCCCCGGCTTGGTGCCGATCAGTGGCATTTCCGCAGAGGTTGCTTCAACTTGCTCTGCTTCGATTCCAACCACGTTTGTCCTTCTTTATGGCCTTCAATCCTAGTTTTCAGCTATTCCAATCACTGTTCGTTGTTGCATTCTTCTGAAGAATCCATCCATCATCTTTTCCTGGCGAGCTATCATTCTGTTTTGCATTTCTATCAACATTATTTCCATCTCATCTCTAGTTATGTAAATGGAGGGGGTTAGATCTCGAGGACACTTCCCGACTATCCCTAAGTCCTTATTGGCTTCCTCCAGCGGTGATTTTCCTGGTTAATGGCCTCATCATCTCTTTCAATCTTAAGTCTCAAGTCGTTGAATTTAAGTATTTCTCAGTGAAAGCACCAAAATGTTTGCACCAAAATGTGGTACAAACACCCAAATGAGGATAGTAGAAAAAGGGTGAAGAAAGTAAACGAGAAAAGAAATAACGAGGCACAAATTTTTTATAGTAGTTCAGCTAATCTTTGCCTACATCCACTTAGCTTTGTTGTTGATTTGGTTACTGTTTACAAATGTTGTTCTTATAGATCGGTAATGATCCTTGGAATTACAAGAGATTATAAAGAAAATTGTTAAGAGAGCCAAAAGATCCCCAAATGATGCCTCTCCTTATCTATTTATAGCTAAGGTCGCCAAAATTTGCTCATCCATGATCACACTCATGTTGCCCACTATTAGAGGAAGTTTCTCGAAGAAGGACATGGCCACATCATCAATTTTTATGGATCGGTATGATCCATGGAGATGGATCAGTATCGATCCAGGAACTAGCTTCTTGGATCTTGACTTCTTACGAATGCTTGACTGACTTGTATCTTGGTCCTTAGCATCTAGTTGCATGAATATGAGCTTGAATTTGATCAAATCCCTTGGTTTGAATGTTGGTTTATAACACCTGATTTGTCCATCGATCGTTTGAGTTACACCTTACTAGTGAACCATCACCTAATCACACGTTTTGAGTTGATGAATGTCTTAGCATTGCTGTAACGACCCACCTTTTCGAACCTTTAAAGTCGATGCTAATACATCCACGGTATTCATGTGCCGAACAACCAAGTGTCAGAAAGACAGATTGTTTGGGGAAAAGGAAAAAAGAAAAAAGAAAAAGAAGAACAGAATCTCACAACGTAACGAATAATCTATAATATAAAATGATCATTACACAAGGAAAAGTTTTATACACACAATTAGGGTAAACTATCCTATAATCCGGACAGTTATAAACAACCCGTTCTTACAAATGCTGAAAAATACAATAAATAATGCAGCAAAAACAAAAGAAATACATATATACATCTTGGGCATCCAGCTCATCTCCTGAGCTCCAAAGCATCCAAAGCTAAATCTGGAAAATATGCTCGGTCTGACCCTAGCATTATAAGAAAATAACACCCAGATCAGTCTGGTATAACCAGCGTGAGAGACTCAAATCACAAGGAATTTTATTTTAACTTGTAAAACTCTTTAAAAACAAAGGTATTTCATAAGACCATGCCGCACATAAACATGGATGGGTTTTTACCTTACGATAACCAAATCAATTTCCATAGAAATCCGGTGATATTATAATAATGTCTATGGTTTAAAGTAAAATAGAAATATAACCGGAATTCTTGCACCTCACATTCTAGCATAGTTAGGCACAACTAAGTCTGTACGGCGCTTATTGGAGAATGGATTCCATGCAATGACAAGGCACCCAGGTACCACCTACCACATTACACCTCTAGAAAATGTACCGAGGTCGAACCTATCGACCCTACCAATACAGGACCAGCCTACCCCTTACTGGATAGTATTAAATATGTCATTACCCTGGTTGCTTCGCAACCTTTTCCCGAGAGCACTCATGCACAAATAAATCCATAAATATGATATATATCTAGAAAGGCGATGATATACCTTAATGGGTGCGACCCACTTAACCATGTTGCATCTCCTCTGATTTTAGTCATTCCCAGTTGATGAGTCTTGAGGCTATGTTTTACCTTTTTATAAAAGCAATCCCACTTGGAATGCTAACACTGCTCTCCAGGCAGCACTGTAGTGGAAGCATTCGTCCATACAAGTTGATTAGGATATGAACAAACCGAAGGCACTACTTCTACTACATCCATTTTGGAATCACCCTCAGGATTAGTAGCAAGTAGCCCTTGCACTTCAATAGCTCCATCTTCGATCCCATCATCTTCAAGATGTCTTCAATACGCCGCTTGAGTTGGATCGAACTGGTTTTTAGATAATTCATACTTATCCGATCCCAGACTCTTCAAACCAACATTCGATAGTTTCCGATAAACTTGTTTGTACCAAAAATGGGCACAACACTCTTCGGAAGTTTTTGAAGAGATAAAAGTGAAGAAAGAAAATTAAAACTGAGGATTATCTAACAAAAACTCCAAATAACAGAAAATAAATTGCATAGAAGACAACGATTTAGAGTGGTTCGTTGTTTTGCCTACGTCCACTATGAAGTTTGATGATTTTATTACTTGATACTTGAAGATTACAATTTATTATAATGTAGTACAACTGATTTTATGATCTAAGTCTGAATCTAAGGTAGCAGTGGTGATTTGGAGTAAATCTGGCAGAGTCTGGGCGCTCTTTAGCTCTTAGAATTCTCCGACCTCTTTTCTAAATGACCAGGGGCTCTATTTATAGGTGTAGGAGGCTGATATTTCGCCCAAAATTTGGGGAGACCACTTCTGGCACGTGAGGGGCCCACATACATGCTTTCAGGAAATCCGGGCCCACTTTGGGATCAATTCGAATTCCATTCGAATCGATCAAGAAATCATCCAATCGAGCTGAAATTTGGTATGAACATTCTTCATCATGTGCTTAAGCTTCTGTGAAAATTTCATAGCATTTGGACTTATGGATCTCGAGTTATGATCGATTCAAGTTTGCATTTCCGGTGGACACGAGTACTTCGAATCGATCCCTTCGAATCGATAGGGTCGAATCGATGGCTTCGCGCGTGGTATTATTGACGTGGTGCGTTTTCTTCGTATCGATCCGCCTTTCACTTCGAGTTGACTGGGTCGACTCCGTGATTCTAGCTGACCTGGCCTAATGGATTCGAAGAGCTTCATTCGCTCATGGATTCAAACGTGTGCTCGTTCGTATCGATCATGTTACACTATAGCCCATCGATTCGAAGTCATCATAGCAGGATGGGTTCGAAGCTAAGTCACTGGACGGATGCGAAGTAATTCGACTTCATGGATTCGACGTACTTCGTCCTGATGGATTCGAAGCTCTTCAATCTGAAGGATACGAAGTGAAGTGGCATCATGGTTTTGAAGTGGCTTCAACTTGACCAATTCGAACGAACGCTTGTCGAGGATTGTGAACCATATGGAGTCGAACTAATGGATTCGAACATAGGCTCGGCTTATGGATTCGAAGCAGATCAATCTGATGGATTCGAACAAGGAAATAACAAACGATTCGGGGCAAATATACGTTTAAGGATTCGAATCATAGGCTCGGCCTATCGATTCGACCTTAGGGCCATTTACTCCATTTTTCCTGGACGATAACTTGGTCATACGAACTCGGATTGTCTTGAAATTCGGAACGTTGATTTTTACGGCTTTGCTTGACGTGCCTTATTAATTGCAGCCCGATCTGGACTTGGACAAAATTCATCGACATCCATAGTAGACCTATGTATAACCGTTTTTCAAGGCGAACTGTCCTTGGTTTCTAGTCGAGTCCTTGGTGTCACGGCCTTGCCAAAAGGCGGGATAACATTTGCCCCCCAAAGTACGTCTTGTGTAATCATGACGTGCTTTGAAAAGCTACGGTTCCTGTTTGATAATCATCACATGTTTCGTTGAAAACTGTATCCTGTATTGCTGTAATTGATCATCGTATGATTGTGATTATTTGTCTACTGTCGGATTTACGATGAGACGAGCGCCTGATTCCTGTGAATGTCAAAGATTAAGTATCAATCGAACATATGTGCATATATGTGTCATTTTGAATTTTGTTAACGTTGCGTGTTTGCACGTCGTTGCCAGTTCAGTTAGTTATCGAAATCTGCATCGATCCTCTCCTGAATCGATTTGAGATTCGAGTTAAAACATCATTTTGATGATTGTCTACGATTATCCTTTTGTATCGATCCTCTCCTGAATCGATGTAACAGGTAGACAAGTAATTTTTTCATATCAATGTGATGCGTTCATTTGAACAAATGGTTTCCGATGGATTCGAACAGAGGTTTGTATCGATAGCCTTCAAAACACTGTGAGTCGACGGTCATGAAATTGGTACCCCGAATCGATGGGACACGGTGACTCTGATTTAGTTTTGGTTGATTGCCTCGAATTGATGAAGCTTCGAATCGATGAAGCTTCGTATCGATGTTGCCTTGATGGATTCGAACGTGAGGGGTTCGAATGTGGTTGTTCGAATCGATATGGTTTATGACCGGTGGCAATCGGTCAGGTTGACTGGGAGGCGAAACGTCCCGTTTCCTATCTAAGATCCATATAAATACGCGGGGTCATTCTCACTTTCACTTTTTACTGTTACTCTGCCTATTCCTTCGTATCGATCCCCCAGAAGCTCGAGAGAAAAATTCCTCCGACTCGATCGAAAGCTCTGATCTTTCAATCATGATCACAATAAACCAGGTAGTTAATGGATGAAAATCGAGTTAAGGATGATGAAACTGGAACTTTGCCATCACTCTTGAATTTTTCTCGAGATTTAATTTCGAAGGATTGTGAGATCTGAATGAAATGGGTCGAATCGATGAACGAAGCATGACAAAGTGTTGGAATTCTCTTGAAAAAAAAACAGATACTTCGAGGGGATTCGCTTTTCTTCGCCTCGTGTCGATCCGGACTGGAGCAATTCGAATCGACTTTGATTATGGGGCTTCGAATCGATGCTTGCGAAGGGAAGTGGCTCATATCGATCGATTCGAAGTGATGACTCTACGATCGATTCGAAGTCGTTGAGTCTGATCGATACGAAGTCTTTTTTCTGATGGACACGAAGCACTCTTTCCCTTGATGCTATGGGTATCATTCCAACGACCTACGTCGATACGAAGTGCAACGAGTCGACTCTTTATCGATTCGAAGCACAATGATTCGACTCGTATCGATCCAAGGTGATCGATTCGAACGTCTTCAGTTCAGGGAATGCAACTCTTCTGACTTGCTCCATGGATTCGAACTATGACCAATTTTCAGTCGAAATTTGACGAACTCAATGAACTTTAGCATACTTGACTCCGACGAGCTTCGGCCTTGCCTAACTGAACTTGACTGTAGGACTATACTTGACTTCCTTTTGAAGCTCGTCGATGGAACCATGACTTAACCAAAAACATAACTGATTTATACTTGAATCGGTTGGTAGCATTTGGATGGCGTGGACATGACGGTCAGCGATGACGGTCATTTCCAGTCTTAATTTCCAGAGTTTCGTCGTTCGCACACTTTGTTTCATTCCGTAAAACTTGCTTAAGTAATGCACAACACTTGCACTGCACGACACATTCATACACACTACACTGGGGAATGCATGGGCTCTTTATGTACTTAACGTTGCTTTATGATGAGTAGTCAGTTATGGAGTCTTCGAGCTCTCAGCAGCAAGAGGTACAGAGCTTGCCTCCTCCGGTGCTTGAGATTCCCAATATTCCCGCTGACGTAATCGAACCAGCTCCGGACGAATTGCCGGAGGCTATATTTATCGAGGATCCCGTTGATTCTGTCCAGTCTAATATCTCTGAATCCTTATTGGGCCGGATATGATTGAAACATAACATATCTCTGAACGATGTATTATTACCCAGTGCTGATGACAGACCGCATAACCCGCTCGAGGGATATACTGCCTTCTACCGCCATGCTTGCGCGGTTGGAACTCTCCCTCCTTTTAACCGATACATCAGAGAGATGCTGTCATATTTAGGAATTGCTCCCTCGCAACTTCATCCCAACGGACATGCGTTGCTGAATAGTGCCTTCGTCATATTTATGGACTGTCTCTTTCGCCCGCCAATGCCGACGGAAATAAAATATCTATTTAACTTCAAGAGCAGGGGCGATAGTCCATCTTTTACATTTTTGGAGGCAGTCAGAAATTGCCAAGTAATTACCGGAGCTTGGACCCGACTCAGTTACTTTAAGAATGAATGGTTCTATGTCCGGTGCCCTCCAGGTTTTGCCAGGCGATGGTTGTCTAGACGTAAGTGTTGTAACCTTCCGATGATTTCCTTGACCAATAGTTTTTCGGCATTGGTATTGACATCTTGTTTCTCTTGCAGCCATTATCTCCAGACCCGATGGCGGGTACTACAAGGGTATAGCTCGAAGTCTCTAAGAAGTTCCGAGCGAGCTAAGACACATAGACTCGGTGCTGAATGACTATAATTTAAAAGCTCTCGGTTTGATTGAAATGAAACAGAGTATAGTCATCGAAGGGATGTCAAAGCCCGCCTCAAAGAAGAAGAAAAACAAGAAGAAGAAAAAGAAAATGGCGAAGAAAATGCTCGGAGTCATCATAAGTGAAGTGAGCGACGAAGAAAGGACCCATGCAGACGTGGAGCCAATGGCTGATCTTTCGGGCAACTTCGAAGAGTTGGGAGATAGATGGAAAAGCAAGACCGTCGTTTCCAAAAAAACTCAAGTCTAAGGGGTGGAAGTCTGTAGATGTGTCTCCTCCCACTTCCGGAGCCATAATTTCTAAGGCCGCCCCTTCTCATTCGAGAGATACTTTTAAAGGGCTTGACGATATTCCCATCCCGAATTATATATCGATTCCTCATAATCCCGGGTTGGAGGAATTTCAAGATGTCTTAAATATGAACGAGCCCTTTCCTTTAAGTGCGGTCAACACTTCCGGTCGGTTTGGGGGTTTCCACATTTACACACACTTCCACAACACTACACGACTTTTGCATATCAAACATCGTTATCGCAGGATTCTAATCTGTAGTTCTTTCTTATCGCAGGTGAGATGTCAGGTCGCGGATCCACTCTGGATAGGCTCCGCAATGTGCGCCGATCATCTTCTTATTACGAGTCCCGTTGGAGGGAATCAGATAGGGACCACGGGTATGGTTACACTAGCCAGGAGCGCTACGACAGGGATAGAGATTATTGGCGTGGCCGCTCTGGCCATGATTGTACTGACAGAGATCGGGAGTACCAGCACCGATCCCGATCTCGTTCTCCCCCGCCTCCTAGGGCCCTCGTAGATCTCCTTGGGTCTTCACAGCAGCAGCAGCCTTCTCAATCTTCAAGGCCCGAGACTCAGCGGCCAAGAGTTGAACCGCAGACGACGCCATTGTTGAACAGGCTCCGGTCGAATTGACGAGTGAAGGAGCCATTAAACTCGCCCAGATGAAAAAAGACTTCCCGGAAATTTGCTTGGATGCATATATCTTCCCTCCTCATCTTAAAAGAATTCCTCCGGATGCTGAGAACATTGCTCATGACTACATCCGTGACTTTTACGCTCAATATAAGGAGTGGTACAAAGCGGCCGTGAAAGCTTCAAAGGTAGCCTTTGACCGGGCGAAGATTATTGAGGAGCGTGATGCCGATATTGTTAAGAAAAATCGCATCATTCAAGTTCTCCAATCTGAGATGGAGTCGTCTCGGAACTCAGAACTTCAAGCACACCAAAAGCATGAGGACGTTATGGCCAAAATGGCGAGGATGCAACAGGCACACTGTGCCATGGTAGAAGAGATGGGCCACCGCAATACCACCGTCATAGCTGAGCGGGATACAACTGTTAAGGAGCTGAGTGAGCTCAAGGCCAAATTCGCTGAAGTGGTGAAAGAGAAAGACGATGCAAACACCACCGCTCAGGAGGCGTGCGACCAAGCCGTATCCCTTAGAGCCGAACTTGCTGCGGCGGCGGCCAAGACTAAGTCTACGGAAGCAGAAATTCAAGAAAATATTATGGGGGAGCGGTCCAGGATGGAGGCCGATTTTGACAATCTTCTGGTCACGTACAACGCTAATGTGCTAGAGCACATAAATTTATCGTGGCTGGGAGATGACTCCATGATTCTGTACAATGCCTGGACTAGGTTGGTGGAGGAGAAAAAAGCGGCGCATCCAGATGAAACACTTGATGGTTTTGAGCTTGAGATGCACTTGCTCACTGAGGATGAGAGGAAAATTCTCCACGAGGCGGCGATTTCTATGGCGAGAGAGAGGCTTAGTACTCAACAGATAGAGACAGGTGAGGGTTCGGGGATCAAGCATCACGAGACAAGTGTTGGAGCTGTAATTCCGACATTGCCCGAAGCCATTGGTGCGGTCGATCTCCAGCCCGTCCCTGCTTATAATCCGGACCAGCGCAATTGTCTTCCGCCAATGCTCCTCCCTCTGCTCCTGTCCATGCTCCGGGTCAGGCTAAGGAAGGTATTTGAACGCTTCCCGTATACACTTAGTGTGATGAACCTGAAGCAATACACTTGGCTAATAATCTCTGCTTTTCGTATTTCAGTGACTGAAGCCGTTGTTATCTCTGTACCTCCTGCATCTCAAGCTTCATATCAAGCGTAGGGGGCTATTGTCACCGAAGCCACTATGACATCTACCGTGGTCGGCGAAGAAGGAGAAATGAGCATGTTGTCTTTCGACGCTCGGATGATTGAGGAACTTCTCAGTCAACCCAACGATCCCTTCACCGATCCATCTTATGCCATGAGTGGGGTCGCTCCAGCTGTTAGTTCTTCTATACCAGCCACTGGCACATCCGGTGCGGCCCAAGTATCCCGTGAGGATGAAGTTTTGGCTGAAATCAGTGCTGAGATGGCAGCAGTGACTGCCGGTATGAATCCGCCTGAGCCTGCTCCGCTAATGTTGATATCACCGGGCGGCACTGTGGTTATTGAAGATGCTCCTGCCCCACTTCCTGTTACTGCTCCTATGCCTCCATCTCGACCCCCCAGGAGAATCTCTGTTGCCTCAAGCTCTGAGGAAGATGTCGATATTATGTCGCCATCAGAGGACAGACCGGAGAAGAGTAAGAGAGTGAGAGGGAAGTCAGGTAGTGGTTCCAGCGGGGCTACCCCGAAGAAGAAAATAAGGAAAAAGAAAGATTGAACTCTCCCTTCGGTTTGCTGTTGCGCTCGGGGGTAATGTTTTGTTTTGTTGATTTTTCTATAGCCGTGTATAGATGTGGATTCGGCTCCCACTAGTAGGAACTTTTTGAACCATTTTGTAATCAGATTCTTTTGTTGATAATGGAAATGAAAGTATATTCCCTTTTGTCTTCAACTCGATATGTGTTTTGGTTCTGCCCCCAGTCTTGGGGATAAATATGGAGCTGATGTATGTTTATACTCCGTTTCATGCTCTGGGAGTATGGAGTTTAAGTAAATGTTTATACTCCATCTCGCACTCTGGGAGTACGGAGTTGAGTAAATGTTTATACTCCGTCTCGCACTCTGGGAGTACGGAGTTGAGTAAATGTTCATACTCCGTCTCGCACTCTGGGAGTACGGAGTTGAGTAAATGTTCATACTCCGTCTCGCACTCTGGGAGTACGGAGTCAAGTAAATGTTATACTCCGTCTCGCACTCTGGGAGTACGGAGTTAAGTAAATGTTTATACTCCGTCTCGCATTCTGGGAGTACGGAGTCAAGTAAATGTTTATACTCCGTCTCGCACTCTGGGAGCACGGAGTTAAGTAAGTGTTTATACTCCGTCTCGCACTCTGGGAGTACGGAGTCAAGTAAATGTTTATACTCCGTCTCGCACTCTGGGAGCACGGAGTTAAGTAAATGTTTATACTCTGTCTCGCACTCTGGGAGTACAGAGTCAAGTAAATGTTTATACTCCGTCTCGCACTCTGGGAGCACGGAGTTAAGTAAATGTTTATACTCCGTATCGCACTCTGGGAGTACGGAGTTAAATGGAGGGTTGTCGTGTATCAACCCAATTTTAGCCTGACGTGGTGGCTTGCCCCCGAGCTCGGGTTTCATTTAGTGAGTGGCCGGTCGTATCACAACCACTCCCTTCTTGAATAAATTCCACTGCGTGATGGAACTTAGCTCTTCGTGCATCGTGATGTTGTACATTGTATTTAATGAATCAAAGCTCTGGCTCGAAGAGATGGCATTTTATTGCTGAAATAAGAAAATATGGCAAAGTCAGTTGCCTTATTACAAATTCTAATTTCGAAATGCAAAAGTAAATTGCTAAATGGAAAAATATAACAAAATAAATAAAGCCTGTCATATGTAGTAGCGACGGAGACTCTCGCTGTTCCAGGCTCTTGGTAAAACAAGACCGTCAACGGTCGATAGTTTGAATGTGCCATCTCCGAGTTTTTGTGTAATCATGTACGACCCTTCCCAATTTGGTTTCATGTGTGAAGGAACCAGATAGATTCTCTTGAGGACAAGATCGCCGAGTTCAAAAGTTCGGGGTCGAACTTTGGTATTGTA
This sequence comes from Allium fistulosum, assembly GCA_030737815.1. Lineage (NCBI taxonomy): Eukaryota > Viridiplantae > Streptophyta > Magnoliopsida > Asparagales > Amaryllidaceae > Allium > Allium fistulosum. The sequence goes on from CM060907.1 coordinate 171,388,884, forward strand.
CAACCGGGCGACTCGACTTCGATATGCGGCCGCTCTCAAATCAGCCTCTTCCCGCTTTTCATCCAATAGATCCAAATATTCAACAAGTAATATAGCATTTGTTTTCAGATCATAATAAGTCACGCGGTGGGAAAATACTTCCGTCTCGACTGGAATTACGGCTTCCGAGCCATAAGATAAGGAAAATGGGGTGTGTCTGGTAGCGGTCTTGTGAGTTGTTCGATAAGCCCATAATGCCATAGGAAGTTCATCGACCCATTTGCCCCCGGCCTTTTCCAGTCGTTTCTTTAGGATGGATTTTATAACTTTGTTAACAGCTTCGACCTGACCATTTGCCTGTGGATATGCAACTGCTGAGAATTTTTTGTGGATATGAAACCGTTGACAGAAATTCTTGAACTCAAAACTTTTGAATTGGGCTCCATTATCGGTGATGATGGTATGCGGAAGTCCAAATCGACAGATGATATTGCGAACTACAAAGTTTATTACTTTCTTTGTTGTGATCGTTGCGAGAGCTTCGGCTTCGGCCCATTTTATAAAGTAATCAACTGCGATAATGGCGTACTTCGCACCACCTTTTGCTAGAGGTAGAGCTCCGATGATATCGATGCCCCACATAGCGAATGGCCAGGGACTGACCATTTGAGTTATCTCGGTAGGTGGGGCTCCTGGAATTCGAGCGTGTTTCTGGCACCTATCGCACTTTCTGGCATAGTTTGCTGCATCTCGGTTCACTGTTGGCTAGTAGTATCCATATCAAAGTATCTTCTTAGTGAGAGCTTGTCCACCGGTGTGATCGCCACATTCTCCTTCGTGTACGTCATGTAACACTCATTTGACTTCATCGTGCGCAATACATCGGAGGAGAGGAACAGAATAACCTCTTCTATACATGACTCCATCCTGAATGATGAACCGTGAAGCTTTTCGTAGAATCCAACTTTTCTCATTTCTATGCTCAGGTAATGTCCCATTCTCAATGTAATTTCTATAAGGAGTCATCCATGATTCTTTACTGGGAGTGGTCTCAAACACACCATTCGTCTCTATTTGATCGATGCTTGGGGAGGAAAAAGTTTCGACGGGGACAAGTCCCATTTGTTACGCTTCACTTGTGCTGGCTAACTTCGCCAAGGAATCAGCTTTTTGATTGCGATCTCGAGGTATATAATAAATGGCATAATAATCAAACTGATCCAATATTTCCTGAACTCGAGCCAAGTAAGCATCCAACCTTCGGTCTCTTGCTTGGTACTCTCCCCGTACTTGACACACAACCAACTGTGAATCACAATAAATTTCCACAGCGATAATTCTCAAATCTCTGGCAAATTTTAATCCAGTCAATAGGGCTTCATATTCAGCTTCATTGTTGGTTGCGTGAAAATCAAACTTCAAAGCAAAACATATAGATCGGCCTTCGGGGGTTTCAAGTACAACACCAGCGCCCGAACACCGATCGTTTGATGCACCGTCAGTATACAGTTTCCAGAAGTATTCGGGGGATTTACTGGTTTCGGGCAAGTCCTCTGGCACAGTAAATTCAGCTATGAAATCGGCTAGGACTTGTCCTTGAATGGCTCTCCGTGGGGCATAAGTGATGTCAAATTGACTCAGTTCAATGTTCCATTTGAGTAATCTACCAGATGTCTCAGGCCGCGTGAGGACCTGTCGTAACGGCTGATCGGTATACACAGTGAGAGGATGAGCTTGGAAATAAGGGCGCAGCTTTCTTGAAGCAATGACCAGGCAATAAGCCAATTTCTCCAATCTTGGGTAATTTCTTTCAGCTCCCGTTAACCGTTTACTGACATAGTAGACCGGTCTCTGCACTCGGTCTTCTTCCCGGACTAGAGCAGCACTGATTGCATGCTCCGATACTGCCAGATAAAGGTACAATTGTTCGTGATCAATCGGCTTTGACAGGATCGGTGGTGTGGAGAGATGTTGAACCAGCGATCGGAATGCATCTTCACACTCCATGGTCCATTCAAAGTTTCGCTTTCCCTTTCGAATCAGATCGAAGAAAGGAATACATTTATCAGTGGATTTTGAAATGAACCTGCTTAGTGCTACCACTTTCCCATTGAGACTCTGAACTTGCTTTATGGTTCTTGGAGTTTGCAAGTTCCTTATTGCCCATATCTTTTCGGGATTCGCCTCTATCCCACGAGCGTTGACGATGAAACCGAGGAACTTTCCGGATGCAACACCGAAGTGACACTTTAATAGGTTGAGCTTCATTCCATATTTTCGCAGGATGCGGAACACTGAATCTAAATCTCTGACGTGATTTGTGGAAAATCGGGACTTTACTAGCATGTCATCCACATAAACTTCCATGGTCTTCCCGATCTGGTTGGCGAACATCCGATTGACCAAGCGTTGGTATGTTGCTCCGGCATTCTTTAAACCAAAAGGCATGACTCTGTAGCAGTAGAGTCCTAAATCGATCACGAAACTGGTATGTTCTTGATCGGGAAAATGCATAGGTATTTGATTATAACCAGAATAAGCATCCATAAAAGATAACAATTCATGGCCAGCTGTTGAATCTACGAGCTGGTCAATTCGAGAAAGTGGAAAACTATCTTTTGGACAAGCCTTTTTTAAGTCAGAGTAGTCGACGCCAGTTCTCTATTTCCCATTCGGTTTTCGAACCAATACTGGATTTGATACCCATTCTAGGTATAAAGCATCCCGGATGAACCCATTTGATTGTAATTTGTCAACTTCCTCTTTAAGGGCGGCAGATCTCTCTGGATCCATACCACGCCTTTTTTGCTTGACCGGAACATGTCGTGGATCGATATTCATGGAGTGACTTGCGATGTTTGGTGAGATCCTGCACATATCGGAGTGTGTCCAGGTGAAAACATCGAGATTCGCTTGGAGAAATTCAACCAATTCCTGTTGTATCTGTTTTCCCAGTTGAGATCCAACTTTTAGTACTTTTGAGTCATCATCCTCACTGACCGGGACGTTCACAGTCAGTTCGACTGGGGAAGCTTGATTCTCTTTAGCTTCGTCTTTATCTTCGTTGTCTCTAGGGTCAAGATCTTTAAGGAATTGGTAGTGGTGCCCGGGCCGGGGCCCAGGCGCTAGTTGTCAATCATCAACAAAACGGAAGCAGAGAGATTCCTCTACGCCCTTTCCTTTCTCCTTTCTCTTTGCCTCGCGCAGTTCAACAACATAACAGGCTCTTCCTGCTACCTGATCTCGTTGAATGACTCCAATCCCATGATCAGTGGGGAACTTCAGAGTCAAACACCACGGGGCAATGGCTGCCCTGAATTCAGCAAGGGCCGGTCGGCCCAAGAATGCGTTATAAGGTGAATCAATGTCTAAAACAACAAACTGCAACAGCCGGACTCTCCGGCGCTCTCCAACTCCTAGCTCTACTGGCAGTTCCACTATTCCAGTGGGTATTGTAGCACTTCCATTGAAGCCGTGAACTCGAGACTGGCAAGGTTTCAAGTCCTTCGCTTCCATTTTCATTAAATCATAAGCCCGTTTGAGTAAAATGTTTACAGAACTCCCACTATCAACCAGTATCCTCTTCATCCAAGCAGGACAAACCTGGGAAGATATAACCAGTGGGTCGATTGTTGGGGCTTCAATTTTATCAGCATCTCTGCTTCTGAATATGATATCATCAGACATTGTCTTTTGTTGTTTAGCCGGAGTTCCATCTTCGCAATTACTGCAGCATTCGAAGTTCGCATGCCTGATAGAACTAGCATACGACTCCATTTCTCTCCAGCTTCTGTCTGCTGGATGAGGACCACCACTTATGGTATTTATAACTAGCCTTCCACCCGTACGAGTAGGTTCCTCTTGTCTTTCTTGATTTTGTGTACGATTTTGATTCGAAGGGCCTGCACCACCGGGCTGCGGTGCCCGCACGAATTGATATAACTTTCTCTCCCTGATTAACTTTTCTATGAGGTCCTGCAAATGTCGACACTCATTAGTATTGTGGCCGTAACTTTCGTGATATCTACAAAACTTCCCTGTCTGAATCTGCCTCTCCGATGATTGCTTTGGAGCGGGCTTCTTGTACTGCACAGTGTTGCAAGTTTGTAGGTACACATTTTCCAATGACGTATTCAATGGCGTGTAATTATCGAACATTGGAGCCCTACGCCGTGGGCCTCGATTTGGATCTTTCTTCTTATCCTGACCACTGTTGCCCCTTGGCTGAGTTTGTTTGTTCTGTATTTTTAACTGAACTTTTCCGGAATTATCACCGGACTGCTTAACTACTACGTTACTTTGTATTCCTTCACTTCTGGGTCTCGCATCGTCCTGCTTCCTAGACTGTTTCGCGTCCTCTTGCCGTAAGAATTGAGTGGCTTTGGAGTAGAAACGGTCCAACGATACAGGTGGTTTTCCAGCTAACCAATTTCCAAACTCGGAATCGATATCGATTCCTTTTGTCAGCGCCATCAAAATTGAGTTGTCGTTGGGATTACTAATCTCCACACATGCGGCATGGAATATCTCCAAATAACGCCTGAGTGTTTCCCCATGAGCTTGGGTAACACTGGACAGGGTGTTAACATCTTTAGGTCTAGCGACATGCATGCGAAATTGTTCGACAAATTTCTTAGCCAGTTGGTCGAATGAAGAGATAGATCTAGGTGGTAATCTTGTAAACCACATTGTTGCAATTCCTCCCAGAGAGATGGGGAAACTTTGACACTTTACTGCATCGTCAGCCCTTGCGGCGCTCATTGACCATTCATATTTCAAAATGTGTTGATTGGGATCAGAATTTCCTTCGTACATAGGGAGAGTTGGCATTCTGAATCGCAGAGGAGGATCAGCGTATAGTATATCATCCGTGAAAGGAGTATGACTACGAGATATTCCCCAATCATCATTGGTAAGGCCTTGGCTTTCGCGGATCATCTGACGTATCATGGTCGAAATATTGGGCATTGCTACATTTTGAGCCTGCTGAGCTAAGGTGTGGTCGTGTTCCACAGTGCGAGTTTGGACCGGGCGCTGTCGACGGTCCAAATTTCGCCTCCTTGGCTCAGCGTCTTCTGGGACATATGGTTCAGGAGTACGCCCACGCTGATGATTATTTGGCTCTGAAAGATTTCGGGTATCAACCCTTGTTTCTATTGTGGCAGCTGTGGCATGATTGTCCGTGGTATGCTGTGGAGTAAGGCCTAATCGTGCTGAGGGCCCGGCCTGGAAGATGGTAGATGGTCCTGCCTTCAACTGTCCAACAGTCAAGGCGGGTTGATATCCGGTCGTTTATGCATGACTTCCGTCTAATCGGGGACGAGTAGATCTGTGATGATGGTCAGATGAGGCAGAACTTTCAGTAGATGAGCAAGAGATATCATCCCTCCTGGACCTTTTGCGGCCTTGGTGGTTCAGTTGGTTGGTCAATTCGATATTAGCACACAACTGTTCAGCCAATTGTTGCCGACTTTGAGTCAGTTCTTGGAGCAACACATGAAACTCTTATCTGGTGACTGGCCCAGACGGATCTGAATGAGCAGTGTTGTCTTGATTGGATGGCTGCTGTTGTGTAGGATTTTGTCCATCCCTACCTTCTTGACCAGCAGCTGTAGATGCAGTTCTTGTACTAACCATCTTGAGCAGTGGATTCCTTTCCTAGATTTTATGCAAATCTGAGTAGAATGGAAGGATTCTGGATTGGAGATATGGATCTTCCTCTTGGATTTATGCAATCCGGTATCGATGGTAGATCCAAGGAGCAGGAGAAAAAACTGGTTTTTTCTCAGTGAAAGCACCAAAGTGTTTGTACCAAAAATGGGAACAACACTCTTCGGAAGTTTTTGAAGAGATAAAAGTGAAGAAAGAAAATTAAAACTGAGGATTATCTAACAAAAACTCCAAATAATAGAAAATAAATTGCACAGAAGACAACGATTTAGAGTGGTTTGGCGTTTTGCCTACGTCCACTATGAAGTTTGATGATTTTATTGCTTGATACTTGAAGATTACAATTTATTATAATGTAGTACAACTGATTTTATGATCTAAGTCTGAATCTAAGGTAGCAGTGGTGATTTGGAGTAAATCTGGTAGAGTCTTGGCGCTCTTTAGCTCTTAGAATTCTCCGACCTCTTTTCTGAATGACCAGAGGCTCTATTTATAGGTGTAAGAGGCTGATATTTTGCCTAAAATTCGGGGAGACCACTTCTGGCACATGAGGGGGCCCACATACCCGCTTTCAGGAAATCAGGGCCCACCTTGGGATCGATTCGAAGTCCATTCGAATCGATCAAGAAATCATCCAATCGAGCTGAAATTTGGTGTGAACATTCTTCATCATGTGCTTAAGCTTCTGTGAAAATTTCATAGCATTTGGAATTGTGGATCTCGAGTTATCATTGATATAAGTTTGCATTTCCGGTGGACACGAGTACTTCGAATCGATCCCTTCGAATCGATAGGGTCGAATTGATGGCTTCGCGCGTGGTATTCTTGACGTGGCGCGTTTTCTTCGTATCGATCCGCCTTTCACTCTGAGTTGACTGGGTCGACTCCATGATTCTAGCTGACCTGGCCTAATGGATTCGAAGAGCTTCATTCGCTCATGGATTCAAACGTGTGCTCGTTCGTATCGATCATGTTACACTATAGCCCATCGATTCGAAGTCATCATAGCAGGATGGGTTCGAAGCTAAGTCACTAGATTGATGTGAAGTAATTCGAATTCATGGATTCGACGTACTTCATCCTGATGGATTCGAAGCTCTTCAATCTGAATGATACGAAGTGAAGTGGCATCATGGTTTTGAAGTGGCTTCAACTTGACCGATTCGAACGAACGCTTGTCGAGGATTGTGAACCATATGTAGTCGAACTGATGGATTCGAACATAGGCTCGGCTTATGGATTCGAAGCAGATCAATCTGATGGATTCGAACAAGGAAATAACGAACGATTCGGAGCAAATATACGTTTATGGATTCGAATCATAGGCTCGGCTTATGGATTCGACCTTAGGGCCATTTACTCCATTTTTACTCGATGATAACTTGGTCATACGAACTCGGATTGTCTTGAAATTCGGAACATTGATTTTTACGGCTTTGCTTGACGTGCCTTATTAATTGCAGCCCGATCTGGACTTGGACAAAATTCATCGACATCCATAGTAGACCTATGTATAACCGGTTTTCAAGGCGAACTGTCCTTGGTTTCTAGTCGAGTCCTTGGTGTCACGGCCTTGCCAAAAGGCGGGATAACAAAACTCAACTATTGTTCTCAGAGAAAAAAACAGACAAGATAAGATCAAGGATCACCCCCTTACCGTTTAAGTGGACGGGTCTCCTTATCATTTATCCTAGACAAACACAACGAGTTTATACGTATAGTAGTACCTTCTAAGATAACAGTACTTTATAATTCTTGTGTTTCCTCTAGATATTTTTGGAGTTAAAAACTACCCAAGATTGGATAGTCGGTTATTTAGCTATCAAATAAACACACATCAATCAAAGGTTCAATTTCCCATGGAAACCACTAGGCCTCTTCAAATTGATCTCTTAATAATTAAATATCTTTAATTATTTACTAAAATAATCCATATACTTATCTTACTGGTATAAGTACACTCCCAAACCAGTTGAGAAAAATTTCTTATTTTCAATTTCCTTTAAACAGATCAAAACCTCTCTTTGAAAGCATAGTTTATTATGAAACCTAAACAATTAATCCTTCGGTGTTAAGTATGGAAATGCTTCCCTACCACCAAAATTAAGAAGGACTACTTATTTATTTTATTCATAACTGGATTAAAATACACGATCAAATCAAAACCTCATAAACGCAATCTTTCTTTCCAAAATCTTGGATTTCTTTCCAAATTATAACTCCTTACTTAGTTCTTTTTACTAAGTAAAAAACCACTTTTATAAAATAAACTTATAAGCCTTTAAACCCTTTTTATTAAAACAATGTCCATATTTAAAAGCCTATTCTTATGTTAATTATAATTTAAAAATCATTCATACATAAATTTATTTACTCAAAACACCATCATTAAATTAATTAACCAACTTAACACCACTTAAATAAATGATAAGTTTTAAACCTTGTTACTAAATAATTAATCATTTTTAAATTACCGTTTAACAAAGTAATTAATTAAGATAAACCTTATTAAAAAAATATTTAATTAACTTTAAATACGTTATTTAAAATAATTAACTTATAAACATCATTAATTATTAGATTAATTAACTTAAGACAAATCATTAAATAAAAGAATAATTAGCTAAATCATTATTAAATAAATTACAAATTATTTTATATATTTTTAATTAAAATAAATAATTAACCTTAAATTTTTTTAATTAAATAGTGATTACATAAATACTTGTTAAAAAATAAATTAACTTATACATTGTTAAATTCATTAAAATAATTTGATTGATACCCTTTTATTTAAATTAACTTTGAACCTTGATAAATATAAATAAACATTGTTAATGACATTAGCAATTTAAATTATTGGAAATATAACAATTCCTTTGAATTGTTATACCCTTAAATTGATTTCAAATCTATAATATGTCTAATCTGGAAAGAGGCTTAGCATATCCCAATGGTACTTAAACAAGCTACCATTACACAAATTGATAATCAAGTCGCGACACAAGTATTTACATAAACAACAGATATGTGAATGATATCCACATGATCAATCGATGGATAGCTCAATATAAATCAACTGGCAGATAAATAAATATTCAAACTCTCATAATAACATAACAGTGATTTATTCTGCTAAATAAATGTCCAATAAAAACTATTCAGTTTAAATATAGCAGAACGGTTATAACGAACCACCTTTCTTACTTCGAAAGACGAGTCATTAAGGGTAGAAGAAAAGGAAAAATAAGAAGAAACTTAACAATCATAGAATCTCACAACGGATCGAAACAACATATATTAATCAACATAAGATTTTACAGAGATACTGCTATAATAGTACATCAGAGTCATTATAGTACAAGTTCCAAACCGGGAAAGTTATAACTACATGTCCTTACATCACTAATACAAAATGCATACATATATACACAATAGAATAAGATAGTAGTTAGCTAACGTTAAAGCCATCTGCTCCAGCTCCTCCAAAATGCAATCATGAGAAACCTAGATCACTTGGCTACTCATAAAAATTTGAGTACCTAAGAGTTTTAGGGAAAGAAAATAAAACTCCAGGTCAGACATGGGTCTGGTGTGAGTAAATCGAAAAAACCGAATTATTACTTTTAAAACACTAAAATCAAGGGTATCTCGTAAGACCACACCGCACATAAACACGGATGGGTTTTTGCCTTACGATACCTAAAACACTTTATATAGGAATCCAATGATATTATCATAATGTCTAGATTTTCAAGTAAAATAGAACATAGCTGAAATGCTTGCATCTCACATTTTAAGATATTTGTGTACAACTAAAAACATACGTCACTTATTGGAGAATGGATTCCATATAATGACTGGGCTACTGGGGTACCGCCCATAACACCATGGATCTCGCCTGGATCCCCTGTCAACACAAGACCGACCTAACCCTTACTAGACAGTACCGAATAAAACCACCCTGCGGTTGGCATCGACAACCATACCAAAACATACATGAATTGATATTAGGGACTCTATATAGGGATAACTTTACCCAAATGGGAGCGACCCACTTAGTCTTGCTGCATCTCCCTTTTTTTAGTCGTTCCCAGTTGATGAGGCATGAGGCTATGTTTTACTTTTTATTATAGCACTGCCACTTGGAATGCTAACATTGCCTTCTAGATGTTGACACAATGTCAACACTCATCCATACAAGTCATTTGGGAGATGAACGAACTAAAGGCACTACCTCCACTACACCCATTTTGGAATCACCCTCAGGGTTAGTAGCAAGTAGCCCTTGTACTTCTAAGTCTTTATCTTGGATCATGACTTCTCAATATTTCTAATTTGAATGCTTATGTTGGTTCGAAGTAGTTTTTGGATAAAAACTATTATCCAATCCCGGTCTCTCTGGACCAACGCTCGATAATCGTAAAGGGTCAAGTTGTTTATATGGGATATCCCACTATAAGGGTGTAAAGATTTACATATGGACATATGTTCCATATGCTTAGATTATCATGACCTGCTTATCGAAATTAACCCCTTTGTATTCATCACGTTCCGAAAGTGCGGTATTTGTGATACATACAAGCCGACTTACTTTAAATAAAACGTGTCACCGTTTTATTACAACTACATTAATTCATTTGGCTACTTAATAGCATAGACAAGAGATCCTTTATGTTTAAAACAAATGACTAAGAGAAGAAAGTGAATTTAGAATAAAGAACTATTAGAGTTTAAAATAACTTAAAATAATAAATGTTAGCAAGAAAACTTGTTAACATCCTCAAAGTTGTTCGGTTAGCAAGTAGAATTATTTACTCTACAAAAGAAGATTATTAGAAGAGATGACTTCCTTCCAAACCCCCCTTTCGATCTGGTTGACTTGGCCAAATTTTTTTTGGAGGATAATTTATGAAAATACTAATGGTGGTTAATTGATCCAATCAACCTCCTCAAGGTGAAAATTCAGGAGAATGCATCTCAATTGAAACCTCCGTTTCGAATAGGTCAAAATTGGTTATGTATATTAGGTATTCATCCCCTTTCGACCATATCAAAAGGTCCACTCTGCCTTTAAAGAGAAGAATTTGCTTTCGACACCATTGGTTTCACTTCTTTTGGAGGAACTCCTTTGAAAGGGTTATGGGTATTGCAGGGTGTGTATACCTTTCGTAGGAATTCATTCCATATAGCGTTGCTTTACATTTACACATCCAATCTTCCTCGAAACGCCTCTTTCAATCAAGTCAAAAGGGATTTAGCTCTTTCAAAGTGGATTTGATGTATAATATGCAAAGTATTATTAAATATATGCAATGGGAAATCATCTCAGATCACATAAGTTCCGTGAACTTATTAAGATTGAAACATCATTATTATCTTTATTTTTCATTATATATCATTAAACATGATGATACTATGATTCAAATGCGTATTATCTAAGTTAATCCCATGGCATTGCATAAGACAAAACAGAATTAAGAAGATAAGCTTGTATCATATGCAATTAATCATTAGACGAGCTAATGATCAAAATGATCTCCCTCATAATCAAAATCTTTATTTGAATCCATGCACTTCCTCTTTTCATATTAATCCAAATTGAGTTACAAGTAATAGAGCTTTTTCCCCAAATCAATTTAGGTTACAAAGACTTGATTTAGCTAAGAAATTAAAAGAATGAGTATTGGATTCCAAAATCTGGTCCCCAAAATCGGACCCCTAGTGTCGTATTTATAGATGTAGATCGGCCTCCTTCCACCTTCATCCTTTCAATAAGGTCGAAAGGTCTTCATCCAGCCTTCCATGCTCATCCCTTAGAGAAGGTCGAAAGGTCTTTCTTCAATCTCACATATGTATCCTCTCTACATAGTCGAAAGGTCTTCCTTCATCTTGCAAGTGTATCCTTTCGACATAGTCGAAAGGTCTTCCTTCATTTACGCGTGTATCCTTTCGATATAGTCGAAAGGCCCTCTTTCAGTTTTCGGCACGCTTGCTTTCGATGATGTCGAAAGGCTATCCTTTCGAGCTTCCTCATCCAATCTTGAGATTCCTATCTTCTCATTCCAGGCCTTCCGACTCAGTCGAAAGGATCTCCATGACAACCTTTTGCTAACCTTTCGCTGCCGTTAAAGTATGAGTGCCTCTTTTTCTTTGTTTTCTACTGAGTGGCTATCGTCTTCGTTGAAAGGGTGGTAGATGTGCTTTTCGCTTTAAGTTGTTGTACTTTAGCCTTCATGTAGGATTTTCACCATGCTTTTGAAAGGTTCCAACCATTTTGAAAGGCTTGTCCTTAGTTTAAAAAGGCATGTCGAAATCAATTCTTCAAGTAGTAAATTGACAATGACGAGACCTTCTATTTTGAAGGAATTGGTTCATTGTGCAAGCCTTTTGTTTAACACCTTCGAAAGGGGTTTCAAACCCATTCCTACTTCTCTTATATGTATGGATCCATCTGCCTTGAAAGGTTTTAATGAGGCGTAAGGGTATCATTGCCTTCTTTTCCCATCTTTTCGAAAGCTTTTTTGCTGTTTGTCATTTTGGATAACACCTGGTGCTTACGACTCCTTTGAAAGCCATCTCAATGCCTTCGAAACATCCTTCCTTGAACTTCGTCGAAAACCATGTCTTCAATTTCAGTAGAGCCTAGCACTTTTATCAGCCTTCTTTCATACCTCTATTATTATTTTTTAAGTAGATTTTGTAGTTAAAATTTTGCGCCCCTTGTATAAAAGAAACTTTTGTTCTTTAGGACAAAAATTTCACAATTACTTCATTCTTAATAACCTTATTTTCTTGCAAAATTCAAAACAAGTAACATTTTTAGTTTGCTCATTACTAATCTAAATATATGCTTCATGATTTGGAAATAAAATCAATATAGCAGTGCTTCTAAACCCAAATGATTAACTGGTCATAATCTTGGGTTAATAAAGGATATAAAATCATCAATTGTAAATGATTGAGAACTGTGGACTTTTGTCTCGCAATATTATAAGTCCCACCATTCAACTTTTATAGTTAAAAATGACATTCACAACTGAACTCCCACACGATTAATAGTAATCCAAGCGTATAATAATTGAAGTCCAAGAACTTTCTGTTGGAGACAACAAATGTTTGGAAATAGGAGGTTATGAGCTACCATATAGAAGTAAGTTATTGTGATCCATAAATCTTTATTTGGAGAATAAGTAATATGTATTAGAAACTCCTCTTGGAGATAAGAATGATCCAGGTGCTTAAATTGAAATGTCGGTGAATGTCGTTTAGAGTTGCAAACTAATAACCCTGATTTGGGTATAAAGAAGACAAACTCAAAGTTTTCGGTTGAAGACTTTGACATCAATTGTAATTCCAATACAACTGCTTTAAAACCCAGATTTGGGGATTGATAGATGAAATCCAAAATCGATGAGAAAAGACCCAAAACTCAAATTCAGGTATTAGAAAGTTCAGAAATCTAAAATCCAGATTCGGGCATCAATAAGTGAAGTTCAGAAGTTAGTAGTAAGATATTCGGAACCCGGATTTGCGTTTTAATAAGCGATGCTTAAGAATTGTCTTCATAATAGAACTCTCAAACATAGATTCGGGTATTAGTGGTGAATAATCAGAAGTCCATAAGAACTATCTTCATAAAAGAAATCCCAAGCCCAAACCAGGGCATTAATAAGTGAAGTCCAGTCATTAATAATAGTCCCAAAACCCAGATTCGGGTATGATAAAGACCATAAATTATTGGTAAAGACCCGAAACCTAGATTCAGGTATTAATAGATGAATTCCAGAAATGAAAGGCCAGACACCCAGATTTAGGTATTATTAGATGAAGTTAAGTAATAGCCTCGAAATCTAGATTCGGGTATTAATAAGCGAAGTTCTATTCCGCACCTTGGATTTTGTCTTCTTCTACATAGGTAACCTCTTGGGCCTGATAGTTATTTGCGGTTTGATTTGCTGCTTCTTGAGCTTGGACGTCTTAGTCCATCATTTGATATGCCACTTCTTGGGCTCGAACACCTTTGTCCATTGTTTGATATGCCGCTTCTTGGGCCTGGACGTCTTAGTTTGTTGTTTGATATGCCGCTTTTTGGACCTGGATGTCTTAGTCTGTTGTTGATGTACCACTTCTTAGGCTTGGACGTCTTAGTCCATTTTTGATGTGCCACTTCTTGGGCTTTGACGTCTTAATCCATTATTGTCTGGTGCGCTTGGTTAGATCATTCTCAAGTTGGAACCAGGGACTTACCCAACCTCCCTCCAGGAGGTGCCTTGACCTGGCCATAGTGTGGCATGACCAAGGGCTTGTCGATGCTTTAGCCTGGCCATAGTGTGGTGCGGATAAAGGCTTACTCTTACCTCCCTTCAGGAGGCGCCATGACCTAGCCATAGCATGGTGTGGCCAAGGGCTTGTCGATACTTTAACCAAGCCATAGCGTGGCACGGATAAAGGCTTACTCTAACCTCCCTCCAAGAGGCCCCTTGACCTGGCCATAGCGTGGCACGACCAAGGGCTAGTCAATGCTTTATCCTGGCCATAGGGTGGCGTGGATAAAGGCTTACACTCCTCCTTCCAGGAGGTGCTCTGCCTTGGCCAACTCGGCGTGGACAAAGGCTTTGACCATTAAAGGTGTTGTCCAAATGTAAGGAGAAATCTACTCCCAACCATGTAGACTTTCCTTTAAAGAAAGAGATGCTTTATTCATTTATTGTAGGAAAATATGGTCTTAAATGTTCCGCGTTCCATGTTCTAGGAACTATATTGCCGTCCGGTCGGCATAACTTGTAAGCTCCTAGGGGAATTACTTTGCATATGATTTGGGGACCCTCCCAATTTGGTCCTAACGACCCATCCGTGGGATTTCTCGTGTTTGCCATTACTCTTCGAAGTACAAGGTCTCCTTCTTGAAATGATCTTGTTTTCACTTTTGAGTTATAATATTTCATAATTCTTCTCTGATATTCTACTGTTCGAATTGCCGCTTCATCTCTCAACTCATGTATTAAATCAAGTGATTCTCTCATTAGCTCCATGTTTAAATCAAAAGCATATGCGATCCTTTGATGTGAGGGTAATGCAATTTCAATTGGTAGCATCGCTACACACCCATATGTTAATGAATAAGGAGTATATCCTGTCGCTGTTCTGGAAGATGTTTGATAAACTCATAGTACAAGTGGCAATTCCTCTACCCAATTCCCTTTGCTTTGTTCAGTCGCTTTTTTAGAATAGTCTTTATAGTCTTATTAGCAGCGTGGACGGCTCAGTTTGCCTTTGGATGTGCCATGGAGGAAAAACTCTTAATAATCCCATTCTTATGACAAAACCGAGAGAATTCTTCACTTTCAAACTATGTTCCATTGTCTGAGATAATCTTATGGGGAATTCCAAATCTGGTTATAATGTTTTTAATCACAAATCTGGGCACTTTCCCAGAAGTGATCTTGGGGAATGGTTCTGCTTTGACCGACTTAGTGAAGTAGTCTATGGCAACTACAACATATTTTTCTCCTCCCCCTTGGAAATTGGTAATGGGCTGATTAAGTCAATTCCCCATATACCAAAGGGCCATGGACTTGAAATCAGGGCTAACTGGCTTAGTGGTAGCCGAGGAATCTTCGAGTATTTCTATCATTTCTCGCTTCTCCTCCCATACTCAATGGCTTGACTTACCATACGAGTCCAATAAAAACCATGTCTCATTATCTTTTTTGCCAACTTTGTCCCATTAGAGTGGTCTCCAAAGAATCCCTCATGCGCCTCCACCAACAATTTCATCCCATCTTCCAGGCTTACACACCTTAAGTAAGGTAGTGCATATCCTTTCTTATAAAGGATTCCATCCACTATTGTGAAAGTTGGAGCTTGTCGCCTGATTTTTCTAGCTTCCCCTTTGTCAGATGGCAACATCTCTTTAGAATGATATTCGACAATAGGCGACATCTAAGTGTTATTATAGTAGTCATCTATCCTTTGCTGGCTGATCCTCTCATTCGAGATTTCCTTATTAATTTCTTTTTCTTCCCTTTCTCGTGACATGGCTTGGGATCTAGTTAGGACTAGTAGTTCCTTTTCTTGTTCGGATGTCCCCTCTTCAATACTCGGATTTTCTTGATATCCTACTGGAACAATCCGAGTTTTTGGGGCTCCCCTTGAACTTTCCAACTTTGTAAATGAATCTGCTTGTGAGTTTCTCCTTGCAGAACTTGATGTATAGAAAAATCTTCAAATAAAGCGAGCATCTACAATATCTTATTTGCATATAGAGATAACTTGGCGCCTTTAGTCTGATATACTTTCTTCACTTGATTTATCATTAGTTGTGAATCACTAAAGATTTGAATCTATGGGATCTTGAGCTCTAAAGCCAGAGTCAATCCTGCAACCGTGGATTCGTATTCGGCTACATTATTTGTTGTAGGAAACCCCGACTTCATTGCATAATGTAGGCGGTGTCCGTCTAGGGTAATTATAACATATCTCGCACCAGCTCCTAGTTCATTTGATGCACCATCGACAAATAACTGCCACATAGGTTTTTTTATCCTTTTCCATTTTTGATTGTTCCTTAATGAAGTTGTAACTCATTAATAAATCCGCCAACGCTTGCCCTTTGATTGCTACTCGTGGCTAAAACCCAATATCATACTGACTAAGCTCAATTCCCCATTTTACCAGCCTACCCGAAGTTTTCGGCTTACTGAAAACTTGTTTGAGGGAAAAATTGGTTAATACTCTGATTGGATGTGCTTCAAAGTATGCTCTAAGTTTTCGCGCTGTGAGTATCAAGCTATAAGCTAGTTTTTCTATTACTGGGCATCGAACCTCTACATCCTTTAATCGCCTGCTTACGTAATAAACAAGTAGTTGAGTCCCACTTCCTTCTCTGATCAAGACCGAACTCACTGCATGTTTTGAGGCTGCCATGTATAGGTACAAGATTTCACCATTCTCAGGACTAGATAGTATTGGCAGTTTTTCCAAATGATTTTTTAACTCTTGTAAAGCTTTCCTACAATCTTCTTCCCATTCAAAGTTTTTCTTCTTCTTGATTACATCGAAAAAGGGGGTACACTTATCAGTTGCCTTGGAAATGAATCTACTTAGAGCAGCTATCCTTCCATTTAAACTCATTACCTCTTTGCTAGTTTTGGGCTTAGCCATGTCCTTGATAGCTTGAATCTGGTCTGGGCAAGCTTCAATCCCTTGAGCACTCACAAGATAGCCTGAAAACTTCCCTGAATGGACTCCAAAGAGCATTTCTGGGGATTCAGTTTCATCTGATATTTCCATAATATTTCGAACATTTCTCCTAGATCTTCAAGGTGACTTTTAGCCTCATAAGACTTTACTAGCATGTCACCAATATAAACTTCCATATTTCGTCCAATATGTCCTTTAAACATCCTGTTGACTAACCTTTGATATGTAGTCCCCGCATTCTTTAACCCGAAAGGCATCGCCTTGTAGCAGTAGATTCCCTAGTCAGTAATGAAACTTGTATGTTCCTCATTTGGCTTGAACACGGGTATCTGATTGTAACCTATGTATGCATCTATGAAAGATAACAATTTGTGCCTACTAGTTGCATTAACCAACTGATCAATCTGTGGCAATGGAAAACAATCGACATGCCTTGTTCAAGTCAGTATAATCGACGCAAGTCCTCCACTTATCATTCGACTTCTTTACTAATACTGGGTTTGCTACCATTTTCGGTAGTAAATTTCCTGAATAAGTCCATTTTCAAGGGTTCTATTAACTTCCTCTTTTAAGGCATCAGACCGCACTTTTTCACTTGTCTCTTTTTCTGTCTAATGGGGGTTGCTTCTGGATTGGTGTTTAATGCATGACACATAACTGATGGATCAATCCCCACCATATCTGAATAAGACCTAGCAAATACATCTATATTGGTTTTTAGAAATTGGATTAAGTCCTTCTTCAAATTGCTATCTAATTCCATTCTCACTTTGACTACTTTAGTGGAATCATCTAGGTCTATGCATGCCTCTTCAAGGTCTTCCATGGGATTTTTTTTCTTTCTATTGCCCCACGACAATCAAATTCTATGATGATTAACCTACTTCTACAGAATTCGCATCGACTCTCTTATTCTTGCATCTAGGGGAAATGTACCTTTCATACATACGTTTGTTAGTCTTATTAGATCTAATCTTTGCTCCAAATGTCGAATGTAAAAATCCATCATCCAAAGGCTGAAAAACAGTAGAAGAATCAAAGTAAGCATAAGACTCCCTTTTGTACTGATAAATTGTAGCAAAATACATTTCGCGAGAGCTGAATTGCTCTCCGTGGACAGCTCCCCAGCCTCTCTTGGTCAAGAATTTCACCATCAAATATTTCGGTGAGACAAAAGCATCTATCTCATCACTATCGAAGAAAGCATTGTAATAGGATGGCTGGTTAATGATCACAAAAAGAGTTTCAAAAGTTTGACAACATGGTGGAACTCCCATTTGTACCAGCAATTTTACTTGTCCCACTAGGGTCGATCCTTTATTATTGAACCCAAATATTGGTTCCATGTTGGGTTCTAGTTTGCCTTTAGGGATGCCCATCTGATCAAAGGCATGCTCAAAAATGACACTGACTGCGCTACTAGTATCCACAAGAATTTTGGATACTATAGACAGTCCAACCATGAGGAGAAATGATGAGATTTGGCATCAGGATGTTGAGTCGTGGATTTTTTAGCGGGGTTTCTTCTTGAACCGAGAACACACCTTCTCTAGCCTCCTTGATATACATGTTCCTTGCCGCTTTGCTAGTCCTTGCCGAATGTGACCCTCCATAAATTACATCAATCCTATTTAGCGGCAGACTCAAGCACAAAGGAGCTTCTTCCTCCAGGATATTGACAGCATTACTAGGAAGCTTTTGCGGACCATCCCCAGTTCGTGGATCTTTATGTTTGTCCTGGATGAACTCTTTCAAATGACCCTTACGAATTAACTTTTGAATGGTTCTCACCAAGACTCTACATTCATCATTTTTGTGGTCGTTTGCTTTGTGGTAAACAGAATAGTCATCCCCTTTTCTTTGTTCTGGGTAATTCCTGGCCTTAAAGGAAGTTGGAAAATTGACCTTCTCCTTTGGTACATCATAGATGTAAGACAACGACTTGTTTAAAGCAATTGCATTAGCATTAGGCTCTTTCCATCTTGTTCTCTTGTTCCCTTGATCCAATTCAAACCTTCCACTTTCCTTCTTGGGAATTGCTTTCTTTTTAGCGTGATATAACTCATCCATACGAATGAATTTTCAGCCTGAAAATGGAAGTCTTGCAGATCCTTGCACCCATGAATAAAGAGTTGTTTCCAGAACGGTGTATTCTCGATTAATCCAGAATATACCGCAATGAGCTTATCACGTTCATTCATGTCTTTAGCCTTTAACGCTTCTATGTTGAACATTTTAAGGTAATCTCCCAAAGACTCTCCCTATCTCTGATTAATATTAGCCAGAACTGTATAATCGATGGTTGGGTCCTTGCATAAAAAAAATGAGCAGAGAACTCATTAGAAAATTGCTTCCATGAGTAGATAGTCCTTTCACGGTATTGTCGATAGCATTTAGCAATGGCTCCTTGGAGAGTCACTGGAAACAATCTGCATCAAACGGCTCTAGATGCATTATACAGATCCATTTGGCTATCGAAAGCCATCAAGTAGTCGTCTGGATCTGTAGTCCCATGATACTTCATAGTTGGCATTTTTACATAGGATGGGATAGTTGTTGCCGTGATTTCATCCATGAAAGGTGCTACTCACTCGTTATCATTCACATTCTCGTCCAAAGTTCTCTTCCCCTTAACGTTCAACATATCTTTAATTACTTTCTCTGCCGCATCTTTTAGATAAGCTTCAGCGTCATGATAATTCTTCTGGTCTTCATTATATTCCTTCGATGTTGAGCTACTGGACTATTCAAGAGATTTGTCTAATATTCTTCCTTGATGATCAAATTTAGTTGGAGTACGCACTTTCTTTTTTGAAGATGTCAAATCAATTTTGCTCTTGTCTTCGTTTGTATAAGCCTTTAAATTCCTCTCGGAGAGATTACCTCATCTCCATTCGTTGGCTTTGCTGTCTTAAAAGATTTTTGAGACAATGCTACATTGAGAAGTTCTTGCATCTCCAGCAATTGTTGTTCCAATTGCTTTATTTTATTGGCATTATCATCTTGTTGAGCTAAGGTTTATGGTTGTCCTGGTACAACTCCCTCCAAGTTGAAAGTTGGAGTTATGTTTTCTTCTAGGTTGTAGTGTGAAGGCCTCCTTATCCATTTTGCTAAGTCTTTTGGATTTCATTTCTCTATGCCAAGTTAAACAATCCATAATTAGTCTATAAGATAGCCACAAGGTCGGAGGTTCAGGCCCTCCTTGCGCCAAAAATGTTAGCATGAAAACTTGTCAACATCCTTAAAGCTATTCGTTTAGTAAGTAGAATTATTTACTCCACAAAAGAAGATTATTATAAGAGATGACTTCCTTCGAAACCCCCCTTTCGATTGGGTTGACTTAGTCAATTTTTTTTGGAGGATGATTTATGAAAATACTAATAGTGGTTAATTAATCCAATCAACCTCCTAAGGGTGAAAATTAAGGAGAAAGCATCTCAATCGAAACCTCCGTTTCGAATAGGTCAAAAGTGGTTATGTATAATAGGTATTCATCCCCTTTCGACCATATCGAAAGGTCCACTCTGCCTTTAAAGAGAAGAATTTGCTTTCGACACCATTGGTTTCGCTTCTTTTAGAGGAACTTCTTTGAAAGGGTTATGGGTATTGCAGGGTGTGTATACCTTTTGATGTAATTCATTCCATATAGCATTGCTTTACATTTACAAATCTAATCTTCCTCGAAATGCCTCTTTCGATCAAGTTGGAAGGGATTTAGCTCTTTCGAAGTGGATTTGATATATAATATGCAAAGTCTTATTAAATATAAGCAATAGGAAATCATCTCAGATCACATAAGTTCCGTGAACTTATTAAGATCGAAACATCATCATCATCTTTATTTTCCATTATACATCATTAAACATGATGATAATGTGATTCAAATGTGTATTATCTAAGTTGATCCCATGACATTGCATAAGAAAAAACATAATTAAGAAGATAAGCTAGTATCATGTGCAATTGATCATTAGACGAGCTAATGATTGAAATGATCTCCCTCATAATCAAAATCTTTATTGAATCCATGCGCTTCCTCTTTTCATATTAATCCAAATTGAGTTAAAAGTAATAGAGCTTTTTCCCCAAATTAATTTAGGGTTATAAAGACTTGATTTAGCTAAGAAATTGAAAGAATGAGTTTTGGATTCCAAATCCGGTCCACAAAATCGGACACCTAGGGTCATATTTATAGATGCAGATCGGCCCCCTTCCGCCTTCATCCTTTCAACAAGGTCGAAAGGTCTTCATCTAGCCTTTCGCTCTCATCCCTTAGAAGAGGTTGAAAGCTCTTTCTTCAATCTCACATATGTATCCTTTCGACATAGTCGAAAGGTCTTCCTTTATTTTGCGCATGTATCCTTAAAGGCCCTCTTTCAGTTTTCAACGTACTTGCTTTCAATGCTGTCCAAAGGCTATCCTATAGAGCCTTCTCATCCATTCTTGAGCTTCCTATCTTCTCATTCTAGGCCTTTCGGCTCAGTCGAAAGGATCTCCTTGACAACCTTTTGCAAACCTCGCTGCCATTAAAGTCTGAGTGCCTCCTTTTCTTTGTTTTCTACTGATTTGTTGTCGACTTCGTCGAAAGGGTGGTATATGTGCTTTTCACATTGAGTTGCTATACATTAGCCTTCATGTAGGATTTTCACCATGCTTTTGAAAGGTTTCAACCATTTCGAAAGGCTTGTCCATGGTTTCGAAAGGTGTGTCGGAATCAATTCCTCAAGTAGTAAATGGAAAATGATGATACTTTCTATTTTGAAGGAATTGGTTCATTGTGCAAGCCTTTTATTCAACACCTTCGAAAGGAGTTTCGAACCCATTCCTTCTTATCTTATATGTGCGGATCCATCTGCCTCGAAAGGTTTTAATGAGGCAGAAGGGTATCCTTGCCTTCTTTTCCCATCTTTTCGAAAGGTTTTTTGTTGTTTATCATTTGGGATGACACCCGGTGCTTGTGACTCCTTTGAAAGCCATCTCAATGCCTTCGAAACACCCTTTATTGAATTTTGTCGAAACCCATGTCTTCAATTTCAGTAGAGTCTAACACTTTTATCAACCGTGTTTCATACTTTTATGATTTTTTTTAGGTATATTTTATGTTTAACAATAAATAAATCATTAGTAAATCATAAATTTAAAGCTTAATTAATCCTTAATTAATTATACTTAAATTAAAATTTAAACCTTTGTTATCTTAGTTAAGTATTAATTAATTACTAATAATTACCCTTTATTAATCAAAAGTAAATTAAATAATTAAAATCAAGTTAAATATAATTAAACCTTAAGTAGTTAAAAATAAGTAGATATTAAACTTTATTTAATAAACATCTATTATAAATTAAACCCTAATTGATTAATAATTAAGTAAATAAATAACTCTTAATTAAATAATAATTAATTAAATAACTAAATACTAATTAAATTATTAATGTAAAATAATTAACTTGATTAAATAAATTAATTAAAATAATTACTTCTTAACTTAATTAATCATTAATTAAAACTTTCTTAATTAACAACAAATGATTAATTTAATTAATTGATTCTTAAACCCTAATTACCTAACCTAATTATTTAATTAATTAATAATTATTTTAATTAAATAAATTAATTAATAAACTCATAAAATAAAAGTTAATTAAGTTTTATAATATCTAATTAAGTTTGAAATGGTTTTCAAACCATTTTAAAAGAAACTTAAACAAAACTTGAAAATCAAAAATTTCCGAACTACATCCATAGCGACTATCGCTATGGATGCCATAACTTAGAATTGCTTTTCTAAGTTACCATCCAAAACTTAAACTTTTCGCTTGTGCTTACTTTTTAAAAACATATTCAAGAAAGTTTTAAAACTTTAACTAATTTTAGAAACTAAACAAAATAAGACAAAACATTCTCTAAATCAAACAAGTAAACGATTTATTTCCAAAAATGGATCTCAAGTCCTTCTCTATATCTCAATTTCAACCTTCCAAACCATTGAACCATAAACCAAGATTTTATATGTAAACCAAGTCATATCATTACGATAACACATCAAAGATCACAACTTTATAATTAACACATCACTTTAATCCATCGATTCAAGTCCAAAACTAAAACACAAGCTATCACATACATACATACACACACACACACAGACACACACATATATATCCAAACCATATCATAGTTCGAACATCAATATCATGCATAATTAACCACATAATCATCATATAAACAAAAGTAAGATCTTTCCAAAGTTTGGAGTTTTACTCATCGAATTCAATGAATTCTTTTTGAACTTTTTGCAAAACGACTTAGGATATTTTGAATATTTTTGAAAAAGACACGATCTTACTTGAAACTTGCAAATGTACTTGGCCTAAGCACAACATGGTTCAGCCATAAGCATTAAAGGGTACAACCTTGGCTAATTTGAGCAGAGATGTGCTTGATCTTGAAAGAGAAAGTGAAGTAGTGGAGGAAGAAGTGTTTTTAGCAACTTGGAAGTGATTTTAAAAATGAAAAACTAATATTTTTGAATTTTTAAAATACGACGAGAAACCATAAAAGCATGCTTAAGATCTTTAAGAAATTGTAAAGTGAAAAATAGAATGAGAAAATGTGAGGAAAAAAATTAGGACATTTGCTTTTACACAATGTTAACAAGTGAATTTACCAAATTTCCCTTAATACTTTACCCTACTCTCACTCTTTTCCATCTCATCCCTCCTTTCCCCTCACAAAATTTTGCCCCCCTTCTAGCCACCTTCATATGAAATCAAAAGAAACATGTTTGTCCTCTTTTTGTACTTTTGTCTAAGGTAGAATCTTATATTATATAATATTTATATAATTTTATAAAAATATCTTACCTTATCATATATGCATATATACTCAAGTGTACATGCATATTCACATTTACATTTCCATGTCCAAAGTGATCTATAAATATGAGCATGTGTACACAAAAGTGCTACAACATTTTCGATAACTTTTAGTTGATGAAAAATCAAAAATTCGGAAAACGACTTCCGGTCAAATTTTCAATCTTTCTTCGAACTAATTATTTTTGTAAACAAAAATTAAAAATGATTTCACTATCATTTGTTATTATTTAAAAGGAGTTTATTTTAGTTATAAAACCCATTAATTAATTATTAGAATTATATTTAAATATCCATATTAAAGTGATCAAATACTCGGTCATCACACCCCTCCCCAAAAGAATATCATCCTCGAAATTGGCACATAAGAAGAGAACTCAATTACTTGAAAAGCTATATATTCATATCATAAAACACATATAAAAGACATATACTAAACATCCATAGCAAATAATTCCTAAACTATACATACAACAAAAAACTAGCTACCCTAACATTAAGTCAGGATATGCCTCCTTCATATGGTCTACAGTCTCCTAAGTGCAGTCTCTAGGATCCTCACTCCACTGAATTTAACCAACTACACTACCTTATTGCGCAACCGCTTCTCATCCTGATCTATAATATAGACTTGATGTCTAACCACTATCGAGTTTGGCTCCACTTCCAGATTCTCCTTCTCAGACGGCTCTATAATCAAGGTCGGATCATGCACTAATTTCCTTAAATGCGACACATGGAATACATTATGAACACCTGCCAATCTCTCAGGCAACTCAACCTTATAAGCAAGAGACCCAATCCTTTCAAGAATACAGAAAGGTCTAATATACTTTGGAGCTAACTTCCCAGCTTTCCCAAATCTAACAACTCCTCTAATTGGTGAAATCTTAACGAACACAAGGTCTCCAACATCAAATTCCAAATCTCTTCGCCTCCTATCAACATAACTCATCTGGCAATCTTGGGCAGCCTTCATCCTTTTCTTAATCATTGCAACTTTCTTCGTTGCCTTTTGAATCATATTTGGCCTAAGCAATAGACAATCTCTAGACTCTACCCAACAGGCTGGTGATTTGCATGGCCTTCCGTAGAGAGCTTCATAAAGTGCCATACCAATGCTTGCTTAGAAACTGTTGTTGTAATAGAATTTCACTAGATGTAGATGATCTTCCCAAGACCCTCTGAAGTCCAAGATGCAGGCCCACAACACATCTTCCAAGATGCAGTTAACCCTCTTAGTTTATCCATCAGTTTGAAGGTGGTAGGCAGTGCTCAGACTCAACTTTGTTCCCAATGCAACTTTCTAGGCTTCGTAGAACTGACTTGTATAGATAGGATCTCGATCGCTTACTATACTCATTAGGACTCCATGTAGTTGAACTATCTCCCTCACATAAATCTCTACTAATGAAGCTGCAGTTCTAGTTGGCTTGACCGGAATAAAACGAGCACCCTTAGTTAACCGGTCCACAATAACCCATACTCCTTAATTTCCTTTTCGGTTCTAGGTAAACCATCGATGAAATCCATCGATATCATCTCCCATTTCCAATTTGGGATTTCCAAAGGTTGAAGTAATCCAGCAGTTTTCTGATGATCTCCTTTGATTTGCTAACAGCTCACACACCTGCTTATAAAGAAAGAGATATCCTTATTCATTCCTGGCCACCAGAATACTCTTTTCATATCCTTGTACATCTTATGAACTCCGGGATGTATACTTAACTTAGATTTGTGGCACTCTAAAAACTTCTTGTCTCGGTCCATCCACATCTGGAACGCACAATCGTCTATTCATCCTTAAAGCGCCTCGACCATCTATCTCAAAATTCGAACATCAACCATTCTCGACTCCTTGAATTAATTCTTCCAGAATTTTATCCTTCCTTTGATTGCTCATAATCCTTTCCTGAAGAGTTGGGGTAATAGCTAAAAGAACCAAGACTACATTCCTGCTCAAAGCGTCTGCCACCAAATTAGCCTTCCCTGACGTATAGAGAATATCAAATTCGTAGGATGCCAAAAACTCTATCCACCTCTGTTGTCTCAGGTTCCGATCCTTCTGAGTGAAAAGATGCTTCAGAGATTTATGATCTGTGAAGAGCTCGAATTTTCACCTAATTAAAGAAAGAAATTTACTCCTAGAATCTCTAAAAATTAGAAAGAAACTAAAGAAGGGATAGAAGGATCCTTACCCAACAAGCAGTGCCTCCACATTTTCAATGCAAAGACAACAACTAACAACTTTAGGTCATGCGGAGCATATTTCTTCTTATGAGGCTTCAGCTGCCTGCTTGCATACGCAATCGCTCTACTATGCTGCATCAAAATAGCACCTAGTCCTACTCCACAAGCATCTGTGTAAATCGTGAATCCACTATTTCCATCTAGAACAACCAAAACTGGTGCACTGGTCAATCGCTTCTTCAATTCCAGAAATGTTTCTTCACACTTTGGAGTCCATACAAACTTCTCTCCCTTCTTAGTTAGCTTTGTCAAATAGGAGGAAATCTTAGAATAATCTTGAACAAACCTCCTATAGTATCGCACCAAACCTAAGAATGCCACTTTTACTGGATCCACCGAAATTCCATCTCCCAATACAATGTGCTCTAGAAACCCTACCTCTGATTTCCAAAAATGGCACTTCGAAAACTTCGCCTTCAGGATATGTCTCCTCAATGTTTCCAACACCACTTCCAAATGATGTTTATACTCCTCCTCAGATTTGGAGTAGGTAAGAATGTCATCGATGAAAACAAGAACGAACTTATTAAGAACTTCTCTGAAAACACGATTCATTAGATCAGCAAAATAAGCTGGTGCATTGCTTAGCCCAAAAGGAATAACCAACCTCTCAAAGAAATAATCAGGGCCCATAAACGCAGTTAACGGTATACTATCTTCAACAACCTTCAACTGATGAAATCCAATAGCTAAATCCATCTGAGAAAATACAGTAGCTCAATGAAGTTGATCAAAAAGTTCATCGATGCGGGGTAAGGGATACTTGTTCTTAATGGTTAGCTTATTCAACTCTATATAGTCCACGCACAACCTTAAAGATCCATTAGACTTAGCCGCAAACACCACAGCAGGCCCTCAACTCGAATGACTGGGTCTAATCAATCCTCTCCTTAACAGGTCCTGGGTTTGACTTACCAACTCCTCTCTCTCCCTCGGAGTCGTCCTTTGCTTAGGTTGAACCACTGGCCTTGTAGTAGGGACTAAATCAATGCGGAACTCTATCTCTCGGTGTGGGGGTAAACTTTTAACCTCTTCGAATACATTGGAATAATTCGTAACACCTTCAATAGACCCTAAATTTTTTTGGGATGCTTCCAGGGCATATAGGAAAATACACATATGGATACTGGGTTCCTGACATGATACTTTAGAAATTCTTTCCAAATTGGTTACTAATGATACAGTTATTTCATTACAATCTAGAACAGCTCCATATTTTGATAAAAACTCCATACCAAGAATAACATCAAATCCTTTAAAGTCTAAGACATATGGATCGCAATAAAAGTGATGAGAATGGTAGGAAATTGGCGCTTTCTCACAAATCATATTCAAATGGATTACCCCGCCTATGGGGTTTGACACGCACATAGGATTTTCTACAATACTCGAAATAAGATGAAATTTATCTACTGATTATAAGGAGATAAAAATATAAGAGGCACCGGTATTAAATAATGCTCGAACAAAAATGCCATTAATCAGTAAGGTACCTTCAATGATGCATTTCCCATTCACATCCGTTGAAGTCGACGATTCATTCTTAATAGCGTACACCTTGCACTGTTGCACCAACTTCATGAGAGGGCAGTCCTTCACCATTTAGCTGGGACGATGATAAATAAAACAAAGAGTCTTCTGGACCATTGGAGAGATGGGTCCACTTTGCTGCTTTGGAAC
The DNA here is from genome assembly GCA_030737815.1 of Allium fistulosum. Lineage (NCBI taxonomy): Eukaryota > Viridiplantae > Streptophyta > Magnoliopsida > Asparagales > Amaryllidaceae > Allium > Allium fistulosum. The sequence continues at coordinate 171,416,546 of CM060907.1, forward strand.
TTCATGATTCAGACAATACCTGGCAATATGTCCTTTCTACTTTCATATATAACAACCACTATCCTTAGGCTTGCCTCCTTGACCTTCTCCCTATTTCCTTTTTCCTTGCTTCTTCCAATTTGGATTAAACTTCCTTTAATTTGGATTAATAGTACCGCCACTGGGTGCTGCTGCTGCTGTTGATGGCTTCTTCTTCAAAAGAACTTCATATCTCATGGCCATGTCTACAAGATCCACAAACGATTCCTTTTTATGAGCGATCATCTTTTCATGGAACTCTTCTCTCATGCCCAATACGAACATCACATTCTTCTTTAGCGGGGTGTCAATAAGTCAAGGACCGAAACAAGATAACTCATTAAACTTCGTCTCATATTCAACCACCGACAGGTCCTTCTGCTTGAGATCCATGAAACTTCTACATAATCGAGTTTTGCCCGCAGCTGGCATGAATTATTTTTCGAATAATTCTTTGAATCTATCCCATGAGAACTCATCTTCTGGAACATTTGTTGTGACAGAATCCCACCATGCAGTTGCACCCTCTTGCAATTGCCAGGATGCCAAGAATCGTTTTTGATCATCAGAAATGTCCAAACCTTTAAAAATCTTCTCACATGAGCGTAGCCAAGCTTGTACTTCAATGATAGATTCGGTACCCTTGAAAGGTTTTCCTTTTGTGTTTGTGAAGTCCTTGCACAGAGTTGCGAAGTTTACTCGAGGCTGCACTGGAGCTACGGCCTCAACAGCTATTCCACCCCTTCTAACATTTGGGGTTCTTCCATTTGTGGTTGTTGTGCTATTATTTCCCCTTCCTCGTCCCCTTCTCGAACTCATTCTTATTACCTAAATTAAGTAAGATATCTTTTGGATACTTAGACGAGATAACTCTTTAAGAAGGGATATTAGTCAAACCTATTAAAGATGACCTAACTAATAGGACCATATGTGTATATAAATAAAATTTACAAATACGCGCTCTCAAAGTTGACCCCAACCCAAAGTCTAGGTGTTCGCTCAACCTGAATCTGCTACCAAACGTAACGAACCGCCTTTCTTCGTCCGAAAGATGAGTCATTAAGGGTAGAAAAAAAAGAAAGATAAGAAGAAACTTCACAATCATAGAATCTCACAGCGGAACGAAACAACATATATTAATCAACATATGATGTTATAGACATACTGCCATAATAGTACATCAGAGTCAATATAGTACAAGTTCCAAACCGGGACAGTTATAACTACCTGTCCTTACATCACTAATATAAAATACATACATATATACACAGCGGAATAAGATAGTAGTTAGCTAACGTTAAAGCCACCTACTATACTCCTCCAAAATGCAATTGTGAGAAACCTAGATCACTAGGCTATTCATAAAATTTTGAGTACCCAAGAGTTTTAGGGAAAGAAAATAAAAATCCGGGTCAGACATGGGTCTGGTGTGAGTAAACTCAAACTACTAAATTATTACTTTTAAAACACTTTTAAAATCATGGGTATCTCGTAAGACCACGTCGAATATAAACACGGATGGGTTTTTACCACGATAACCAAAACGCTGTATATAAAAATCCAGTGATATTATCATAATGTCTAGATTTTCAAGTAAAATAGAACATAGCTGAAATGCTTGCATCTCACATTTCAACATATTTGTGTAGAACTAAAAACATACGACACTTATTACAGAATGGATTCCATACCAATACAAGACCGGCCTACCCCTGCCAATATTTGTGTATAACACCGAGGACCTCGCCTGGATCCCTTACCAATACAAGACCGGCCTACCCCTTGCTAGGTAGTACCGAATAAGATCACCCCTCGGTTGGGATCAGTAACCACACCAAAGCATACATGAGTTGATAGTAAAGACCCTAGATAGGGAAAACCTTAGCCTAATGGGAGCGACCAACTTAGCCTTGCTGCATCTCCCCTGTTTAAGTCATTCCCGGTTGATGAGGCTTGAGGCTATGTTTACCTTTTATTATGGCACTGCCACTTGGAATGCTAACATTGCCTTCCAGATGTTGACACAATGTCAGCACTCATCCATACAAGTCGCTCTGGAAACGAACGAACCAAAGGCACTACCTCCATTACACCCATTTTGGAATCACCCTCAGGGTTAGTAGCAAGTAGCCCTTGTACTTCTAAGTCTTTATCTTAGATCATGACTTCCCAATATTTCCAATTCGAATGCTTATGTTGGTTCAAAGTGGTTTACGGACAACAGCTTCTATCCGATTTCGGTCTCTTCGGACCAACACTCGATAATCTTAAAGGGTCAAGTTTTTTATAGTGGCTATCCCACTATCAGGGCGTAAATATTTACATATGGACATATGTTCTAGATGCTTAGATTATCATGACCTGCTTATCGAAATTAACCCTCTTGTATTCATCACGTTCCCGAAGTGTGGTATTTGTGGTAAGTACAAGCTGACTTACTTTCAATAAAACGTGTCACTGTTTTATTACAACTAGTTTAATTCATTTGGCTACTTAATAGCATGGACAATAGATCCTTTATGTTTAAAAACAAAGGACTGAGAGAAGAAAGTTAATTTAGAATAAAGAACTATTGGAGTTTAAAATAACTTAAAATAATAAATAAATCATCGTTAAATCATAAATTTAAATCTTAATCAATCCTTAATTAATTAAACTTAAATTAAAATTTAAACCATCGTTATCTTAGTTAAGTAATAATTAATTATTAATAATTACCCTTTATTAATCAAAAATAAATTAAATAATTAAAATCTATTTAAATAATAATTAAACCTTAAGTAGTTAAAACTAAATATGTATTAAACTTTATTTAATAAACATCTATTATAAATTAAACCCTAATTGATTAATAATTAAGTAAATAAATAACTCATTAAGTAAATAAATAACTCTTACTTAAATAATAATTAATCAAATAATTAAATACGAAATAAATTATTAATTTAAAATAATTAACTTGATTAAATAAATTAATTAAAATAATTACTTATTAACTTAATTAATAATTAATTAAAACTTTCTTAATTAATTAAAATGATTAATTTAGTTAATTGATTCTTAAAACCTAATTACCTAACTTAATTACTTAATTAATTAATTAAAATTATTTTAATTAAATAAATTAATTATTAACTCATAAAATAAATTTAATTAATTTTTTATAATATCTAATTAAGTATGAAATGGTTTTCTAACCATTTTAAAAGAAACTTAAACAAAACTTGAAAATCATAAATTTCCGAACCGCATCCATAGCGACTATCGCTATAGATGCCATAACTTAGAATTACTTTTCTAAGTTACCATCCAAAACTAAACTTTTCACTTATGCTTACTTTTTAAAAACATATTCAAGCAAGTTTTAAAACTTTAACTAAAGTTAGAAACTTAAAAAAATAAGACAAAACATTCTCTAAATCAAACAAGTAAACGATTTATTTCCAAAAATGGTTCTCAAGTCCTGCTCTATATCTCAAGTTCAACCTTCCAAACCATTTAACAACAAACCAAGATTTTATATGTACACCAAGTCATATCATTACCATAACACATCAAAGATCACAGCTTTATAATTAACACATTACTTTAATCCATCGATTCAAGTCCAAAACTAAAACACAAGCTATCACATACATACATACATACATACATACATACATACATACATACATAAATACATATGTCCAAACCATATCATAATTCGAACATCAATATCATGCATAAATAACCACATAACCAACATATAAACAAAAGTAAGAACTTTCCAAAGTTAGGAGTTTTACTCACCGAATTCAATGAATTCTTTTCAAATTTTTTGCAAAACGACTTAGGATTTATTGAAATTTTTTGGCAATGACTCGGTCTTGCTTGAAACTTTGAAAATGTACTTAGCCTAAACACAACATGGTTTGGCCATAAGCATTAAAGGGTACGGCCTTGGCTAATTTGAGCGGAGATGTGCTTGATCTTGAAAGAGAAAGTGAAGTAGTGGAGGAAGAAGTGTTTTTAGAACCTTGGAAGTGATTTTAAAAATGATACACTAAGATTTTTGAATTTTTAAAATATGATGAGAAGCCATGAAAGCATGCTTAAGAGCTTTACAAAATTGTAAAGTGAAAACGAAAATAAGAAAATATGAAGAAAAAAACATTTAGGTAATTTGCTTTTATAAAATGTTAACAAGTGAATTTACCAAATTGCGCTTACTACTTTACCCTCCTCTCACTCTTTGCCACCTCATCCTTCCTTTCCCCTTACAAAATTTCGCCCCCCTCTAGCCACCTTCATATCAAATCAAAAGAAATATGTTTGTCCTCCTTTTGTACTTTTGTCTAAGGTAGAATCTTATATTATATAATATATATATATATACACTTTTTATAAAAATATCTTACCTTATCATATATGCATATATACTCAAGTGTACATGCATATCCACATGTAATTTCCATGTCCAAAGTGATTTATAAATATGTGCGTGTGTACACAAAAGTGTTAAAACATTTCTAATAACTTTTAGTAGACGAAAAATCGAAAAATCGGAAAACGACTTCCGGTCACATTTTCAATCTTTCATCGAACTAATTATTTTTGTAAACAAAAATTAAAAATGATTTCACTATCTTTTGTTATTATTTAAAAGGTGTTTATTTTATTAATAAAATCCATTAATTAATTATTAGAGTTATATTTAAATATCCGTACTTAAAGTGATCAAATTCTGGGTCGTTACAACGGTGTTTTATTCTGCTAATGGAAATGTGAGGGATTTATTATAATTACTAAATGACGTAATTAACCACAGCCATATTAGTTTACCATTTAATTTAACTATAATAGATGGGTCATAGGATTACATGAGTATGTTCTACATGACTATATGAATCCAACGTTGGAAACCGCATGCAAATTGGATCCCGGACGAAGTAGATATGGGATTTCAAATTTTTATTGTTTAAAATTCTATTTTTATAAATACTCACACACACACACATGGCCCAAGGCCTAAACACACAACCAAGCTCCATCTTCGTAACAAAACTCACTCCCTTCTTCTCCAGATTTTGAAATCCTAGAAACTACAACAAGTGCACATGCACGAACCCCCAAGCACCACGACCACCGCCAGCACGTGCGCCTCACTCTGTTCATCTTCCCAGGCCGACCACCACCTACCCCGTCCCTTAGATCAATACGCGACCCCGCATAGTCGAGCCAACCCGAGCTTCCTAAACCCAGCATGTGACACACAAACCCCTTCCACCGCTAACCTTGCTTCACCAGAGACCGCGCCGCCACTACTAGAAGTTCCGCCTTACCCAAACACCACCCCGGGTGCCTCCAGGTCATGCTCGACCCTTCCATTCAACGCTAACAACCACAAATACAAAGAAAATAAAAAAAGCCACTGAAACCCTAGTTTAAGCAATTCCCGAAAAGCCAGATCCCTAGAGCACTCGCCTCCAACATGGAAAGAGACCGTCTTCCCCCGACCTTCATCCTGATAGCCTCCGTCGAACCCCTCGACTACCGTTTCGACAGAATTTGACCTTTAACCCCAAAACAATCACTAACCAAATTCAAACAAACCCAAACTCTAAAAATTATGAAACCACCACTAAAAATCATGGTTCACAACAACAATCATGAATATATAAGTCGTTCGTCGATTCGTGATCGACGAAAAACCGACATTCTACACTTTATAATGTATTTTAGAAATTTTCCAAAATATATTTATTTAAAAATTACAAATCTATTTTTAGAGTAACCTATGGACAAAACACACAACATTCTAGTTGACGGAATATCAAAATTCATAATAGTTTGAGAGTTATTGAATTTAGAATGGAAGAAAGTGAGATGATTTCAAATAACAGAGAGCAAACCATGATTACAGTAACTTCCAGTAAGCCATAATTCTACATTTAACTTCAAATTTTGATTTTTAACATCATTTCCTAAACATTATTTTGAGTTAAACCAATTACAACAAATATATACATTTAAAACCAATTCCACAAGATTATAGCTTAAACCCATTATCTTAACACGTAAGAAAAAATATGCAACGACCTGGAATTTCACCGCTTTGATTTGCGAAGATTTAATTAATTTTAAATACTGAACATATAGGTTTTATAATGAAAATAAAATTCTTTTTAATTATTAATAATTATGGTAAAATAGTTTTAAATTTAGTTTACAAAAATATTTAGTTTGAAGAATAACAGAAAATATGACCGAAATTCGTTTTTCGAATTTTCAACTTTTCGTCAGCTAAATGTTATCGGAGATGTTGTGAACTCTTTTATGTAAATAAAACCCATAAAAATATACAAGTTAGGGTATATATGTGTATTATTATTTGTATATACGTGTGTGTCTATACCTAGAATAAGATATGTATATTTTATAATTAAGTGGAAAAAAGTGAATGTCATATCATTAGAAACATGTTTAAAAATGTTTAGACAATAAGTACACTTTACATAAATGCTTGTTGGAAGCAAGTGAAGTGGGCGTCACCTAATTTTGTGCACTTTAAAGGGAAGGGGACAAAAATGATGAGGTGGAGGCAATGGAGTGGAGGGTATATGCATAAGGGTAAAATGGTAATTTGCTTTATTCATTTTGTATAATGCTAAACTCTTTCTCTCTTTCCTTCTTTGTTTCATTTTTTCTTTTATTTTCAAAACTTTTTATCTTTCTTTAAGCTTCATAAAACCTTGTTAATGGCTTCCTCTAAAATTTAAATTCAAATTTATTCTGTTTTAAATGTTTTCAAACCTTGTTTTAAAACTCTTTCTTTTCCATTTATCCTCCCATTTCATTCGGCCATAACTTCCTCCATACTAGTCCAAATCAAGATTTTATTTTTCTAGAACCATATAGAATTCCAATAGCTACAACTTTTAGTGGAAAGACCTTTCCAAATTTTGAATATTTTTTGATCAAAATTTCATTTCTTTTTGACTCATTTTCGAACCCATATTATCAAAGCCGAAAATATCACTTCTTCTTTTGACCATATCTCCCTCAAAACAAATCAAAATTAACTGATTCTTTTTTCAATTTATAGAACTAAAACTTCTATTTTTATGACTTGTCCAAAATTTCGAGAGTAACATGATCAAAAATCATTGAAAGGGTGACCTATTTTCGAGTAATTTTTGTGTGGTTTTCCAAGCTTTCGGTGAGTAAACGTTAGTTTTAAATTCCAAAGGTTTTAACTTGATATATGTTGCGTAAATTTCTTTATGATGTGTGTGAAATATGTTTGAGTTGTTATATGTTTGCTTTTTTGGGAATATGGATGATTCGAGATGGAAAAAAAGTGGACTTGAAATGAAGTCTACCTTAGTATTGTTGTAAATTTGTAAACTTTGGTTATGATATAGTTTATAAACTTTGGATCTGATTGTAAGATCCCCTATCTTGAGGCCCAAAGCTAAGCGCTACAGATGCTGCAGTCATCCATATTATTATCTTCCGATGACAAAATATGGTATTAATGGTATTCATGATATCAGAAGCACATGAATATGAAATAAAATCGACACAGATTTAAAAACAGCTTTTCTGATTACATTTCAAATCAATATTTCATGTTCAAATACATAATCCCAAACAATTCCTAGGTTTTGATCAAAGGTAATTATTACAAATTACGCCAAAAGCGACATATGAAGATGCCCCCTTGGATGATCAGAGTACTAGATAGATATGTTATAAATACATCACAGTGGAAATAGTACCAAATCGCTCCGACATAGCTAACATTGCCTCTTGCATGTCTTCAGAAACTTATTCGTCCAACCTACTAAACCTAAAAATCCTTAACTCTCAACCTACTCAAATTAAAGTTTGAGCACCTCAGAGTTTAAGGGGAAAACGTAAATTCGAGTCAGACTTAAAGCCTGGTGTGAATAATATTTTTACATCTCGGTTTACTTATATTAAATGAGAGGACGCCGCTTAGTGAAACGGGTTTATCCTCACTAATATCCCTTTTAAAAAACATATCTTTTGCAAATCAAATTCTGCAATCGAACTAATTATAACAATTAAAGCAAATACATATATGCATAAAAATCAGGAAACCAATGGACTATTTGTCCACACTATAGTTTTATCTGGCTAACTATTAACCATTGGTTGACTTGGGACTACCAAACATAATCAATTATCTAACTTCTGTTAGACACACCACTGGGCTGACTTCCCTTAACTTTCTTTTTCTAGGGTCAACTGAACCTAATGGTTTTGCGGGCTCACCAATAACCTATCTTTATTCCGTATATTCCCTTTTGTGTGTAACCTCATTTTGTCCCACTTGTGACAAGCCCTACACAATGGAATTCCAGACTTATTTAGTTAGAGGCTAATAGATAAAGTATATGGTGCGACCCTACACTAGTCCCATCTGGTCTTTTAATATCCAAGTCATAAACTTGGGGTTAACTACCCTATTAAAATTTCATTTCCTTGTAAACAATCTTTGTAAATGATTCACCCCTGAAATCATATCTTTACAAAACCAGGAAATCATATACTTTGCTTTACTCAAAACGCTTATGCCCATGATATATATACTTTACACAAAACAATGTTGATGAAATCTAATCAATGGGACTATCTATCACTTCATAACAAGTTAAAAACCTTTTTAACTTAGAAATTTTTAGGTGACAACACCAAAACAATATCTTCGAAACCTTTGTTTAATACTTTAAATAATCCCTTTCGAATTCATTGAAAGTATCCCTTTCAAAATAAGTTAACTACTTTAACCTTGAAACACTAGGCCGAAAGGCAAAAACATACCTTTCGGAACCATTGATTATAGACCTTACGAAATCATTATTTAAACCTTATACATCCTCTTTCAAAACCATTAAACTTGTCTTTCAAAAGCATTGAAAACCCTCCATTCAAATATTCAAAATAAACCTTTTGAAAACATTGGTGATCCCCCATTCGAATCCCCTATTATATACCTTTCGAAAGCATTGAAATTCTTCACTTAAAATGTACCTTTCGAAAGTATTGGATTCAAGTAAAAGTTTGTGGGAACATTGCTTTGAAACCATTTAAAGTCATTCCTTTCGAAACCTTTGGGTTTAAATTTTAATATAACTAAGGGTCATAAAGAATTGGGGCGAAATCATCTATGCTCTCAAAAGCATTAGTCCTAAGTAAAAGAAAGAGGATATTTTCGAGACCAATCCTTTCGATAGCATTGAGAAGGCAATTTCAAAGTAAGAGAGCGAAAGCACCTTTTCAAAACCATTGTTTTAAGGCTGTATGGAAGCGGCCTTAACTGGGTCGAAAGATAGAATGCGGCAGCATGGTTTTATCCTTTCGAAAGCTTCTTTTATAGCACAAAGGCGGCAACTCATTCGAAAGCTCTTTTATATAAACAAAAGCAAGTTGATTAAGTCGAAAGCTAATATAACCCCTTTGAAAGCATCCTTCGTAAACAGAAGTAATTCAAAGTTAATAAGGGTGGCTTCTACCCCTTCGAAAGCTAGGTTTCAACATTATATCTTCCGCCTTTCTCCAATGTACTACGTATCAATTGCTTGGTACTATGTGATTTGGTTTCGAATAGGTTCATGGGCAAAGGTATGGTGTCGAAAGCACCAGGTGGATGTGGCGAAGAAGTAAATCTATCTATATCTGACTTTTAGCCTTTAAAATAAATTGCTTTTCACCTACCTTGCCTTATTTGTAAAAATGCTATTGGTTGCCCATTTCTTTATCAAAATCCTTTTTGAAAAGTGCTGCCGAATTCAGAAATTATTAAATTAAGACATTTTAGAAAATAAGCCCTTCTCCTTGAATAAACAAATAAAACATTTAAGTCTCATACATTTATTAATTAATAACTATAGTAAAATACAGGAAAATTTCCCCAAAAATTACCATAATTCACTTCTAATATGTTTTCCAACATATTTAAATTTCAGACCCAAAATCAACATACATTTGCCGCGATTAATTTAAACCCAATTTTAACAATTTTCTTCATTGAAAATTCATAAATAATCCACCATAACTTAGAAAATTATAAAACTTGAAAACCACTTCAAAAATAATGTTTTTGACCTTATATTAAAAACACAAGTCATTTGGATATCATTTAATAGGTTTTTCAAGTCCAAACTTACTATAAACTTTATATGAAGCAACATAAACCATCAACAAGCATATATATCCATTTAAAAAATTATATCATGACATATTATTTGCAAAATCAATTCGGATCTAACTAGAAACCAAAATCAATAAAAATGAGATGTAAGATCATTATTCACCTTAGCTTATTGTTAAGAAGGTTGAGATTTGCTCTTTAATTGATTTGCTTAGGCTTCCTGCTTATCTTTTCTTCTTCCTGAATCTCTTAACGGTGGCCGGTCGAGCTTTTTTTAAGACTTTAGTTTTGTTTGCAAATGTTGAAAATGAATATGGAATGAAGGTAAGAAGGGTTTAGGGTATAAGAACTTAGTTTATTCCTATTTTGCCCTTACGATATTCCTTCCACTTATACCACTTTAATTATCTTTTGCTTATATTAATTAAGGCACAGCCCCTTATTAATCTAAAAATATCAATCCCTTAACCATCTACATTATTTTATTTTATTTTATTTACCTAATTAAATGCTCTCGGTAATGCTAGTCAAAACTAGGGTCATTACAGACTCCCCTCCTTAAAGAATTTCGTCCTTGAAATTTTGATAAGTTACTCATGGCAATCAAACACAAAGGTAAAACATACCATGAAACAGGTTAGGATAAGTATCTTTAATCCTGCTCTCAGTTTCCCAAGTAAGTACTGTCTCTCTTATCATCGCTCGACTGGACTTTAACTAATCTGACTGTCTTGTGCCTTAGTTTTCTCTAATCCCTCACAATTATACGAACTAGTTTTCTAACTATAGTCATATCTGGTTCCACTTCTAAATCATTTAACACAGCCGGTGCAATAGTAGTTTCTGGATCTCGAATACACTTCCTTAGATGAGAAACATGAAAAACATTGTGGACTCCTGCCAAACTGTTTGGTAACTCTACTCTATACACGAGTTTCCCAATCCTTTATATAATAGGAAATTGTCCAACGAACCTTGGTTCCAGTTCTACTGATTTTCCAAATCGGATTATGCCTTTCATTGGTGATATATTAAGAAAACATGATCTAATACTAAGAACTCTAATTCTTTCCGTCTCCTATCAGCATAACTCTTCTGCCTAGACTGAGCTTCCTTCATTCTAGCTCGGATTAACTCAATCTTTTCTGCAGATTCTCTAACCAAATCCGGACCAACAACTAACCTATCTCTGGTCTCTAACCAACAAACGGGAGGTTTGCATGGCCTTCCATATGAAATCTCGACTAAGTGTAGGTGGTCTTCCCATAATCCTCCAAAATCTAGCACACAAGCTCTTAACAAATCCTCTAAGATTTTGTTAACTCTTTTCGTTTGTCCATTTGTATGTGGATGGGAAGCGGTACTCATTTTGAGCTTGGTACCCAAAGTCTCATGTAGACTTTTCCAGAACTCGCAAGTGAATAAGGAATCTCTATCACTTACTATACTACTAAAAATTCCATGCAGTCTAACTACATTCATTATGAATAATTTAACCAAAATAGGTGCCATCCTAGCTGGCTTAACTGGAATGAAATGGGCACTCTTAATCAACCTGTCCACTATGACCCATATACTTTCATTTCCTCAATTTGACCTAGGAAACCCGTCTATAAAATCCATGGATATCGAATCTCATTTCCAAACTGGAACATCTAAAGGCTGGAGTAACCCACTTAGTTTCTGATGTTCGGCTTTTACCTATTGATAGTTCAAACACTGCTTCACCCATAAGCCAACATCTCTCTTTATACCTTCCCAGAAGAAACTTCATTTCATGTCTTGATACATCTTAGTTCCACCGGATGAATGGTGAACTTTGAACGATGGCATTCTCTAAGAACTTCCTTCCTAATGTTTCCCACATTCGAAACACACGGTCTTCCTTTCTTCCTTAACCATCCATTCTAGTCAAGGCCGAAATCTTTCAAGTTATCGCTCTCAATTCCATTCCTTAGTTTTCTAATTCGTCGGCTAATAATGGGTCCTCCTCTTGCTTAGAAGCAATCCTTTCGATCATCATTCGTCGAACTTCTAAACATGAAAACATAGCAGTTTCCTTACTAGAACTAGCTTAAGATCTCCACTGTATTCTGCATGTAGTCAATGCTTCTAAATCTTTCCACTCAGATATCATTGCCAATGCTGCATTCTGATGTTCCTGCAAAGTGCATTTGCAACCACTAGTACAAAACAGATCAGCTGCTTCACCTCATTTGTGTCGGTTGTCCATAAAACCGACACAAATGGTGTAATTTGTGTCGGTTGTTCATTAACAACCGAAACTATTGACTTATGGGGTAAGAAGAAAATGTTAAAAATGTAATTTGCATCTGTTGTTCTTAAAAAACCGACACAATTGGAGGGAAGCAATAGATCTATTTGTGTCGGTTGTTTGAACAACCGACACAACTAAATAAAATAGCATCGGTTGTCCAAAAACCGACACAATAGGCACACTACTTTTCCCCCAAATCCATTTTGCCCGCCCCCTCTTTTCCCACGAACGCTAAATTTTAGAGGAAAAATTTAGGTACCCATTGTACTGCCGCCCCATCTTCTTCGTTATTTTACTGCCGCCCCATCTTCTTCGTTATTTTATTCCTTCTCTCTACCCATTATACTGCCGTTCTCTCTACCTGCGAACGATATCAATCCCACGCTTGGTTTCCTTGTTATAGTCTTCGGTCGCTGTTTTCTTCTGTGTTGTGCCTTGACCCTTCTCCATTCACGTTGCTGATTCGGGGTGGATTTGGGGGTTCAAATCCGAACTCCCCAAAGATAGGTTCGACTCCCCTTATTTCCACTTCTTTGATGTTTGTATTTTTTAGTAGCTACTTACAATTTTCCACCATCTGTTCCATTTGATATATTCTGGTGAATCAATAGTTCAAAATATTATCATGTTGCATTTGAGCCATTTGTGCCAGATTAATGTCATAATCACAATGTTTATTTGTTTGCTGATTGATCTATTGCCATTGTTCCCATTGAAAATTAGTCAAATATGTTATGTATATCATTGCATGTGATTCTTGGTAACTGTAGTTTGGTTTTACAAGTTTCCCATGAGCTGTTTAAATATGAGTATCCATTAAGAAGTTCCTAGGTTAGTGGAATGTTATCACTAATCGAGTAGTTGGGGATAAAAGCAGATTGGTTAGGGTTGACTAGAGAGTGGATGACAAATTGAACCCCGATGGTTAGAATTTTAAAGATAATCTTGTAAATGACATCGGCATAAGCGATGGGTCTGAAATGATAGACACAGTCCAGGTTATCAATTTTAGGGACAAGGGATAAGTTTGTTGCATTTTTCTAGGGTGGAGCTTGTTTGAGTGAAAGAAGTGTTGGACGGCCATGATAATGTCATGTCCAATACTAACATTTTAGAAAGAAGAAGGCATTGTAGTAATTAGGACCGCCAAAGCTCTCAGCATTTGAGCAGAATAGAGCAGATTTGATCTCCATGTAAGTAACCAAGGAAACTAGACTACTAGCTTGGAGCATAGATCGAAAAGGAAGTTTCATAGTAAAGAGCATTTGCAGGTTGGGCTAGTAGGGGTCGGGATTAACTAGGATAGATTTGAAGTATTGCAAAAATGCCTCATTGATTGGCTGGTCCAAAGTGAGGTTATTGCCTTGCATATCCATAACAGAATATATCCCATTGGAAGACTATTTAACTTTAATCTTGGAATGGAAAAACACAGTGTTCTTGTCCCTCAGCCTCTCATTCATATCTCTAGTTTTCGGGTGAGCCATGGCAGCTTCAATTTTAAGGCAGCAAATAATTCCTCAGTTAAGATGTACTCTTGCTTTGGTTTCCGAATTTTGTTTGCATAAGACATATACTTCATCGATTGAGTCGTTCCATCTTGCAACTTTTTCTTTGGTCTATAACTTGTTTGATTTTGCAAGTAGAGCGCATAATTGCATTTTGGGTGAGCACGATGAATTCCAGATGAGTTTTCACTATGTAAGTTCGTTCCCGCTCTCTCTAACCTAATTCCAAGCTGACATGAATGAGAATTCACGATTTTTTTGTTTCCATGTCTAGTGATCATCAATTTTATTCAGTTATATTGTATTAGTGCAAACTTGCTAGGATCTGAATAAGCAGGACTTTAGAAAAAAGGTTGAAAATCTATAGAAATATCAATCCCACGCTTGTTTTCCTTACTTATTTTACCTTATTTGCTCTAGGTTATCCTTTCTATTTTTGTCTTTGATTTTAAGTTAAACTGTAGTTTTGTAGGCCTACTTGGAGTGCGGGATTACGAAAGAGAGACCGATAACTTCCTTTTCATTTACGGTGAATCCTAGTAAGTATTTTTCCTCTTTCGCTATAGTTTTCTTTTAATTTCATTTTTGTATAATGTTAGGAAGAATGTGGATTTTGTTTTTAAGTAAATTATTTCCCTTTGATTATGTTTTATCATAGCTTGTGGTGAATCCGTCTAACTTTTTTTTTGGTTTGAAAATTGACCAAAGAGTTTAGTTATTCCCTTTGATTATATTTCTCTATATCTAAATGGTAAATGAAATATTCACAACAACAGTGAAAACAGAAAAGAAACTTGTGAAGCTAAGAAATATATTCTTCCTAGTATTCGCTAAAACATCTTGAACTTAAGTAGCTGCTTCAATAAATTATCTTTGAATTTAATGCTTTTTAGTTGTTGTACTTTAACCATTTGTCACTTTCATGTCTATGGTTCAATATTTCCTTAAATAAAAATGAAGACAGTTAGTTTCCTTTTAATTTCATTTGAATATGGTCAAGTGGTTAGCAACAGTGTGTTGTGAGGCAATAGTTAGCAGTTTAGAAGAGTGGTAGGGGCATGTAAGTGTGGAAGAACTGTATGTGTACACTGAGATGTTGTTCCGTATGTGTACACTGAGATGTTGCCTTCTGAGTTCTTGATTTCTTCAGTCTTCAATTTTTTTTCTTCTTCTATTGTTTGTATGCTTTTGCTTGGTCTCCTATGTGCCTTTCATGTCGGTTAATACTTGAAGCTTTAAAATTAAAGACAGTGAGGGCTCTGCTAATAAGTTTATCATTACAGTTGGGCCACCAGAATCTTGTATTATCATGTAAAACTATGGACTCTAAGTTGATGCTGAATTTTAGTTTAAAATTATAACCGTATAAAACTTTCTTGCTCATAATTTAGGAAATTTGGATTATACATGCTGTGGAAGTTCAATTTAAAATGAACTACTGCTAATAAGATTGTTACAGTTGGTCTACCAAAATATTGTATAATCCTATAAAACCAAGAACATTACTATTGTATTTTAGTTTGAAAATA
This sequence comes from Allium fistulosum, assembly GCA_030737815.1. Lineage (NCBI taxonomy): Eukaryota > Viridiplantae > Streptophyta > Magnoliopsida > Asparagales > Amaryllidaceae > Allium > Allium fistulosum. The sequence continues at coordinate 171,432,038 of CM060907.1, forward strand.
TATAATATAGGCTAACATTCTTTGTGATTTGCATATTTGCATTGCATTTGGAAAACTCTGCATGGTATCATTCTTTGTTGGCAGCTAGATAGAAAGAATCACCGAACTATCTTATTTATTTGAACTTGTGATTTGATTAAGATGAAGTGCACCGAATTGCTATTAACTTTATCGATATGTTCAAAACTGAATTTAACAGTGCTTATATTTGAAGACTCATGATTCACTTATCCACTTTAGCTAGTTTGTTCAATCTTCTAAGTACATCTTTTACCAATTTTCTTTCTGACATGTTTTATGCTCTTTAACTTAAAGGTGATAAAAAACATTAGACAAACCAATATTGTGTATTACATTAACAGTAGTTGTCCCCTAACAAAGGTTGATTTCAGATACTGTTCACAAGGCAAAGATTCTTTTGCTGGCACAGTGAGAAGGGGTGGCTGATTTGCTTTATGATTTTTTTGCATTGAATTGAAATGGTTTGGAATTTTATTTCTCTCCTACCAGAGCTTCTTTTTACTAGACTGTCTATGTTAATTTGGTTATATTATCTCCTTCACTGCCTTTTCCAACTTGCAACAAATAACATTATTCATGGGTGCATTGCGTTGCTTGTGAGGGTATAGCAGGTTGGTGTAAGTGTGTTCATGAGCGTGTGTGCAAGTGCAAATAAGTGTGTTTGCATGGGTTGAGTGGTACCTGCTAAGTGAGTGTTCTGTGCCATGTGCGTGTTTATACATGAGCATGTGCAGTGTCAAAGCGTGAGTACATTTTTGTAGAGGTGTGTGTAGTGTAATTTTAAACATGTGTGTGTGTGCAGTGTAATATCCAAACAAACAAACATAAGAAACACTTATGATTTTTTTTTCTTATGCAGTGTGTCTCTAGCAATTTCACATGGATCGTAATTGGATGTATAACGTGAAACGTAGTGATGATGAGTTCTTGAATAAAATGGAAGGATTCATCAAGTGTGAGTTGAATGATCAATTAACAAGAAGAGAAGAAACAATTTTTTGCCCTTGTAGACGTTGTCAGAATAGGAGGAGATTTCGTAACATAGATCAGATCAGAGATCACATAATTCGGTATGGGTTCAAGCAAAATTATACACAGTGGATATGGCATGGTGAAAGCACACTTAGTACACCTAGTTCTAGTAATCATTACACTGATGAGGATGACCGGGAAGGTACCGTGAATAACGAGGTAAATGATGAGACTGATGAGATCGACAATGTTAATGAGATGTTTGATGATGTTCAAGAACATTTGATGGAAGAGCCAAAATTGTACGAAAAAATATTACTTGATGCTGAGAAGCCTTTGTATTCTGGTTGTGCTAAGTTTACAATATTGTCTGCTGTGCTCAAGCTTTTCAATTTAAAAGCAAAACACGAGTGGAGTGATATAAGTTTTACATCATTGTTAGAACTTTTGAAAGACATGCTACCGGAAGGTAACGAGCTTCCTACTTCTAATTACGAGGCAAAGAAAATTATGTGTCCAATTGGCATAGGATACAAAAAGATACATGCATGTCCAAATGATTGTATATTGTATCGAAATGAATATGAGAGCTTGCATGAGTGTCCTAAGTGTGGATTATCCCATTACAAGTTGCGAGAAAATGTTCATAACGACCCACATAAGAAATGCCCTCCAGCAAAGGTTTTATGGTATTTGCCCATTATACCAAGGTTTAAACGTTTATTTGCAAATAAAGAAAATGCAAAAAACTTAAGATGGCATGCAGATGTGAGGAAGGATGATGGATTACTAAGGCATCCAGCCGATTCTCCGCAGTGGAGAAATATTGATACCATGTATTCTAGTTTCAGCGAAGAAATAAGAAATCTCAGACTTGGTCTTTGCACAGATGGCATAAATCCATTTGGCAATCTTAGCAGTCAACATAGTACTTGGCCGGTTCTTTTGGTGATTTACAATCTTCCACCTTACTTGAGTATGAAGCGCAAGTACATTATGTTGTCTCTTATGATTTCGGGACCACGACAACCAGGAAATGACATCGATGTTTATCTAGCTCCTCTTATTGATGATCTAAAACTTTTGTGGGATAAAGGTGTGCGCGTATTTGATGCATATAGTAGAAGTGAATTTACATTACGCGCCATGCTTTTTTGTACCACAAATGATTTTTCCCGCATATGGTAACTTGTCTAGATATAGTACAAAAGGTGCTAGAGCATGCCCAATTTGTCAAGACGACATGGCTATTGAGCGCTTGCATTTTTGCAAGAAAAATGTGTATATGCATCATCGTAGATTTCTCCCTCTCAATCATCCTTATCGTAAAAAGAAGAAACCTTTCAATGGGGAGATAGAAAGCAGAGTTGCTCGTTTGCCACTAACAGGAAATGATGTATATGAACGGATCAAGGATATTGAAAATGTATTTGGCAAAGCCTTTCCTCTTCAAGAAGGCATGTGGAAGAAAAAATCTATATTTTGGGAACTTCCATACTGGAAACATTTACAAGTTAGGCATTGTCTAGATGTAATGCATATAGAAAAAAATGTTTGTGACAGTATCATTGGAACACTCTTGAATATACCTGGTAAGACAAAAGATGGTGAGAAAGCTAGACAAGATATGTTGAAAATGGTTATTCGAAAGGAGTTAGCACCAGTGGAGAAAGGTAAACGTATCTATTTGCCTCCTGCATGTTATACATTGTCCAAAAAAGAGAAAATTAGTTTATGCGAGTGTCTTCGTGGTGTCAAGGTTCCATCAGGTTATTCTTCGAACATTAGCAGTTGTGTATCAATGAAGGATTTGAAATTGACGGGCATGAAGTCTCATGACTGTCATGTGTTAATGCAACATTTGTTGCCTGTTGCTATTCGAGGTATATTGCCTAAACATGTTAGACATGTTATTACAAAGCTTTGTATTTTTTAATGCAATTTGTAGTAAGGTGATTGATCCTGATATGTTGGATGATCAACAAGCCGATGTTATTGTTACCTTGTGTCAATTTGAGATGTATTTTCCCCCTTCATTTTTTGATGTTATGGTGCATTTGGATGTACATTTGGTAAGAGAAATCAAGATTTGCGGTCCTGTTTTTATGAGGTATATGTATCCGTTCAAAATGCACATGGGAACTTTAAAAAGAAAACCAAAGAATAGATATAGACCTGAAGCTAGTATCGTAGAAGGTACTGTAGCCGAGGAAGTTATTGAATTTTTCACTCAATACCTAACTGACGTTGAACCTATTGGACTTTGTAAGTCTCGACATGAAGGGCGACTTGACGGTCAAGGCATAATTGGGTGTAAATTGATGTCAATTGGTGATGATATGTTTCACAAAGCCCACCTACTTGTTTTACAGCACCTTAGTGAGGTTCATCCTTACTTGGAAGAGCACATGACAATTCTAAAGTCTCAAAATCCTTCAAAGAACGAAAGATGGTTGACAAATGAACATAACCGCTCATTCATCATATGGTTTAAAGATAGGGTAATGTCTCAATTGTCTCAAACAAATCATAATGTTTCCGATATAATAAAATGGTTGGCGTATGGGCCTAAATTTCAAGTTAGCTCTTATGAAGTATACGCTATTAATGGGTATGTCTTTCATACGAAGCGTCAGGATGAAAAGATCAAAATGCAAAATAGTGGAGTAAGTGTCGTAGCATCTTCAAGAGAATTTGCTAGTGCTAAAGATAACAAACCAATAAATGCGACAATGTCATATTACAGAGTAATTGAAAATATTTGGGAACTTGAATATAGGGACTTCACGATTCCTCTATTTCAATGTAAATGGGCCGATAACCATCGTGCTGTACAAGTGGATGAACATGGATTCACACTTGTTGACTTTGATCGAGTGAGTCATGATAACGATCCACTCATCTTGGCATCTCAAGTGAAACAAGTTTTTTATGTCACCGACCCAGCTGATCATAAGTGGTCTGTTGTCCTTCCTGGAAAAAGACGCATTGTTGGGATCGACGACGTGGTAGATGAAGAAGAGTATAATCAATTTGAAGAGAATCCACCTTTTTCCATTGGCGTAAGTCTATAAGAAGAAGAAGTTGATTTAAATGCAAATTATGCACGTACTGATCACGATGAAGGGGTTTGGATAGCGGGGTAATTTTTTAACCTTCTAATACTGTCACCATTTAATTTGTTCATATGTGTACATTTATTTGGAATGTGTATATCAGCTGATTCTGATTCAGATATCAAGGAGGTGTGCAAGTATTTTGGAATATAATCATATCTATATCGTCTAATGCTATATGCATAACTTTTTGAGATGTTGTTCTGATGCTAATTTTTTATTATCATTTATCAATCTATTTATAAAAGTCCTGTGCAGCGGTGCTATAAAATTAAAAATTAAATATAGGAAGCATAGACATATAGTTTGTGCAGTTTTATTTTTGCAAATGGATAAGTCATAAACAAAATATCTATGCTTTGGGTTCTCTATGCAATGCTTGAACCTGAATTACTCACCTTCATGACAATAGCTAGCTTCCCATGTCCGATTGATGATGTTATATATATGTTGTAGTCTAATAATTATATAGGAAGCTCCAGGGTTGGAGCTGTGTTTTAGCTAGCTAAGTACTTCAATATGAATTAAATTCCAAGCAAAGTGAAGTTCAATTTAGGTGTAGTTATTTTGGTTATTATATTGTTCAGCTTTTTTGTTACTACATCATAAACCTTATCTATTTTGCTAGGGTCAAACTTGAACAGAGCCCATGCATCAGTGTTTTTTAAAACAGAACCTTTGAGTATCTCTTGAACCAACACCTCCTGCATTTTGAGAAATTGGCTGGGCAATAATCGATTCTCACAGCACAACTGTTGTTCCTGAAAATAATTATGACACCGCATGAATATAGCAAACATTGATAACGTCATCCATTATCTGTTTATACGTATAATGCATCCGTTTGAAATGTCATATATCTGGTTAAATGGTATTTATAGCTTTTAACCCTTTTTAATAGTGTAACCAAAGCGCAAACTTAAAATTTTGACTGGAAAGCCCAAGATTTAGTATACACCACCCCACACATAAAACATTACTTCTAAAATAAAGCAACAAGTTTGACAATCGTCCCCAAGACATAGCATTAAAGATATACATGTAACAGCAATATTATAAAATGTTAGAATGAAAAGTATTTAGCATATCATTTAGAGAGTACTTGTGCTAAACTTCAGAATTATTATCTAAGAAAAGTTTTTTCAGACTGGGTAAATAGTTTGTTTTAATGAGTAATTACATTGCCTTGTCACAAATGTCATTAAAATCATGAAAGCTAAATAATCAAAGACATATAACATATATCTTGCTACTGTTTTTTCTCATTTATCTACTTGGCTGAGATATTTAGATGAATCCAACGTTCCCGGAGGTATTATCAATAGATGATTCCAATGCTAACTGAGGTGTTGATATTATCAATAGATAGATCCAATGTTATAATATTGTCAGATAATAACAATAACAATGAAACAACGTAGATCATCATCGGTTGCTAGATATGTCAAATGATAGGACTGTATTTTCATATCTGTGGATGTCAATTGTTTAATTTCATAACAAGTAGAACATTACTTATTGACATATCTAATGAATATTTTATATACCAATTGCATGCAGGTTTATTCACAGTTTATTATATAGATGTTATCTTATAAATATAAACCTATTTTTTTCTTAAATTTGTATAAATTTACCACTATTCGCCATTCGTATGTGCATCATTTAGTGAAACTATTGGATAATTTCTGGGTTTAAATTTTCCATTTTATGACATTATTAGTAAATAATTTTTATGCTGACTACTGTAAATCTCATATGTTCGTATTTAAAGTCTGAATACGATGATGTATTGTTTATCTTATTAATTTTAATTGTTATTATCTCTTTAATGTAGTCACATAGTTATGATCAGTCGAGTAATTATTTATAAAAAGGAAAATAGTCACAAGGATAAATTATAAAAAAAATTAGTTTGAAAAACAAGAAGTTTGCGTTTTTGGTTGAAGGACAATGCTGGTTATAACTACCATTTTATATAGTGTAAAACTAAATATAATGTTAGATATAACTAGCATTTCGTATAGTGTAAAAGTTGAATTTAATGCTAGTTATAACTAGCATTTTGTATAGTGTAAAACTGAATATAAAGCTAGTTGAATTTACTGCAAGAAATAACTAGCATTTTGTAATGTAAAAATTGAATTTAATGCTGGTTAAAACTAGCATTTTATATAGTATAAAGCTGTATATAATGCTAGATATAACTAGCATTTTATACAGTGTAAAAATTGAATTTTGCTCTGAAATTTATGCAACCATGTATGTTTTGCTTAAGTGGTTAAATCATGAGCTTATAGAATGCATGTAAAATATACATGGTGATATTTAAGTTATTATTCGTTTGTTGAAATATTTTATAACTTTCGGGTGCACGTCTTTGATACAGAAATAATGGAAATGCAACTATATGAACACACTGAAGAGCAAAACACTTCCGCTACCGCTTCAGAACCGTCATCTATAAGGAGTCAAAGAGGCCCAACAACCGGAAAGAAATACAGAACATCCGAGCCAAAGTTCATTGAGTGGTGTGATAATGGCAAACCTACTGGAAAATGGGTGAAGTCTTTTAAGGCGTACGTAAGCGATACAGCTAGATCTAGAATTTATATCAATATCAAGAATTGGGCTAGCGTTAGTCAAGGGCTTAAGGATACCATCTGGGATGACATTAAGGTATTATAAATTCATTTGTTCGCTTATTAATTTGTCAGTTGGATCCTTTGTGTTTGGAGTCATGAACCGCTTTCATTGTTTATCAAATTCATTTTTACTGCTTTGACGTTGTTTATTTTTTATTTTTTATTACCTCAGACCGAGTATCACATCGACGAAAAAATGAAAAATAATGTGTTAAAAAATGTTTGTGGAGCATGGAAGGGTTTCAAAACAAAATTGGTTAGTGGTTGGATTACGAAGACTAGAGAGCTTCCAGCAAACCATAAAGAGCCATACGAATATTATGATGGGGTTACAAAAACACAATGGGAAACATTTAAGAAGTATTGTGAAACTGAGGAGTTTAAGGTATGTTTTTTATGCTTTCATAACTAAACCAACAATATAAGAAAGGGAAAAGTCTCACATTAATGAAAGCACGGGGTGGAATATCATTTTTGCATTATACTCTTCCTGCAACCTACATATTATTAAAAAAAGGATATTGGAATGCCAGTTGTTAAATCAATTAATAAACATATATTCTATAGGCATTTTAATTGCATGCCGCTGTTTCTTTTTTGCCTTGAAGTCTGCAGCAATGCAGCAGCGAAAGGGAAAAAACAGAAGAAAAAAGGCTGCATATAATATTGTACAATCTGGCTCCATGGGTTATGCTTTAGTCTATGTTGTAATTCATAGCTTTTAAGTCTCAGTGGACTTAAGTGAGAGGCAGTTATATATGATACGGCTTGATACTTCCTCCTTATATTCTTCCTGTTTTTCTTCGTTGCTAGCATTTTCCTTAGTATTTGAAATGATTAACAACTGAGGGACTGCATTCAGATAAACTTAAATATATTTCACAGAAGTGATTTAGTTATGCTATTTTCATTGCTTGCCTTAAATCATTTCTCAAAAGCAGCAGCTGTTGCTAATAACTGCAGGGCTACTAGTTCATGCTAGCTACCAGTCCACTTAGAATGGTAAATAAAAATAAAATAAAATAAAATAATTACTCATTGGTTGCAAGAATGGAGAAGATTAGATGGTATGGGAATGCCTGAAGCTATGTTCTGTATATCAATATTTGATTTTCCTAACTCTTGCCATTGAGTTTGAGTGAATGGTTTTTGTTTTGATAATTGGTTTTAGAAATCTTAGTTACCTAAAGCCATATCTATTTTGCTAGTGCTAAAGTTAAGATCTCACTCCATAATTTAGGTTTTTTGAATTAAGGTGAGATAAGAATCTCACCTTGTTATATCTAAAATTTCTGAGATTTTTTTACTAATTTGAATTTAATTGTTAATAGATGAATTGGTCAGTAAAATTTTATTTTATGAAATTGGAAACTGTTAGTTCCTGGTGCAATTATATTCAGATCAGTTGAAATCTCTCTGGACCATGAATTATTTTTCTCACCTTCTCTCTAGGCGTATGCATGTATTTTACTTCTTAGCCTTGTCAATTCTTCGGATTATTTTCTTTTGATTTTTGTGTATTTTAATTTTTGTGTGTGTTCATTTAAAAAAATATTGTGTGTTTATTTGATTTTTGTGTGCATTTGTTTGTGTGCTTGTTGTTCTAGTTTTTTTCCATTTGCATTTTCATATTTTAAAAGAAATACACAATTTCAAATACAATTTTTTTTTATTCATTTTCATTTACAATTTCATTTTTACAATTTCACTTTCTTTTCTTTTAACTTTGCATTTACATTAAAACATCTCTAGCTTCATTGTCATACTGCTTGCTTGCCTATGCACTGTGCACATTCTTCACCCATCATATCCCTTCTGCCTCACAACTACAATTCACTTACATACCATCACAAAACCCATCTGAACTACAAGTCATCACCTGCTTTCTTTACTGCCTACATTCCATTGTCTTACCTCCTTGCCCCTCCTTCTTACCATACTGTTCCCACTGAATACATTGATTCATAGTGCACATCTAATCATAATATATTGCCTTCAACATTTGTTGCTTGCTTCACAATATAGTGCCTCAACCTTCACCCAGTTCACAATAGCAACAGAAATAACAACATTCATTGCATACATCAAACTGCTCAACCTGAAGCGCCACATCCATCACTACATTACCTTATCCACAACATTCACCTTTCTATCAAACTGCTCCTCCCTGTTACATATGAGACAACTCACTGCTCCATCATTGCCTTGCCAAACTACAGCCCAGAATAACCAACCACCACTGCAACTTCTATCTCAAATTCCTGACCGCAACTACACCTTCAACATCAAGTCCATCAGCTTTTGAAAAAAAATTCAAATAAACGTATGTTTGGAGTTGCATTCTTATTGTTTGAAGAAGAGTAGGTTAGGGGTGACCTTAGGTAGGCTATTGGATCGGATTGTGTTTGAAGCTTATGCGTTTGCAAGGAGATAGGATCCAATCAATGTAGATTATTAAGGGATTATTCATGCAATGCAGGGAGATATTTAATTTATCAAATTATGAGTTAGAATTTAAATTCTGTATCTTGCTTGTTAAGTCCGATTTGCACATGGATTTTTTCATTCTTGCAATGTAGATTAGCACAACACTATAATGTAATTTGGTTATAGAATTGGTGATTTAAAAATTGCAACTGTTCCTTGGCTTGTGCTATTCTGTTTTGCTGAATTTTGCAATGTCATAAAACAGCAAATAAGTGAGAAGGCTAGGAAGAGTCAGGCATGCAATGAGCATCCTCACTATTTAGGACAAGCTGGATATGTAGGGAAGAAGGCTAAATGGATAATTGAAGGCCATAGTTCCTCGACCATATTGCCAGGTGGACCTGTTTTGGATCGGAGTATTGATTGGATTTTGGCACGATCAAAAAAAGGAACTGATAGAAATTATGTCATCCCTAATGAGAAAACTAAGATGGTTGCAGATAAAATGGTACGACTAGTTTCCATGTGTTTTATTGCTTTACATGTTTTAAACTGAAAACACACACGACCCAACATTCTTTATTATTAGATAAAATATGACACGTAATATGATATCATTTCAGCAAACGTGTGGTGCTAACATTTCAGTAAAAAGCATGATACTATAGCACTATTTTAATTTTTTAATCTTCATATGATAGTGAAAAGCATGTCACCTTATGTTTTAGCTTTTTTTTGTTGACAGAATGATTCGAGAGGAAAAGCCGTTGAAGGGTCATGGGTTCTAGATAGGTATGATGATGTCTTGAGTCGTGGTCTTGAAAAAAGAGAGCATCCAGGTCGAGTTAGAGGAATTGGTGGGACGGTTGGTATAAAAAACGTATTTGGGGATGTAGAGAAAAGGAAAGGTCGAAGTGGTGTAATATCAGCTGATGAGCTGCATGTTATCACTCAGGAAATAGAGGCTAAAGTGAGCCAAAAATTGAGACAAGAGATGAGTACAATGGTTCAAGAGCAGATTGCAAACATTTTGAACACAATGAATTTGCCCAAGGAGGTGGAGATCTGCACACCATTAACTAATCATCGTAGTAGTTGTCAATCAACGCACCCGAGCAAATTACAATATGCAAACAAAACTCAAGAGACGGATCCCTTTGCAGACTTACAGGTAAACAATTCATAGTTGAATTTATAAATGTATACGATTTTATGTATTTGACAAGTGCTAAGTGAAAAATGTTGGTTTTGTACTTTGCCATTCTAGAAACCGATTAAATGTCGTTTGGCCGTGAATATGGACTCCAAAATTGTTGTAGTGGGTCATGGCATGGTACATCCCGCTTCAAGGTCCGGAGATCAATGTCATAATCAACAAATCTTGGTTGATCATGTAAAAGTTGGAATTGATGCAGTGGAGTCTAGTCATGAAGGAACCTCACTTTCTGTTCCAACTAAACATCACAACACAATAGGAGAAGCGGTCGAGAGTTTTGTTCAATGGCTTAAAAGCCTTGTGCTTTTAAGAGATAATGATACTGTAATGAATGCATTTTTCTTCCTTAATTTAGCTTGCTAAACTCATCTATTTCATATTAGAACATATTAAAGAAGTAAAATTTCTTCATACTAGAACTTATTATAGATAATTTAGCTATTTATAAACTTATCGGAAAGTAGTTAACATATGAAGTTGAATTCTTAGCATTAGTCTGTTCTTTTAACAACATCATTTCAAACATCTACTTAAAATTTTGAATTAGGTGCCTACATCTCAACCAAACAAGGATTTGTTTGAAAATAGTAATGACAAGGTCGTGAATACAATGTTAGATGAGTCTGCAAAACGCAAATCAATCGTGGATGAAGAGATTCTTAAAACTTTAACGAGCGAGTGCAGATATTTCCATGACCTAATACTTCAAATGTTATCCAATGATAGTGCCATCAATGCAATTCAAGTGAATAAGGATTTATTCACATACGATGAGGACTTTGAAATTCATATCACGATGGACGACATTATCCAATTCCTTAGTATGACATGGTTGAATGCATCATGGTTGCAACTTTACATCATGTGAGTATTTTTTCCTTAGCAATTTTTTATATATAACCATCTTAGTTTTTTGATGAATAGCCAATTTTTAAAAAACTAATAATATATGTTTAAATTTGTTTAGGTGGTTAAATCATATGTGCAATGATCTCAAAGTGGAGACCATTGGGTTTATGTGTCCCAAAAAGCTTTCCCAAGTGCGAAAACATCCAGATGCGACAAATACATATTTGTCGAACACATGGAAAGCATTGCAATCTAAAAGCTTACTTTTAGCCCCATAGTACGAAGGGTATGAACATTAAACTTTTAGTAACTAGTTTACAAATTTGATGCCAATTTTAACTTACTATAAATCTTGTAACGCAGGAAACATTGTATACTGCTTGTTTTCCGTGTAGAAATGAATGAGATTTATGTTTTTGATCCTTAGGCCGAACGCAAACATAAACTTGAAATTAAACCGCAAGTGAGAACGTAAGTTGTATATATTTGCTCTCTTATATGAAGTTAGTATATGTGGTAAAATTAAAAATTTATACATGAAATTAGTGTACGTAAATGCGGGTGCCGGAGTAGTTATTATTTAACATTTTCTTGCATGTGTAGGGCCTTCAAAATTTACAAGGCATTCGGTGGCAAGTCTCGAGGAAGTACCTTGAAATGGAAGCATGTTAAGGTGATTTGATTTTCAAACAAAAAATAAAATAAAATAAATACTATATATTGTTTGGCATATGAATTCATTTTAAACTAACTATTAAGTTATCTTGTAATATTGTTGTAGTGTCCTCAACAATTAGGAGCAACTGACTATGTATATTATGTGATGAGGTATATGCATGACATAGTGAAAAACCACAATCAAAGCATCGATTTACAAAAGGTACTACTTTAGTTTTTATCCTTCATATTATACATTAGCTACATTATAGGTATATTTCGATCAAATCATTGCTGCAATGCTAGTTAAATGCCAAGTCTTTATTTACTGTTCAGTTCATGTATTTGAAGAAAAAAAAATAAACCGAGAAAATGTGTAGTGATGCACCAAGAAAAAAAAAATAAACCGAGAAAATGTCTGTGCAATCCTCATGGCTGCATTTCATTAATCTTAAAGCCATTTTATAGTTTCCATTCATATTGATATATAAGATCTGATTTTTAAGTACAGAAATTATTTGATTCAGAATTAAATTAGTTATTGATTAAAGTAAAGGTGGTACGGGTGAAAGTTTCACTGTCAATTTTTCTCTCATCTAAGCCACTAGCTAGTTGCTGCATTAATTTTATAACATGGATCACGTTGTACCATTCAGCTGTTTAATTTAAAATTATTATGCCTATGAGGATTAATCAATTCTCTGTTAATTAATGGGATGTGGTTGCAGTTATGCTCGGAGATGCATCCCTATTTTCACGTAGTATGATAACCGATACAAAACACTGATATTTACAATCAATGTTTTTATTGCTACTTTCTTAATTAATTTTTCTGTCAATCTATGTGAAATAAAATAATTATTATTCAAGCAAACGAAAACATAAGTGCTTGCTTGGCAGTTCTAGTGTATCGACTAAATAAGGGATGAATAAATATAAATTAAAACAACTAATTAGTTGTAGGCGGTTCGCTTGAGGATATTATGGACTGAGAGGTGTAGTAGGTAGGGCTACAATGGTTGTCGAAAATGTGTTGCGGGCTTGTGTGCAATGGTTGTGAGGTTCAAGTTGTGGAGAATGGTGAGTAGAAGTTCTGTGTAGTTGTTGTTGTGGTCTAAGGCGGGGTTGCTGCTGTTGAATGTTTGTAGCCGAAGTCATCTTGTTTATTGAAGTTGCGATTGGGACTGGGGCATTCGACAATTGTGGTGGCTCTGGTTGTTCTGGTTGCTCTGTTTAGCAGCAATTGAAATGGTGAGGAGTTTAAGGCAGTTATGTATTGGTAGTGGATGGTTTGTTGAGCAGAGGTGATGTAAGAGGAGATTAAAATAGCAGGGGGATGTTATGCAAGTATGCAGTAGGTTAGGGTGTCTGATGTAGCAAGAAGTAGAGAGGTGGGGAAGTGTTTGATGTAGGAGGGGAGGAAGATGGTGCTGTATGAAAGTATGCAAATGGTTATCGGGGGAGGCAGGAAGTCTGGTGATGAATTGAAGGAGCTGATGATATATGTCAGTGATGATTCTACTTGTTGGAGGAGATGCAGGCAAATTGAAGTGGTATCAGAGACAGAGGAACAGCGGTTGTATATTGGAAAGTGTTGATGCAAGAAGCTGTTGATGGATGGAAAATGGTCAGTGATGAATGAAACTAATATGTTTACAGTGAAGACTTTATGGCAGTAGCAAGTGGTGATTATGGGGAAGATATGGAGTAGCCGCACTATTGAAGTAGTGGTGATGCTTGCAGCTTGAATCGTATGAAATGCAGTTTGTGGTTGTGAAATGGATATATTGCTGTGTGACAGAGGATGGAAATGGAAATACAATGATCAAGTGCCACTTGATACTAACACATGGCAGAAATCCTACATAAGAAAAGGAGGATGGCTGCCTGCTACTGCAGTCAGTGATAGAAAAGGAAAAATATAAATAGATTAGCCCTAGAAACATAGGGAGGAAAGTTTTCAAATCTTTGTAAACTGAGTCATCGTTGGAAAGACGATGTTAGAAATCGCTTTAATGGTAAAAATTGTACTTGTAAATGATGAATCAACAATGGAAATTCCTTTTGCCCCATGAAAATAGTGGTTTTTAAATAAATAACAGTTAACTAAGTTGACTTTAAATATTTGAGGAAATAAATATCCACAATGAGACATGTGTAGAAAATTAGGAATCAAAATTATTACACATACATTGCAGCAGTAAGCATATCAATATATTTATTACCAAAAAAACCATGGTGAGGTGTAGCAGAACTGTATTAACGCGTCACCTACTTCAGTTGTAGTTGTTTATTAACTCAATTCTTTCGCCTGCATTGCATTTCAGTAAAAAATTAAGCATACATAATTCAATTTCTATTTCAAATAAAAGCCGCATAAAATATTTAGTTAGTGTACCCCATGACGTTCTTTCATTTAGTTAGTGTATTTATTCCAAAAGCCAAATTTATTATGATGCGCATAGATTTGGGAATACGGTAACAGTCTTTTTTCAGAAAAAGGTTAACTGTTCAAGTTTCAAAAGTCAGTTAAAATACCAATGAAACAAGTAACAATAAAAATAAAAATAAATCAAATTTGGTACAGTTCATGTACTTAGTAACATATGATTTCAACAAATGAACTTGATTTAATTTGCATATCTTCTGCAACGTGTTGTATTTATTCAGTACGTCTTAAAAATAGTTAATAACTCAAGTTCAATATCCACAGCAATATACACAACCGTCTGTTGCTTGCTGTCAATTTTGAACATGTTAATCCATCCAAAATTAGACTCCTACATCGACCAAATAGTCATGCACTGATCATAGTGATATTGTTGCAGTAATGTCTGAGTTAATTGCTTGTTGATTATTTAGACTTAATTAGGGCAGAAGCGACTAATTAAAGACAATTAGGGGGTGAAGGTTTTCATACATTGAAGAGGGTACAACGTGACTTGTTTGGGTGAAGGGCAACATTTCTTCTTACCACTTTGCAATAGAAGTCACGATAGGAACAAGTGTCAATGTTTTTATCAAAATAATTGGTGGCAACATTTCAGATTAAATGAAATGCTGGTTGGGTTGTGATAAAGAAGTGTATTGATATGGAGTAGGAGTGTTGTTCAATGGGTAGTTTATTGAGATTGTTGCTTGAAGGTAGGTGCAGAGGTAGTGTCAGAGAGTTGAATGTAAGTAGCAGTTGTAGTGGTGGTGAATCACTGCAACAGTGTGTATGCAACTTCGTATTTGTTAGTTTTTTATTTACTTGCTTGGCTATGTTGCTGTCTAAAGCTAAAGATAAACTAATAAAAGAAAGAGAGCCTTGTGTTTTGGAGGTTGAAGAGAGACCATGGGGTTATCAACTTTTGAGTTTCATGTTTGAATTTTATATTGAGTTGGTAGTCTTGAGCTGAAAATTTATGTTGTTGAGCTCCTTTCATATGCATTTTTTCTTCTTCTGTGATAAGTATATACCAAATGTCAGAAATGGTGGCGATAAATTATCAAGTTTGATGGTGTGTCTGCTGTGTACATTTTATATAATGGTTTGAAGTTTTTCTTACACAGCAAATCAGTTCTTTATAGTGGTTTAAAGTGCTCAACACTTCTTATGGATGAATTACATCAATATTAGCACAAATAATTCCACTGTTGCTCAAAGTTTATACATAGTTTGCCTTTTCCAACATCATGCCAATTCTCCCTCCATTTTGCTAAAAACCGTATATCATTGATGTACTTAAGCTTATCAGAAAAGTATTTGCCTGAAGTATCTCAATAATTTTCATGTATTAGGTACATACAGTGTGTCAATGACAATGGTGATGACTGTTGTGTATGTATTTAAGGGTGTGAAAATTTACATAAGGTGGTGATCTTTGAGGCAATAATGCCCAGATATCGACTCCATCAACCAGTTAGCTCTGTAATCTTGGTAGTGAGACCAGAATTTTGCTTGAGTGCTTGTTTTGCTTCTTTTCTTATTTCTCTTGATCGTTTACACTGCTTCGATGATCTGGAACTGAACCACACTAAAGATACAACATAGAACACCCTGCTTCTGTGATCTAATTATTTAAGATGAAGATAGAAAGCTTTAAAGTTATTATAGACAAATGTTCAAATTTCAAAATATTCGCAAACTTAATTTTTTTTGTTGCTTTTCTTCTTTCTTTTGATTCTTTGCATTGTTTGGATGATCTAGTAACACTCTAATCCAATAATCTAAGACATTGGTAGGATGGAAAGCAATTTTAACTTACTATAAATAGAGTTTATATTTCCAAAACTTTATGACTTTGAATTCCATTGATGCGTGCTTGTTTTAAAGTATACAATGATGATTTTAGTTAGTTTCATGTACTTGTGGTTTCATTCTGGTCCTCTGCTTAGCCAATCCCTACCATGTACACTTGACCCTTATTTGATGTGTTTGTATGCCTTACTGCACCGTACGTGTACATGTTGTTGCATTCTCTTGGATGCACTACCTTGACTGTGATGTACACACTGACTGTATATGGCAAGGGAAATCTGATGGATAATGCAACAGTGTGTATGCAACAGTGATATGGGTGGGTGACTGTAATTACGCAGTTGAATATAACAGAGAAGGGATGGCAACAGTTAGGTGGTCGGGAAGGTTTGTTTGTGTGGTGAACTTTGGAATTTTTGGTGAAATGCTGCTATTGGATCCATGTCATATTGCGTTATGATCTAGAATTAGAGCAGTATCCATGTTGGGTTATAATTAAACAAGCTCAAACTTTAAACTAGAATCATGACTGTACTATAATAGATGTACATATGCCACTGAATCATTTATATCCTTATTGCATTTTTTATAATTAACGTTCAGAAAAGTAGATTTTATTCAAGCGTTACTTTATTTGGTGAATGTAGTGATATAGTTTCTTCACTACACGTCACCTTACCAATAAAGTATTCAATATAAATTTACCATTTTATTCAAGAATTCAGGACAAGGGTTGAACGTGAAGTGCTGCTGAGGGAACTCTCAGACTGATCTTTTATATATATTGCAGAGTATTCCTGATCACTTATTTATTGTCTTTTGTATAACAATTCTCTTAATTGCAGGACTTTGTACGAGACGGTTCTTATAACCAACAAGAGATAGACGAGGTTCGAGAGAATTTTGCTAGTTATATCATGTATAATTGGATGTAGTTGGTTGTGTACGCTGATCTTTTGTAACGTACGTTGGTATTTTGTTATGTATGTTATGTTTGTGATAGATTATATTCTATTTTGGTCTGTAAACATGAATTATGTTGATGGATAATATAATTATATTTTTTGTTCAATCAGTTCATAGTAACATTGGTTTATAAAAAATTAAAATTCAATTTCATACTGTTTCTATAATCCAATAATATATTTTTTTTCTTCAGATATTACTTGTGTCGGTTGTTACTTCAAAGGAAACAGATACAACTTTATATCAATTGTTTCGGTTGAAAAAAAAAACATAACCGACACAAATATCAATCATTTGTGTCAGTTGTTATTAAAGAACCGACACAAAACTATGAACAGTTGTGTCGGTTTTTATAAAAGGACCGACACAATAAACGGCGGTGTGCTTCACTATACAAGCTGATTTGTGTCGGTCCTTTTAGAAAGACCGACATAACTGTTCATAGTTTTGTGTCGGTTTTTTAATAACAACCGACACAAATGATTGATATTTGTGTCGGTCGTACAACCAACACAACAGAAAAATGTCTTTTGTGTCGTCTTCATATGAGTTGGTTGTAAAACCGACACAACAGGGGTTACACAACCGACACAAATGACCAGTTTTGTACTAGTGAACCTTATTCCTCTTTTCCGGTGTGTACTCAATACCAAAGTCATAAGCGGCTAAAAACTCTAACCACCTCTGATGTCCCATATTCAACTCCTTCTTAGAGGATAAATATCAGTGGCTTATGATCCGTATACAACTCGAATCTTTCTCCCAAAAGGGAATGTCTCCATAACTTCAGTGTGAAAATCACTGCAACTAATTCCAAACATGGGTTGGATCTCTAACTTCATGTGGTCTAAGTTGTCGTGAAGCGTAGGCAATCACTTTACCTCTTTGCATTAACATAGCTCCTACCATGTTCCACATGCATCCGTGTACACCACTAAATTCTGATTTCCCTTTGGAATAACCAACACAGGTGCGTTAGTCAATAAGTATTTCAATTTCTTGAATGCCTCCTCATACCTATCAGTCCAAAAAAACTTCACATCCTTCCGAGTTAGCTTTGTCATCGGTGCCTCCATCCGTGAAAAATCCTTAATGAATCTCCGATAATAACCAGCTAATCCAAGAAAACTCTTTATCTCAGTCGTTGTCTCTGGTCTCTTTCAATTATCCACTTCTTCAATCTTAACTATATCTACAGACAACCCTTTTTCTGAGATTACATGGCCAAAAAACTTCACTTCCTTCTTCCAGAAATGACACTTCAAAAATTTCTCTTTCAGTTGATGCTGCCTCAATGTCTCAAGCACTACTCTAAAATGAACTTCATGCTCTCTTTCATCTTTAGAGTATATCAAGATGTCATCCATGAACACTAACACGAATCTATCTAAATGCTCCTGAAAGATTCTATTCATCAAGTCCATGAAAAATGCTGGTGCATTAGTTAGTCCGAACTACAGTACTAACCATTCGTACGATCCATATCTTGTTTTAAAAGTCGCCAAAGTAATACTATTCTTTGCTACTCTAAGCTGGTGGAACCCTGTTGCCAAATCCAACTGGGAAAATACTCTGTCTCCGCTCTACTGGTCGAACAAATCGTCGATTCTAGGTAATGGATATCGATTCTTTATCGTCTTCTCATTCAACTTGCGGTAATCGATACACAACCTTAATGATCCGTCTGTTTTCTTTGCAAACATTGTGGTTGCTCCCCAAGGCGAACTACTTGGTTTGGTAAAGTTCTTACTTTCCAAATCCACCAATTGAACTTTTAGCTCCTTCATCTCAGTAGGTGTCATCTACTTGGCGGTCTACTCATCGGTTCTTCTCCTGGTACTAAATCAATATGAAACTCAGTGGCTTGTTTTGGCGGTAGTTCTACTACGGGCTCAAAGACGTCTGCGAGCTCTTTAACAACGAGAACTCGGTTTAACTCATCTTCTTCCTTTATAACACCCAACAAAGCATTTACCTCAAAACTAGGGTGTTCTGCGGAGTATAAAATCTGATCACTACAGCTAGGGTGTCTAGTGATATTTTCCTATCATGGAAAAATATCCTAGCATCATATTTAGTTAACCAATCCATACCCAAAATAATTTCGAACCCTACGAAATCAAATACATGCAAATTGAAAGCAAATATATGACCTAACAATTAAAACTCTAAGTTGTCACATCTCATCCCAAGAGTCACATATCCTTCTATCGGATTTGCAACCCTTAAGGAAGTAACTAGATACGAGGGTTCTAGGTTAAGCTTATATACCAAACAATGAGATATAAAAGAATTCGATGCACCAGTATCAAATAGAACTCTAACTGATACACCATGAATCAAAAGCATACCTCCCAACACAGCTTTTCCTTTCTCCTCAGCTGTTGGTCTTGAGGTAGCTGGTTCAATGCAAACATCTTGCCTTTTCCATCCTTAGCTGGTTCTTTGCACTGGTTCTTATAATGTCAAATCTGATCACAGTTAAAGCACCTTACTTCTTTCTTATTAGCAGCTTTCTTCCCTTTGCCTATCCGACACTTGTGAGCATAGTGTCCCTTCTTATCGCACTTATAGCAAACTTCATCGACCTTCTTTTCCTTAGTCGCTCCTCCTTTCGAGCGCCTTTCTTATGGAAAAACTTTCTCTTCTGGTTCCGCTCACTTTGAGCTTCCCCTGCTTTGCTACCATCATGTAAAGAAAGCATCTCCTCCTGCCTCAAAGCCATCTCAACAACAACATCACATGGATCCCTGATATGTGAAAGAGTCGCTTTAGCTAGTTCAGGTCTCATTCCGTGGATAACTTCTCATTCCTTTTGATAACTGTGTCAATCGTAGCATATCCATATCTCGATAGCTTCTCAAATCTGGTTGCATACTTAAGCACGGTCATGTCTCCCTCCTCCAACTATATAAACTTCCTGAGCAGAGTTGACTTAGCAATCTACGACATGAATCTTTCCTCAATCCTCCTTCTAAATTCAGCCCAAGTCGTGGTCTCCTCATTACCTCCCACAGTAACACTGTTCCACTAGAACAGTGCTGCTCCATGCAACTGTCTAGAAGCAAGCCTCCTCTTCTACTCATCATTAAGCACTAAGTCAGCAAAGATCCTTTCGCAATGAACCCATCATCTTTACACTAAGAAAAAATATGTAACGACCCGGAATTTCACTACTTTAATTTGCGAATATTTAATTAATTTTAAATATTCAATATATATGTTTTATAATGAAAATAAAACTCTTTTTAATGATTAATAATGATGGTGAAATAGTTATTAAATTTAGTTTACAAAAATATATAGTTCGAAGAAAAACAGAAAATGTGACCGGAATTTGTTTTTCGAACTTTCGACTATTCGTCGGCTAAAAATTATCGGAGATGTTGTGAACTCTTTTATGTAAATAAAACACATATAAATATACAAGTTAGGGTATATATGTGTGTATTATTATAGTATATACATATTTTTTATATACTTAGGATAAGATATGTGTATTTTATAATTAAGTGGAAAAAAGTGAATGTCGTGTCATTAGAAACATGTTTAGACAACAAGTACACTTTACATAATTGCATGTTGGAAGCAAGTGAAGTGGGGGCCACCTAATTTCATGTATTTTAAAGTGAAGGGGACAAAAATGATGAGGTGGAGGCAAAAGAGTAGAGGGTATATGTATAAAGATAAAATGGTAATTTGCATTATTCATTTTGTGTAAAGCTAAACTCTTTCTCTCTTTCCTTCTTTGTTTCATCTTTTCTTTCCTTTTCAAAACTTTTACTTTTTATTTAGCCATAACTTCCTCCATACTAGTCCAAATAGAATTCCAGTGGATGCAACTTTCATTTGAATGACTTTTTCAAATTTTGAATATTTTTGGATCAAAATTTCATTTCTTTCTGACTCATTTTCGGACCCATAGTATCAAGCCCGAAAATACCACTCCTTCTTTTGACCATATCTCCCTCAAAACAAATTGAAATTAAGTAATTCCTTTTTTCAAATTGTAGAGAAAAGAATTTCCTAAAACTTTTCTTGAGATAACTTGTCCAAAATTTCAAGAGTAACATGATCAAAAATCAGTGAGAAGATGACCTATTTTCGAGTGATTTTTGTGTGGTTTACCAAGCTTTCGGTGAGTAAACGTTAATTTTAAATTTCAAAGTTTTTAACTTGATATATGTTGCGTAAATTGCTTTAGGATGTGTGTGAAATATGTATGAGTTGTTATATGTTTGGTTTTTTTTGTGGATATAGATGGTTCGAGTTGGAAAAAAGTGGACTTGAAATGAAGTCTACCTTTGTATTGTTGTAAATTAGTAAACTTTTGTTATGATATAGTTTATATACTTTGGATTTGATGTTAGTTGTAGGTTTAGATATGACATGAATGTGAACTTTTTTATGATGTGGTATGTTTATAAGTTAACATTGAGATGTTAAAAGGAGATTTGGATTCTTTGGAAGGAATTGGTTTTAAAGTATTTAAGTTTTTAAAACTTTAAAGTTAAACTTTATTTTAGTTTCTAAACTTTTCCTTATGGTTTAAAATGAAACAAAGTTAGGGATGATTGGAAAGTTAGTAACTTGGAGAAAACAAACTCAAGTTACTGCATCCGTAGCGATAGTCGCTATGGATGTAGTTTCAATAAAAAAATTGGATTTTTGAAAATTTAGTTTTCACTTGAAAGTGTTTTGAAAATGTTTTATAAACTTAATAATGGTGTTTTAGAAAGTTAATTAATAATTAATTTTTGATTAATTAAGTTTTGATAATTAATAATTAATTAAGTATTAAACATGTTTATTAATTATAATTAAGTGAAGACTAACTACTAACTAATTATGTTTTAAAAGTAAGATTAATTTTAATTAATTTTTGATTAGGTAAGATTAATTTTTAGTTAATTAAGAGTTAAGTATAGGATTTATTTTCAATTAATTAAGTATATGGTTAAATATTAAACAAATTATTAGTCAAGTGTTTAATAATTTTAATTATAATTTAATTAAGTTTTTAATTTAAAGTAAATTATTTATTTGAGGTTTAATTTATTATTTAAGTTTTAGTTAAAAGATTATTTAATTAATAGTTAAAAATTAATAAAGGTTTTAAATTATTACTTAGTAATTAATTAAGGATTAATTAAGGGTTTAATTTATAAATAAATTATTTATTTATTAAAGGTAATTATTAATTTATAATTAAATTAAGTTCAAATTTAATAAAGATTATTATGATTTAACAAGAGTTTATCTTGTAATTAATCGTTTTAAAGGGTGTTTTATGTTTTAAATCCTTTATCTCTAAAAATCAAATTGTTTCAAAGGTACTTCTTTTTTAGAGATGGTTTTGAACTCAAGGAATTAAAATGTGGGTGTTATTAAGTAGATAAATGCCTCTGAATGAGTTATGATGTGATTGTTTAATTGTGTGGACATTTGATAGCATAATAAATCCCCATTCTGCTATAAATTGATTATTTGATTGTGTGGACATTTGATATCAGAATAGATTCCCATTCTGTTACAAATTGATTGTTTGATTATGGACATTTATTAGCAGAATAAATTCCCCTTCTGCTATAATGTAATTGATTTGATTGTTGTGGACATATATTAGTAGAATAATTCCCCATTCTGCTATAGATTGATTGTTGATTATGTGGACATATGTTAGAAGAATAAATCCTCATTCTGCTATAAGTTAATTTTTTGATTGTTGGACATCTATTTAGCAGGACAAATCACCAACTTGCTATTATATTATTTAGACATGTATACGCTAGTTGAGTTGTATTGACATGTTATTCCCTGATTTGGATATGAAGTGTATTTACATATATGTTGACTTATGTAAATAATTGGTTAAGTGGCTTGAAAGTGAATTGATGTTAAATGGTAATTTAAACTACTACCATTGGGTTTTCTAAGCCTCTTTTTGAAATTATAAAGTATTGTTTTAAATTAGCTCCAATTCTTTAATCGGTTTGGGGTTAAGGTTTATAAATGATTTTTCAAGTTATATTATTATTGTATAAATGTATTTATAAATAATAACTTGTTTATATAAATGGGTTTTACTAAGTAAAATGGTTTATTTAAAGTGATTTAAAATGATGAGTTGCAAAAGGTATTTTGTAAAGTTTTTTTCTTAAAGAAGATTTATCAAAGGAGTTTTAAATAGGAAAATGTTTTATAAATGATTTTAGAGGTTTGTAAAGAGGATTTATAAATTGACTTGTAGACTTATAAAAGTGTTTTTATAAATTGACTTTTGAAATTTATAAGTTATTTGAATAATGAAGTGAGCTTTTAAAAAGGAAATTATTATAAATGATAAATGGATCGGTTTATAGTAAGTAATGTTTTCAAGAAGAAATTTGAAAGGAGGAATTCTCCAATTTTTTTGATAATATACGAAATAAGTATAAATGTTTCCCAAGTATAAAAGGAAAGTAAGGGTTTTGGAAATAGTGTTGTGTAAAGATCTTTTGATCAAGTTTTATAAAGTGATTTTATTAATTAAAGATTAATTAATAAAGGCTTAGTGGATTCCATATGGAATCAAATCAATGTTGAATGTTTGTTTATTTGATAGTTAGATAACCGACTATCAAAATCTGGACCAAAAACGTAACATTGGAAATGTCTAGGAGAAACACAAAAATTATATGGTACAGTTACCATCGGCGGTGCTATAATGTACATGTAAATTCGTTTCATTCTTCTAGAAAAAGTGATAAGAAAATCCATCCACTAATGGTTCAGAGGTGGTCTCCTTTGTTATCTTTGTCTGTTTGTTTCCTAAAGAACCAGGGTTGGGTTTACTGAAAATTATCGAAATTTGTTTCGAAGAGACCGGGATCGGATATGTTATCCAAAAACCACTTTTATCCAACTCAAGCGTATTGAACTAAAGACATCTTGAAGAGTATGGAATCGAAGATGGAGTTTCTGAAGTGCAAGGGCACTTGCTACTAATCCTGAGGGTAATTCCAAATGGGTGTAATGGAGGTAGTGCCTTCGGATTCGTTCAGACCCAGAACGAACATGTATGGATGAATGCTAGCATTACATTGATGCTTGGAGGTAGTATAGCATTCTAAGTGGGAAGTGCTATATAAAAGGTAAAATGTAGCCTCAAGCCTTATCAACTGAGAATGACTAAAACATGGGAGATGCAGTAGGGCTAAATGGGTCGCCCTCAGTTAAGGTATGATCATCCCTATCTAGAAACGATATTATCTCTCATTTGTATGCTTCGGGGATCATTAACAAAGGGGTGATCATATTCGGTACTACTAGTCAAGTGGTAGGCCGGTCCTATGTTGACAGGGGATCCTAGTGAGGTCCTCGATGTTATTTTATCTAAAGATGCACCATGATGGGCGGTACCCCAGTAGCCCAGCCATAGTATGGAATTCATTCTCCGATATGAGCCTTTACGGTCTTATTTGTATACCTGTTATGTTGGAATTTAATTAATGTAATAATTTCGGCTATGATTAATAAGTATTTGTGCTCTAGGCGTTCTTATAATATCACTGGATTTTCTATAAAAAGTGTTTTGGTTATCATAAGGTAAAAACCCATCCGTGTTTATATGGGACATGGTCTTACGAGATACCTTTGATTTTAAAAGGGTTTTAAACATAATAATTCAGTTGTTTGAGTTTACTCACACAAGACCCATGTATGACCCGAAGTTTTATTTTCTTTCCCTAGAACTCTTCGATGCTCAAATTTTTATGGGCAGCCAAGTAGTTTGGGTTTTCCCACAAATGCATTTCGGAGGAGTTTGGAGTAGGAGGCTTCCTCGATAGCTAGTTATTATCTTGTTTCCATTGTATGTATCTTGTATTAGTTAGGTAGGGACAGGCTGTTATAACTGTCCAATGGTAAAATTGTTTTAGTATGACTCTGATGTATCATTTTTGAGATGACTTTGTAAAGTATTATGTTGATTAATATATGTTATTCCATTGCGTTGTGATATTCTTTGATTGTTTAGTTTTTTTTATCTTCCGTCTCCTTTCTTTCCCCTAACAATCTGTCTTTTTGGCACTTTTTTGTTCAGCACGTAAATACTATGGATGTATTAGTGTCGACTTCTGGTGTTCGGAAAGGCAGGTCATTACAAATTAATAATCAAAGGATGAGAATCTCACCTTTTCTAATTATTGCAAACTCAAGCTAATCTTATTTTCAATCAAAAAGATGATCTTTACCCCTTTTCAAATTATTCTTGAGTGAAATTTTAAAAAGTTGAACTTCGAAAAATAAACTAAGTATGAAATATGAATGGAATAGTTGTTTGTATATATAAAGAGGTTTTTCCAAAAAGAATTAAAATAAATAAAAAATCAAGTGAAAATACTCCTTTCACTCCAACGTCATTTCATAACCACTAAGTACATGGTATGTATGAACATATTGGGTAATAGGTGGTGTTAAGTACTTTTGTTCACTAATACACTTAAGGAATCTAAGTGTCAACTCAATTTTAAAATTTAAATATTTGTTTATCCTTTACCATTCATTTTTACTTATTCTTTATATTTCAAAATGAAAGGTTCCATTGAAACAATGTAAGAATTTCTTTCTAAAACATAAACAAGGGAATTTTATGACTTTTTTATAACTTGTCGTTCAATAAAAAGCTGAAAATCGGAAAAGCAGGTTTTCGGTCACTTTTTCAGTTTTTCGTCAAACGTAAACAAAACTCAAAAATGAATTATCTAATATTAGTTATAAATTTAAAAAGAGTTATTATATTTATTAAAACCATTAATTGAACATTTAAACTAAATTAAATATTCATAATTTAAAACGATAAAATTTCGGTTCATTACGATTCAATGCCATAACAATCAAAGTAGTTTGGGGCAAGTAGCTTGGATGGGTACCGACCCATGGTCATGAATTGGTATTGATCCATGACTTCGATTGACCCTCGGTCATTGAACTTCGCGCTTGGGTTTTCTTGGTGTTTTGGCCATTTTAGGAGCCTTTGACGTGTTCTGAGATTCATATATCATTTCTACTAGATATTCGAGTTTGGTAGTTATCGTTTTGGATTCCTGCTTGGAAATTTCTCTGTTTAATTGATCGAGCTCATCAAATACGGCATGTTCACAAAGTTGGATAACACTTGGTTGTGATAAAGTCCAATTTCACTTTATTAAGCATTACCTGGTAGTGACAATTATTTACATCAATTCTCTTCATTAAAATTATATCACTTTGGACATTTAGAATTTGGTAATGGTTAAAATTCCAATATCATCCATATTAACTCTATAGTTCAAACACAAAGTCCTTGGTTCAATATTAACAATTACTATTAACCGAACTACTCTAACCTGTGACTTTAACTTTGAGTTGACTTAGTTGACTGTGATACTAACCTCATATAACTGATGGGACGAATCGTCTCTTGAATAGTGTTTCACTTTCAATGCTTCCACTTGACCCAACTATGGTCGTTCGATAGACATTGTGGCATGATTTAACAATAATGAAAGTGGAGCTTCAACATTAAAGGTCAACATTATTCTCAAGTCAAGAGAACTGTGTAGTTTTGTTACATCGATATTTTCAGTTTGAGCTTGGTTATATTAACCAACAGAAAACTATCGAGTAAGTCATTCCATAGTTATCCAATAACAATCAGTACGTAACCCCTGGGTGCCCCCAACGGCATGAGCAATATACAATCTAACATTTGGATAGTGTTACGTACTCTTGTCTCAGAGGATGTATCGATATCCAGTCTTAATACATCTTGATTAAAAATATCTAAAACAGTAAGTTTAACTTCATTGTGGTAAATTATTGATGGTTACAACACTTCATAACTACTATCACAAGAAATACCATTTATGGATTTTCTTTCAAATATAATTTTAATTAAATTAATTAATTAATATAACACAATATATTAAGTATATAATAGAAAGAAAATACTTTTTATTTTGGGCAAGATTGGTTATCAAGTTAGATATATATAGTAACATAATTGCCCCTAGGGCATACCCCAAACTCTATCAATCTCCCACTTGTACTTAGGGCCCGTTTATGGAATCTCTAACGCATCCCTTTAATTAGTTTGATGAAAATTGATTGAGTTAGACCTTTTGTTAATGGATCTACTATGTTGTTTTAATCATCTACTTTGTCAATCAACTTTCTCTTATGCTGATAAACTACCTTTATCATATGGAATTATTCAAAGCATGTTTGTTGACTTTAGTGAGCTCTTATTATTACATTGTTATCGTATAACAATGATATAGTATTCTCAATACATGGAATTATCCATAGCTCAGATATAAATTTATGCATTTATATTGTCCATTGGCGGTGTTATTTAAGGCGACGTACTTAGCCTTTCATTTGGAACATTTCCAACTTAAAGCTTCTTAGTTAAGGTTTGAACATGAATTTAATATTGACATATTATACTCGATGGAACTTATGAAGCTCAAGTCTGAATACTCCTTCATAAGGAGTTCATTGTTTTGCAAACAATTCTCTATATTTCGTAAATTCTTGAGAACACTCTAAACTACCATTTGGTGATCTTAATTTGGATTTGATATTTTCTTCATGCATCAAATACACAAGCAAAATATGATATTATAGATAATACAACATGTATGATAATTCCTATTATCAATACATTAGGAATCCATCTTACATGTTCCATAAACAATTTAATAACGTATCTTCATTTCGGACATTCCCAACATCCTTTATACTTACTTAATATAAATGATATAATTTACAAATCCAATATCGAGTATTAAACAATCAAACTATTACTGATTTTAACACAAGTACATCATCAACAATCAGTGGTATGTTTTTTACTTATAGTTTTAGAGATATCTATATGCCTTTTAATGTGCATTCTTTTGGTCACACACTTTCTCTGCATTTTTGATTGAAATCAAACTATTCAATTTTTCTATCAAAAACTCATCTAGTTCTGACTCTTATAGAATGATGTTTTCATATCATTTCTTGGATCATATATGAAAAACACAAAAACTAAATATCGCTTCGACTTACTTTGACTCACTTTGGTTGTTATATGCAAATAGTCTATTCGAAATCATCATTTAGAATTATCCATTTCAACACATATGTACCAAACTAAAGTCACACCGAGCAATAATTTTGTGAGTAAATCTGATTTAACTTAAGCACGTTGAATAATGAATTTATTATGCTAATTTCAAAATTGATTTTTATGATGTTATACTTATCAACATTACTCATTATATTCTAACTCATTAGTCTTGCTCTCGAAGACACATTCGTTATCGATGATCATATCCCTTCAATTATTAACTACCAAAATCATATTTTGATAACGTACTTGGAATCCACTTCAGATTTGCACATCACACCATATCGTGGAGTCAATACTCTTAATGCTTTAATTGACAACTGAGGATTATCTTTCTTGAATTGATAAGAAACTCATAGTTTCTCTTCAATATGCAAGAGTATTTATTAGACATTCTAATGCATTGTGTTCGTTTAGGTTTGGTTAATTTCATTTCATTCCTCGTAATTGGTTTCATCTTTGGATCGTATCCAAATCCGTTTTACTACCAATAATTTCTAAAATAAATTCCTTCACTATGAAGTTTGTAACACTCCATAATTTTCTTAATAGTTCATTTAAAGGAAATTAAGTGATAAACAGTAACGTCGAAAAGTAAAGATTTTTACGAACATCAAAAATTGGCTACGAAACATACACTGTTGTGCTTTAAAAGCTAAAATTCATCAATGAACTTATGTGGTGGTTGTTATTTAAAAATTTAAAGAAAGGTTTTTGAAATTAACATTTACCTTGTAATAGAATAGAGTCGATTATAGACGTCAAACTACAAACTAGACCTCGAGTGCGTAGGATGTGGTAGGAATTGTTTTGAATATATATATATATATATATATATATACAAACTTTTGGGGGTTTTGTTCAAAATTCAAAATTTTAGATATAAAATAATTTTATGAAAAATTAAAAAATGGTGGGGAAATTGTAAATTTTCAAGAGTTTTACTTAGTATTTTAAAATTAAGTTCAAAACGTTTTTATGCAGAGAAAGTTAAATTTTTTTATTATGGAAATGCCACATGCTTAGTAGGGGAAGAAGTCGACGGATTACCAGATATAGTTTTACTGTGCACCAAAAATGACTGTAAAATAAGATTTAGTTAGTAACAAGGGAAAATGTTGTCTCGGATATGGAATCTATTTCTCCACACCTTACCGATAGGTGAAACAAAACTGATTTCTATAATAATTATAACTTAAAATTTTAAAGGTTTAAAATAAAATTAACTTATGCGGACTGTACTTGGAAAATTTGGAAGAGTATTGGGGGCAAAAGAGAAGGTTCTAAGGTATAGTGGAAAAAGGGTGCCTAAGAAAAGAATGGAAATATGGAATTTTCCATCTAAACCCTTTTCCGGTATAAGAATATGGTTTAGAAAACTAGATATTTTTCTAAAACTTGGATGTTAGTAATGGTGTGCTAGAATTTTGGATGGTAGGGATTGAATGAAAAATTGGTTGAACTACGCTTCCATTCATGGAAGTGTGGAAAAATTTGGATGCAAAACAAAGTTTTTAGTTTTTAAAATTTACATACATATAGAACTGCCATTACGTTTAGGTTGCTTGCACCATATTTTCAAAACTGTTTTAAAAGAATGCATTCATATAGGAGACATTGATTTTGAATTGCTCAGTATGCATATAGTATATATTGTGATACACGGTGCACTTGTATATGATTGGTTGTACACTAATTGGTTGGTTAGTTTAGAATGTTTGTACATAATGTTACAGTGTTCAGCCCTTGAGGAATTTCAGGGGCGAAATTCATTTAAGGAGGGAAGAATGTAACACCCTATATTTTTACAACAATTATTTAAAGGAAATTAATTAATAAATAGTAATGCCAAAAAGTATATATTTTTACAAACGTTGGAATTTGGCTACGAAACTTGTAACGTTGAGTTCATGGCGATTTTCTAATTAACTTGCATATATAAAGTTTTCTAATCGGATTCAAACATAAAAGTTATATTGAAGTTTTCGAATTGGAAATAATTATCTATGTAATTAAGGTATTATTAACATTAATTATTGTCAGTTAAAGTTAACAGATAATTAATGTTGCTTAAATGTTAAGAAAAATATAAATGGAAAGAAATTATATTGGTCGATTAAACAAGGAAGAAAATAAAACAAATTAGAGCACGGTAATTAATCACAGCACTAACACACGGTCGATCGACCGGTAGTGGTTGACCGTGACGGGTTGGCGTTCGACCAGTGGTGCTATAAAATTGACAATTAATACATGGTTGAACGACTCAGATTCAATATACTTCAATCGGACAGCTAACATTGATTTGAACCCCTATAAATACAGACCTAAACCGTCACTTTTCTACCCATATTTTCAGAGCGATGCCGAAAGCTTTTCCATTTTCTCTTCTCTACAATATTCTAAATTCTTAAAAATAGTTATAATTTAAACATATATACAATTGGTAAATCGTAAAGGACGATTGAGAAGAAGAATAAGGTCAAATCAAATTGCCAAAGCCAAGGTAAATCGTAAATCCGGATCTAAAATGTAAATCAATTCCAAATCCCTTTTCTAATCTAGATTTCTAAAATATATGTGTACGCTTGCGGCATATTTATCCAAATAGGGAGCAAAGGTTAACAACTCGAATTATAAATAGTAATAAATTAATGTCAATAATAGTAATTTAGTTGATTAAAATAGAATTTGGTGATTTACTTGACAAATTGATTTTGAAATTATTTAATAAAATGGATTTAAATTGTGAAAATATGATATTTAAAATTTAAATAAGTTAAAAATATGGAAATTATATTTTATAAAAGTGATATAATTGAAATAAAATATTGATTTGGAAAAGAAGTGATTTTTAATGGAAATTCGTATTTATTTATAATTGACTAGAATTGAGTTTTAAAAGTAAAAGAATATGTCTGTGTATGTGTGTCTGTGTTACCCACTATCCTGATGTAACATCCCCCTACTTGGAGGCCCAAAAGTAACGGCTACAGATGCTGTAGTCATCCATAGTTATTAATCTTTGACGACCAAATACGGTAGTGCTAGATACATTGATACACAGATCACAAGAATATGGAAAAAAATTAACAAATCAAAAACACATCTCCACATTCCATTCAAAATATTTGATGTTCATTACATAATCCCAAAAACGTTAACCACGTTCAGCAAAGCATAATTATTACACAAACGTCAAGAGCAACATATGAAGATGCCTCCTTGGTTGATCAGAGTATATAATAAAGCTAATAAATCCGCCTTTACATCAAAATACACAGTGGAAAATGATAATACTAGCTAAATGCCTCATGCATGCCTCCGGAAGCTTTATTCGTCTAAGAAGAGAACCTTAAAACCCTAAACCTCAAACTACTCAAAATCAATTGAGCACCCGGGAGTTTAAGGGGAAAACAAAAACTTCGAGTCAGACATAAAGCCTGGTATGAATAATAATCTAACATCTCAATCCTTTTAGATATCTAGTGAGACCACACAGCTTAGCTGAACGGGTTTTCCCCTCATTAGTATCCTAAAACCTCTATAAAACCATATACTGTGCTCCTGCATCCACAATGGTTAAAACATACATTTCAAAATATTATGATGATATGCATATATAAAAACATTTAAGATTTCCCATCCCCAGTTTAAGCTGACACCCTATCATAAATCATAATTTTAGGGTCACTATTAACCTATTAGTTTTCATGGGTTTACTAATAACCCTTTTTCATTACGCGTGGACACCTGTCCTATTTCATAGTTTTCATGGGATCACTAAGAACTAGAGGCCCCTGCCGGTTAACTTAATTAATTCATGGGTCCCCCTGAACCTATTAATCATTCTAATAAAAAAATCCCTTATCCTAGTTTTCATGGGTTGACTAGGAACCTATGGATTTATCCAGTAACTCACTTCGTATCATAGTTTTCATGGGTTGACTAGGAACCTACCGATGCCTCCATTAACTTCTTTCTTATCCTAGTTATCATGGGTTAATTAGGAACCTATTGACAAATGTTAATTTTTAATCCAGATATAGTTTTCATGGGTTCACCACAAACTAATTAGCCACTACCAACCTACCTAATACATAGTTTTCATGGGTTTACTATGAACCTGTTGGCTACCTTCAATAACTACATAATCATAGTTTTCATGGGTTTACTATGAATCTATCACCCAGACAACTATCAAGTTTAGACATCTTATATTTTGGTCTCCCTGGATACAATTCTACTCATTCAGGAGTTTAATCAATTTATATTCACTACAGGGTTAACCTAGCTGGTTCTTCTACCCCTTTATCCCCAAAATACAGTTACGAGTTCTTTATCATGTGAAAATATTCATATTTGAAGAAGCAAACATAACAATACCACTCCTATGGGTTTAAGATTCTTGAAATACATTTCTTATAAAAGATAGTTAATCCCTTTAACTTATATTTTTATCAAGGCCATACCTCTTCAAATTTATATACTTAAAGTCATTTCAAAACTCCTTTATTTAAGCCATTGGTTTTTCCTTTAAAAATTTGAGTTTGGGTTTAAAACCTTTCAACACCTTCGAAATCTTTGCTTTCGACCTCATAGGATGATCTCCTTCGAAAGCATTAAAAGCAAACTTTAAAATATCAGGCTCTTGCCTTTCAAATACTTTTAAACAACTCTTTCGAAACATTTCGACCTTGTTAAAGTATTATCACTTAAGTATAAAAGTATAGCTTTGAAACCATTTGAAAGCACCCTTTCGAAACCAATGAAGGTTACCCTTCGAAACCATTGAAAGTCCCCCTTTCGAAAGCATTGGGTTTATACTTAAAACATTATTTTAGGTCAAAGTGAACAGAGGCGAAAGCATCTCTTTCGAAACCATTCTTTATTTATAAAAGTATTGGGGAAGTTTGATGGTGTCGAAACCATCCTTTCGAAGGCATTAAACATCTGGGTAAAACAATTGAAGGATAGCTTCAAAACCCCTTCCGAAACCATTGCCTTTGAAACCACTAACCCCTTTCGAAAGCATTAGAAAGTGGCTTTTATTTATAAGAACAACAGCACCTTTCGACAACATTGATGTCTTCAATACCATCTGTAACGTCTCAGATTTTTCGCATTCGAAAATCGACATCCGTACTTCACATTGACTAGAATGCCACAGATTCGACCGTTCAAATCCGATTCGCCGGAGCTTATAACATCATTAAGTATAACAACACCGCGGAAGAAAAATAATATATCAATATATATAACATTGATACAATGGCAGATACAAAAGTTTGATACAATGTGATACAACAGAATGATACAACATATATCAATATGATACATCAATATCAGAGATATGATACAAGAAATAGCAGCGGAAAGAAAATAGATAACACCAGCTGCGGTTAGAATATCTCCAATAGAATGCTCCAATCCATAGCTAGCGGAAAGCTAGGTCAGTCGTCCAAGGACTGACTAGATCCAGATAATCTACTCAACCTGAATATCTGAGAAACCCAACTCTAGACTGCCCGTGTGGAAAATGGTGGGCACCCAGAGTTTAGGAAGGGAACAATAAACTCCGGATCAGTAATTGGACTGGTGTGAGCAACAAAAACAGTTTATCTTTAAACTAACACAAAAGAAATTTAAACATTGAAACCCGCAATGCTTTTGGAAAATGAAACTACCATAAGACCTCCCGCCACACACACAATGCAAACGCAGAATTGGAGGAGATTTCTTCTTATGATAGTCAAACATGCTTACTACGCAAAAGAAAACTCTTTTGATATTATTACTAGTGCATAGTGTGGAAAACATTTCGAAAATACAATATTAATCTTAGCCAACATACAACCATTATTGTATGCCTACTATAGCTACTATGTTCAATAGTAGGTTACCACCACATTCCATAGCAGGTAATACAACTAAAACCGTACAAGGTTCGTATTGTTTCTTTGGATTTCCAACAAATGGTCAGGCTAAGGAACTTCCTATGCCACATGGGAACGCCTCTG
The DNA here is from genome assembly GCA_030737815.1 of Allium fistulosum. Classification (NCBI taxonomy): domain Eukaryota; kingdom Viridiplantae; phylum Streptophyta; class Magnoliopsida; order Asparagales; family Amaryllidaceae; genus Allium; species Allium fistulosum. Next base: position 171,466,310 of record CM060907.1, read on the forward strand.
GCGGGACGCCCCGAGAGACAACCTACTCTTTGCCAACACAAGGCCGGTTACCCCCTTCCCGGGTAGTAAACCTGAGATATTCTATCCCTGGTCCTTTGGGACCTTTATCCGAGCGCTCGGTAACCAACATCACACATAATAAATAAAGTGTGTCCACACGAGTAAGTATCTGGGCTCCATACCATGATACTACCCTTTTCCAGAAGGAATGATCATACCTTAGGGAAGCTACCCCTGAAACCTTGCTGCATCCTTCCTGTTTCGACCATTTCTGGGTTGTGAGGTCTGACGAAGTCTCGTCCACAAAGCTACGCTTTTTCACAAAGCCACGCTTTGATCACAAATGATCAATAAATGATCATCACACAGCAACACTCAGCATGCCACACTACCAAATTGGGAGTATATCACTGATAAATTCAACTACATAACCTCTGAGCTCGTACGTCTCAAAGAAGGGTGTTAAGCTAAGAGAATAAATTCTCCGCCACCAAAAGAAATGTATTTGAAAGAAATCAGCTTTATATCTCAAAGTGTAGTGTCAGACATACAACCATACAAGTCTGTTCCGGTTTTGAAACAGAACCGAAGGCACTTCCAAAGAAGCCCTTGCAAATCCGGATAATTTCTAATCACTTCCGGACTTCCCATCACAAAGGGTGCTAAATCTCTATACCGGGGATCAACCGATGCAGAGACAATCAATGGTAATCCTTTCGTTTTCGAAAGTATCCGGTCTTCACCATCGGTCTTCAAATGCTATCCATATATGTCGTATCATTATTCGGAATGGGTTATATGACACAAAGGTCTTTTCCCGGCTAACCCGAATAACGAGCGCAATTAAAAATCATATGGATACTGGGGTCTCAGTTAAATCACAGCTTAAAGCCCAAAACTTTTCATTCGAATGGTTAAAACAAATTACCATTTCCAATCTTTTAAACAAAAAGATTCATTTCAAAAACCTTCAATGGTTTAAATAATTTCCACACTTTTAATCTTTTAAACAAAAGATTCAATTTACAAAGTTCACCCCGTTCACAAAGATCCATTCATGGATTTCAAAACAATTTCCATTTCAATTGAATAGGTTTACTCGTTAAATCTTTAAATCAAGATTTAACTTATAGCTTTCAAAACTCGTTTCCAAAGATTCATTCATAGCTTTTCAACACAATTCTATTTCAAGTTGGATTAACTCGTTAAATCTTTAAATCAAAGATTTAACTTATAGCTTTCAAAACAATTCCATTTCAAATGGTTTAAACAAATCATCATTTTAAATCTGTTAAAAATAAACAGATTTAATTCATAGCTTTCAAAAAGAATTCATGCATAAATTGAAAAACCATTTTTCAATTCAATCTTGAAATTTCTTTAATTAAACTGGAATTTCATTTCTTATCTGAAAGCTTTTATTCTTTTAAAACAAATAGTTTTCATTTAGGAAAAATCCAGTTATATTACTTATGAATAAATTACTAATCCTGGTTATTAACATTAATAAATTTCAAATCATTTTGATTCTGTTATCCCGCCTTTTCAGCAAGGCCGTGATACCAAAAGATCGGTCGAGAAACCAAAAATAGTTCGTCTCGAAGAATGGTCAATTCAACATCTCAACATAGCAAGTCCTGCTGATTGTTTGTTCAAATAAGATCCCCTACGGAGGGGGGGTCCGGGGGGTGGCAACCCCCCAAGGTGGGGGTGCGGGGGCAACACCTCCGCTACGGGGTTCGACCTAACTATCCAATCTCTTCAGCTAGGTCACTCACGACCTAACAATTCAAAGCCTCCAGCGACCTAAAAGATAAGGCGACTCAACAGGAACACGAACTAGAGTATGAGCGACCTAACAACTTACAGGGACGAGTGACCTAACTTCTGAGCGACCTAGCGACTTAAGCTTGTAACGAGTTAAGATAGCAGCGACCTAGTAGCCTCCGCGACCTAACTTCTCCGCGACCTAACTTCTCCGCGACCTAACTTCCTCGCGACCTAATAACCTCCACGACCTAACTTCCTCGCGACCTAATTTCCTCGCGACCTAACTTCCTCGTGACCTAGTAGCCTAACGACCTAATCCATACACTACCTCTTCCCTTAGGTCGCCACTGCTTTAGGTCGTCATTCCCTTAGGTTGCCACTTCTTTATACCGTACCTCCTTAGGTCGCTAACGACCTAGCACGCCCTGTGCCTTTGCTCCTTAGGTCGCCACTCCCTCTCCTGCTACCCCTTAGGTCGCTCACGACCTACGACCTATCCCTTAGGTCGCTCACGACCTACGACCTAGACCCAGCTTCTTCCCTATAAATACCTCGCCAACTCCACATTGAAGGGGGGATTTTCCGGATTTGAAAAGCGCCGATACTCTGCCATTTTTTGGGACTCCTTTAACACTTCAATCGTCGAAGATTCCTCATCAACAGTTCTACTTCATTCAACATGGATCCAAAAAGCAATCCGCCATCAAAGTTCTAATCTCTTGCTTCGATTGTGTTGTAATCGTTAAAAAGTGTTGTAAAGTTGTTGTAACTGAGAAATCGTGTTGTAAAAGTGTTGTAATCTTGCAAAAGTGTGCTCAAAGAACATAATGAAGGATGTAAAGTGGATGTAGGCTTAATTTTAGGCCGAACCACTATAAAAATTGCTGTCTTTTTTACTGTTTTTTCCCTTTTTCTGTTTACTTTTAGTTCCCGTGTAGACGGGTGGTGCTTTCACTAGATTACTCCAGACACCAGGGTGTTAGCGTTATACTTTTTAGCGTTAACTTTTTGGTGCTTTCATTGAGAGTTGAACCCAAGAATTCTACTGCTTGGAAGTTGAGTATAAAAGTTTAAAAATTCAGATCCGAAGAATTATGGCAAGGTGATCGAGTAGATTACAAAGACCAGAGAGTAGTCAGCAGTGAGGTAGTCAAGAGGCTTCTTCAGGAGCAAACCAAATGTCAGCCTTCGTGACCAGGGATGAGATGGAGGCAATGATGAAAAGGCAAGAGGAGTTGATCCAGGGTTTGTTTCACCAGATTGGGCAACTTGGAGCACAGAATCAAAGAGGAATAGAAACCCAGCCAGAAGAACGGATTCCATTATCCCCTCATGAACTCGGGGGGCAAGACGAAAGCAATGGGCGAGGACTACGGCTAGGAGACAACGACAGATTGGTGGAAATGGTCAAAAAAGCCATGAGAGGTGGTTTGGTAAACAAGGACTTGGAGGATGTGAATAAGAGCCCTTTTTCCACAACAATTAGGCGAGCTAAAAACCCACCGGACTTTAAGCTACCATCGTTGGATATGTATAATGGAAGGACAGACCCTACAGTTCATCTTACAAAATATATGAGGCATATGGAAGTGCTGGGGGCATCAGAGGAAGTTATGGCTCGGTGCTTTCCGTTGTACTTGTCAGATATTGCGGCATTGTGGTTCAGAAAATTGGAAAGTGGATCTATTGGGACGTGGAATGATTTGATTGAGAAGTTTATGAGGCAATTCAGAGTCCACATCTCGAGGCCCAAGAATGTTATGAGTTTGACAGCGCTGAAGCAAAGAACTGGAGAATCTTTAAGAAGTTTTTTGACGCGATTCAACGCAGCTGCGGCATCGGTGGATCGACCAGATCCATCTATGGTCTTGATGGAAGCTGTGTCGGGCGTAGCTGACGGTACAGGTTTCAAGGATTCGCTGACAAGAGATCCCCCTATGGATCTAGGGGAATTTTACCATGAGGCTGAAGGATTTCTACGATTAGAAGATGCAAAGGATGAAAGAGAAGAAGGAGAAGGAATTGATGTTTTTGTAGTTAAAGGAGGGAATCCTCCTGAAAAAGGTGCAGAAACTAGCAAAGGTAAACGAAAGGCTGAGGATGACAACGATAGATTAGCACGACAGCGAAGGGGACCAAGATTCACCTCATACACAGAATTGAATGAGACTTTGGAGCGGATCTACCAAAACACTAAGGGACAGGTTCCTTATCGAAAGCCAATTAGGAGAGATCCAACTAACAACGAGAGAAAGTCAGACAAGTACTGCTTGTTCCATGAGCTAAATGGTCATAGCACAAATGACTGCAGACACTTGAAAGACGAAGTTGAGGGACATATCCGGGATGGTCTGCTATCGCAATATGTAAAAAAGAAAGCTGCAACGGTGGAACAAGAACGTCCACCTCCTGCACCAACTGGAGACGACTCAGGATCAAGGCCTCAGCTTGTTATTAACTGACTGAGGTTATGACGAATGAGTAGAAAACTCTACATCGACACAATTAAGTTGTTCACACATGTATGGGACCACGAACGATCCCCAGGCATGCTCTGATACAACTATAAATCATATCGATGTAGATGTTTGCACTCGGACGTCAATTCTTTGTTTTTGAGTTTTAATTCTGATGATTGACTACTTTACTTTCGTATTTTACTTCAGATGACTGATTACATTGCTTTCATGTTTTGCTTCCAATGTTTATGACTCTACATTTCTTTCATGCTTTGCCTCTGGTGTTTGAGTTTGACCCTACTTTGCTTTCATGATTTGCTTCTGATGTTTGCTTTCATGATTTGCTTCTGATGTTTGCTTTCATGATTTGCTTCTGATGTTTGAATTTGACTTTTCCAGACATTTCTACTTGACAACTTTTCAGTTGAATATTTGATTTTGATGATTTTGCAATGATTAAGCCCTACGAACAGGCACCCGACTTCGAACAGTCACAAACTCGCCTCGAACAGGCACCGGACTTCGAACAGTCACAAACTCGCCTCGAACAGGCACCCGACTTCGAACAGTCGCAAACTAGCCCCGAACGGCACAATTCATTTAACCTCAAATGGCTCGATCCCGAACGATCGTCATTTGAGGTCTGTCCCTTGACCGAGCACGGTCGCGCTTTACTACAAATGGCTCGATCCCGAACGATCGTCATTTGAAGTAAAACGCTTGACCATGAACGATCACATTTCGTCTCACTTGACTCGATCCTGATCATCATATGGAGTTAAGCGCTTGACCGCAGACGTCCGCACTTCACCTCAAATGGCTCGATCCCGAATTATTGTCATTTGAAGTTGAGTGCTTGACCGCGAGCGGCCGCACTTTACCTCAAATGGCTGTCATTTGAGCTCCGCCAATTGACCACGAACGGTCGCACTTTACCACAAATGACTCGATCACGAATGGTCGTCATTTGAAGTAAGGCGCTTGATCGCAAGTGGCCACGATTCATCACATTTCACTTCGAATGGCTCGATCACGAGCGATCACCATTCGAGGTCCGCCCCCTGACCGGGCACGGTCGCACTTTACCTCGAATGACTCGATCCCGAACGATCTTCGCACGGATTTAGACGCTTGACCGTGAAAGGTCGCACTTCACCTCAAATTACTCGATCACGAACGGTCGTCATTTGAAGTTAGGCGCTTGACCATGAACGGCCGCACTTCATCCCAAATAGCTCGATCCCGAACAGTCGTCATTTGGGGCCATATAAAACTGTCAATTCCTTTGCAGGTTGTCAAAAGGATATGAACATCCGACTTATGACATTACAAAACACACCTTCCTATTGCAAGGCATGTTTTGGGGGGCAAGTGTTATCCCGCCTTTTCAGCAAGGTCGTGATACCAAAAGATCGGCCGAGAAACCAAAGATAGTTCGTCTCGAAGAATGGTCAATTCAACATCTCAACAGAGCAAGTCCTACTGATTGTTTGTTCAAATAAGATCCCCTACGGAGGGGCGGTCCAGGGGGGGTGGCAACCCCCCAAGGTGGGGGTGCGGGGGCAACACCCCCGCTATGGGGTTCGACCTAACTATCCAGTCTCTTCAGCTAGGTCGCTCACGACCTAACAATTCAAAGCCTCCAGCAACCTAAAAGATAAGGCGACTCAACAGGAACACGACCTAGAGTATGAGCGACCTAACAACTTACAGGGATGAGCGACCTAACTTCTGAGCGACCTAGCGACTTAAGCTTGTAACGAGTTAAGATAGCAGCGACCTAGTAGCCTCCGCGACCTAACTTCTCCGCGACCTAACTTCCTCGAGACCTAACTTCCTCACGACCTAATAACCTCCGCGACCTAACTTCCTCGCGACCTAACTTCCTCGCGACCTAACTTCCTTACGACCTAGTAGCCTAACGACCTAATCCATACACTACCTCTTCCCTTAGGTCGCCACTCCTTTAGGTCATCATTCCCTTAGGTCGCCACTTCTTTATACCGTACCTCCTTAGGTCGCTAACGACCTACCACGCCCTGTGCCTTTGCTCCTTAGGTCGCCGCTCCCTCTCCTGCTACCCCTTAGGTCGCTCACGACCTACGACCTATCCCTTAGGTCGCTCACGACCTACGACTTAGACCCAGCTTCTTCCCTATAAATACCTCGCCAACTCCACATTGAAGGGGGATTTTCTGGATTTTAAAAGCGCCGATACTCTGCCATTTTTTGGGACTCCTTCCACACTTCAATCGTCGAAGATTCCTTATCAACAGTTCTACTTCATTCAACATGAATCCAAAAAGCAATCAGCCATCAAAGTTCTAATCTCTTGCTTCGATTGTGTTGTAATCGTTGAAAAGTGTTGTAAAGGTGTTGTAACCGAGAAATCGTGTTGTAAAATTGTTGTAATCTTGCAAAAGTGTGCTCAAAGAACATAATGAAGGATGTAAAGTGGACGTAGGCTTAATTTTAGGCCGAACCACTATAAAAATTGCTGTCTCTTTTACTGTTTTTTCCCTTTTTCTATTTACTTTTAGTTCCCGTGTAGACGGGTGGTGCTTTCACTAGATTACTCCAAACACCAGGGTGTTAGCGTTATACTTTTTAGCGTTAACAGATTCATTATTCTTTTATCATTTATTAATTAACCATTAATAATAAATTAATTAACCTTTAATTATAATTCATCAACCTTTAATTATTAAATAATTAACCTTTAATTATTTAATTCACAATTTAATTAATTATCTTTAATTAATTACTTTAATTAATTATTCCTCAATTAATTATCGTTCCTTAATCACCTTCATTAATTAATTAACCTTTTAATTAATAAATTATCCTTAATTAATCACATTAATTAATTAGCCCTTAATTAATTATTGTTTAATCACTTGAGTACTCAACCTTTAATCATTAAGTAATTATCTTTTAATTACTAATATTAAAAAGTCATTAGTCACCTAATTAATTTTAAGATAACCCATTTTATCTTTTATTAATCACTTTATTTATCATTTAAAATCTTTATTTATAATCTTTGAAATAAATTCATCATTAACTTAAACCTTTAAGTTAAATTAATAATTAAAAAATCTTTTAACCAAATTCAAAACTTGGGTTAACATTTACAAAAGAATCGGGTTTTAACAAAATTGTTTTCAATAAAACTTGATTTTCTTATTAAAGTCTAAAACCTACTTTGTCTTAAATCCATAGACCCGAGCCAAATGCTTGAATACCCGAGCTCTACTTCGAGTTTCACGTGAATAAACCCGAGTTCCTCACCGAGTCACCTTATATATATATTTTTCCCCCAAAACTTCATTTTTATTTTAACATAAAAAAACTATTGACTTGCTAAACTCACTCAAACACACTCGAGCCAAAATGTCAAAATCCTGAGCCAAATTACAAATCGCTCGAGCCTTTCCCCGAGACCATCCTTCTTCCCCAAAGCCACAATCGAAACCCAGACCAACACTGACATGAACGTGCACATGTGCACGTGTACGATCGCCTGATCGACTTCCGACCATCACCACGATCACCCCCAAATCACCTACAACCTCGCCAACGATCTCGATAACCCAGATCGACAAATACGCTATAGAACCAAAATCGAGAAATTCGAACAAACCCATGGACAAAGTCGATCACCCAGAAATCACTCGCGTCGCCACCACAGTTCACCGGTGGTTCTGAAACTCCGGTCGAAGCTTCGTCAACCCACCAACTTCCATTACCCAAAGTATCATTGCACTCGATCAACTGAGAAATACGTTCCAATCCAAAACGTTCAACCCAGATTAACTAGGGTTACTGACCAAAACCCACCATCGCCATCTCCACAGTGATTCTTATCAACTTCTGGCATTTTTCCCTGAATCCACGATCACTCTTCCACCTCCAGGAAGAACCCCGATCTCCAATAGTAAGAAGATCACCAGAAACTTCAAAAAAACCAATTTTTGGTTAAACCAGAAATACACACATACCTTACTTCTAAAAATCACGATTTAAGTAAAATAAAATCATAGTTTGGTTTAAGTATTCAGTTTACATTCCTGAATTTATCAATTAAGATGTTTGAGTTTTCAGATTTATTACACATGCACTGTTGTTTTAAATTTCCAGTGAGATTTCAAATTTTAATTTAACTTAAACAAATTTTTAAAATTTGTATTATACCAAAACAAACAGATTTCTTTTTAAATATCATAGGTTAAAAGAAATCAGAGGAAGAGGATTTGGATTTTGAACTTGATTTTGATTTGGGATTTGGTTACATTTTTAACTCTGTAACTTACAGAGATGATATCAGACATACACACAACAATATTCACCTATATACATTCAATTCATACTTAAACAAACATGCAAGCATCACATCATAGATTCAAGAATTACATCGTGCATCAGATTCATCAAACAATTGTTTAAACTTGTAAATTTTGTTACTTCCAGGATATAGCATGTTATAGAGGTTTAAAACTGAGGTTCTCTGATTTTGAACTGGAATCATTTATACGTAGACATGCAAGCAAATTCACACCATCACTCAAACATCCTTCATATCATACTTCAAAAGATCATCAAGATAAGCAAGTTTAGGATCTTATATAAAAAAAGGGTAAGTTTGGCTCACATCCCTAATAAGTTTCAAAATAAACAAAACATCCTTCACATACAAAAATTACATTTCCGCCCCCTATTTTCAAATTCGCGCAAGCAAAAATATACAAATACCCTTTATATTTTTAACATTTCAAACGCGTATAACTTTATGTACAAAAACCGGATCAACAAACCGTTTTCACCAAAAATTCACAAATTTTATGATCTTTGAAATAAGATCCATTGTTGATACCAAAAATTCATATTTGTAGTAAAGGTGCAATTATTTCAAATATTTGCAGACAATTCAGCAACTTTTAAACCTTTTTGATTTTTGTCAAATTTACAAAATTTGCAAATAATTGCAGATATTTCTGCAGCTATATGGTATAGTTGTAGAAATGTCTGCAACTATTGGGTATAGTTACAGAAATTTATGCAACTATATGGTATAGTTGCAGAAATATCTGCAACTATTGCATATAGTTGCAGACATTTCTGCAACTATTGCATATAGTTGCAGAAATGCAACTATTGCAAATAGTTGTAGATGCAACTATTGCAAATAGTTGCAGAAGTTTCTGCAACTATTGCAAATAGTTGCAGAAATGTCTGCAACTATTGCATATAGTTGTAGAAATGCAACTATATGCAATAGTTGTAGGAATGCAACTATATGCAATAGTTGCATATATTTCTACAACTATTTGGTATAGTTGCAGAAATGTCTGCAACTATTGCATATAGTTACAGACATTTCTGCAACTATTGCAAATAGTTTCAGAAAACGAACTTACACAGTACTTCGGTAAAAATCTTTTATTGCAAACAGATAAATCATTAAGCAAGGATAATTTTATCGTTCAATATAAATCGAATAATCACAGATAGAAAAAATGAAGCACAATATAAACGAGGGTATTTATGGAAAAGAATTAAGCTGAAACAAAAATAGGGACCGGATTTATAAAGTTTCGCATGGAAGGAGTTTTTGTGAATTACGTTTGGTTTTAGGGATGTGACCCTAATTTTCACAAATTGCTCACCTTTGTTTCCAGAGGAAGAAGAACAGAGCTTGATAATGTTGAACAGCTTTGAAATTTGCAAACCAAAACCTTGTTCTCGATCCAGACATTGATTTCCAGGCTTGAAAGCTTGAAAACTAAGGTTTTCCTTTTGGTTTTGAGATCTAAGTTTTGTTTTAAATTGTTGTTAAAGTTGAAGATTTTCGTTTTTGTTTTGAGATGATGGTTACTTCAAATTTTCAGCTTTTGGTGGACGAACTGAATGAAGTTGATATGTGAAAGAAGCTTATAGGGGATGATATTATTTTGTACATGTTGACATTTTCTTGTTTGTACAACTATGCCAGAGATTTTTATTCAATGGTGGCTGATGGATACATTTCGTGCTTGCATTTATTATGTTGTACATGTATGAAGATATTTGGTGGCTGAAATGGTAAAACTTGTGCTTGCATTGATTACCTTGTCCAACTTTGCTTATTTTTTTTACTTGCCTTTACTTGCTTGTCTCGGCTGAGATGATTGGGGTAAGTACATAGATTTTTATTTTATTTTTATGTATGTGTTCACACTTATCTTCATTTGTTTATTTTGTGGTTTTCTTTTCTTTTGTATTTTTATGTTTGCATATATATATATATGGTTTTGTTTTTAAATTGCCTTTTTATTCGAATGTATTTCTATATTTAACATGTTGTTATAATTTATTTAAGGTATTTAATTTATTTTATTTTGTTTTATAATTTAAAATGAATTTCTATATTTAATATAGATTGTTTAATTCAACTAATTTGTTTACTATGTAAATTTCTAAAATTTTATCTTATGTATTTTTATATTTATTCCTATTTCTATCTCAATCATTTATTTCAAATTTTAATACTAATTATTCTTATATTTATTTTGTAATATAAGTGAGTTTTCTAAATTTCTATTTGTTATTAAATTTTACCCAATGTATTTATCCTATACTTTTATATCATATATATATTTATAATTTCAAATTGACTCATATATACCCAAATATATATATACCTTCACATATATACCCATATATACAATATTTTAAATTTAAATGATTTATACAGAATATATTTGAATTCGGGGAAACTCGCATCACTTTATCAATTTATTTTACTATTTTTATTCAAAAATCCATTTAATTATCAATTTAAATGTAATTAAAATTTCGGGGTCGTTACACCATCGAAAGGTCATCAATTCACAGAAGGGTTTCGACTTGGTCGAAACTACCCCTTCCGAAAGCTTTAAACAAAATCTAAGTAACTCCTTGGGAAGCTACTTCTTTAAAACACAGGCGGTGGCTCTCTTTCGAAAGCCTCTTTTAGAAATACCTTTTGTAACCAAAGGTTTCGACTAGGTCAAAACCCCGTTTTATAAACAGGCAAGAGCTTTTATTTCAAAACAAAATAACACAAAGGAACCAACTCCTTCGAAAGCTACCCTTCGACACCCTACCTTCCGTCTTTCTCCAATCCACTACATACCACCGGAATGATACCATGTGTACTGGTTTACTGGTTTTGACCTAGAAGGTTTCAACTAGGTTAGAGGTGGAAGCTTTGGGTTAAAAGGTCTTCCTAAAGAAGGCGGAACCCCTTTTTCTGAGCAAAAGGCTGTTTTTACCAAATAAAGTAAACTTTTTGTAACAAACTTGCCTACTTGTAAACATTTGATTGGCTATCTTCAACTTTTAAATGATTTGGCTAATATTTGCCGCATTTTCTCAGATCCAAAAACATGATAACTTTTAACAATTAAGCCCTTCCAATTAACAAAACAATTAAATCATTTAGGTCTTCCTTTCAAAATAATTTAATTTCCATACAAAATCGCTTAATAAAAATCCCCAAAAATTCCAAAAATTCACTTTAATCATGTTATCTAACATATCATTTTAGACCCAAATTCTAAATATATTTTCCAAAATAAATTTATAAACCCACATAACCATATTTTCCTTTGAAAATTTATAATTAATTCTCCACGACTTGGAAAATCATAAAAATTGAAACCCAACTCCAAAATCTTTTTTTCCATAACATAAAATTTTCCCATGGCCTTTAAAAATCATTTGATCTCGGTTTCACCCTAAAACCGTGCATATATCATTTAAAAAATCTTGTTTAAACCAATTAAATCATAAATCAAGCAAATCATCATCCAATATATCATAAACACAGATTTACCCTTAAATCTGAACCCATATGATTATAAAACAAAAATAGAGATGTAGTGATTATTATTCACCTTAAATTGGATAAGGAAAATGATGATTGATTGAGATTGATTTCTTCTAGCTTGAATCCTAAGCTTTACTTGAATTTCTCTTCTCTTCTTTCTTCCTAATGGTCGACCTTGCTCTAATTGTTTTCTTACGTTTTTTGTTAGGATAAAATGAACGTGTATGGCTAAGGGAAATAGTATAAGGGTGGGAAATGGGGTGACAATGGCCCTAATGCCCCTAGGTTTATTTTAACTAACACTTAACCATTTATAAGTTCATTCAATTTAAATAACCATGGCCACTTCATATTTATTAATCAACCTCAACCTCCTTATCTATATTATTCTATTTAATATATTCTAATTAAATCTCCTGAATAATATTATTAAAAATTAGGGGTGTTACAGGCTCCCTCCTTAAAGAATTTCGTCCTCGAAATTCAGTATAAACTAACTAGTAAACATAACAATCATCTGTAACAACTACTAACATCCATACTAGCCTACCCGACTAGCACCTAATCTATATAAATCTAATATAGATATACCATCAAAGCAGGTCAGGATAAGCGTCTCGAATCCTATCCTCTGTCTCCCAAGTACAGTCCTTCTTGTTGTCGCTCCATTGAACTTTCACCAACTTGACTTCTTGGTCCTCAATATTTTCTCATCTCTCGCCATAACCCGAACTGGTTGTCTAACAAAAGTCAAATCAGGTTCTACTACCAAGTCCTCTAACTCTGTCTGAGGAATAGTAGCCTTTGGACCGTGCATATATTTGCGAATATGAGACACATGGAATACATTATGGACACCTGCCAAACTGCTCGACAACTCTACTCTGTATGCGAGCTATCCAATCCTTTCTAAAATCTGGAATGGTCCAACATATCTCGGGGCTAACTTTCCCGACTTTCTAAACCGTACCACACCATTCATTGGTGATACTTTAATGAAAGTGAAAATTCTAGGTCTTTATGAACTCTAGGTCTTTATGCCTCTTATTTGCATAACTCTTCTGCCTGGATTGAGCTTCCTTCATCTGATCTCGGATTAACTCAATCTTTTCTAACGCCTCTCTAACCAAATCCGGACCTAAGGCCGATCTGTCTCTAGTCTCCAACCAACATGCAGGCGATTTGCATGGCCTTCCATACAAAGCTTCAAAAGGCGCCATTCTTATACTAGTCTGATACTATTATTATAGGAAAACTCAATCAAATGTAGGTGATCTTCCCACGATCCACCAAAGTCCAATACACAAGCTCTCAATAAATCCTCGAGTACCTTATTGACCCTCTCTGTCTGCCCATCCGTCTGTGGATGATAAGATGTACTCATCTTGAGCTTGGTACCCAATACCTCTTATAGACTCCTCCAAAATTCGCTAGTGAATAATGCATCTCTGTCGCTGACCATGCTACTAGGAATCCCATGAAGTCTAACTATGCTCTTCATGAACAACTTAGCCAAAATAGGTGTCGTTCTGGTTGACTTGACTGGAATGAAATGGGCACTCTTGGTCAACCTGTCCACTATAATCCATATGCTTTTATTTCCCTTGTTCGACCTTGGCAACCCGTCTATAAAATCCATCAATGTCGAATCCCATTTCCAGACTGGAATATCTAAAGGCCGAAGTAACCCAGTTGGCTTCTGATGTTCGGCCTTCACTTGTTGGCAGTTAACACACTACCTAACCCACAAGCCAACATCCCTCTTCATGCCTCCCCAATAGAAGCTCCTCTTCATATCTTGATATATCTTGATCCCTCCAGGATGAATCGTAAACTTCGATCGATGCCATTCCTCCAAAACTTCCCTCCTTAAGTTCTCTACATTCGGAATGCATAATCATCCCTTCTTTCTCAACCATCCTCTTTGGTCAAGACAAAAATCCTTTTAAGTTATCAATCTCTGATCCGACCTCAAACCTTCTAATCTTCTCAGCCAAAACTAGATCTTCTCTCTGCTTAGAAGCTATTCTCTCAATCAATACCGGTCGAACTTCTAAACAAGACAACATGGTAGTACCCTGACTAGAACTAGCAGTAGATCTCAACTTCACACCACAACTGGCCAAGGCTTCTAGATCCTTCCATTCTGCCAACATCGCTAACACCGCACTCTAATGTTTTCTGCTGAGAGCATCTGCTACCATATTTCCTTTCCCAGAAGTATACTCTATATCAAAATCATAAGCAGCCAGAAACTCCAGCCACCTCTACTGCCTCATATTCAACTCCTTCTGAGAGAATAAGTATCTTAAAGACTTATGATCGGCAAACAACTCAAATCTCTCTCCTAAGAGATAATGCCTCCAAATCTTCAAGGAAAAGATCACCGCTGCCAACTCCAAGTCATGAGTAGGATATCTAACTTCATGCGGTCTAAGCTGCCAAGATGCGTAAGCAATGACTTTGCCCATCTGCATCAACACTGCTCCCAATCCAATTCCACATGCATCAGTGTATACTACCAACCCTTGGTTACCATCCAGAATAAATAACACTGGCGCATTGGTCAACAAATGCTTTAACTTAAGGAACCTTTCCTCACATTTATCGAACCAAACAAACTTCACATCTTTCCTGGTCAACTTAGTCAAAGGTGCTGCTATCCACGAGAAATCCTTAATAAATCTTCGGTAATAGCCAGCAAGTCCAAGAAAACTCCTGATCTCGGTTACCGTCTCTGGTCTCTTCCAATTATTGACAGTTTCAATCTTAACTAGATCAAATGACAATCCCTCCTCTGAAACTACAAGACCAAGAAACTTTACATCTTTCTTCCAAAAATGACACTTGGAAAACTTCACCTTTAGCTGATTCTGCCTTAGCGTTTCGAGCACCACTTTAAGATGAATCTCATGCTCTCTTTCATCTTTTGAGTACACTAAAATGTCATCTATGAATACCAACACGAACCTATCCAAGTGCTCTTGGAAAACCCGGTTCATCAACTAAACGAAGAAAACAGGTGCATTTTTCAATCCAAATGGCATCATCAACCACTCATACGAACGATTTTTAGTCTGAAATGCTGTCAAAGGAATGTTATCCTCTACCACTCTCAACTGATGGAATGCCATCGTCAAATCAAATTGGGAGAACACTCTGGATCCACAAAACTGATCAAACAGATTGTCTATCCTCGGCATAGGGTATCTATTCTTGATTGTCCTTTCATTTAACTTACGATAGTCGATGCACATCCTTAACGACCCATCTGATTTCTTCACGAACACTGCGGCAGCTCCCCAAGGCGAATTGCTTGGTCTGATAAAATTCCTTCCCTCAAGATCCACTAGCTGCACCTTTAACTCTTTCATCTCTACTGGTGTCATCCTGCTAGGTGGTCTACTGATAGGTTCAGCTTTCGGTACAAGATCTATCCGAAACTCAATAGCTCGTTTCGGTGGTAGCCTTTTAACCGACTCAAAAACATCTGCAAATTCCATTGCCACTCGAACCTGACTTAACTCTTCTCCAACCTCCATGGCACTTAACATAGCACAAACACTCTTATTGGAATTCTCCACTGAGAAGTTGATTCGGTTATGACTATCTGGGTGCCTCAATGATATTTCCTTATCCTGGCAAAATATCCTAGCCTCATACTTAACCAACCAATCCATACCCAAAATGATCCTGAAATCTACGAAATCAAAAATATACAAACTACATACAAACTTATGACCTAACAAATCAAGTTCTAACTGGTCACTTCTCATCCCTAGTGTTGCATACCCTCTTATTGGATTCGCAACCCTTAAGGAAGTAACAAGGTATGTGGGTTCTATACATAACCTATCAACCAAATACTATGTTATAAATGAATATGATGCACTGGTATCAAATAGTACCCTAACCAATACCTTCCATCATAGTCTTTTCTTTCTCTACTGCAGTAGGCCTAGAAGAAGATGGTGATCCAATAGCAAACATCTTCCCTCGGTCCACCCTGACTGGATCTGGGCACTGGTTCTTCTAATGTCCAACTTGGTCGTCGTTGAAGCATTTCACATTCTTCTTCTCTACAGGCTTCTTTCCTTTGCCCATCCGGCACTCATGAGCATAATGGTCCTTCTTATCACACCTATAACACACCAAATTAGCCTTTGCCTTCTTGGCAGCCACCCTTTTTTGAGTTCCTTTCTTCTTGAAGAATTTCCTTTTCTTTCTTTAAGGACCCTGGGACTCAATTGGCTTCTCTCTAACTGAAACAATAAGCATTTCCTCATGGTGAACGGCCATCTCCACCACCACATTACAAGGCTCTCTGACATGAATCATAGTCATTCTAGCTAGCTCTGGCCTCGGTTCACGAATGAACCTCTCATTCCTCCTGATGTCAGTGTCTACCAAAGCATATCCATATCGAGACAGCTCATCAAACTTAGCAGTGTACTCGACTACTGACATCTCTCCCTTGACAAGATCCGTGAACTTCCTCATCAATGTCGATTTGGCAACTTTAGACAAGAACCTCTGCTCAAAACTCCTTCGAAAATCAGCCCATGTCAGCTCTTCCTCAGGAACTCCGACTGTCACACTATTCCACCAGTGAAGCGCTGCTCCTTGCAACTGTCTAGAGGCTAGCCTTCTCTTTTCTCCATCATCCAAGCTTAAATCAGTAAAGATCCTCTCACAGCTCAGCAGCCAATTCTCAACCTCAACAGCATCCTCCGTTCCCATAAACAGATTTCCACCCAGACTGGTGTAATCCTAGCTCAACCTAGCATAGTTATATCCAGCTGGAGTTATAAGATTAGCTCCTCCAACATTACCAGCAGCTCCTGCTTGCAGAAGATTGGCCAACAACTGATACACCATCCCCGCATCTACTGGCAGATTTCCAACACCTACATTGGCCTTAGCATTTGGATTAGCATTAGCTTGTCGACCTTGGTTCCTCCTGGTATTAGGTCAAGCATTTTCGTTGGTTGTGGTGCTTCCTCCATCTAGATTTTCTTTTCTGTTTCCTGCTTCCATATCCTCTTTCTCGTAAATCTGCATAAGAGCCTTAGTAAGATTCAGAAGAATGGTCTAAGAGAGAGGGGAATACGTACTTAGATATATACCTATATATAAAATACAAGTACGTTACTATAGCGTTGTTGGGCGTGTTCTCACCCAGAAGATCTGAAGACCAAGAAGCTTGATTCGTCCAGGCTTGCCTAAGCTCCATTCGGCATCCATCTCACTGCCGGACCAACCTACTCCTACCACTGCCGGACCAACCTACTTCCTACCACTGCTGGACCAACCTTCTCCAAGCTACCACCGAACCAAGCTCCTACCGGACCAACCTACCCCCTACCACTACCGGACCAATCGTCTTTTAGCTGCCACCGAACCAACCTTCTCCAAGCTACCACCGAACCAAGCTCCTACCAGACCACCTACCACCGGACCAAGGCATTCCGAACCAACACTACCAGGCCAGATCGCGTCAGCCCAGGCCCATCAGCAGCTATATACATCCAAGACCCCTGCCTCCAACCTCACTCTATAAATAGAGGGGCAGGGGTACAGCAAGAGATGACAAGTTTTGAGAGCTCAAGCATGGAGAGAACTTTCAAACAACTTTCTTTTACTTGTATCAAAGCTTTGTACTTATAATCTAAACAAGAGAAGAGAAATAACATATAAAGTGGATGTAGGCACATTCTGGCTGAACCACTATAAATCTGCGTGTCTTTTACAATTTAGCCCTTGCTTTTCATATATTTTCATAAATCACCCAAATCTCTACGAACAACATAAAATCTACTAAATCATACGACTTTGAGGTGTTTGTCCATTTTTTGTGCAAACATTTTTGGTGCTTTCACTGAGAACTAGAAGCTCGAAGCTTCAGTTTCTTCCGCTTAACCTTTTTTCCTAACAACAGCATCCATCGCTTGGAAAGCATGCCTCCCAAGCAGAAAAAAGATGTTAACAAAGGAAAAAACATCGCTTCCAACAGTCTTCCAGATCCAGCAGTCACGGATCAAGTAAATCGTCCTCCTCTAGCAGTAGTACCGAATGAAGGACAGGCTAATCCGACCACTCCCATCGCAGAACAGCCCGCAGCAATTACTAGGGAAGATCTAGAGAGGGTTGTGGTTGAAGTAACTAACCGCTTCACGTCCCAGCAGGTAGCCTTGGTGGACCATCTCATGTCACGCTTAAGGGATGCTGAAGAGTCCAACCGCAACACTGAATCATGGGGCGAGTCCCAGTTTGGAGGATCTCAAAGACAACAAAGATCTTCCTTCTTCGAAGGAGCTAACGGCAGAAGCAGCCATGGTAGGAGCCGAGATCGAGCACATCCCGAAGTTAGACCTGAAGAAACGCTTGGAACCGAACCCCATGGGGGAGGCACCGGGCGGAGGTCAACTGTAGCTGAGCCTGTCATACTGCCTAACCACGGAAACGCCAGTGAACGGGGCCGAGCTAGAGTCCAGCCCGAAGTTGGACCCGAGGAAGTGCTTAGATCAGAACCCAACAGGGGAAGATCAAGGCAAGGGCCAACTATGGCTGACCCTAGCATGCTCCCAGAAGACCAAATGCAGCCACCGGAGAATATGAGGAATGATAGACGATACGATCCTTACAGATCATCTGGACGGAATCAATCTCACAGAACAGAACCAAACTCGTTTCTATCTGCTCCAAATTCTGATGAAAGAATGGCACGTTTATTCAGAGAGTGCGTCCAACGAGAGCAAAGGGATCGAGGGATAGGCGCTAGAGTAACCAGCCCTTTCGCCCGCAATATCGAAATTGCTATCACCCCCCGAGAATGGAAGATGCCAACAATGGAACCTTACAAAGGAACCTCCGACCCCTATGTACACTTACAGAGATACACACAACATATGCTCATGAGTGGAGCAACAGAGGGAGTACTGTGCAAATGCTTTCCACTATTCTTAGCAGATCTCGCTACCTCCTGGTTCTGTCATTTACCCCAGGGATCCATCAGCTCGTGGGAAATGTTGAAAGAAAAGTTTATCAGTCAGTTCTGCATTCATGTGGAACAACCTAAGCACGCTTATTCCTTATCCAGCATCAAACAGAAACCTGGAGAGAAACTGCAGCAATACCTAACCCGATTCAATGTCGCAGCGGCCGCAGTCCAAGATGCCGATGAGAAGCTTATCCTAATGGCCCTCTGTAGTGGTGTGCATCCGGACACTAAATTTGCTAAAAGGTTGACAAAAGAGAAACCAGCTACTTTACCCGATTTCTTCCATAAAGCCGGGAAGTATACGAGGCTTGAGGATGCTGTCATTGAGGGGCAGTCAGGACAGCAAAATAAGGCAACTCACAACAACGCCCCTGCTGTGGCAAGGGACATTCGAAGAAATGATTCCAGAGACAATGCTGGGGGCAAGAAGGGAGAAAAGCGCCTATATCGGCCAGGACCGAGATTCGACACTTACACTCCTTTGAACGAGACCGTCGAAAATATCTTCCTTGCCACCCAAGGCGAAGTTAGATACAAACGCCCACCATACAAGAAGGAATCAGATAACGTGCAAAAGTCAGGAAAGTTCTACCGCTTCCACGAATCTCATGGGCATGATACCAATGAATGCCATCATCTCCGGGACTTGATTGAGGAACACATCAGAAGGAAGAAACTGGAACGCTATGTAAAAGGTCAGGACAGGACTCCAGCTCCTGCCAATGAGAACCCAAGGCTACCCTCATCGGAGATCGGTAGAGGAAACCGCAACACTAGCAGCTCTAGTCAAGAGAAGATAGTGGTCCATACCATCTCGGGAGGACCGCACATCGCAGACAGAAGCTGGAAAGAGATGGAAAGATATGGAATGTCTCTTAGAGACAATAAATACTGTGTAAATTCGGTTATAGAAGAGCGCCACCCGAAGCGGAAAGAAAGTGATGATATCACATTCGGTAAGCGTGACCTAGAAGGAAGGCAATACCCTCACATGGATCCCATGGTTATCTCTGCCCGGCTTGGTCCCGCCGAAGTTTACCGAATTCTAGTAGACACTGGAAGCTCAGTAAATATCCTGTTCAAACATGCATTCGACAAAATGAAACTATCAATGAAGGATGTATCTCCCTACGATAAACCACTACACGGTTTCACTGGAGATGCGAAGATGCCCCTCGGGCAACTAGACCTCTTTGTTGAAATTGGAAGCCATCCCCGCTCCGTTGTATGGAGACAGACGTTTGTGCTAATAGAAAAACACTCGGCCTACAACGCCTTCTTAGGAAGGCCAGCCTTGTCTGAATTCCAAATTGTCCTAGCCCCATGGTGCCTAAAGATGAAATTTCCAACGGACAATGGAGTAGGGGAAGTAGAAGGAGACCAGGACGTTGCTCGGGACTGCTATGTGACCGAACTTCGCAACAACCACAGGAAGGATAAAGGGAAGGGTGTAGAGGTTGCCCTCTGCACGAAAAGTCTAGAAGCGTAGCAACTAAAGAAAGCCCCTCCTCTTCGATATACCAGCGACCCTTTCAATGAATTAGACCCTAGGGACAAAGAGGAGGAGGCCACCGCCGAGCCTGCAGAGGCTATGGAGTTTGTATCTGTAGACAAGCACGATTCAAGTAGACTATTGAAAATTGGGTCCCAACTAAAAGCAGAGTGGAAGGAGCAACTCATCGACTTTCTCTGCCACAACTTGGATGTATTCGCATGGTCACACGCTGACATGACCGGAATCTCCCCCAACGTAGCATGCCACGTACTAAACATTGATCCTACCAAGGCGCCCATAAAACAAAGAAAGAGAAGCATGGGGGCAGAGCGATCAGCAGCCCTCGATGAAGAAGTAAAGAATCTGCTCGCCAATGACTTCATACGAGAAGCCATCTACCCGGAATGGATCGCTAACCCGGTGCTGGTAAAGAAGGCTAATGGGAAGTGGCGAACATGCATTGACTTTTCCAACCTAAATGACGCCTGCCCAAAGGATTTCTTCCCCCTTCCCCGAATCGACCAACTTGTAGACAGCACAGCCGGGCACGAGCTCTTATCTTTTATGGACGCATACTCAGGATACAACCAAATTCCTATGCATGCTCCCGACCAAGACCACACTAGTTTCATCACCGACCGGGGTTTATACTGCTATAAGGTAATGCCTTTCGGACTTAAAAATGCAGGAGCTACCTACCAACGCCTCGTCAACAAGATGTTCGCATGGCTAATAGGGCAAACTATGGAAGTATACGTGGATGACATGCTGGTAAAGTCAAGGAAAGCCGACGATCATGTAAGCCACCTAGGCGAGATGTTTCAAGTACTTCGCCAGTATGGAATGAAGTTGAATCCTCTAAAATGCTCCTTCGGAGTATCATCAGGAAAGTTCTTAGGATTCATCGTCCATGCCAGAGGGATCGAAGCAAACCCTAAACAAGTCCGAGCGCTAAGGGATATCAAGATACCTTCCACTCAAAAGGAAATGCAAAGCCTGAATGGAAAAGTGGCCACCCTAAGCCGATTCATCTCCAAAGCAATGGACAAGTGCGTCCCCATTTTTGAAGCTCTAAAGAAAGACAAAGGAAAGTTCGAATGGACTGACGAATGCTTAACCGCTTTCCTTAACTTAATCGAACACCTCCAGAAACCACCGGTACTCTCGACTCAGCGAAGGCGAAGAATTATACCTATACCTTGTTGTGTCATCTCACGCCCTGAGCGCTGCCTTGGTAAGGGAAGACAACCGCACGCAGCGGCCAGTTTACTTCGTCAGTAAGAGGTTTACAGGGGCAGAAGTCAGATATCCTAAACTTGAGAAGCTAGCATACTGCTTACTATTCACATCACGGAAACTGCATCATTACTTCCAGTCCCATTCCATCAAAGTTCTGACCGATCAGCCACTGAGGCAGGTACTCCATCGTCCCGACACTTCTGGGCGACTACTTAAATGGTGCATTGAACTAAGTCAGTATGATATCACCTATCACCCTCGCACCGCCATCAAGGGACAAGCCATGGCTGATTTCATTGCAGAATTCACTACCAACGAAGATAAGGAGCAATTGGAAATAGCAGAAGACATCAAGTGGAATCTCTTTGTGGATGGTGCATCAAACGAACAAGGCTCGGGGGTAGGTGTGGTAATAATCACTCCCAGTGGAAATAAGCTGCACTATGCTATAAGGTTGGAGTTCGCTGCCACCAACAACGATGCAGAATATGAAGCAGTGATAGCTGGATTAGAACTTACCATAGA
This sequence comes from Allium fistulosum, assembly GCA_030737815.1. Lineage (NCBI taxonomy): Eukaryota > Viridiplantae > Streptophyta > Magnoliopsida > Asparagales > Amaryllidaceae > Allium > Allium fistulosum. The sequence continues at coordinate 171,488,647 of CM060907.1, forward strand.
AATCGGAGCCAATTCTTTGTGTCTTCATAGCGATTCTCAACTTATTGTTAATCAAATACTAGGAGAATTCCAAGCTCGAGAAGAACGACTCATAGCATATTTAAAGAAGACCAAGTTACTTCTCAGCCGATTGGACCACTACTTAGTCAAACACATCCCTCGGGAAGAGAACCAAGAGGCCGACGAATTGGCAAAGCAAGCAAGTATGAGAGACGTTGCCATCTTTGGAGCAGTAACCATCTCAAAGCAACTGACCCCAAGTTTTGAGCAAGTGAATCTGATAGCTGCAACCGAAGAAGCAACTTGGATGACTCCCCTCTGAGACTACCTACAAAGCAGCACACTACCCAACGGGCGTAACGAAGTCAAGAAAATCTTAAGGAAAGCTTCCCACTACACAATACAAGAAGACATCCTCTATCGGCGCGGATTCTCTAACCCGTTATTAAGGTGTGTCGCTGGGAGGGAAGCCAAGGAAATCTTATCCAACATTCATCAGGGAAGTTGCAGAGATCACACCGGAGGGCAAACATTAGCAAAAAAGATACTCCGATATGGATATTTCTTGCCCGCCTTAAGCAAGGACGCCTTAGATTTCATCAAAAAGTGTGACAGATGCCAGAAGTTTGCTAAGATTCCGCGGCTACCAACAACTGAGATTACTCAAATGACCAGCCCTTGGCCCTTCGCGATATGGGGAATTGACTTAATCGGCGAGCTACCAATGGGCCGAGGCGGGGCCAAACATGCTATAGTGGCAGTCGACTATTTCACCAAATGGGTGGAAGCGGAACCCCTGAATAAAGTATCTTCAGCAAAAGTTATTAACTTCTTGAAAAAAAATGTTTTGTGCAGGTACGGAGTCCCACTCAAAATCATATCAGACAATGGACTTCAGTTTGACAGCGAGGAATTCGCCAACTAGTGCCGAGAGCACGGAGTTCACAAAAGCTTCTCATCCGTAGCGTATCCCCAGACAAACGGACAAGTCGAAGCCGTCAACAAAATTCTGAAAACTCTAATCAAAAAGAAACTCGAAAAGTCAAAGGGCGCTTGGGTGGATGAACTCCCTACGGCACTGTGGGCCTATCGCACATCTTTCAGAACATCAACAGGGCATAATCCTTTCTCTTTGGCATACGGATCGAAGGCTATGCTCCCGATTGAAACCATTGTGCCTTCCCACCGTAGGATCCACTATAACCCAGAAGAGAATGAAGAACTCCTTCACATGTCTTTGGATCTAGTTGAGGAGAGAAGAAATGATGCAGTCCTTAAAGCAGCGGCCCACAAGCAAAAAGTGGCAGCACAATACAAATCCAAAGTCAAGCATCGTACCTTACAAGAAGGGGATCTTGTCCTCAAGCGAATCTTCCCTCACCCCGGAGCACTAGATCCAATCTGGGATGGACCATATGTAATTCATAAAGATCTCCACAATGGAGCTTATATTTTGTCAACAGTGGACGGAGAGGTGTTCCAGAGGCATGGAACATCCAATACCTCCGTCGATACTTTGCATAACTTGTACTGCCCATATGAAGTGAATTAACAAAGAGAATCAGTGGACGTAGGCCTTTTTGTGCCGAACCACTTTTTAAAACCTTGTCTCTTTTTTAACTTGTTCCTTTATATCTTGGCTGCTTGTTAACTTTATCCTTTTCTGTTGAACAAAATCCTATGCGTATAGCATTTCCACCCAAAGCACTCCACAGCACAACTTCACCTGGACAAGACCTAACAGGTACTATGCGAATCTATGCCCTCGCCAATGAGACACTTTTGCTCCGGCATCCCTCTGCTGCGGGTTAACTCATTGCTCGCGACGGCCCTTAAAGCCAACTGTAATGAGCCGATTATAAGCCACTGAGAAGGCCGACTATAGCCGAGGCAGCTCATTACGGCGTTCGGCTCGCCGGCAACTGTGAACCGACTATAAGCCCCAACATAAGGTGTGGCCAGCCAGGGGCAGTTCACGGTTGACGATCGGCACCCACGCTAGCCGGCCACAGTAAATCGAATAATACCCACGATTACGGGCCATAATGGCCCGGTTAGTTATTGTGCGCGATCTCGGCTCCGATGTGTCTTAAGTGCGGCTGTGGTAAAAAAGAATTAACTCCCCGCGGAGGCGTAAGATGGGTGAAAAATGTCTCCAAGACCCACAGCTAGGGAAAGTGACTACAAAGCCCGTTTGCCACGAACTTAAGCACATCGAAGGCCTTCCGTGATTGGAAGTTTTTACTTTTTCACATATTTTGATTTTACTTAAGCAACTTTTCTCCTATCCTCTGTAACAATCCTTGAAGTACAGGACACAGAGCAAGAGACATTCACTAATGGAAGCAGATGCTCACGACAAGATACTGGACCGCATCCCTTACTCGACCGCACAGGATATTCAAAGCTGCCATCTACAAGCAAGATATAAAGGGCGGTATTTCTTTCTTTCATATGTAAACACATGACTATAATTTATTCACACCTCACGCTAACATTGCAAAGTCATGAAATGATGTTTTAAACAAGAACCTGACATCAAACGCAATTTGATTACAAGAATATGTATGGCTATATTTCTCATACAACATGTCAAAAAAAACATTCAAAAGACAACAGAATCGGCTTAAGTTAAAGTATTACACGTCAAGAATAGAGCTATTTATTACAAGTAGCAATAATTACAACCTAAGAGTTACGTTACTATTTTAAGACTAACATATATAACAATGTCAAGTCTACAAAAAGATATCCAGATCTAATCAAGAAGCCGGCTGCGTCGGAGTCTTATCCTTGTCCTGTTGCCCGCCTGTTCGATCAAGGAAAGAATTCATTAGTGATAAGCGACCAAGTTAACGGAAAGACTAGAAAGGAAAACTTACCAACATCTGCTCCTTGATCATCATGATCATCATCCTCCATTTGCACACCTGCCTCCTCAGCTGCGAGCAACCGCATGCCCTCCTTCACCGCCACCTTCTCCTCCTTGGTAAACTGGGTGGTAACCACATCCATCCTGAAGGGCACACCACCCTCCTTATCCGCATCAGCCCTAGCCTCCTCCAAAGCCCGAAGATAAACCCTAGCCATGACCTGGGGATAATCATCCATCTAGGAAAGGTTGCCCTGCTTCCAAGTACGGAAGTACATATCCTGGAGCATTTCGTCCATCATCCCCTCATTCTCCTCAAGCTCCCTCGTCCGGGCCTCGGAAGCCGACAACCTTACAACAGCAGCATCTCTCTCCAATCGGTATCTCAAACAGTCAGCCTGAAGGGATTTCCGCATCGCCTCCATATCCTCCTTTAACTTGGCTTGAGCAAGCTCTGCGGCCTCAAGCTTCCCAGATAACTCCTCTATTTGTTCGAGATCCGCTTTTCGAACCTCATCCACCGTGGCAATGGCCATATCAATCCGTTCCTTGCAAGTAGCCTCCATTTTCCGCAGTTCGGCCCGGCTGGCCTCTTCCATAGTTTTCTTTAGACGTCCGGAGGCGGCCTCATGCTGAGAGATCTGGATGGCCTGATCAGCAAGTTGGTTAGCCTGGTCGGAAACCACTAACCGCAGTCTTATGTTGGCACTCCCAATTTCCTCCCCGGCCTTGACCAGTCGGGCATGATGCCCCATCAACTTCCTAGTCTCCTCAGCAACCCGGTCGATATTTGCTTTAGCTTCGTTCCCCATAGCGACAACCCGAGTAGTAAGCAAATCAAGGTCCAGGGACTTGGCCTCATCAAGCACCCTTACCATAGGATTGCGAGGAAGAAGGTGCTCGCCAGTAACCTCATCAAAAGAGATGTCATGAGATGCCGGGTCCAGGTCCGGATAACCCGCAAACGGATTGCGTGCTAAGCCAGGATGAGCTATTGGGATGACGGTTGGGTTCTCAGACAGACGGGGAGAGGGCACAAGCTCGGTATCCTCCTTTGTAATGTCGTGAATAGGCTAGAATGGGGCCGGGGGTTCAAGAAGAGGTTCAGACGAAGATCGACTCCTCTTCCTCTTCTGTATATCTTCTTCGATTATTCCGAGAAGAGGACGATAGCCGACTATGTCTCCCGGGCGGTGAGTTGAAAGCTTCGGCTTGGCGGTAGCTTTAAAAAGCTTGTATTGTTCAAGCCTGTGCCGAAGATCTGAGGTCTTGGCCATTTTACCCGCTCCTGATATGAAAACCAAGTGTCACCAATATGTATTAAGCCATCGTTCAAGAATTAAAAGAGTAAAGAGAAATTCACCTTGAACCGCCGAAGTTGCTTCAGTAAAGGCGCTCCCGGAAGATAAATCAACGCCAGTCCCAACTTTATCGGCTCTCTTGGACTTCTCTGTCCCCTCCGAACCTTCGAAGGCTTGGCGGAAAGCGTCATCCGTCCACTCTTGCATCTCTCCAACTTGCCCAGAAGACAAAGCCCCGACACCGTCGCCACCTCCAGCGCCTTCTCCTCCATCTTCGCCCTGTTCCTCCTCCACTTCTCCCTCCTCCGGGATATTTGGACATGTGCTGGGAGAGGGACCGTCGGACTTTTTAAGCTTCTTCCCCCCAGCAACCGGGTGTTTCGAAAAGGGTCTCCTTTTACTGCTCTTTGGCTCGGCCCCTTCTTTAGCTTGGGCGGCCTTCTCTTCAGCCGTATCCCTCTGCTTGACCACGGACTGCTGTGGAAGGATCAAGTTGTACTCCAAGAGTGTAGCGTTCCTGATCAGGTAGGTAGCCGACCTATCTCTCCCAGTAATAGCTTCTATTTCTACTGCCGTCTGAACCAGGCGATCATTCTCCACGACCGCAAAACCACCTGTCACTAGCAAAAAATAAAAACACATAAGAAAGAGTATTGTAACCAGAGCGGGAATTAAAATAAAGCTTTGACTCACATCCGGAGGTGAAGTGCCGAATAGAAATGGAATCATCCCTGACAAAAAACCATTCCTTCTTGAACATGCTGTACTTGGAGTATAAATCCAGGACCGGCTTAAAGGATACGGCCGATTCCAAGCTGATGTAGGGAGACCCCTTCTTATAGCCTCTCAAGTTGTACAAATACCGGATCTCCCAGTTGGAAGGAGGACGCCCATATCTCCTCTGGAAGATGATGAAGATACTCACCAGAATAGCATAAGAGTTGGGCTGAAGCTGGAATGGAGCTACCTTTAGATATGTGAGAAAGCTGACTACCTAGGCGTTGAGAGGCGGGATGGCACCACACATGCAATGGTATCTGCTGTAGGCAAAGTATCCTTCGGGAGGATCATACGGCATCACTCCCGCATTCGGCAATAACATGCGCGCTCGGTCGATCCCGAAGGAGCAAGATATAACATCAAGTTGCTCGCCCTTGAGTGAGCTAGGGAAGCAATCGGGAGGCAAGTTAAGAAGTTCCTGAGGACCATATCCGTCCACCAATGATCTCGGGGTGGGCCCATGACGGGCAGATCCTGGCTGAGCTGGGGGCACTGAGGAAGGCTCTTCTCTATCCTGAGATCTCTTTTTCTCTGATCGGGTTTCCATTCTTTGAGACATTTATCTGCAGACACAAGAAAGTATATCGTTAAGACACATAAACTATGTAATCTAGAGTTTCACTGGTGATTCAGGTATAAAAGTCCATCTGGTAAAAGGGTTCATTCAACACTCGGAATCCCCGAGTTCATTCAGTAAGGCCCAAACCAAAAGCTCGTTCGGCATTCCAAACCAAAAGCTCATTCCACATTCCAAATATGAAACCTCATTCGGCATTCCGAATACGAAAGCTCATTCGGCATTCTCAACCAAAAATTCATCCGGCATTTCTCAGTAAAGGCTCATTCGGTATTCTCAACTAAAGTTCATTCGGTACGTAAGACACACAAGTTTCATTCGGTGAATACAACGCAAAGCCATTCGGCGAAGGGAAGTTAAGTACCTGATTCGGCAAGCTAAAGTGGTTCAGCATTAGGGTAAAATCTGATTCGGCTATGTGACTGATTTGGCTCGGTTGTCTCGTTCGGTAGAAGGTAACAGAAGCCCTAGGCCCTTACTTATAGGCGAACATAGACGACCGGACCGGCTGATTCGGCGAAAGCATCCAAGCTAACGTCATTGGTTTTAAAACAAAGCACGGCATATACCGGCATATGCCCCACTTTGGGGGCAAATGTTGGGCGTGTTCTCACCCAGAAGATCTCAAGACCAAGAAGCTTGATTCGTCCAGGCTTGCCTAAGCTCCATTCGGCATCCATCTCACTGCCGGACCAACCTACTCCTACCACTGCCGGACCAACCTACTTCCTACCACTGCCGGACCAACCTTCTCCAAGCTACCACCGAACCAAGCCCCGACCGGACCAACCTACCCCCTACCACTACCAGACCAATCGTCTCCTAGCTGCCACCGAACCAACCTTCTCCAAGCTACCACCGAACCAAGCTCCTACCGGACCACCTACCACCGGACCAAGACATTCCGAACCAACACTACCAGGCCAGATCGCGTCAACCCAAGCCCATCAGCAGCTATATACATCCAAGACCCCTGCCTCCAGCCTCACTCTATAAATAGAGGGGCAGGGGTACAGCAAGTGAGGACAAGTTTTGAGAGCTCAAGCACGGAGAGAACTTTCAAACAACTTTCTTTTACTTGTATCAAAGCTTTGTACTTATAATCTAAACAAGAGAAGAGAAATAACATATAAAGTGGATGTAGGCACATTCTGGCTGAACCACTATAAATATGCGTGTCTTTTACAATTTAGCCCTTGCTTTTCATATATTTGCATAAATCACCCAAATCACTACGAACAACATAAAATCTACTAAATCATACGACTTTGAGGTGTTTGTCCATTTTTTGTGCAAACAAGCGTTAACCCAACCCCGATCATATTTTCAAATTCAATGAATTATGTTTTAAAAAGCTTTTATGTTTTACTTTTCTTTTAAAGTTTCATAAACCTATGCTCTGATACCAACATGCAACATCCCCCTACTAAGAGGTCCAAAACTAACGGCTATGGATGTTGAAACATCCATAGTTATTAATCTTCGGCGACCAAATACGGCGGTGCTAGATACATTGATACACAAATCATAAGAATATGGAAAAAAAATTTAACAAATCAAAAACACATCTCCACATTCTATTCAAAACATTTTATGTTCATTACATAATCCTAAAAACGTTAAACACGTTCAGCAAAGTATAATTATTACACATACTCTAAGAGTGACTTATGAAGATTCCCCCTTGGTTGATCAGAGTATATAATAGGCTAATAAATCCGCCTTTGCATCCATATTCACAGCGGAAAAAGATAATACTAAATAACTAACTGCATCCTGCACGCCTCGGGAAGCTTTATTCGTTTAAGAAGAGAACCTGAAAACCCTAAACCTCAAACTACTCAAAATCAATTGAGCACCCGAGAGTTTAAGGGGAAAACAAAAACTTCGAGTCAGACATAAAGCTTGGTATGAATAATAATCTAACATCTCAATCCTTTTAGATATCTAGTGAGACCATGCTACTTAGCTGAATCGGTTTTCCCCTCAGTAGTATCCTAAAACCTTTGTAAAACCATATACAGTGCTCCTGCATCCACAATGGTTAAAACATACATTTCAAAATATTATGATGATATGCATATATAAAAATATTTAGGATTTTACATCCCTAGTTTAAGTTGACACCCTGTCATAAATCATAATTTTAGGGTCACTATTAACCCATTAGTTTTCATGGGTTTACTAATAACCCTTTTTCATTACACATGGACACCTGTCCTATTTCATAGTTTTCATGGGATCACTAAGAACCTATAGGCCCCTGCCCGTTAACTTAATTAATTCATGGGTCCCTCTGAACCTATTAGTCATTCCAATAACTAATCCCTTATCCTAGTTTTCATGGGTTGGCAGAGTTTGGTTTTTTGGGTGTGATAGTGGAAAAGTTGACAGACAAGTCACTCTACAGAACCGTACATGAGATTTTCCCCTCATACGGCTCCTCGTTCGATTCTTTTGAAGTAATTGGATCCTTTTCTTCGTTCGAGAATCTCTTCCCTTCTTCCACCCTGCCCTGAAGAGTAACTAAGACCAATTCATTCACGTAAGGAACCTATGGATTTATCCAGTAACTCACTTCTTATCCTAGTTTTCATAGGTTGACTAGGAACCTACTGATGCCTCTATTAACTTCTTTCTTATCCTAGTTTTCACGGGTTCATTAGGAACCTATTGACTAATGTTAATTCTTAATCCGGATATAGTTTTCATGGGTTCACTACAAAAAAATTAGCCCCGGCAAACCTACCTAATACATAGTTTTCATGGGTTTACTATGAACCTGTTGGTTACCTCCAATAACTACATAATCATAGTTTTCATGAGTTTACTATGAACCTATCTCCCGGACAACTTCACAGTTTATACATCCTATATTTTGGTCTCCCTGACTCCCTGGATGCAATTCTACTCATTCAGGAGTTTAAACAATTTATATTCACTACTGGGTTAACCTAGCTGGTTCTTCTACCCCTTTATCCCAAAAATACAGTTATGGGTTTTTTATCATTTGAATATATTCATATTTGAAGAAGCAAACAAAACAATTTAACAATACCAATCCTATGGGTTTAAGGTCCTTGAAATACATTTCTTATAAAAGATAGTTAATCCCTTTTACTTATATTTTTATCAAGGCCATAACTCTTCAAATTTATATACTTAAATTCATTTCAAAACTCCTTTATTTAAGCCATGGGTTTTTTCCTTTAAAAATTTGAGTTTGGGTTTTAAAACTTTTCAACACCTTCGAAACCTTTGCTTTCGACCTCATAGGATGATCTCCTTCGAAAGCATTAAAAGATAACTTTAAAATATCAGGATCCTGCCTTTTGAATACTTTTAAACAACTCTTTTGAAACCTTTTGGCCTTGTTAAAGTATTATCACTTAAGTATAAAAGTATAGCATCGAAACCATTTGAAAGTACCCTTTCAAAACCAATGAAGGTTACCCTTCGAAACCACTGCAAGTCCCCCTTTCGAAAGCATTGGGTTTATACTTAAAACATCATTTTTGGTCAAAGTGAACATAGGCGAAAGCATCTCTTTCGAAACTATTCTTATTTCAAAAAGTATTGGGGAAGTTTGATGGTGTCGAAAAAATCCTTTCAAAAGCATTAAACATCTTGGGTAAAATAATTGAAGGTTAGCTTCGAAACCCCTTCCAAAACCATTGCCTTCGAAATCCCTAACCCCTTTCAAAAGCATTAGGAAGTGGCTTTTATTTATAAAAACAACAGCACCTTTCGACAGCATTGATGTCTTCAAAACCATCGAAAGGTCATCAATTCACAGAAGGGTTTCGACTTGGTCGAAACTACCCCTTCCGAAAGCTTTAAACAAAATCTAAGTAACTCCTTCGGAAGCTACTTCTTTAAAACACAGACGGCAGCTCTCTTTCGAAAGCCTCTTTTGGAAATACCTTTCACAACCAAAGGTTTCGACTAAGTCAAAACCCCTTTTTATAAACAGGCAAGCATTTTTCTTTCAAAACAAAATAACACAAAGGAACCAACCCCTTCGAAAGCTACCCTTCGATGCCTTACCTTCCACCTTTCTCCAATCCACTACGTACCATCGGAATGATACCATGTGTATTGATTTACTGGTTTCAACTTAGAAGGTTTCGACTAGGCTAGAGGCGGGAGCTCTGGGTCAAAAGGTCTTCCTAAGAAAGGCAGAACCCCTTTTCCTGAGCAAAAGGCTGTTTTTACCAAATAAAGTAAACTTTTTGTAACAAACTTGCCTACTTGTAAAAATTTGATTGGCTATCTTAAACTTTTAAATAATTTGGCATATATTTGCCCCATTTTCTCAGATCCAAAAACATGATAACTTTTAACAATTAAGCCCTTCATATTAACAAAACAATTAAATCATTTAGGTCCTCCTTTCAAAATAATTTAATTTCCATACTAAATCACTTAGTAAAGATCCCCAAAAATTCCAGAAATTCACTTTAATCATGTTATCAAACAGATCAAAATTTCAGACCCAAATTCTCAATATATTTTCCAAAATAAATTTATAAAGCCAAATAACTATATTTTTCTTTGAAAATTTATAATTAATTCTCCATGGCTTGGAAAATTATAAAAATTGAAACCCAACTCCAAAATCATCTTTTCCATAACATAAAATTTTCCCATGGCCTTTAAAAATCATTTGATCTCGGTTTCACCCTAAAACCGTGCATATATCATTTAAACAATCTTGTTTAAACCAATTAAATCATAAATCAAGCATATCATTATCCAATATATTATAAAAATAGATTTACCCTTAAATCCAAACCCATATGATTATAAAACCAAAATAGATATGTAGATATTATTCACCTTAAATTGGATAAGAAAAATGATGATTGATTGGGATTGATTTCTTCTAGCTTGAATCATAAGCTTTACTTGAATTTCTCTTCTCTTCTTTCTACCTAATGGCTGGCCTTGCTCTTATCTTTTTCTTACGTTTTTGGTTAGGATAAAAATGAGCATATATGGCTAAGGGGAATAGTATAAGGGTGGGAAATGAGCTGACAGTGACCCTAATGCTCCTAGGTTTATTTTAACTAACACTTAACCATTTATAAGTTCATTCAATTTAAATAAGCACGGCCACTTCATATTTATTAATCAACCTCAATTTTCTTATCTACATTATTTTATTTTATTTATTCTAATTAATCTCCTGAATAATGTTATGAAAAATTAAGGGTGTTACACCTGACCCGGCTATATTGGACTAATCACGCAAGACAAATTCGACTGTTGTATAGAAGGATGACCATGAATAAGTGGGTATAGGACCTGAAAGTAGAGTTCAGACAGTTATACGAAGCCTGGATTGTATGGAGTTGATAGATAAACAATGTAGGATGTTAGGAATATGGAAAATAGCTTGGATTAGCAAGGAATCGACATAAACAATTGGAAGGATTGGCATAGGTGATGATGCCTGGTTCAACATGTCTTGTTAATACTATAGGGATCGGCATAATCGTTTGAATGGATTGTTAGCATGGATGGAATATAAGAGGGATCGACATAGGTGATTAGGCTTGGTTCAACATGATTTTTTATCACTCGAGGGTTCGACATAGTCTAATGAAGAATAATGGATCGGCATAGCATTATGGATGATCAGAAGGGTCGGCATCATGTGATGAAGTCTGGAGAATACAAATGAATGGCGTATTGAAGGGGTTGGCAAAGTACTATGGAATCTTAGGGATCGGCACAGTCCATTAGAGGGGTTCGGCAGCAATAAAATCAAAAGGGATTCGAACCAAAGATTAAGCAAAAGAGTGAGCTCCATATATCCAATCAACGTGATATTTGAGATACCGTCATATTCAATCATGAAGAAGCTACCATATGGATCATTGCCCTAAATTCAATGAATGGAGGGATTGGTACCGATCCCTCCCCATTGAGATTTGGGCCTAGCGCCACTTATGGTTGGCCCATATGGATGAGGGGGTCCTGTTGCCGAAGTTCTAGAAAGATTGGTAGTCGCCATCACCTATAAATACAGGCCTAGGGGGTCATTCTGAGGATCTTTACGCTGCTAGTTACATAACACCTTTATTGTAATCAACTTCCTCCATTATTCTCTTATTTTCATCTGTTTTCTATTATAATCAAGATTATAGTGAATTAATAAAGAGAATATTCAAAGTGGACGTAGGAAATCCGATGTTGAACCACTATAAATCTTGTTGTTCTTGTTTTTGCTTTGTTTTGCTTACTATTTTGCTATATTCCTCTGTTTTAATTTAGTTTTCTTCATCTACTTCTCTACACAAACCTATTGTTGGGTGTTTGTGACCAATTTGGTTGTAAACATTTTGGTGCTTCCACTGAGAACCTAATTCTCAACGCGTTAGGGTCCCCTTTGTAGCTACTGGATTGAACAAATCCCTCGAAGGAGATCCATAGTCATCTTTAAAAGCTCTCTGATACTACTCAAATTTACTAGAATCTAAGAAAGGAAGTCGATAATGGTGCGACATACTAGATCTACTTCTCAGAATGTGGATGCAAATGAAACTGCCAGCATTCAACAAGGAGCCCCAAGCAACCAACCTGCAAATCTGAATGTGGAGCCTGCTAAAGTCTAGAACCCTGCTGATTCCATAACCAAAGATGAATTTAATAACTTGATGAAGGAGTTGATGGAAAGCCGTAGATAGCTGAATGAGCAAATTCAGACTAATGCTACCCTAATGAACTAGATTGCTCAACAACAGCGTGAGAACGCCAGAAGGGATCCCACTTCTTACTCGACGTCAAAGAGTTCCAGCTCATCAGATGAATATCATAGGCATAGGCATCACAGGGTTGAAGGAAATTAAGCTGAAACATCGGGGCATCTCTTGGCCGACCAATATGGTCTGCCAAGATGGATCGGTGTCGATCCCACCCTAGGGATCGGTACTGATCCCTCCTCTAGAGGAGGGATTCCCTCATGACACTTAGGGAATCGAGCAGGTGTTGTTTTTGAAAGCTTGGATACTAGAGTTCGACTAAATGCTCACCAACTACCCCGCCGTAATGACGATGAGTTGAATGCCCAAGGTGCACGTCAAGAGGATGGTGGACCAAGAGGGTGTGAAACGGCCCGTAAACTTTGACTGAACCATTCATGTGAGGTGGAGCACGACCACCACTTTGCACCACCCATCCAAACACCGGATTTGTCGACAATGGTCAGACAGTAGGTAAGAGAGAACCAGGATTTGACAAATGATGACTGGGGAATTTCAAGAAGTCATACCCCATTTACTGACAATGTTTTGCATGTGGAATATCCGAGAAGGTTCAACATGCCTTTAATGCCTGCCTATGACTGAAAAACCGACCCCAGGCAGTACATCATAAGGTACTAATGGTTGATCGATTCAGTAAGAGCTAATGATGCAACAAAATGTAGATGCTTTCCTATAACCCTCTTTGGAATAGCGATGATGTGGTTTACAAGGCTACCCTTGCATTGATTTCAAGGTTCGATGAACTGGCAACTAAGTTTGTGGAGAAATTCCGGATCCACGCTACTTATCCTAAATACGTGATTCACTTTCAAGCATAATCCAGGCCCTGGGGGAATCATTGAAGAACTATTTAGAAAGATTACATATCGCTGCCACATAAGTTATAATCCAAATGATCATGCTATACTTATGGCCGTGACGAGAGGGATTAATCCAAAATCTGAGTTTGGTGATTGGCTAGTTGGAAAACCATCGGCCACATTGGAGCGCTTCTATTCAAAGGCAGCTCGGTTCCTGAGGAAGGAGGAAGCCAGGTCCTCTAGGGAAAACAATGTTGTCAGACCGAAAGGAGAAGCAGTACAAGCAATATTGCAATAAAGTAGTTTAATGATAGTTCCGAGAAAGTCCAAGTTAATGTTCAGAACAAACAGAATCAACAAAAGTGAAATAGAGACAGGAATTAAGACTGGAGGAGGGAGCCTGGGAGACTAAGACCTAGGATTCCTATGTATGACAACTACACACCTCTAAACACATCCCTAAAGAATATTTATCTATCCACTTGTAATACTGTTCAATATAAGAAGTCGTGTCCAAAGGAGTTGATAGAGACATAGAAACAGAGTGGAAAGTGCTGCAGGTTTCACGAGTGTTACGGGCATAATACGAACGAGTGCAGGCATCTCCAAGGCACTATCGAGAAGTTGATTCGGGAAAATAAATTGCAGCAGTTTGTGAGAACTCCACAGGATGGCGGACATGGGACATCTGACCCCAATCGAGGATAAGCTCCGCGTTAGCCTGAACAGTGTGGGCGGACCGGTGGGAGACTAGTGATAAACACAATAGTTAGAGGACCACACCCTACGGATAGAAGTTGGCAAGAAATGGAGCGCTATGCTTGCGCTATAAGGCATGTGGACTTTTAGTATTGTTCAAATACGAAGGACGGAGCTCCAGCCAAGCAGCAACACATGATGACCGATGATATAGTGTTCAGAAGCAAGGATGCAGATAAAGTGGAGGCTCCTACAAATGACCCGATGGTCATTTCTGCCATGATTGGTCCTGCTTTGGTGAGAAGGATTTTAATTAATTGTGGAAGCTTGGTGAATATTATTTTCAATAAGGCGTATGATCAAATGAGAATAGAGGCTAAAGATCTGAAACCATCTAAAGCTCGCACACATGGTTTCAATGGTGTACCGAATGAGGCTGTTTGTTATGTGGAGTTACCTATTGAATCGGGGGGACATGAACGTAGGAGAGCGCGGATCCTACTGTTTGTTGTTTTGGATGTTGATTCGTCGTACAATGTTTTTCTGGGCCGACCTGCCTTGGCTGAATTTCGGGAAGCTCTTGATCCATGGTGTTTAACCTTAAAGTTTCCAACTGATAATGGTATAGGAGTGGTTCATGGTGATCAGGCGACTGGACGTGCCTGTTATGTGGCTGTGTGACGCCCCACCTCTATGCTCATAATAACAAAGAGTATTAAAAGAAATACTGTCTATTATTACGAAGAATAAGGCTGGATAGGAGCGACCATCCGTAATTGGCTTTACACTAATATTGGTTATCTCGACAGGAGTGGTATATACTTTTTATTTTTCATCTATTATTTATTTACTCCCATCGACACTCCCAATACTAGTATAAAACGAACTACGATGGTTCATAATAGTTTAGGACATTAGATATAACAATAACACGGATAATATAAATGCGGAACACAGATAAAAACAAAAGTCTCATATATATATAACTGATGTCAGTTAATACATAGTTGACACAATACATATGATACAACTACAACTGTCGACTCCAGAAGTTATATATACAAGTACATTATCGACTAATATACATGAATACATATCGTTCTATACAATGACACGACTACTACAAAATGACACTGACAACTTCAGAAGATGTGAAAAGTCTTCATATCCTGAACAGCAACTCAAAGAAGAAAATCCACAACCTGAAATAACTCGGGTCTGACCCGAGTATTACATTCAAAAGAAAATAATACCCAGGTCAGTCTAATTCAAACCAGTTTATTAGTGCATATAGGCAGTAATAATTTAAATAGACGACAGTCACAATAATTCCCGTCTATCCGATTCTTTAAACAAAG
Organism: Allium fistulosum; assembly: GCA_030737815.1. NCBI lineage: Eukaryota > Viridiplantae > Streptophyta > Magnoliopsida > Asparagales > Amaryllidaceae > Allium > Allium fistulosum. Next base: position 171,503,804 of record CM060907.1, read on the forward strand.
AAACCGGATAACGGTCAATATAACACTTAACAGTGTTTAACAAAATCAGCAGATTTAAATTATGAACAGAGATAAATAAACAATTTATCAAATCGACTAAATCAATTTAAAACTGTCAAATCTGATAGGGCTGCAGTACACGCACGCGTGTACTGCCTCGCCACTATCGTAGGAGATACACAAAAGCTCAGTGAAAATCACAACGATCGCAAGGTCAAACCCCGAAATCGGGTTCAACTCAAGTGAATATGAAAACCAATCTAAGTGCACCAATGCCATGTCAACAAAACGAATAAATACAACTAATCCAAGTGCATGGCAACAAATGAAATCAACATATATGATTTAAAGCATTGCAACATAAAGAAGAATAAGCGCACTGTACAGCGATAGCAACTACACATATAGTTCCAAGGGGAAGACAATAAGGTAATATGAAGACACTGCATCATGAGGCCATATGAATACTGACTCGAAGCATGCCTATGGTCAGGCAACGTGAAAGACAAAGCAATGCATAGGCATACAACTAACAACCAAGGCCAGAGCAGAGTACATGTACAAAAGTGATGACTACATTAACTCAACTCGGTACGACATCAAGAATCACAATTCAAGTGAACAGTAGGTGGTACAAGACTGAACCAAATGAATTGCAACCAGTGATCAAAGCATGAAACAGACAAGTACTCAAGGGATGCATCTCACAAGCAACTATCAAGAGAGAGAGTGCAGACATGAATGTCAAAACCTTGTAAATGCAACAGGTAAGGGATGAATACCCAAATCAGGTTCAAAGTGCATCAGTACATCAATTACGGAACAAGTTCATGAGGATAGTGAATGTGCAGATGCAACACTAAACAAAAGGTCAGAGGAAGCAGTAATGCTCGGTGAAGTACACAGATGAACCAGAAACAACAACAAGCAAATGCAAATAGAAGAATACATGTATGCACATATATATCTATATCAACGAAATATCACCAGTAATATTACACAATCAAGGTCAGGTCGAAGACCTGAAATTTCATAAAAAGATCAAGTGACCGAAGTCAAGTGGACAATGTGTGTGCGACCAGACAGTGTCAAGACCAAGGTCACAGAAAGCATGCAATACCAGATCAGTGACAGGATGAAGCAGTGCAGAGTTCGAACAAAAATCACGTAGAAGTTTGAACTGATAGAGAATGAAGTCATCATTTATCTCAAAGTCAAGTATGATACAAAAGTTACAGTGCAGACATCAATCTACTTGGCAACAATGATGAATCAATTTCAAATGCAACACGTTGGTACATATTCACAGTTACAGTTCAACATCAAAGTGCAACCAGCAATATGAACATGTAACCGTGAAACCCAAGTCTGATGGTCGGAAAGTAAACAGACTCAAAAGATATCTCTGTAAAGTCAATGGAAACAGGGATCGAAATCAACATCAAAACATAATCAGGAGTAATTGGCACCAACTCGAGATCAAGTTCGAGTTATACAACTCAAACTTGACTGGTCAGTACCCTCTAACCAAATTCAAGGATGCAAGCAGGTACATGTGGGATCAGTGATACCCAACAACAAGGACTAATGCACATCAAGCAAGAACCAGAAACAACATCAATAAAGTACAAAGGCAATGCATCAGTAATTCAGTTGAGCAAGTGAATATCAAAGTGAAGAAATCAAAGTTACAGTGAAGATTTCAAATGACTCAAGTGAAGATATCCAAGTAAAGCACTGCAACTCAACGAGCATCAAAATGAAAATGGAAACATGCAGTTCAAAATCCAAGCAGTGGTTAAGAACAACCAGAGATGTCAACATATACAACTACTACAGATCAGGTGATGAACAAAATCAATGAAATGCAGCGCAGACGTATACATGATGAAGCAACAGTCTTACCAAGTCAATAAAAATCAACACCATGTTATTCAAGTAAATGAAAAGGTCAGAAATAAAAGCTCAGCATCCAAACCAAATGTACAAGAATACCAAAGCCGAGGAAAACAAAGTCAGAGTCCATCAGAAATTCACGAAATCACGAGTTCGAATCGAACAAACAGTAAGTTTAAACTAGATGTGAGTGAATGAATCACTCGCCTTATTTGACGAACGCAGATTGATGGAATTGAAGTATAGAGAGCGTCGATCAACAAATTCTTGGCTTCGATCGATAAAAACAACAGCTCCATCATTTTCGACGAAGCCCTAATTTCGTGGCCGCCATTATTTTCGATTTTCTTTCGTTCGTTTCTGAGTTAGGGATTGAACGAGTGAAAAATCAAAGAGGAACGGGTTGAGATAATGTCACGGCAACTAAAATCAACATGGGCCAAGGTAAAAAAATTTCTTTCTTTAAAACCCACCAATGTTCAACCATTTATTAACGAATTTTTTTAACCCCAAACTTTTACTAAAGAATTATACAAATCTGAAAAGAATTTCAATCGATTCAAAATTGCAACAGTAATTAATCAACCGGTTTAATCGTCATGTTAACGATAATTACTTGTTGTAAAACTCCGGGTTGTTACAGGCTGAGTTGAGGGAAGCTCAATGTAAGGAGAAGGGCAAGGGTGTGGAAAAAACTGTCCGCATCCAAGTTACTGAAGATTGACAATTGGCACCTATACAGTCGGTTATATAAAGATATTGATCCGAGGGATGACGAAGAGGATCCCAAGGAGACCAAGACAACGCCGGCTAAGCTAACGATTGATATCATAGTTTGCCCCGTGACCCATCATGGTTCTTGAAGATTGGATTGCAGCTCAGCCCTTCAATAATGAGAGAACTTTCTGATTTTCTCCGAGCAAATCTAGACGTATGTTCTTGAACTCATTCTGACATGTGTGGAATCTCGCCTTCCATTGTGAGCCATGCATTAAACATTGATCCGATATATGTTTCAGTGAAATAAAAAAGGCGAGGCATGGATCCGGAGAGATCCATCGCCCTTAAAGAGGAGGTGGGTAAGCTGAAAGTCAATGGGTTTATTCGCAACTCCCTCTATCTTGAATGGATATCAACTCCCGTGCTGGTGAAGAAGGCGAACAGGAAATGGAGAACGTGCATCGACTATTCAGACTTGAACAAGGCATGTCCTAAAGATAGTTTTCCCCTTCCAAGGATTGATCAGCTAGTTGATTCGATTGCAGGAAATGAAGTGTTTTCGTTCGGTGTTGCGTCGAGAAAATTCGTGGGCTTTATTACCAATGCTCGCGGAATAGAAGCCAATCCTGAGAAGGTCCATGCAATTCAAGTTATCCAAACCAAGGATTATTAAGTAAGTACAAAGCCTGAAAGGGAAAGTCACTACCTTAAATCAATTTATCTTCAAAGCAACTGACAAATGCATTCCTTTCTTTGATTTGATTAGGAAAGAAAGAGAAATTTCGAATGGATGCGGGATTGCGAAGACGCATTTTGAGCTCCGGTGAATCATTTGAAGAGGCCCTCTGTCTTATCAAAGCCAGTGGATCGCGAGGAGTAGTACATTGATTTGGCTGTATCAGCACATGCTATAAGTGCCACCTTGATTCGCGAGGATAACTGGATTCATAGGCCGGTGTATTATGTAAGTAAGCGATTAATAAGAGTAGAAAGGAATTATTCGAAAATAGAGAAATTGGCGTACTACTTGCTAATTGCCTCACGAAAGTTTCATCTGTATTTTCAGGCGCATCCGATCAACATTTACACCGAACAGCCGTTATGATAGTTCCTACAACGACCTGAGATGTCTGGGAGGTTGCTTAAATGGAACATCGAGCTCAGCCAGTTCGACATTACCTATCTTCCTTAAAGAGTTATCAAGGGTCAAGCATTGGCGAACTTTATAGTAGAATTTACCGTGCAAGACAATCTTTCGGAAGGTAGCGGAATCCCTACCGTACGGTGGAAGTTGTACACTGATGGAGCATCCAATGATCATTGTTCCAGAGCTGGGATTGTGCATGTAACCCCTGAAAACCAATCAATTTGTTATGCTCTGAAGCTTGATTTTTCTGCCACAAACAACGAAGCCAAGTATGAAGCGTTGATTGTTGGACTTAAACTTGCTAGAGAACTTGGAGTTAAGTCTCTTGAAATCTTTTTCGATTCACAATTGGTGGTATATCAAGTAAGAGGAGACTATCAAGCTAAGGGACAATGACTTGCCCAATATCTTACCCGAGTTCAGGAGTTGTTGACATAATTTGAATATTATGACATTTCACATATCCCACGTGAGCAAAATGGAGAAGCTGATTCATTAGCAAAGTTTGCAACTACCAGCGATGCACAACAGATGGGCTTAGTTCCGGTCGAGATATTACATACCCCAAGTATAAATATGATGGAAGTCGATCAATTACTGGAAGTGGAATCCGAGAGGGAATCGTGGATGACTCCATTTAAAGACTATTTATTGCGTGGAATCTTGCCTGAAAGAAGAAATGAAAGACGACAAGTTCTTCATAAAGTTTCGTGGTATAAATGCAAGATGGAACTATGTATCAAAAGTGTTTTTCCGTTCCCTTATTCCTGTGTATCTCTTACGACGAGATAAAGCATGTTTTGAAAGACGTTCACGAGGGAGAATGCGGCGATCACACTGGGGGGCAAACTTTAGCAAAGAAGATACTCCGTTTTGGATAATATTGGCCAACCATAAACCGTAATACTGTCGACTATGTAAGGCAATGTGATAAATTCCAGATATATGCGAAAATCCCAAGAGCTCCGCCAACAAAAATCACGCATATGGTCGGTCCATGGCTATTCGCTATGTGGGGTATTGACATCATCGGCTCTTTACCAATCTCTAAAGGAGGTGTGAAGTACGCTATTGTCGCGATTGATTACATCACCAAATGGGCCAAGGTGGAACCATTATATACGATCACAACCAAGAAAGTAATCAGTTTCATCATTTGAAACATCATATGTAGCTTTGGTCTTCCACAAACTATCGTAATAGATAATGAGACTCAGTTCGATAGTGCTGAATATAAAAAAAATTGTTGGAGATATCATATTGAAAAGAGGTTTGCAGCGGTCGCTCACCTTCAGGCGAATGGACAAGTTGAAGCCGTAAATTAAATTATTAAGTCCATTCTGAAGAAGCATCTGGGAAAGGCTAGAGGAAAGTGGGTGGATGAACTTCCTACGACACTTTGGGCCTACAGAACCACTCACAACTCTGTTACTGGTCATACTCTATTTGCTCTTGCTTACGGATCCGAAACCATTATTCCGGTAGAACTTGAAGTCTCTTCTTATCGTATGACTTACTACGACCCCAAAACGAATAAAGTTCTTCTTTTGGAATCCTTGGACTTCATAGATGAGAAGCGTGAAGAAGCCGATTTGAGAGTAGCTGCACACCGACATCGAGTCACCCGGTATTACAACACTAAAGTGCGATCGAGGACCTTCGAAGTTGGCGATCTCGTCCTGAAACGTGTTTTCCGACCTCATCACATATGAATCCGACATAGGAAGGACCGTATGTCATTGAACAGAGGCTTGGAGAGGGAACTTTCAAGGTAGCGACTTTCGATGGCATTACACTCCCAAGAGATTGGAATAGCGAGCATTTACGACTCTATTTCACTTAGAACATTTCCTTTGCATTTCAGTTCTATTTGCTTTCAGTATTTGCTTTAGCATTTGATTTTTCAAATATGTAATAAGACAGATTAGTTAATTCCTTTCAATTTGGTGAATAAAGTCTCAAACCTCCTTTGCATGTATGATTGTTATTGCGTTATATGCTAAGTACATAAGGAAATTGATTGATATCGATATGTGTGATGTAACAACCCGTATTTTTAACTATTTTAAATTATAAAATTTAATATAATTATTGAAAAAAAATGGCTAGAAATAAAAATTTGATGATTTATTAATGTAATTTGTTGAATATGAACTTAGATAAAAAATTAAAATAACAAAACTCAATTAGATAAAAGATGATAACTTATATTAGAAAGTAAATTAAATAATTTTGAATGGTAAATAATTGCATTGATGTTGAATTACTGTAACATGGAAATAGTTGTTTTATTATTTGAATTCGTTTTAAAAGTTAAATTTTTTAGGTTAAATAACTTATATTTCAAATATAGCGATTTATTTGATAATTTAAATGTTATATCTAATATTGAAAATTATTTAAATAATTGAATCTTGAATTTAGTATGAATGAAAATGATGTTGAAAGTTGATTTAAATTTTATTTAAACAAGAATGAAGATTGTTAACTTTTAAAATTGAATTTAAAGTGATTAAATTGATTTTGGAAAATAGCTTGTTTTAAATAACGTGTAAAAGTAGTTTTTTTGGGCACTATCCTAGATTTCGACGAAAATAGTTTCAATGAATCCGTAATAGTGAATTATTATAGGATTTCAAGGTTCGTAGCGATTAGACTTATCATTTGGTCGTGCGAGCTTGAAACGCATAGAAATCAATTAAAGTAATTTAAGTTAAAATAACTCAATTTCAAAAGCTATCTTCTGAATATGATGAAATTGGCCTTCGATACATATTTCATTATGTTCGAAATAGGGGTATAACATATATAGAACACCATGCGGCACACTTCATTTGGAGTTCAAAATTTTTGCGGATGAATAACATCGTGAAATTTTTTATAAATAGTCCTTTCATTCATTAACCCTAACCCTAAACTCTAGTCGCTCTTTCTAATTTTAATCGTTGAAAATCATCGATCTTCTCCCCTTGATTTCTCCAAATCCATTCAACAAAATCGAACAACTCCAAAAGCAAAAATGGAGAGATCGACGAGCTCTACATGATGTACGGTCGGATCGTCGAGCGATGAGCCGAGACGGTTGGATTTCACCCGCGTCCATCTACAGTGAATTGGGTTCACTGGTTGCGCGATGGTGGCACGCACGCGCGTGTCTAGGGGAGCTGGCGGAATGCGCGACGGCGATTGGGGCCTAGGCGGCGCGTAGGTAGGTACGGACAAGCGGCGATCGTCGATGGCGAATGGAAGAAAACAAGAAGACAAATTAGCTAGTTCGAGCCTGGGAGGGTGATGCGCGTGAGCAGTGAAGAATAGAGGAAGATAGGTTTTTTTATTTATTGTGTTAATTATATTTTAAATTATATCGTTATGCTAATAAATTCTTAACTTTTTCATACGAGGTCAGATTCGAGCGAAATGAGTCGCGTTGCGATCGTATCGACAAATCCTACGACATGGAATTGGGTTTGTAATTATTTGAATATGATAATTTTCAGTTCAAATTAAGAAGAGTGATTAAACCCGCTTACGAATACTAAAATATTTCTTATGTTAGTTAAATTGAAATCGCGAAGTTATTTATTTTTATTAACCGTTGTTTGGTAATTTAACTGACATTTAAATTGACATATGTTTTGAACTGATAGGAATTTAAATTGATAGTTAAATTTGAAATTGAAGTTGAATTGCTAGTTAAATACCCGATATTGATAGCTAGTTAATTGTTGTGATTTATTGGCTAATTTGGATGTTGATTGAAATTGAATGCTATTGGTTGATATATTGGATGATTGGTTGTTTATTTATTTTATATATTCATGTTATCACCCTGCATATTCTTGAAAGTATATAAAACTGTAAATTGAATTATTTCGAATAAATTAAGAAATAGGTTGAAACGATATATACCTGTGATGCTGAGATTTGGATTGAAATGATATATATCCATCCCTGTAATTAAAAATTGAATTAACTATTCAATTGGCCATAGGAAAGAAAATTATATACGGACACCATATTGGTTAAATTTAATGATTTTAAATTCTTGGATTGAATTTATTCAAATGATTTTGTTTTATAAAAATAAAATTGAATTGAAATACGGGAATTGGATTATTTTCGAACTTGAGCTTGAAATATTAAAATTGAAATTTGTTAACAGAAATGTTTGAAGAATGTAATTTGGAATTTGAAGTTATCATCGATATATGATTTGAATTATGGAAATCAAATTTGTTATAAAGATTGAAATTTATTCGAACTTCGAGATTTGTCTTAGAAAAAAGGGATTTAAATTGATATTTCAAACTTGGGGTTGGAATTGAATCATTTTAAAGATTTGAACATTAAATTTAACATCGACGTTAAATTTGATTTAAATGATTTATATCGATATTATGAAATTGAACTCGAACTTTATCTAAAATGAAATGGTTTAAAATTAAGAATTGAATTGAAACTTAAACTATTTGAATTGATTCAATGAAAATCGAAATTTAAATTAATTCAAATCTAAATCGAAGTTGGTTTGAATTGAAATGGAAATTTATTTAAATTGAAATCAAAATTGAGTTGATTTGAATTAAATCGAGATTGAAGATGATTTGAGTTGAAAGATTTGGAATTGAATCAGTTTGATTTAAATTTGGACCTGGGTCCAGATATGTTGAAATGGAAAGAAACAGTTTGATTTGAAACTATTTTCAAAATAAATTATTTTAATATAAACTGTTTAGAACCTATCTTTTTAAATATTCAAATTATTTTGATTTTCCAAACTATTTTACCATATAAACCATTTTCAATACTCAAACCACTTTATATCAAGTTGTTTTAAATCTCTAAACTATTTAAACTATTTATAACTATTCAATCTATTTTCTAAAAATTCAAACTGTGCAAAGTTGGAATGTTTATATTTAAATCACTGATTTAAATGCGAATGTGGTTAAAATGAAGTTATAACCTAAGTAGAAATTCGAAATGGAAATTTGAATGAAATGAGATTTTCAAGTGAAAATGATATAAATATGATGATTTTGAAATGAAGGATATTTTGAAGTGAATATGATATTTTGATATCAAGTACGAATCGTTTTTGAAATGTAAAAGAACCAACCGGTGTGTATAACGACGTTTGGTTGTTAAAGAGACCGAGGCCGATTATTGGCATATTCTCTGTCAATGTCGGAACCACTTTAACAACTATGTACGTGGAAGAGACTCCAGAATGAAGTCGTTGGATTTGGCGTACGTTCGCCGGATTTGAAGAAAGAGAACGATGGTGGATAGCCCCGACACTTGTGTCAATTTGAAATGACTAAAACCGGATGGCTTGACAGGGCCAATGAGGGTAGCTACCTCAAGCGGACATCTATTCTTCAATTTTCCTTTTGGACTCGGTCTATACTATTACCTTTGATGTTGGTTTCGATTGGTGCACTTTGATTTGGGATGACCTCCCTTTGACTCGATATGGGATGGATGGATGCGGTGGGCGGTCGTGGCTACGATGTGTTACCATCAGCCCTACGACCCGAACTGGTAGTATTCTACCTTGGGCATTGCCTTATGTGCCTTGTCATACTTTTATCCTTATACGAGACCACTACGAGTTTGGTTTAGTGTTGTCGTTTCACGGCGCATCCCTTTCCTTCGACGTGCTACTGGGGTGTTATATGCAAATTGTACGCTAATGCTTAAAAACATGTTAAGAGGGATTAATGTAAAGCCTTAAAGCTAGGAAAAATATTTATTTTATTGATTAGACATTACATATATAGCGTATTATACTATATATAGATATTTTGACGGATCCTTAAGAGATGGAAAATCCCGTAACATCTCTTGAGTTATTGCACGCACGTTGTACACTGGATAGGAGATGTAAAACTCCATAATCATCTCTGACGCTATTACACTCATGTTATATGTGATATTGATTTGACTCACATAAGAATATTTTAGTTGTAACTCGACTGTATTGTTTTACTTTATGCTCGGGTGTAATGACCCGTATTTTTAACACTTTAAAAATACGAATTAAAAAGAAAATTTTGATAAAAATCCGAAGGAAATAAAATTTTGTGTTGTTAAATGCGAATTACAAGTTAAAATACAAAACTGAATTTTGAAATAACTTATTTGTAAATTAAATATAGATGTTAACTTGTAGTGAATGTAAATAATGAATTGAATTTGATTGTAAACCAAATTGGTTATGATTGTAAACAAAGAATAAATAAAATGGTAGATTTAATAATGGAAGTTTATGTTATTGAAACTAATATAAATAAATGTAACTTAATATCACAGTTGATTGAAAGCAGATAATAACTGAAACTGTAATTCGATAAAGATGTTAATTTGTAATTGAACGTAAGTAAAGATTTAAATTTGAATGTAACAAGTAATTGAATTGAATTGAATTTGATTGTAAACAACGAAATAAATAAAATGTTACATTTAATATTGAAGTTATAATATGGAAATCAACGTAAATGAATGTAATTTAATATTACTGTGAATTTAAATAAGATGATAGCCGAAGAAAATGAAAGTAAATGAATTATAAACTATTGATAATAATGTATAAGTAAATGGTTGATTCAATAATGAAAGTGTAAATCGAAATAAAATAATTCATTTGGAATTAAATAACTTGAATTTGAATTACAATATAATTGAACGCTGAATCTAATATAATCTTTTATATTGGATTTATAATGGAAAACTGCATTGTAAAAGATTGTTAATTACTGTGAAATTAAAAATGGAATTTGTGAACAATTGAAATTTGATTTAAAAGTTAATAATTTAAAATTGGGAATTTTATATTGAAATTAAACAGTCGAATAACTTATTTTTTGAATACTGGATTTAATTAGACAATTAAATCGATAATTTAATAAGTTAAATTTCAGAAATAATTGAAAATCGAGTTAAATATGATTGAAAATGATTTGTAAAATTTTATCTTATCATATTGGAGTTATAGTAATGTTATAGAACTTTTAAAATTGAATTTAAAGTTAATTTGTGAAAATTGAATATTTTAATATTTAATTATCAACTGAAAAATAGCCATTTTTCGAACAGTCTTAGAATTGAACGAAACTAGTTCCATTGGATCCGTAATAGTTTGTTATTGTCGGATTTCAATTTTCGTAGCAATCGGAGTTATCGTTTGATCGTGGCAGCTCGAAACGCATCGAATTGTTTTTAATATTAATTCGGCGAGAGAAAATAGTCATTTTTCAAAAAGTCTCGGATTTCGACGAAACCTGTTTCATCGGATCCGTAATGTCATATTTTTGTAAGGTTTCAAATTTCGTGTCAATCAGATTTACCGTTTGTCCGGGGCGAGCCCAAACGCACAGAAATTTGATTAACCGATTTAATTTTAAATCGATCGTTTATTGCCGTAACTCGCACAGATGATCGAATTAGCTTCCAAAACCTGTTCCATTGTGTTCGGAACGCGGGGTAAACCTTAGAAACGTCAGCCGGCACGCTTCGTTTGGAGTTCGGAAAATCCGGGATGAATAGTGTCGCGTATTTTTCTATAAAAGCCCCTCACTTTCTCTATTTTCCAAAACAACTTAGGGTTTCAGCCCTAGCCGCCATCTTTTCCATCAATGGCCAGAAATTCGTTTTCTTTCCTCCTTAATCTCTCTCAATCCGTAAGGAATTAGCAAAAGTCGTCAACTACAAAGTTGTAGAGGACGACGAGAGCTTCAAATCAATACGGAGATGATCGAAAACGGAGCAACGGATCAACGGGAATTTGCATTTAAAGTTTCGTGTTTGTCCTCGATTTGCATGCAGCAGAGATGGCCGAGATCCATGGCTTTGCAGCCGAGTGAAGAGGAGGGGATGGGCTTTGGAACGGGAGCTTCTGATCGTCTTCAAAGTCATCGAGGAGGTCGCAAGATTCAACCCTAAATCATGAGCATATGGGTTCGGTTTTCATCTGTTAGTCGCGTTGTTCTGGGAGAAGGAAGAGAGGGGGGACGTGCGGCCTTGATCTGATGAAGGCAAAATCTAACGGCTGTGATTCGTTGAAGGTTGGATTAATAAAAGAAATTGTTAATTAATGTAAATAAAAATTCATGTAACTTTGAAAATTCATATCTTTTTCATACGAGGTCGAAAACGCGCGAAACCAGTTGCGTTGGAATCGTGTGGGCGAGCACTACGCTATGCAACTGGACGGGAATCATTTGGGGCTAGAGAAAATTTTGAGTTAAATCGAACGTCGTTCGATTTGATTTAAAATCGTAAAAATCAAGGTGAGTGTTTATACGCTCACAATTGACTAAAATAATTTTGTTAGTTAAATTTGATATTATGAAGTGATATGAATTTACTTGTCGTTGTTTGATAAAAATTTAAATTGTCATATAGATTGTCATGTGAATTCACCGTTGGAAATTTAAATTGACAGTAGATTGAAATTAGGATTTAATTGAAATCAAATTTCCCGATATTGATAACTATGAAATTGCCGTGAATTGTATTGACTATTGGATGATTTATTTCGATGGATGCTAGTGGTTGATATTTAAATGTTGGATGTTTATTTGCTTATATATATCCTGTTATACATGCACATGACACTGTGATTGGTTTAAGTAATATATATTCATCCATGACATTTAATTGAAATAACTAACCACTTGGCCATAGGATAGAAAACTATATACGGACACCGGGTTGGTTAAATTAAATGATTTTAAAAGTTGTTTTGAAATTTTTTAAATGAATTGATTTTAAGAATAAAAATCCAATTTATGGAAATTGAATTATTTTGAGTTGAAGATCGAGATGTTGGAATTTAAACTTGGTAAATGAATTTGTTTAATTATTCGAAGTTTAGATTTTGAAGAAAAAGTTGAAATACGGCGTAAATTTTCGAAAGATTGATTTGTTTTAAAAGATTGTACTTTTAATCGAACTCTGAATATTTCTAAGAAAATTTATATGAAATGATATTTCAAGTGGAGTTTGGAATTGAAAATTGATTTGAAATTGAGATTTAATTAATTTGGAATTTAATTGAAATTCAAAGAAATTTGTGAATTGGACTAAATTGAAACTATTGAATTAAATTTGAAGATAAAATTGATTTGAATAGGATTTGAACTGAAATTGATTTGGAATGTAATACTTAAATGAATTCTTGAAATCCGAATGTTAATCTAAGTTTATTGAATTGGAATTGTTCCAGAAATTAAGTAAACTACTTAATACGGATGTTTAATTTGAAGAATATTCTAATTTGAATACAAAATGGTTTTAAAGCGAATCTTATATTCTTATATAAATATATGAACTATTTTGAAATGTGAAATATTTAAATTTTCGAAATATATTGGAAGTAAAATTGTTTATTTTGTGGTTCAAATATGTATTTGAAATTGATAATTTGAAATGGTTTATTGAGAAGCTGAATCGAGTTGAAATTGATGATTTGAGATTTGATTAAATTTTAAATTCTGGAATTCGAGTTTATGTGAAATCGAAATGAGATTTTGAGGCAAAAAGTGATTTTGAAATCAAAATGAGATTTTGTGGCGAAAAGTGATTTTGAAATCGGAATGAGATTTTGTGGCGAAAAGTGATTTTGAAATCGAAATGAGATTTTGAGGCGAAAATTGATTTTTGAATAGATATGATGATATTTGAAATGGATTTGATTTTGAAGCGAATATGATATTTTGATATCAATTATGAATCGATTTGAAAATGTAAAAGATCGAACCGGTGTGAAAAATATAACGTAGTTATTAAAGAGACCGGGATCGAATATGGACATACTCTCTGTCGATACCGAAAACCACTTTAATAACTAATACACGTGGAGTGTTGATCCAGAATGAAGTGGATGGTTTTGGTGAACGTGTCGATTTGAAGAAAGAGAACGATTTTGGATGACCCCTGACATGACTAAAACAGGAGCCGCGCCGGGCCATTGAGGTTCGCCACCTCTAGCGGACACACTTCTTCGATACCATGTCTATTACTTTTGTGATTCGATTTGGGTGCACCCCGCGATTTGGGAGTGTTGTTTCGCGGTGTTGGGGTAGTAGCTGCTATGCCCAACATCAGTCCGGATCACGCAACTACTAGTATCCTAGTTGGTATTGCCTCATGTACCTTGTCATACTGATTATCCTATTCGCGACCACTACGATTTTGATTTGTACCTTTAGTATATGGATTGCCCTCTGGTGACTTCCGGTTTTGGGGAAACTACGGTCTTGTATATGCTCTTGGGAATATAAACTATGTTAAGGGTGGAATGGGCCATCGCTTAACGCTATTTTAATACTTTTACTTTAATGTAGACATATTATAATAGCGTATTGTACTACATAGTAGATAGTTTAACGGATCCTTGAGAGATGGAAAATCCCGTAACATCTCTTAAGTTATTGCACTCACGTTGACACTGGACAGGAGATGTCAAACCCCGTAAACATCTCTGACGCCGTCACACTCATATTTTCTTATTCGATTTGACTTACATGAGATATTTTAGTCCTGACTCGAGTGTTTTGTCTTTTCATTACGCTCGGGTCAGCCTGAGCATTTCAGATAAGGTTGAAGATCTATTTTGGAGGACGAAGACGGAGTTTGGTATTACATCATTTGTATTCTACTACCATATTATTTTTCCGCTGCATTATTGTATTATCTCTGATATGTATGTAACTCTGATTTATGATGTATAATAATAATCAAATTTATTTATTTAACAGCTTCATGAACTGTTATTTTATTATTATATCTTGTTCCTTCCGCTGCAAGATTCTGAGTTTGCTTCTGTTCTTTCTTTCCTTTTCTTATTTAACCCCATTAACCATCCGCCCTTTTGAATGGTTTAGAATCGGCATGTGTGTCTGATTTGCCGATTTAAACTGTCCAAAAAGGCGGGTCGTTACAGTTGGTATCAGAGCTTTGGTTTAGATTACCTGAGCTCTAGTGGGGAATAACTCATTGAAATAGAGGTAAACTATATGAATGAGTTGAGTGTTTATGAGAGAGCGTATTTGTAATTTTGATATAAAAATGATTTTATATTGTGTTAATTTGTTCCGTTGAGTATTTATGAATTCTGGTTGGTACATGGGACGCCAAGGCATCGATAGGAATTTCTAAACACTCGAATAGGACAGATTGGCATAATATTGTTTTGGATTATATTCTATATATAAAAGACTTATCTTGAAAATTTATAAATTTTGATTGTATTGGTTAGAGATGATAATATTAGATTATCATCGTTTATTGTTGATTAGTCAATATTTCTAACTATTGACTATTGAATGATTTTAAGAAATGAAACTTGTAAATATGATTGACAATGAATATAAATGGTAAATAAAATGAAATAAAAAAATGAATTTAAATTAAGATGGAGAATTTAAATTCCGGTGTTTTGAAAATTTATTAACAAAAATTTGAAATGTATAATATAAGTATTATATGATAGTATATTCGATTAGAAATTGTTTTCAAAGGATTTCAAATGAAGTAAGTGTTATACTCCCCTCTTGACACTAGAGAATGATTTCGGTGATGAGTGCACGCATCATCGACATTTATTTTCGAGAGTCCAAGTGGGGGAGATCACTTAATAGTTTTTCTAAACCCTGTTTTGATTAAAATTGAATTTTATTTTGTATTCTCTATAGTATGATTTGATATATAAATTATATAAGTATATATTATTTCAAAACTTGATTTGAAATGAAACCGGGATTGGAATTCTTGAGTTCTTTAATAATTAATGATTTTTCTTTTAATGGTTGAAATGAATTAATACTTGATCATTACGGAACTTCTGAATTGCGAAATGAGAAATGAACCTAAGAGCTAAGTGAAATATCAATTGAAGTAGAAATCCTTAGAATTAGGAAATTATGAATTTAAAATAAAATTGAAACTGTAAAACTCGCATAGTATTAAATTTCATTCTATAGCATAGATATAACTTACCAAATCATTTAAGAAGTTCAAAAATGTTATATGAATTGTTAATTGGATAATATACAAGTATAGGTTTGAATAATGAAATATGCATTTAATTAATGGTTTGCAAATATAAATAAAATTGTTAGTAAATAATTGGAATTTAAATTAACATTTAAAGGTGATTCACAATTAGGTTAATATAAAATGGAAATACTATATGTGAATGTAAATGTGAAATTAAATTATAGTGAAATTTAAGTAATGACTTAAGAATTAATTAATTGAAAATTCAACTTTGAATGAAAAGAGGTTGTATGTTGTTTAACTACATTCTATTTGCATAACTATAACTTACCAAATACTTAAAAAGTTTAAAATGCTAATAAGGATAAGTAGAGGAATAATATACCAGTGTG
Organism: Allium fistulosum; assembly: GCA_030737815.1. Classification (NCBI taxonomy): domain Eukaryota; kingdom Viridiplantae; phylum Streptophyta; class Magnoliopsida; order Asparagales; family Amaryllidaceae; genus Allium; species Allium fistulosum. The sequence continues at coordinate 171,519,962 of CM060907.1, forward strand.
AGAGTGAATAATAAAATGTGAAGATCTATGGATAGTTGTAAATATAAAGGAAATTTAAGTTGTAAAATGAATTAAATTTAAAATTAATTAAATATAAAATTAATAAATGGAAACTAATTAAATTTGAATAAAACTATGTCAATAAATTTGGAAGTGTATGAAATTAAAATTTTGACTTGGAAATGTATAATTGATTTAGTGTAGATTTTGGATGGATGTTAATGTTTGATATGCATTGGTTGTTAGATGGATGGTAATTGATTAAATAGAATTCATTAGTGTAAATGGAATTGAATAAACGGAATAAAATTTTTTAAATAATTAAATTCAAATTTGAAGCAAAGTGAAATTAAATTGAAGCAAATTGACTTGAATTTAAATTATGAATGAAACAAACTTGAATAAATCGGAAACAAATCGAATGTAAACTTATTTTATGGATAAATAAGAAAATAAACGACTTTGTGTTTGTGATTGTTTCTTAGAAAATTTGAAGTTCGATGGTTTGTACTTTGAAATAATAAAAGCAAATTTTGAAAAATCCAAAATTGTTCAATATATGCTGAAACGAAAACAACCATAACTTTTAAATGGCTAGACAAAATTAGACGATCTTAGACTTTTCGGAAAGCCTAGAAACTGTGCTACATCTTTTGTTTAGAATGTTTTGATAAATACCTTCATCCACTAGGCTTAAAACACCAACAGTAGTCGCTGGCCTGTGCGAAGTAGAAATCTGAAGCACCTTAGTATTCTCGCCATAACTTTTTACTGGTGTATCGGATTTTGACGATCTTGCACTTTCTGGAAAGCTTAGAACTTAAGTTAAAACTTTTGCTTTAAGTGTTTTGTGTTTTGCTATCATTTAGATGGTCGAAAATGGGAATGAACATCGCTGACCTGCGCAATTCATTGCCCAGGCTGAGGCGTATCTTTTTAGTAAAACGGCCGTAACTTTTGAACGGATGGTCCGAATTCGATGATTTTGGACATTCCGGAAAGCCTGAAACGAATGAAATAACTTTTGTTTAGATTCCATTGCCAAATTTTATCGTTTAGGTGACCAAAAACTAAGATTTGTTTGCTGTCCTGGAATTGGAATTTCAGTTTTGAAGCTAAACATGTTATATGTATGTTGTTTATGCTAAGTATATCGATCTATCTTTATATGCACGGTTCTAACTTGATTATTGAGCATTTTAGTAGGTAGCAAAGGGGTTGCGCTTCGCTTGTGGAGCTCGCTTCTTCGTTAAATGCAAAATGCAAGTTAAAATGCTAATAAACGCTTAATAAAAGGTACGTTCTCGGATTTCGGTTTATGTTGTGGTATATTATTGTGTTCCCCATGTTTTGGGATGCCTCATTCTCGTAATGAGATGTATATCATGCAATTATTACCACTGTGAAATTTTTCGGTCCTAGCCGCGCAAAGGAGGTGCTGCCGAAATTTTTCAGAAATCCGGGAGTTTGAAAATTTTGAGAAAAAAAAAATCCTATAACTAAATTTTGCAAATAAGTCAAATATTTGAATGAATCATATCTAAATGATGGTTTCTCCTTCTCCGTTCCTTTTCGAGGACGAAAAGTTTTAAGTGGGGGAGAATGTAATGACCCGTATTTTTAACACTTTAAAAATACGAATTAAAAAGAAAATTTTGATAAAAATCCGAAGGAAATAAAATTTTGTGTTGTTAAATGCGAATTACAAGTTAAAATACAAAACTGAATTTTGAAATAACTTATTTGTAAATTAAATATAGATGTTAACTTGTAGTGAATGTAAATAATGAATTGAATTTGATTGTAAACCAAATTGGTTATGATTGTAAACAAAGAATAAATAAAATGGTAGATTTAATAATGGAAGTTTATGTTATTGAAACTAATATAAATAAATGTAACTTAATATCACAGTTGATTGAAAGCAGATAATAACTGAAACTATAATTCGATAAAGATGTTAATTTGTAATTGAACGTAAGTAAAGATTTAAATTTGAATGTAACAAGTAATTGAATTGAATTGAATTTGATTGTAAACAACGAAATAAATAAAATGTTACATTTAATATTGAAGTTATAATATGGAAATCAACGTAAATGAATGTAATTTAATATTACTGTGAATTTAAATAAGATGATAGCCGAAGAAAATGAAAGTAAATGAATTATAAACTATTGATAATAATGTATAAGTAAATGGTTGATTCAATAATGAAAGTGTAAATCGAAATAAAATAATTCATTTGGAATTAAATAACTTGAATTTGAATTACAATATAATTGAACGCTGAATCTAATATAATCTTTTATATTGGATTTATAATGGAAAACTGCATTGTAAAAGATTGTTAATTACTGTGAAATTAAAAATGGAATTTGTGAACAATTGAAATTTGATTTAAAAGTTAATAATTTAAAATTGGGAATTTTATATTGAAATTAAACAGTCGAATAACTTATTTTTTGAATATTGGATTTAATTAGACAATTAAATCGATAATTTAATAAGTTAAATTTCAGAAATAATTGAAAATCGAGTTAAATATGATTGAAAATGATTTGTAAAATTTTATCTTATCATATTGGAGTTATAGTAATGTTATAGAACTTTTAAAATTGAATTTAAAGTTAATTTGTGAAAATTGAATATTTTAATATTTAATTATCAACTGAAAAATAGCCATTTTTCGAACAGTCTTAGAATTGAACGAAACTAGTTCCATTGGATCCGTAATAGTTTGTTATTGTCGGATTTCAATTTTCGTAGCAATCGGAGTTATCGTTTGATCGTGGCAGCTCGAAACGCATCGAATTGTTTTTAATATTAATTCGGCGAGAGAAAATAGTCATTTTTCAAAAAGTCTCGGATTTCGACGAAACCAGTTTCATCGGATCCGTAATGTCATATTTTTGTAAGGTTTCAAATTTCGTGTCAATCAGATTTACCGTTTGTCCGGGGCGAGCCCAAACGCACAGAAATTTGATTAACCGATTTAATTTTAAATCGATCGTTTATTGCCGTAACTCGCACAGATGATCGAATTAGCTTCCGAAACCTGTTCCATTGTGTTCGGAACGCGGGGTAAACCTTAGAAACGTCAGCCGGCACGCTTCGTTTGGAGTTCGGAAAATCCGGGATGAATAGTGTCACGTATTTTTCTATAAAAGCCCCTCACTTTCTCTATTTTCCAAAACAACTTAGGGTTTCAGCCCTAGCCGCCATCTTTTCCATCAATGGCCAGAAATTCGTTTTCTTTCCTCCTTAATCTCTCTCAATCCGTAAGGAATTAGCAAAAGTCGTCAACTACAAAGTTGTAGAGGACGACGAGAGCTTCAAATCCATACGGAGATGATCGAAAACGGAGCAACGGATCAACGGAAATTTGCATTTAAAGTTTCGTGTTTGTCCTCGATTTGCATGCAGCAGAGATGGCCGAGATCCATGGCTTTGCAGCCGAGTGAAGAGGAGGGGATGGGCTTTGGAACGGGAGCTTCTGATCGTCTTCAAAGTCATCGAGGAGGTCGCAAGATTCAACCCTAAATCATGAGCATATGGGTTCGGTTTTCATCTGTTAGTCGCGTTGTTCTGGGAGAAGGAAGAGAGGGGGGACGTGCGGCCTTGATCTGATGAAGGCAAAATCTAACGGCTGTGATTCGTTGAAGGTTGGATTAATAAAAGAAATTGTTAATTAATGTAAATAAAAAATCATGTAACTTTGAAAATTCATATCTTTTTCATACGAGGTCGAAAACGCGCGAAACCAGTTGCGTTGGAATCGTGTGGGCGAGCACTACGCTATGCAACTGGACAGGAATCATTTGGGGCTAGAGAAAATTTTGAGTTAAATCGAACGTCGTTCGATTTGATTTAAAATCGTAAAAATCAAGGTGAGTGTTTATACGCTCACAATTGACTAAAATAATTTTGTTAGTTAAATTTGATATTATGAAGTGATATGAATTTACTTGTCGTTGTTTGATAAAAATTTAAATTGTCATATAGATTGTCATGTGAATTCACCGTTGGAAATTTAAATTGACAGTAGATTGAAATTAGGATTTAATTGAAATCAAATTTCCCGATATTGATAACTATGAAATTGCCGTGAATTGTATTGACTATTGGATGATTTATTTCGATGGATGCTAGTGGTTGATATTTAAATGTTGGATGTTTATTTGCTTATATATATCCTACTATACATGCACATGACACTGTGATTGGTTTAAGTAATATATATTCATCCGTGACATTTAATTGAAATAACTAACCACTTGGCCATAGGATAGAAAACTATATACGGACACCGGGTTGGTTAAATTAAATGATTTTAAAAGTTGTTTTGAAATTATTTAAATGAATTGATTTTAAGAATAAAAATCCAATTTATGGAAATTGAATTATTTTGAGTTGAAGATCGAGATGTTGGAATTTAAACTTGGTAAATGAATTTGTTTAATTATTCGAAGTTTAGATTTTGAAGAAAAAGTTGAAATACGGCGTAAATTTTCGAAAGATTGATTTGTTTTAAAAGATTGGACTTTTAATCGAACTCTGAATATTTCTAAGAAAATTTATATGAAATGATATTTCAAGTGGAGTTTGGAATTGAAAATTGATTTGAAATTGAGATTTAATTAATTTGGAATTTAATTGAAATTCAAAGAAATTTGTGAATTGGACTAAATTGAAACTATTGAATTAAATTTGAAGATAAAATTGATTTGAATAGGATTTGAACTGAAATTGATTTGGAATGTAATACTTAAATGAATTCTTGAAATCCGAATGTTAATCTAAGTTTATTGAATTGGAATTGTTCCAGAAATTAAGTAAACTACTTAATACGGATGTTTAATTTGAAGAATATTCTAATTTGAATACAAAATGGTTTTAAAGCGAATCTTATATTCTTATATAAATATATGAACTATTTTGAAATGTGAAATATTTAAATTTTCAAAATATATTGGAAGTAAAATTGTTTATTTTGTGGTTCAAATATGTATTTGAAATTGATAATTTGAAATGGTTTATTGAGAAGCTGAATCGAGTTGAAATTGATGATTTGAGATTTGATTAAATTTTAAATTCTGGAATTCGAGTTTATGTGAAATCGAAATGAGATTTTGAGGCAAAAAGTGATTTTGAAATCAAAATGAGATTTTATGGCGAAAAGTGATTTTGAAATCGGAATGAGATTTTGTGGCGAAAAGTGATTTTGAAATCGAAATGAGATTTTGAGGCGAAAAATGATTTTTGAATAGATATGATGATATTTGAAATGGATTTGATTTTGAAGCGAATATGATATTTTGATATCAATTATGAATCGATTTGAAAATGTAAAAGATCGAACCGGTGTGAAAAATATAACGTAGTTATTAAAGAGACCGGGATCGGATATGGACATACTCTCTGTCGATACCGAAAACCACTTTAATAACTAATACACGTGGAGTGTTGATCCAGAATGAAGTGGATGGTTTTGGTGAACGTGTCGATTTGAAGAAAGAGAACGATTTTGGATGACCCCTGACATGACTAAAACAGGAGCCGCGTCGGGCCATTGAGGTTCGCCACCTCTAGCGGACACACTTCTTCGATACCATGTCTATTACTTTTGTGATTCGATTTGGGTGCACCCCGCGATTTGGGAGTGTTGTTTCGCGGTGTTGGGGTAGTAGCTGCTATGCCCAACATCAGTCCGGATCACGCAACTACTAGTATCCTAGTTGGTATTGCCTCATGTACCTTGTCATACTGATTATCCTATTCGCGACCACTACGATTTTGATTTGTACCTTTAGTATATGGATTGCCCTCTGGTGACTTCCGGTTTTGGGGAAACTACGGTCTTGTATATGCTCTTGGGAATATAAACTATGTTAAGGGTGGAATGGGCCATGGCTTAACGCTATTTTAATACTTTTACTTTAATGTAGACATATTATAATAGCGTATTGTACTACATAGTAGATAGTTTAACGGATCCTTGAGAGATGGAAAATCCCGTAACATCTCTTAAGTTATTGCACTCACGTTGACACTGGACAGGAGATGTCAAACCCCGTAAACATCTCTGACGCCGTCACACTCATATTTTCTTATTCGATTTGACTTACATGAGATATTTTAGTCCTGACTCGAGTGTTTTGTCTTTTCATTACGCTCGGGTCAGCCTGAGCATTTCAGATAAGGTTGAAGATCTATTTTGGAGGACGAAGACGGAGTTTGGTATTACATCATTTGTATTCTACTACCATATTATTTTTCCGCTACATTATTGTATTATCTCTGATATGTATGTAACTCTGATTTATGATGTATAATAATAATCAAATTTATTTATTTAACAGCTTCATGAACTGTTATTTTATTATTATATCTTGTTCCTTCCGCTGCAAGATTCTGAGTTTGCTTCTGTTCTTTCTTTCCTTTTCTTATTTAACCCCATTAACCATCCGCCCTTTTGAATGGTTTAGAATCGGCATGTGTGTCTGATTTGCCGATTTAAACTGTCCAAAAAGGCGGGTCGTTACATCGGGTTAGCCCTGAGTTTTTAGCGCATTGAAGATCATATTATTCCGGAGGACGTAGACGAAGATTTGGTATATTATTCCTAGTTTTATTCCTGCATCATGTTGTTCTACTGCATTATTTTATTGTTCTGTTGTATATATAACTTTGATAGATGTTGTAACAACCCATAAAATTTAATAATTTTATTAACGTATTTAACTGATTTTTTGTTAAATTTTAAATAATAAAATTTTGAAATAAAACTTTAATATTTGGAATACGTCTACTTAAACATAGCAAACGGTAAATTTTCAATTAATTATATGTGGATTTATTTTATGGTGTAATTTTATTTCAATTCAAATCAGTTAAAAATTTGATGATAATAAATATTTTCCAAACCTGAATATTTTTATACAATAAATTTGTAAATCATCTTCTGGGTGAGACGTCATATTTCGTTTTTTCAAATTTGAACTGTTAATGCCCTGTTTATCTTATTTCTGGCAAATTTGCAGCATTTTTCGATACCGATTATCGACTTTGATAGGATGATCGTACCACTGATATCTGTATACCGTTTTGATCGTCTCGTCGTGTTGATCTCTGGGGTATATTCAATTCTGTGTTTTGAAGTACGGTACGCATCGGAATCTGCAAGAAACGATTTCATATCGGCTCCGGTTTTAAAACCTTTTGGTTTCCTTGCCTTTTGTATTCCACCCTCTTTTAACTAATAGCCAGCTGATATTAATATTCATTGAATTAAGCATACTTAATTGTTAATATCCCACCACTTCAAAATCAAAACCGGTGGTCCCTTCTTTTTCTTTTTCTTTTTGTTTGTTTAGATATCAATTCAATTCATATCTGCATTCCATCTTTTCCCTTCACCTTCTCAAAGAGGCAACCCAGACCTTCATATTGCTTGTTCCTCCAACCAACAGCTAGCACGCTCGAGCCCATGTCAGTGGCCTCGCCTATTCCCTTCTCAACGCTAAGGCCACAAGCTTTTCCCCTCCTCCACGCGTGGCTTCAACAGCGAAGTCTGTCATCACCTCTCCTCGGCTCGCCCTTCAGATCAACTTAAAACCCATTCTCCTCTCTCCCACAACCTTCCTGCTTTCTCCCTCCTAGCCGAAGCCACCTTTGGCTTGCCGAGATCCCTAAGTAAGTGTGCAGTCTATATATATATATATATATAGTAAGTATTTATATTTTTTTTGTTCTTTCTTTAGTGTATATACTTATATGTTCGAGTATATATATGTATGTATAAGTTTTATAATCTGTTTCTATATATATAAGTTACAAATATATATATTGCTTATATGAAAGTATACACTATAGAATTTTTACCGTGAAGGTATATAAACAGTGAGATTGTACGTTATATAATATATATATTATATGTTGGTATGTGTACATGAATATATATATTTGTTTATATAAGTATGTTTAACTATTATAGGAAAACAAGAATCGTTTGTCCATGTCAAAAAAACTATATACATTTGTTAAAATATATGGACTGCATATGTTTCCATAGTCTGGTTTTATATTTGACTTATAATTTATGTATGTAAAAGTTTACATGAGATTTTATATAATAAATTATGATAAGATAGTTTTATGTTTACATTAGTTATGTAATATGTTAGTTGTATATTAGATTGTATATATAGAAGTATATTATATTACGTATGTTTACAGTTCATACGTTTATACATGGTTATTATAAGATTTGTATAATGTATAAGTTTATATTAACATTCATATTAAGTTGTATTATATATATACATATATATATATATATCTTGTGCCTCTGATTTCTGTTTTCGTGTTTATAGTAATAATAAAAAATAATGACAAGCTATATATATATATACAATCAGTTTTATAGGTAAGCATTATTCCTCTGTTAGATAGCTTACTGTTTTACAAATTTTTTGGTATGAGTTTATACGTGACCTGTATATTTTATACAAAGTTATACTGGGTCGTGTTTACTTGTGAGTTAAATATGAATCTCGAATATATATGTATGATTGAGTTTGATTTTTTTTCAATGTCTAAATTTATGATAGTTTATATATATATATATATATGTGTTAGTTTATAATCCAAGTTTATAATCCAAGTTTATAAAATAAGTTTACATTAGTACAAGTATATGCGCATATGCCTTTATATATATAGTTTTATATACATGTATATATATGTGTCATAGCATTTTACTAGATGAGTCATGTTATTATTTTGAAATATGTATATGACGTTTTGAAAGAAATATAATATAAGTATTTTTCATTTATCTAAGTATATATATAAACAGTCATTTCAAAACATATGATGAATATATGTTGATTTTTATATATGTGTTTTCATTTAAAAACGATGGATTTTGAAATACATATATATTTAATTTAATATATGTTTTAATTTCGTATATATTTATATATATAGTTATATATAGTTATATATATGTTCACTTATACTATTTATCGTCATCGATCCAGTTCTGATTTGATTTTGTCCATTTCTATTTATCAGTTTTGTTCGTCGATTCGTGCCAATCTTGCTTTGCTTTGGAATTCGTAGCTTGTTCTGTTGTCAAAACTCTCTAGCCTCGGAAGGTGAGCAATCACTCATGATGAATGTTCTTATATTTATTAAATTTGATTTCAATTGAAACGACAGTTGAAATATGTTGATGTTAGTTATTTACATTGCCATATATATGCTATTATCTGTATATATTCACCTGTGACATCTGACACCATTATCTATTATTTATATTGTTGATATATGCCTGTTTTATTATTACCATATTTGTTATCACTCTGCAAGTTCCCTGTTAGTATAGAATTCCCTATGGGTTGAAATGATACATACCCGAACGATCTGTAGATTAGGAGAAAATCGTTATAGGTTGAAATGATAAACCCAAGGGATTTTCATTTGAATTGAATTTGGGATTATGGGTTGAAATGATATATATACTTGTATATATTTAAGTTGGGGTTGAAATGATAAATATCTGTATCATTTGACCATAGGTAGAAAATTATATACAGACACCGTTGGTCTATATATATTTTTGAAATGATTTTTGCAAGGTTTAAAGATATATATATATATATGGTTTTATATAAATATTGATTATAAAATATGTATAAATTAGCTATTATAAAATAAGTTTAATAATAAGATTTAATTTAATAAAGTTTGATTTATTTAATAAGTAATATGCTTAAGTATTTATTAAAATTATATTCTAAAATAGATTTTTATATTGATTTTTATAAGTTAAAGTTGGGAAGATAAATCTGAATTTATTTGAAATATGTAAATTTATTTAATTAAATAGATTTGGAACTTATTGAATTTGAGATTTTTGAAAGGATATGATTTTATAACTTGATTTTTGTGTAAGGTGATTAAATGAATATTTCAAGTTTAAATAAATTGAAGAAATATTTAGTGATCTGAAATTTGGGGTTTCATTAAATGATATTGTATTTTATTAGTGAATATTTCAAAGCTAAATAATAATAAAGTGAATTTGATATATATATATATATATGAAATTATCAAATTTAGTTTTAAAATGTTGAATATTTAAAGCTTTGAAATATATTGAAACTGAAATGGTTTATTTTGTGATTTAAATCTGTATTTGAAATCGATATAATTCAAATTGGTTTATTGAAACAGAATTGAATTGGAATTGATGAATTGAGAATGAATTAAATTTGAATTTTGGAATTTGAGTTGCTTTGAATCGATTTGTGAAATTTGAGGAAGCTATTTTATAAAGTATTTTTGAATTTTAGACTGTTTATATATTTTACTTTATTAACTATTTTATTATAAACTATTTTAATATAAATCATTTTAATACAAACTATTTTAATATAAACTATTTTAATTTATAAACTATTTTATTATATATATACTATTATTAATATCTAAACTGTTCAAGTGGGAAGTTATGATTTCAAAGTTATGAATTTCGAAGTTATGTTTTCCAAGTGTTATGATTTCCAAAATATTATAAATTCTAAGTTTAGAATGTCGAAAGTGTTATAACTTTGAAAGTGTTATTGATTTGGAAATAGATAAATTTGAAGTGAAGAATGATATTGATTTGATATGGTTTTTGAATGGATATGATATTTTGGTTTAGAAGTATAAATTATTTTGAAATGACCACGGTGTTAATAGCATATATTACTACATAATAGATAGCTCCACGGATCCTTAGAAGATGGGTATCCCAAACATCCTTTAAGTTACTTGTATTTCAGTTGATATTTCACTTGAGTCGGATTTATTGGTATAAGAATGTTAATCCTAACTCGGGTGTTTTGTGTTTTGCTTTACGCTCGAGTCAGACTGAGTGTTACAGCATTTGAGACTCACCTTTAGAGTTGGAGCTTCACTTGGAGATCCATCTATATCTATTCAGCCTTCAGTTATTCAGTTGATTCTAGTAATGTATTCAGATTTGTATTTGATTATTTTATTGAGACTTCTATGTATACGAGACTTCCGTAGCATCTTTTTTTAACTCTGTTATATACATATAGCGGCTTCATGAACTACTATCCATTTGTTTCCACTGCTTATTATCGTATTACTCTGTGTCTATGATTCTATGATTATTTATTTACTGTATATGCTGAGTTTGCCAAATATAAATTAACAATCTGATATTTTGAGCAATTCAAGTCCAACATGTGTGGATGCGAATGGTTGAAAATATCGAGTCATTACAGATGTTGTAAAATTTTAATCAAATGTATAGTATAAATAGCTTCATGAATTGTTTATTTGATTATTATATTTTTTCATTCTGCTGCGAGATTCTGTGTTTGTTTTCTTATTTTCTTCTTTTTTGTAATTAAACCATTAATTAGCTATGTTCCAGATTGTTTTGAGTGGACATGTGTGGTTTATTGTCGACTTAAACCTTTTGAAATGCGGGTCCTCACAATTGGTATTAGAGCTTTGGTTTACCGATAACCTTAGCTTTGGTGGGGTTGGACTTATTAGAGATAGGGTAGTAATACCCTAGAATGAGTTTGTTTGAATGTGTGTGCGTGTGTATGAGAGGGCGTACTTGTTAGTGTTATAAATTGTTTTATATTGCGTTTACTTATCTGTTGAGTTGTTTATGAATTCTGGTCAGTACATGAGGCGCCATGTTATCAATAGGGGTTTTTAAACACTTAAATGAGGCAAGTCGACATAATATTGTTTTAAAAGAGGATAAATGAAATAATTTTACCTAAATTATATTATTTATATATATATATATTTTATTCCATAAATCTATATGGTTTTTATGGATGTTGGTTTGTCAAGAGATGATAATGTTTAATTATCATCAATTATTGTTTGAATTAAACTAAAAACGAATACTTTATGAACTCTATTTCACAAAGCATTCGATAATTAGATTGAATTGAAATCTAATTACAATAAGAATTGTTTATAATAACAAAGATGTAAATTAACGAAATGATTTCATAATAAGGTAATGAAATTGTATAAGTATATTTATAATATAGCTTATAAATAGAAAGGATTTAAAAGTTGAGAATTTTTGAATTTAAATCTCGTTGCTTTCAAAATTGTTTTCAAAGCCTTCAGAATATATAATGATATTATTTGGAAGTGTTTTGACTAGAAATATATTTTGAAAAGATTTTAAGGAAATAAAAGCATTGAACTCGCTTTAGTCGTTGGGAAATAATTCGGGGGATGACTCCAGCATCGCCATTATTCATTTTCGAGTTTTTGAGTAGGAATTGCTACCAAAAGAAATTTATTTCCAGTTAAAACAAGTTTTGATTGTGAATAAATTTCCAAGTATGATCTGATAAATATATACAAATAGTTTTTGAACTTATAAATTGAAAATAGTATAGATAAAAATAAGTTTATAACTTATGAATTGAACAGGAAAGTAAAATCAAAATTTAAAATGGTTGAACATTTTGGTTAAGCAAACAAGAGAAAATTTGAATTTGAGATATAAAATAAAATAATTAACTTAGGAAAGTTAAATAAATTTGGTTAATAAAATGAAGTTTACCTTGAGAAAGTAAAATTGGTAATGGAACAAAGAAATGAAAATGACTTAAGTTATAAATTGCAATTCAACTTGAGTTATAAAACGAGAGTTGAATATATTTTAGAATGTTGTTTATAGAAACAAATATGAACTTAAGTGTAAAGTGAAATAAACATAAGAAGTGTTGTATAAAATGTTTATAAACTTAAGTAAATTATTTTATGGAATGGGTGTTAAGGGTTGTCAGTAGTAAAGGAAAATATACTAAATGAATTGAATATGAAGTGAATAGGTTATAAAACCAACTTTGAAAATATTAACTTAACAAATTTATGTTTATGGATATTTATGAACTTAAGTAATGAACTTAAGTAAAATCTAATTTTAGTTAAGTTAAAGAACGAATTTAAACCGAGAATTTTAGAACTTAAATCCCGGTGCTTTTGAAATTGTTTTCTATGATTTTGGAAATAATATCAATATTATTTAAAATATTTATGAATAGAAGTTTCTTTCAAAAGGGATTTTAAAAAGAATTTAATCATGTACTCCTCTCTTCTGTCACTAGAAATAATTTCGATGATGACGGTCGCATCCTCGACATTCATTTTCGAGTCTCAAAGTGGGGGATGCCACTTAGTAGCTTTGCAACGCATTTGGTTTGATAAATAGATTTTGGTTTAAAATGTCTAAATGTGATTTGATATATAGAAAAGAGATGAGTATATATATTACTTCAAGATTATTTGGAAAGAAACACGGGGCTTTGTTCCTACATCCTCCGTACATTAATAATTTTCACTTATTAAAATGAAATAAATTAATGAAATAATTTTTATAAAAGGGTTCATAAATGAATTGATATGAAACGTGTTAACATAAAGTGAAATAATTGAATTCAAATATATTAAACTTGAATGAAATAAGATGTGAATAAATTGGAAGTAAACCAATTGGATATTAATAAAAAAATGGATGTTAATAAGAAATGATAGTGTATAAATAAACTGTTAACGTTGGATAATGAAAATTTAGATAATTTTAATTAATTCGATGAATATTAATTGTTGAATGGTTTCCCTTGTTTATAACTGATTTGGCTGCGTATGATTGATATGTTGCATATTAATGCTTATGCTTATGATTTGGAGTAAGAATTCATGTGATATAGTTCTATTAAATTCATACATGCTTTATGTATCTTTTATAAGAAACTAACATTTCAAACTTGAGTTGAGATAGGTACGTATGAAGCCGTTTGGACGTATACGCGGTTTGATTTGCTTTAGCTCGTTTAATATGAGTGAACTCGCTCATATTAATAATAATAACGTACATATCTCGGAATACTTACCGCACTTTTATATTTTCCCACACGAGATGCCTCATCATTGAGATGAGATGTATATTGATATATATATATATATATGTATGTATATTGTAAATTTTTACGATCGAGCTGTGCAAGGAGACGGTGCCGAAATTTTCCGTAAATTCGGGTGTTAGAAAAATTTTGAGACTTAAAAATTTTATAACTTGTTTTACATATAAGCCGATATCAGCGTGGCATAATGGAAGCATGGTAAATATTTTGTAAATAAGATTTTAAAGTTTTGTAAGTTGATTATTTTAAGAAAAATATATCGAATGTTGGATTCCTTACTTAACCCCGTTTCGAGGACGAAAAGTTTTGAGTGGGGGAGATTGTAACGACCCATATTTTTAATTATTTTAAATTATTAAATTTAATATAATTATTGAAAAAAATGGTTAGAAATAAAATTTTAATGATTTATTAATGTAATTTATTGAATATGAACTTAGATAAAAATTTAAATAACAAAACTCAATCAGATAAAAGATGATAACTTATATTAGAAAGTAAATTTAATAATATTGAATTGTAAATAACTGCATTGATGTTGAATTACTGTAAAATGGAAATAGTTGTTTTATTATTTGAATTTAGTTTAAAAGTTAAATTTTTTTAAGTTAAGTAACTTATATTTCAAATATAGCGATTTATTTAATAATTTAAATGTTATATTTAATATTGGAAATTATTTAAATAATTGAATCCTGAATTTAATATGAATGAAAATGATGTCGAAAGTTGATTTAAATTTTATTTAAAGAAGAATGAAGATTGTTAACTTTTAAAATTGAATTTAAAGTGGTTAAATTGATTTTGGAAAATAGCTTGTTTTAAATAACGTGTAAAAATAGTCTTTTTGGACACTCTCTCGGATTTTGACAAAACCAGTTTCATCGGATCTGTAATATTGAATTATTATAGGATTTCAAGGTTCGTAGCGATCGGACTTATCGTTTGGTCGTGCGAGCTTGAAACGCATAGAAATCAATTAAAGGAATTTAAGTTAAAATAACTCGATTTCAAAAGCTATCTTCTGAATATGATGAAATTGGCCTTCGATACATTTTCCATTGTGTTCTGAATAGTGGTATAACATATAGAACGTTAGGCGGCACGCTTCATTTGGAGTTCGAAATTTTCGCGGATGAATAGCGTCGTGGAAATTTTCTACAAATAGCCCTTTCATTCATTAACCCTAGCCCTTAACTTCAGCCGCTCTTCTTAATTTTAATGGCCAAAAATCATCGATCTTCTCCCCTTGGTTTCTCCGAATCCGTTCAACAAAATCAAACGATTCCAAAAGCAAAAATGGAGAGCTCGACAAGCTCTACATGATGTACGGTCGGATCGTCGAACAATGAGCTGAGACGGTGGGATTTTACCCGCGTTCATCTGCAAAGAACTGGGTTCACTGGTCGTGCGATGGTGGCACAGACACGTGTCCATGGGAGTCGACGAAAGGCACGACGACGATGGTGGCTAGGCACCGCGGCGGTGGGTCTGCTCGAGCGGCGATCATCGATGGCGAATAAAAAAACTAGAAGAAGACAAATACGCGAGTGCGAGTTAGAGCCTAGGAGGGTGACGCGCGTGAGCAGTGAAGAATAGGAGAAGATAGGTTTTGTTTTTTAATTTGTTATGTTAATTATATTTTAAATTATATCGTTATGCTAATAAATCCATTACTTTTTCATACGAGGACGGATTCGGGCGAAACGAGTCACTTTGCGATCGTACCGACGAAGGCTATGACATGTAATTGATACGTAATTATTTAAATCTAAAAAATTTCATTTCAAATATAGGTGAGTGATTAAACCCGCTCATGAGTACTAAAATATATCTGATGTTAGTTTAATTGAAATCGTGGAGTTATTTATTTTTATTGGCTGTTGTTTGGTAATTTAACTGACATTTAAATTGACATATGGTTTGAACTGATAGGAATTTAAATTGACAGTAAAATCTGAAATTGAAATTGAATTGCTAGTCAAATACCTGATATTGATAACTAGTTAATTGTTGTGATTTATTGGCTGATTTGAATGTTGATTGAAATTGAATGCTATTGGTTGATATATTGGATGATTGGATGTTTATTTATTGTATATATCCCTATTATCACCCTGTATATTATTGACTATATATAAAACTGCAAATTGAATTATTTCGAATAAATTAAGAAATAGGTTGAAACGATATATACCTATAACGCTGAGATTTGGATTGAAATGATATGCATCCATCCCTGCAGTTAAAAATTGATAACTATTTACTTGGCCATAGGATAGAAAATTGTATACGGACACCGGATTGGTTAAATTTAATGATTTTAAATTCTTGGATTGAATTTATTCAAATGATTTTTTTTATAAAAATAAAATTGAATTGAAATATTTGAATTGGATTATTTTCAAACTCGAGCTAGAAATGTTGAAATTGAAATTTGTTAACAGAAGTGTTTGAAGAATATAATTTGGAATTTGAAGTTATCAGCGATATATGATTTGAATTATGGAAATCAAATTTGTTTTAGAGATTGAACTTTATACGAACTACAAGATTTGTCTTAGAAAAAGGGATTTAAATTCATATTTCAAACTTGGGCTTGGAATTGAATCATTTTAAAGATTTGAACATTAAATTGAACATCGAGGTTAAATTAAATTTAAATGATTTAAATCTATATTCTTAAATTGAACTCGAACTTTATATAAACTGAAATGGTTTAAAATTAAGAATTGAATTGAAACTTAAACTATTTGAATCAAATCAATGAAAATTGAAATTGAAATTAATTCGAATTAAAATCAAAATCGAAGTTGATTTCAATTGCAATTGAAATTGATTTAAATTGAAATCGAAATTGAGTCGATTTGAATTGAATCGAGATTGAAGATGATTTGAATTGAAAGATTTGGAATTGAATTAGTTTGATTTAAATTTGGACCTGGGTCCAGATTTGTTGAAATGGAAAGAAACAGTTTGATTTGAAACTATTTTCAAAATAAATTATTTTAATATAAACTGTTTAAAATCTATCTTTTTAAATATTCAAATTATTTTTATTTTCCAAACTATTTTACTATACAAACCATTTTCAATACTCAAGCCATTTTATATCAAACTGTTTTAAACCTCTAAATTATTTAAACTATTTAAAACTATTCAAACTATTTTCTAAAAATTCAAACTATGCAAAGTTGGAATGTTTATATTTAAATCGTTGATTTAAATGCAAATGTGGTTAAAATGAAGTTATAACCTAAGTTGACATTTGAAATGGAAATTTGAATGAAGCGGGATTTTGAAGTGAAAATGATATATGGAGTAAATATGATGATTTTGAAATGAAGGATATTTTGAAGTGAATATGATATTTTGATATCAAGTATGAATCGTTTTTGAAATGTAAAAGAACCAACCTGTGTGTAAAACGACGTTTGGTTGTTAAAGAGACCGGGATCGATTATTGGCATATGCTCTGTTAATGTCGGAACCACTTTAACAACAGTGTACGTGGAGGAGACTCCAGAATGAAGTGGTTGGATTTTCTGTACATTTGCTGGATTTAAAGAAAGAGAACGATGATGGATAGCCTCGACACTTATGTCAATTTGAAATGACTAAAACAGGACGGTTTGACAGGGCCAATGCGGGTAGCTACCTCTAGCGGACATCTGTTCTTCGATTTTCTTTTAGGACTCGGTCCATACTATTACCTTAGATGTTGGTTTCGATTGTTGCACCTTGATTTGGGATGACCTCTCTTTATCTAACACCCTAGATTTTTGGTAACATTATTTAGAATATTTAATTAGCTAAATTAAATTAAATAATGTGTTAATTAGGGGATTGAGATATGATTTTTAATTAAGGGTAGCCGTGCCATTTAACAATGAACTAAAGAAGAGTTAAAATGAAATAGAGGAGGGGTAAAATAGAAAAGAGGCCATTCCTATATCCTCCAAACCTTGGCCGTGTAAAATTTTACACGTGCATTTCATTTGGAAAATTTTAAAACAAGAGGCCAGGCACCATTAACAAGGAAGAGATTAAGATAAGTTAGGAAGAAGCAAATTCAAATCAAATTTATTCACATCTCAATCTCCATAATCTCTAAAGCTAAGGTGAATAAGGTTTACATCTCATTTTTTATTGTGATTTCGGTTTTAATATGAATTCCGAATGTTTTGCAATAATTTGCCATGTTTTTGAATGATGGAATGAATATATATACTCATTGAAGAATTATGGTTATTCATATTGATTTTATGATATGTTTTAAGGTGAAAACCCTATAAAATAACATCCAAATGTCTTGCAAATTTTTATGAAGATTATAAATAATATTTTAGAGAAAGGTTTCAATTTTCATATTTTCCTGAATTTTCGTGGAATTAATATGAATTTTCTAGTAAAAAAAATGGTATTTTAGGTTATAAATTAATTATGGGTAAATAATTAATTATTTGGGTCTGAATTTTTTATATGTTAGAAAACATATATAATGTGATTTTGTGGAATTTTTCTAGATTTTTACCAAGTGTTTTAATGACTATATAAAATTATTTAAGGTATGAGACTTAAACGTTTTATATAATTAAAAGAGGAGAAGGGGCTTTTTGTAAAATGATTTAAATTGTTAAATCTGAAAAGTTGGCAGCCCTTTTGACAACTGTAGTACTTTTTATTGGTAAAGAAAGAGGCAACCAATCACAATTAGACACGTAAGGTAGGTTAGGTGAAAAGAACTATTTGCTACATGTTTTTCACTGTTTCGACACCGTCGACGCCAGGTTTCGCCTCCTCATCTTCGCTTTCGACATAGTCGAAACCAATGCACATGGTATCGGTTTACTGGTATTTAGTGAGTTGGATGAAGGCGGAAGGTAGTGTGTGACGCTCCATCCCGAGACCTACATTAACAAAGAGTATTACCGAGTAATACCGTCTGCTAATGCGGAGAATAGGGCTATTTAGGAGCGACCATCTATAGCCTTGTCTTAAATATATATTTGATACGTCGATAAATGCTTTATATTTTTTTTCTATCTCAAGTGGATCGACATATCCAATAAATACTTAATACAAATACATAGGTGGCTATAGGATCTATCAGAACAAAATATAACAACTCAAATGCAAAACACATCGTAGAACAGCAGATAATCCCATACATACACACATATACAGATACAACACAGAGTATAAAAAATGATACATCACATATGTGGTATGACGACCACAATACAAACATGAGTCAAAAGAATATACATATCAGAGTAGCAACAAAAAGGACTACACAAAAGCTACAACAAAAAGAGCTAGCATAAAAGTCCATGCGGAAACACCTTGGTCTGACCCGAGTATAAAATACACGGGTCATTCTAGCTAAACAAATCAGTTTACAAGGATAAGCGATAATATGAGCATAAGGAAAATTTGATAATATTCTCAAGTAAGAAGGGACAATTCAAAGTGTATGGTTACATCAAGTGATAATATGTTATCACTGCACAAACATACAATCTCAAAAGAGATAAAACAATTCATAAAACACTAAATATAGCAAGCCGCGTATCATCGGCATATCACAAATCATCAATAATGGTTTAGGGAAAATTATAGCTCCTAAAAAGGAGAAATACCAAACCCGCCATATAAGCAATCTCAAAAGCAACTCAAAGAAATCACCATATCAAAATACGCTATAAGGAAAATGCATATATCTCCAAATAGGATATAAATCCCAAATAAATGCCAAAAGGCAAATCTTAAATAACAACGCCAAAAGGCAAATCTCAAATAATGCCAGTGTAGGCAAACCCAAATCTCAAATACAGAACTTGATAAGAAGTTCAATATCCAAAGATGTAATCGCCATATATAATATCTCAAACGGCTCAAATGGCCAATAATGTAAAAAGGTGATACATTTGAAAAATCACAAAGAAATCAATGAAATCATCTCAAAGATATAGCACGTGCTTATGGCCGAAGCCTGCCAAGTACTGTTCCCTTAAAATAAGGCACCACCTCTCTTAGAAAAACGTCCCGAAGGACAACATCCTGAAGGACAAATAAATACGTCTCTTAGACAAACATCCCGAAGGACAAATAAATACGTCTCTTAGACAAACATCCCGAAGGACAAATACATCTCAATGGACAAATACGTCTCTTAGACAAACGTCCCGAAGAACAAATGACTCGAAGGTCTAGTACTGGCAAATACGTCTCTTAGAAAAATGTGTCACAAACTTTCAGATAGGAATCATAACAGTGTTAACGTGTTTCCTATACCACACGTTCATGCTAAATGGTTTACTAACCGCTAGTAAATTTCACACTCAAATCAGTAAAAAGTTTACCTCATCTCATCGGTAAACTCGACCCGAAGGTCAAAATGATAAAATAGACAAGTCAGGAATTAACCGATAAGATAAACGCACGTGTCCCATACCACGTGTTTTACCAAACCGTTTAATTCTCCTTCTCATTTGCTCGAATAGTGCAAAAACGTGTATTTTATAAATAAAATAATTTACTTAAGAAAACAAGCTTTTAAAACCAATTTTCGAAATCAATTTTGAAAGCCATATTTGAAAATTCCGTTATTATCGAGAATAAATAGATTTTATATTTGAAAATACTTTAAAAATATCATATAATAATAATTTAAAATGCCCATTTATTTTAAAAATTATTTCAAAATAGTTTGGAAAAATCTATGCTCGAAAACGAAGAAAATCACCCAAACCGATATTCGAATTCAATTCAACTTAATTCAAATTTAATCCAAAATTTTAATTTCAAAATCTCCAAAATTTGGCTAGTCTATTGATAGACATCATGGCCTTTAATTATATGCAGAAATATCACAAAACAAAGCAAGAAAAGCAAGTGAAACGGGTCAAAAACACACAAGACGACAAGGGGAAATGGGCTGGAAAGCCCAGCATCCAGGTCGACCTGGAAGTCGACCATAGTCCCCCAAATGTCGACCGGCTGGTGACCAAGGAGGCCTTTGGGTCGACTTGCATGTCGACCCAAGAAAAGGAGAGGTCGACCCCTTTACGCGATTTTGTTTCCAGGTTGTTTCCAGTGTTCGTATGCAATTTCAGGTGCAGTTTTGTACACTCAAATGACAATATTTTTCAACCAAATTTTGCAGAGACCAAGATCAACATGCAAACTACCAAATAAAAGAAATCCGGCAGCATTTCGTTGCCGGAATTAAAAGTTACAGGCTTCCAAAGAAGCAATATGAAACAGATTTTTAAACAGAGAACAACTACAGGAAATTTATACGGTGAGCAAATTATTCACAGATTTTGGCGACTTTGAGCTTGGCTCAGCTATAATTTATGAGTATTACAACTCACCTTGCTGTATGAATGCTAAAGCTTGGATTTTTGCTGAAAGTTGGGTGCTTTTTGCTTGATTACAAGCCTGTAGAACCTTAGATTTACTCTCTAGATTGCAAAAGATTTAAATTTGCCTGAGTTTTATTGAAGAAAAGCTTGGATTTTTAATTTTTGAGAAGGTGAGTTTCTTTTTCTTATTTCTGGCTATGGAAGAAGATGAAGATTGTAAAAATGAATGTACAGGTTAATTTTCCTCACTTCCTTAATCAGTCTAAGGAACACTAATGGGCCAAATGGGTTCAAAATAAAATGAAATTAACATGTCCTATTTTAAATAATCAACACTTATATTAAAATGGCTACATATATCACATATAAACAAAACAAAATGCACTTTTCTTCATATTTTAACATATGAAAAATATGTAAACTTGTATATTCATAAAATAAGACATTTTTATTATTAAATCCTTTATTTAACAAAAATACACCATTTACTCAAATAAATGAATAAAATCATGTTCTTATCAAAAATACTATTCTCACTTAGAAAAATATAAACCATTTCCAAACTTAATTTATAGCCAAAACATATTTTTAAACCAATTTCCACTTTTTTATTTAATAAACCACCTTTAAAAATCACATACTTCTTTTAAAAATTATCAAAAGAAGTAAATGGGTAATAATTAATATAATTATTGCATTTTCTCTAAATAAAGTCATTTTCCATTTATTATCACCCCAACCAAAATAAAATAAAGTTCTAAACTTTATTTTCACAATTCAATTCCAATTTCATCATTTATTCCAAATAAACAATATAAAATCTCCAATTTTAATTTAATTGACCCATTATAATTTAATATTGGTGGGTAATCTCCAAACCAGGGTTGTTATATAGGGAGTCAAAACCAGGGGTTTCAAAGGGGTTGAGGCATTCCTTTGTTTTTAAATTGAAGAAATACATCTGCTTGCTTTCGACTAAATGGCTTTCGACTAAGTAGCTTTCAACCAGGTCAAATGATTTAAAGGAAATGGTTTCGATTGGGTTACGCCTCTGTTTTTAAATAATTGCTTTCGACTAAGTCAAAACCTTTTTGATGCCGCCTTTATATCTTTCAACACGGATGGTTTCGAAAGGATTGTTTTGTTTTCTAAAACTTGGCCACCTCTCCAAGGCTTTCGAAGGGATGGTTTCGACACCATCACTTTGTTACTT
The DNA here is from genome assembly GCA_030737815.1 of Allium fistulosum. Lineage (NCBI taxonomy): Eukaryota > Viridiplantae > Streptophyta > Magnoliopsida > Asparagales > Amaryllidaceae > Allium > Allium fistulosum. Next base: position 171,542,536 of record CM060907.1, read on the forward strand.
AGGAAATGGTTTTGAAGCAGTTGCTTTTGACTTAAATGTTTTAGGATCCTTCTTCTATAAGTAAAGTAAAACCCAAATGTTTTTGAAAGAGATAGTTTTAAATGGTTTCGAAGTAGATGCTTTCGACTTTAATGGGTTTCTGATCCTTTTTCTCTACATGAAGGTAGAATCCAAATGGTTTCGACCGAGACATTTTTAAATGGTTTCGAAAGGTTTCCACATGTTTTAAATTGAACCCAATGTATTTTCAAAAGGATTGAGTTTGACTGTTTTTAAAGGTTTAATGAATGGTTTCGAAAGGGGTGGTTCCCCAGGGTTTCGAAAAGATTGAAAGGAAGGGTTTTTCCTATGTTTTCAAAAGAAATTAATTCAAAGGGTTTAAAAGAGGGATGTCTGAAATTTTGAAGCTTTCGGAGAAAAGAAAGGAAAGGTTTTTCCAATGTTTTCGAAAGGTTCTTTCAATGATTTCGAAGGTGTTACCTTTTATGGTTTCGAAAGAGTTATTTAACGGTTTTACACGAAGGTTTTGAAAGTATTAAATAGGCAATGTAGCTTATGTATTTTCAAGTTAAAAAGGGTTTTCACTTATTTTGGATGGATAGTTAATCCTCATTAAATCTCATCAACGTTATTTTGGGTAAAGTATATATAACAGGGCAGAATGGCATAGAGTAAAGCTATAGATATATTTTCCTTATGTATATATATATGATTTGAAGGACTAAATCATTTTGAAAATATTTTCAAGGAAAATTTAAAGGGCAGTTAACCCTAAGAAAATAATTCGGACAGTTAGTCCATTTTGCAGGCAGTCGGCCTAGATTTCGGACAGTTAGTCCAGTTTGAGGGCAGTCGGCCCAGTTGTGTGGATAGATAGTCCATTTGTAGCATAACGGATCTTGCTATTATATGTGGGCAGATAGTTCACATATTACTTGTTTTACGGACATATAGTCTATTTATTAGCATAAAGGATATTGGTCTTTTGATATAATCAGTTTGTTTAACCAGTTTGGTTGCAAGAAAGGATTGCAAAATATATGTTTTGAAAAGGATATAAGTGAGGGGAAACTCATTCCGCTAAGTGGCGTAGTCTCACTTAATATCAGTAAATCGAGATGTCACAGAATTATTCACACCAAGCTTTATGTTTGACTCAAAGTTTTTGTTTCCCCTTAAACTCTCGGGTACTCAAAATTGATTTGAGTAGGATAAGGGTAGAGGTTTACAGGTTTTAGTCTTTTGGCGAATAAAGCATCCGAAGACGAGCAGGTGACTGACGGATAGCTAATTAGGATTTGCAGTTTCATTTTGTTTTGATTCCATTGTCTATATTAAGTCAGACATGACTATGTTGCTTTGATCATATCTCGCTCTTGGCGTATTTTTATAATGATATATTTAATCATTGCCTGGGAAACATTAAGGGATTATGTAAAATAGATATGAATTATTGTTTGAAATGTAATCAGCAAAATGTTGTTTTTGAAATCGTGATTTTGTTCATATTCATGTGCTTCTGATATTATGGATACCATTATCATAACCATATTTTATCACCAGAAGTTAATACTATGGATGGCTGCAGCATCTATAGCGCTTATCTTTTGACCTCCAGATACGGGATGTTACAACTTGGTATCAGAGCATGGTTTATGGAAAACTTTAAACTAAAAAATGGGTTTTTAAACATAATCCTAAGGAATTAGAGTAAGATTGGGGTATGGGATAACGCTATAGTAACGTATTTGTATTTTCTATATATAAGTATATGCTTTATCTCTAGTATCCTATCTTTGGTAGGATATTTTTTTGTATCTCATGAGGTTTGAATACAGATATGGAAGGTAGAAGAGGAAGAGTTAACCAAGGAGGGGAAGGCACTGATGGGAATGCCGGGCCTAATGTGAGAAGAGGTCAAGGTCAGGCACAAGCAGAGAATGCGGGTGTTGAAGTCCCGCAAGTTGGAATGGAAACTATGTATTAGTTTTTCAGGAATATGGTGCAGGCGGGAGTTGCAGCTGGAGTGTTAGGAGGAAATGCTGTAGGAGCAAGGATTTTGAAAGTTCCGGTAGTCAACCATTATGTCAAGCTGAGTGGGGATTACACCAAGCTTGGAGGGAAGCCATTTGTTGGAGCGGAAGACGCCATTGAGGTAGAGAATTGGCTATTGCACTATGAAAGGATTTTTGTAGATCTGGGGCTCGATGATGAGTAGAAGAGGAGGTTGGCATCTAGACAGCTTCAGGGAGAAGCTCTGTTCTGGTGGAATAGTGTGACTACGGCGGTGGATGAGGAAACAATGACCTGGGAAGATTTCAAGGGAAGGTTCCAGGAGAGGTTTATGTCAGCTATGGAACAGTTAGCTCTGATCAGGAAGTTTGTTGAATTAGAGCAGACGGAGATGTCAGTTTTTGAGTATGCAAGGAAGTTCGAGGAGTTGGCCCGTTATGGGTATGCTTCAGTGGACATAGTCATGAAGAGGAATGAGAAGTTCATCAGGCGAGTTAGCTAGGGCCACATTACCTCATATTAGAGATCCTTTTGACTTTGTTGTAGAGATGACCTTAAGGCATGAGGAGTTGCTTGATTCTCTAGAGAAGAATAAGGCTAAATAAGTCCAAGTTGGGCAGAATCAGAAGAGGTAGTTATTTCCTAATAAAGGTGCTCAGAAGGGTGGAGCAGCTAAGAAGTGGAAATCTGAGATTGTCTGTTTCAAGTGTGATAAGAAGGGGCACTATGCTAATGAGTTTCATGCCGGGAAGGCTAAGAAAGTGGGTGGGAGGAAGAATGTCAGGTGCTACAACTGTGACCAGATTGGCCATTATAAGAGCTAGTGAAAAGAGCCCGCTAAGGATGGAAAGGGCAAGATGTATGCATTGGAGCCTGCTGCTTCTAAGCCAACGGCTCAAGAAAATGGAAAGGCAGTCTTAGGAGGTACGCTACAGATTCATAGTATGACTGTTATTGTTCTATTTGATACTGGTGCATCATATTCTTTTATATCTAGATGTTTGATAGATAAGCTTAACCTATAACCCACTTATTTAGTTACTTCCTTATGGGTTGCGAATCTAATAGGAGGGTATGCAACTCTAGGGATGAGATGTGATCAGTTAAAATTTGACCTGTTAGATCATACTTTTGTTTGCAGTTTGCATGTGTTTTATTTTATGGGATACAGAATTATTCTTGGTATGGATTGGTTAAGTGAGTACGATGCTAGGATATTTTGCCAGGATAGGAAAATATCGCTTAGATCCAGATTGTAGTGATCGGATAGTTTATGCCATAGACGATTCTTGCGGTGAGATGTATGCTTTGTTGGGTGCTATGGAATTAGATGACGAGTTGAGTCGAGTTTCCATGGTTAGAGAATTTGTAGATGTTTTTGAACCTGTGGTGGGATTACCGCCGAAACAAGCCATTGAGTTTCGAATAGATTTGGTTCTAGGAGCAGAACCAGTGAGTAGACCATCAAGCAGGATGACCCCTTCAGAGATGAAGGAGTTGAAGGTGCGGTTGATGGATTTGGAAGGCAAGAGTTTTATCAGGCCAAGTAGTTCGCCATGGGGAGCAGCCGCAATACTTGCTAAGAAGTCGGATGGGTCGTTAAGGCTATGTATCGATTATCGTAAGTTGAATGAGAGGACGATAAAGAATCGATATCCATTGCCGAGGATTGACGATTTGTTCGACCAACTGAGTGCAGCCAAGGTATTTTTGCAATTGGATTTAGCGACAGGTTTCCATCAGCTTAGGGTAGTAGAGGATAGTATACCTTTGATGGTGTTTAGGACCAAATACGGGTGGTACTAATGGTTGGTTATGCCATTCGGACTGACTAATGTGCCAGCTTTCTTTGTGGATTTAATGAACCGGGTTTTCCGAGAGCATTTGGATAGGTTCGAATTGGTTTTCATAGATGATATCTTAATATACTCTAAGGATGAACGAGAGCATGAAGTTCATCTTAGAGTGGCGCCTGAGACGCTGAGGCAGCATCAGCTAAAGGCGAAGTTTTCGAAGTGTCATTTCTGGAAGAAAGAAGTGAAGTTTCTTGGTCATGTAGTCTCAAAAGAAGGGTTGTCAATAGATCCGACTAAGATTGAAGAGGTGAATAGTTGGTAGAGACCCGAGACAGTAATGGAGATAAAGAGTTTCCTTGGGTTGGCTGGTTATTATCAGAGGTTCATTAAGGATTTCTTATAGATAGCGGCGCCGATGACCAAGCTGACGAGAAAGGATGTGATGTTTGTATGGACCGATAAGTTTGAGGAAGCATTCCAGAGTTTGAAACACTTATTGACCCATGCACCTATTTTGGTTGTTCCGGAAGGGAATCAGGATTTGGTGGTTTACACCAATGCATGTGGAACAGGACTAGGACCTGTGCTGATGTAGAGGTGTAAAGTGATTGCCTACGCTTCTAGAGAGCTTAGACCATATGAGGTCAGATATATGACGCATGATTTAGAATTGGTTGCAATGATTTTTGCTTTGAAGATGTGGAGACATTACCTTTTAGGATAGAGGTTTGAGCTATATACAGATCATAAGTCGCAAAGTATTTGTTCTCTCAGAAGGAGTTGAACATGAGACAGCAGAGGTGGCTAGAGTTTATCGCTGCTTATGATTTTGGAATTGAGTACACACCAGGGAAAGGCAATAAGGTTGCAGATACACTTAGCGGGAAACATCAGAATGCAGTTTTGGAAATGATTGCTGAGTGGAAAGATTTGGAAGCATTAGCAGATTTTAGTGTGCAGTGGAGATCTGAGGCTGGGTCTAGTGGAACTACAGTTGTATTATATTGTTTGGAAGTTCGACCAGTGATGATCGAGAGGATTGCTTCTAAGCAAGAAGAGGATCCAGTGTTAGCTGAATGGATCAAGAATTTAAGAAATGGAACTAAGAGCGATGACTTGAAAGATTTCAGTCTTGACCAGAATGGGAGGTTGAGAAAGAAAGGAAGATTATGTTTTCCGAGTGTAGGAAACATAAGGAAAGGAGTCTCAGAGGAATGCCATCGTTCAAAGTTCTCTATTCACCCAGGAGGTACTAAGATGTATCTGGATATGAAGAGGAGTTTCTTCTAGGAAGGTATGAAGCAGGATATTGGGTTGTGTGTGAAACAGTGATTGATTTGCCATCAGACAAAGGCCGAACACCAGAAACCAAGTGGGTTGCTTCAGCCATTGGATATTCCAGTATGGAAGTAGGATTCTATCTCCATGGATTTTATTGACGGGTTGCTACGGTTGAACAAAGAAAACGATAGTATATGGGTTATAGTGGACAGATTGACCAAGAGTTCCCATTTCATTCCAGTTAGGTCAACCAGAACGACACCTGTTTTGGCGAGGTTATTCCTGAAGAATGTAGACTGCATGGAGTTCCTAGTAGCATAGTTAGTGATAGAGATCCTTTGTTCCCTAGCGAATTCTGGAAGAGTCTACGGGAAGTTTTGGGAACCAATCTCAAGATGGGTACAGCTTACCATCCGCAGACTGATGGGAAAACGGAGAGAGTTAACAAGATCTTGGAAGATTGTTAAGAGCTTGTGTATAAGACTTCGGGGGACCATGGGAAGACCATCTGCATTTAGTCGAGTTTTCGTATAACAACAGTTATCGGACTAGTAGGGATGGAACCGTTTGAAGCTTTGTATGGAAGGCTATGCAAATCTCCCGTTTGTTCGCTAGAGACTGGGGATAGGTTGGTTCTTGGTCCAGATTTAGTCAGAGAAGCTGTAGAAAAGATTAAGGTCATTCGGGCTAGAATAAAGGAGGCTCAATCCAGGCAGAAAAGTTATGCAGATAAGAGACGGAAAGATCTAGGGTTCTTAGTTAGAGACCAGGTTTTCATCAAAGTGTCACCGATGAAGGGTGTGATTAGGTTTGGAAAATCAGGGAAGTTAGCATTGACATTCGTTGGACCTTTTCCTATTGTTGAGAGGATCGGGAAATTCGCATATAGAGTAGAGTTACCGAGCAGTTTGGCAGGAGTCCACGATGTTTTTCATGTTTCTCATCTCAGGAAGTGTGTTAGAGACCCGGAGACTACTATTGCACCGACTATGCTAGATGATTTAGTGGTAGAAATAGATTTGACCTTAGTAAGGAAGCCTATTTGTATTCTTGCGAGAGATGAGAAGAGGCTTAGAACCAAGACGGTCAAACTAGTCAAAGTCCAGTGGAGCGACGATGATAGGAACTGTACTTGGGAGATTGAGAGCAGGATTAGAGATACTTATCCTGACTTGTTGGATGGTATTTTTTACCTTCTTGTTTGATTTGTTGTGTACCTTATTGTAATTTCGAGGATGAAATTCTTTAAGGAGAGGAGTCTGTAACACCCTAGATTTTTGGTAACATTATTTAGAATATTTAATTAGCTAAATTAAATAAATTAATGTGTTGACTAGGGGATTGAGATTTTATTTTTAATTAAGGGTAGCTATGCCATTTAACAATGAAATAAAGAAGAGTTAAAAAATGAAATAAAGGAGGGGTAAAATAGGAAAGAGGCCATTCCTATATCCTCCAAACCTTGGCCGTGTAAAATTTTACACGTTCATTTCATTTTGAAAATTTTAAAACAAGAGGCCGACCACCATTAACAAGGAAGAGGGGAAGAAAATTTAGGAAGAAGCAAATTCGAATCGAATCTATTCACATCATAATCTCTAAAGCTAAGGTGAATAAGGTTTACATCTCATTTTTGATTGTGTTTTCGGTATTAATATGAATTCCGAATATTTTGCAATGATTTGCCATGTTTTTGAATGATGGAATGAATATATATACTTGTTGATGAAGTGTGGTTATTCATATTGATTTTATGATATGTTTTAAGGTGAAAACCTATAAAATGACATCCAAATGCCTTGTTAATTTTTATGAAGATCATAAATAATATTTTAGAGATGGGTTTCAAATTTTAGATTTTTCTTAATTTTCGTGGAATTAATATGAATTTTTTAGTAAAGAAAATGGTATTTTGGGTTATAAATTAATTACGGGTAAATAATTAATTATTTGGGTCTGAAATTTTTATATCTTAGAAAACATATATAATGTGATTTTCTAGATTTTTCCTAAGTGTTTTAATGGTTGTATAAAATTATTTAAGGTATGGGACTTAAATGTTTTATATAATTAAAAGAGGAGAAGGGGCTTTTGTAAAATGATTTAAATTATTAAATCTGAAAAGTCGGCAACCCTTTTGACAAAGTGTGGTACTTTTTATTGGTAAAGAAAGAGGCAACCAATCACAATTAGACACGTAAGGCAGGTTAGGTGACAAGAACTATTTGCTACATGTTTTTCACTGTTTCGACGCCATCGACACCAGGTTCCGCCTCCTCATCTTTGCTTCCGACATAGTCGAAACCAATGCACATGGTATCATTTTACTGGTACGTGGTGAATTGGATGAAGGCGGAAGGTAGGGAGTCGAAACCAGGGGTTCCGGAGGGGTTGAGGCAGTCCTTTGTTTTTAAATTGAAGAAATACGCCTGCTTGCTTTCGACTAAATGGCTTTCGACTAAGTGGCTTTCGACCAGGTTAAATGGTTTGAAGGAAATGGTTTCGATTGGGTTGCACCTCTGTTTTTAAATAATTGCTTTCGACTAAGTCGACACCATTTTGCTGCCGCCTTTTTACCTTTTGACCCAAATGGTTTCGAAATGGTTGTTTTGTTTTCTAAAACTTGGCCACCTCTCCAATGCTTTCAAATTGATGGTTTCGACACATCACTTCATTACTTAGGAAATGGTTTTGAAGCAGTTGCTTTCGACTTAAATGTTTTAGGACCCTTCTTTTATAAGTAAAGTAAAACACAAATGATTTCGAAAGAGATAGTTTTAAATGGTTTCGAAGCAGATGTTTTCGACTTTAATGGCTTTCTGATCCTTTTTCTCTACTTGAAGGTAGAATCCAAATGGTTTCGACGAAGACGTTTTTGAATGGTTTTGAAAGGTTTCCACATGTTTTAAATTGAACCCAAAGTGCTTTCGAAAGGATTGAGTTTTGATTGTTTCAAAAGATTTAATGAATGGTTTCGAAAAGGGTGGTTCCCTAGGGTTTTGAAAAGATTGAAAGGAAGGGTTTTTCCTATGTTTTCGAAAGAAAATAATTCAAAGGTTTTTGTGACAACCCGGCTTTCTCTTCACAGAAAGCCGTATCATCAAGAAGAAAGAAAGGGATAGAAAAGAGAAAAGATAGAAAAGAAGAAAGAACAACACATCAGAATCTCACAGCGGAACGAATAAAATATAATATATCACATAAAATATTGCATAGTATCATATTACATCAGAGTACACAACTTATACAACACATATTAGACAGTTATAAACATCTGTCTAATTCATACAACTCAAGTATCACAGATACAGACACAACATATACACAGCGGAATCATAATATATCTACACGGTGAAGCCTCCTGCTCCAAATCTCCTCCAGAATTCGTCAAGCTAACCTGAATCACTTGACTACTCATATATAATATGAGTACCCAAGAGTTTAATAAAACAGAAAATAAACACTTGGGTCAGACATGGGTCTGGTGTGAGTAAACGGTTTAAAATTGCTTAACTTTGAAAAACCTTTGAAAAGAAAAGGTATCTCGTAAGACTTCCCGCACATAAACACGGAAAAGTTTTTACCTTACGATAACCAAAACATTTGATAGGAAATCCGATTATATTATAATAGGGTCTAGGGTTTTCAAATAAATATGAAATAGCTGAAATTGTTACATTATTAAATTCCAGCATACTAGCCAACAAAGTGGGTTATACAATCAAGACCGATGGCACTTATTGGAAATTGGATTCCATACAATGGCAGGGCTACTGGGGTACCGCCCGTCACAGTACGTGGCCTAGATCAACGTACCGAGGAGTACGCCCGCTCCCCTGCAACACAAGGCCGGAACATCCCTTACTGGATAATTCCCGCATAAGAAACACCGCGGTTGTAGCTAGCAACCGCCCACACAGCCGAAATAAAAAGAAGGGACCTCTAGACAGGGGAATCTTATACTACTTGGGTGCTACCCACTAACCTTGCTGCACCTCCCCTGTTTTAGCCATTCCCGGTTTGATGAGGCTTGAGGCTACGATTACCTTTAATCAGAACACATCACTTAGAATGCTCATCGTCCACCTGACGATGTGCTGAAAGCATTCAATCCATACAAGTTCGTTCCGGGTTCGAACGAAACCGAAGGCATTATCTCGTTACACTCATTTTGGAATCACCCTCAGAGTTAACGACAATAACCCTTGCACTCTGAATCTTCATCTTCACTTGATTCACGACCTATCGTTAATTTGGATCGATGTGGTATTCGGGTCTCCAGACCTGGAAATCCGGTATACGGAAACCCGATCCCGGTCTCATCGAAATCCAAAGCGTATCTTTTAAGGCCAAGTTGTTTAAAGGTTTTAACCAATTAAACTTATATTCAGGATGATATAAACAGATAGATAAATAACATTATCATAATAGATAATTCATATCAACATTCATCCAATATCAACCATTACCCAATATCAATCATCCAATATAAATCAATCATCCAATATTAGTTAATCAACATTAACCAATCATTCTTTAAACAGAATTGATTAACTCTTAATCAATTTAATTAACCTTTAATTAAATTAATTACTATCCTTTAATTACTTGGATTATCTTAATCCTTTTTCATAGATTTATTACATATCAATTTATTAATCATCTCTTAATGATCTTCCTTAATAAATTTTCCTTGATTAATTATACTTTAATTACATTCAAGTAATTAGCCTTTAATTAATTTCACCGATTAATTATCCTTAACCATTTCAGTAATTAACCTTTTATTACTATCATTAATGATCCTTCATTTACTTCCATTACTTAATTTATTAATTAATTAACTATAATTAATTATACTCAATTAATTACAATTAATTATATTAATTAATAATCCTCTAATTACTTCATTTATTAATTAACCTTCTAGTTAATTAAATAATTAATCTTTAATTAACTACATTCATTAATTAACCTAAATTAATTATAAACAGTAATTAACCATTTGTAGTTACTTATCTTAATTAATTACTATCTTATATTAATCTTTGATTAATTAATTTTTAACTACTTGATTAAGAAATTATTAATCAATTAATTAATAAATAAACCTTAATTAATTACTTTATTAATTAATTACCATTTTAATTAATTACCCTTAGTAATTATCCTCAAATTAATCACATTCCTTAATTAATTAATCACTTTAATTACTTAACAAAAATAATTAAGTAATTAACTTTTAATTACTTACATAAGTAATTATCTTCTAATTACTTCCATTAATAATCTTGATTACTTTCTTAATTAATAAGTAATTTCATTACTAAATAATCCTTAATTCATTAATTAATTAACTACTCCAAAATTAATTAATCTCAACAATTATATTAATCAATTTCTTAGATTAATAACATCAAGTAATTACCCTTTTATCACTTTAACTAATTACCCCATGAGTAATTTTTCCTATTAATTACTTCCATAAGTAATTTCATTCAATAATTAACCAATAATTACTTTATTAAGTAATTATACTTAGTTAATCCATAATTAAGTGATTATTTAAAATTAAATAAATAATTAACTAATTATTTAAAATTAATTAAACAATTAATTAATTAACATTTTATTTAAAAATCCTTAATTAAAATAAGAAAACCATTTATTTTAATTAATCTCTACTTATTAACAAATCATATTTAAATTAAGTATTTTTAAATTCATATCAATACTAATTTAACCTTATTATCCTCATAAATAATTTATTTGAATTATTTAAATCTTATTATTCAAAACAAATTATTAAACTTGATTTACAAAATCATAATAATAACCTTATTTGGAGATAAAGTATCTATAAATCATTTTCAGATTTAAACTTCAAATTTATCAAGTTTAAACTAATTTATTTTCAATATAAATTGAAAATTTGTTGTTAAAACATTACTTCAAACCTCAACTTAAAACCAAATTTTACTTTGCTTTAAAAAAATCTCAAACCAGTTACTTTAAGTAAACAACCCGAGCCAACCACTTAAATCCCCCGAGTCCACTCCGTGTCCTCGCGATCACTTACCAGCTTCGAGTCGACATGCAAAAAAACACGAGACCGTCCTGAGCAAATCTTCATCTTCCCCAAACTCTCGAACTCCAGTACACCCATACATGTACACGTACATGTGCACCTACCCAAACGTCTCCGGCTAACCATGGTCGTCACGACCATCGACGACGATCAAAATATCACTCGCGATCAAGAAATCGAACCCAGAAATCAAAACTCCACTTCGAATCGAAATCGAGTCGATCTCGACCAAAAGCTGAAACCACCATTGCCAGAAATCCACTCGTCCCCTTCGTCTCTGACCTCGAGATCGCCAGACCTCTTCACTGTAGCCTCGTCACATCTTCCAGCAACCATTCCCACCACCGCGACCGTCACCAGCATCTTCACGGCGGCGCATTTTCCACCGAAACTACTTTGACAAAAACAGGCAACCAAACCCTATATCTCCCCCGCCTGGCCACCGTGGCCATTAGAAAAATCCATCGGCATTTTTCCCTTGACAAACATCCTTCCAGCTACCCCCAATCTTAGTCGCGACACACCTCCACTATCGATCGCCGCGAAATCGATCGAAGTTCGAAATTCGATCAACTCAGCAATCCTTGACAACCCCAAACCTAAAAATTCTAATATCTATCTCAAAATTCATTGCTTTCTAACATGAATCAATTCACGAAATCCAAACATGAAATCGTGCATATTGATTTTTGACTTATATACGATTTTTACTGTTATTTCTAATTTTCCAGAATACTACTAAATATTAACACTTAAAATTATTTTTAAAAATAATGTTACACTCGTACAATCATCTTTCATTTATAGATCAAAACCTAACATTGATTGTGTGGAAAGATATTGCATTTCTTACTTAGTGGATCAAAACCTGTAACACAACAGAGCATATATATATATACAGACAATGCACAGACATATCATACTTATATACATACATTCACATCCAAACATTCATGTAAACATTATATGCTATACTTCTACAAGATTCCATCACATGCATCAATATGAACATAGATTAAAAACTGTTTTTAAGAAAGTTTACTCACTTATTATAAAACAGAGATTAGAGGTCAGTTTTTCCTAGGTTTTAAATTCTTGAATTCTGGACTTGTACTTGATTTTGTTCTGGAAAAACTTTTGAATTTCTTTGCTGTGAAAACTGCCCTTGCATGCTTGTAAATATTTGAGTCTTTAACTTGATTGTTGAGACTGAAGTCTTTGCATTTGAATTTAGTTTCCAGGTTGAAGATTGAAAAAAAACTGATGTTGAGATGAATTTGAACTGAACTTGCATTTTGGTTTCTGCTTTGATTTATTATTTCTTTGTTTCAGTTTTTGGAAAGATGAGGAGAGAAAAAGATTCGAACTGAAAAATTGAAAACAGGTTTCTCTACAACTATATTTTATTTATAAATGTTAAATTCTTTAAAGAAAACAAGATAATGCCACTTGTTATATTATAAATTAGACAAATGTTCATTGCATAAGTCCCTTAACTTACAAGTGTTAAAACAAGCAAAATTATGTTTAAAACCTTATTATAAAAGAAATTATATTTTAAAACCTTATTTATAAAAGTATTTATATTTTCTTAATATGTAATTATGGATTTATATAAATTCATTTACTTATTTACAAACTATTTTAGTTTAAGAGATATTTTAAAAGGAAAGTTTATTTAAAACCATATATACACACTTATAAACATTTTAATTTGAGCATTTAAAAAGAAGACAAAACAAAGCTTGTTTAAATCCTTTTTAAACAATTTCATTTAAAATAAACAATTATCTTATATTTTGAAAATAATGGAATTAATCTAAACTAAACTTTGAAAAATATTAATTTTAAAACAAAGCTTTAAATCATACTTCATACATATATAAATTATCAATAGATTAAATTAAATTCAAAACAATCCAAATTATAACATATACATACATATATATTACAATTTGAAAATACAATCTTTAATTTAAAACAAAAGATATTTCCATTCACAATATATATCATATATATATATATATATTATAAATAGAATAAAATTTTATTAGCTTTAACAAACAAGTCTTATCAATATTGCCAGATTAAATATTGATTAGCCTTTAAAGATTAAATTACCAATTTAAACTAAAATTATAAAGAAAATTTATCAAATTAATTAAATTATTAATACAGATTATTAAATTTATATTACCCAAAAATCCGGGATATCACATTCCTCCCCCCTTAAAATAATTTCGTCCCCGAAATTAAAAGCAAAGTTAATTTAATGATCCAGTAAAGATTTTTACAGCAAAGCATACCTATCATCTAATTCCTAACAACCATAACAACCAATCAAACAATCAAACCTAACTAACTATTCTGATATAAATCAGGATAGACTTTACTAACACTATCTCGAGTTTCCCTGGGTATAAATCACCGGGAGACTCGCTCTACAGAATCTAAACTAACAACACCACCATGACTAGAGCTCCTATCATCTCTAGATCCACCAATCTGAACAGAATATCAGATCACACCCAAGTCCAGCTCAAACTTCCAAATCCATCTGAACTGTAGATTCCACACTAGCAATGCATCATACACGTACTCCCTCAGAGATACGTGAAATACAATGAATTCCAGATATCCAACTGGCCATTCAATCCTGTAGACAAAAGAACTACTTCTCTCGAGAACACAGGGAAAATCCAAAATACTTCAGTGCTAGCTTCCAGACTTACCAATCTTATAGCTTTATAATCGGAGAAAAACTTAAACAATTTCCAATCTCCAACTCCGAATTCCAAACTCCTTGTCTCATATCTGCATAACTCACTAGACGATTCCTGGGCTACCTCATCTCCTCCTGATCAGCTTAACCTTCGCTGATGCTTCTTGAAACAATCTGAATCAAGGACAAAATGATCCCCAGATCCTATTCAACAATATGATCCTTCCAAAATCTATTAATATCCAAACTTGAAAACTAGATCTGACCAATCCATTTCCAAAAATTTCTGAGCTGCTACACCAACTCTTCTTTCTCTAAGAACCATCCTACTACCAGACTAACCACCGGTATCGCTTCTGGAACTAAGTCGATACGGAACTCAAACTCTAAATGCAGACAAACTTTTACTTCCTCGAAGACATCCGGAAAAATCTCTGACTCCTTCAGTAGCTCCTACTTCCACATGAGAAACCTCCATCTCACACAAAAGATTACCCAAGATAAATTCCCAAACTAATCGCAAGTCACTTTTGCGATCCTACCTAGTTCAGATTCCAAAGAAACTGTTCTCTCTTTACTAATTAAAAACAGTCTTAAGCTTTTCTAAACAAGGTTAACCCTTCAAGAAAGCCTTCACCATCTTCCCGGACTGCTGATAGAAGAACCACAAAGATTCTTGAACCATCGGAGAAACGAGCCACACTGCTGCTTCCAAATTCTATCTCTAGAACACTGCTAAGCCAAAGACCTCCTCGTCAGCACACCGAACACTTCGAGTTGCACTGCTAACACGGCTAACCAAAAACTTCTAATCCAAAGGCTTCTCAAACTAAGACCATCAACAAACCTCACAACGGACCTCCAAGATGGCAGACATCCCAAAAGAATCTCGGGACTTCAAACCAACACCAACTTATTCTTCTTAAGGGAAACAATGAGACCATGTCCGAAGAAACAACTAATCGACCTTAGTCCCATACTTCAAAACAGATAAAACTCTCTTACTCGATATCCAGAGAATTCCTATACAGCCGAGTCTTTCCTGCGGTAGACATCAACTGTTCCTCCAATACCTTCTTGATCTTGCTCCAAAAAGAACATCTACTCTGGGAACATCAATAGATACTGCGTTTCATCACACAGCTTCTCCTTCCTGAAGTCGCCAAGCTACCGTTACTTACTTCTGCACAACCGACAGATTCAAGTCTAGAAAATCTGCTCACCCGAGCTCAACAAAACTTATACTCCAAAAATGGACACCGAATCTTGAAAAATATTTTCTTCAGAGATCCGAGAAATCCTTACACCAAACTGCCCAAACTTACTCGAGACGGTATTAGGTCTACAGTCTCGACAGATACTCTTCCAACCTCAACATTCAGACTTCAACCAATGGTAGTCGTGTTACACACACCACCACCCTATCTACCTTTATAACTCATATTGGAAAACCCGAACAGATAATCCAACACATTAGGTAGATATATATATATATATATAGTTTTAAAAATTACAAATACGCTCTCTCAAGATAGACACCACTCCAGAGCTAGGTATTCACTCAACCTATAGCTCTGATACCAACTGTGACAACCCGGCTTTCTCTTCACAGAAAGCCGTATCATCAAGAAGAAAGAAAGGGATAGAAAAGAGAAAAGATAGAAAAGAAGAAAGAACAACACATCAGAATCTCACAGCGGAACGAATAAAATATAATATATCACATAAAATATTGCATAGTATCATATTACATCAGAGTACACAACTTATACAACACATATTAGACAGTTATAAACATCTGTCTAATTCATACAACTCAAGTATCACAGATACAGACACAACATATACACAGCGGAATCATAATATATCTACACGGTGAAGCCTCCTGCTCCAAATCTCCTCCAGAATTCGTCAAGCTAACCTGAATCACTTGACTACTCATATATAATATGAGTACCCAAGAGTTTAATAAAACAGAAAATAAACACTTGGGTCAGACATGGGTCTGGTGTGAGTAAACGGTTTAAAATTGCTTAACTTTGAAAAACCTTTGAAAAGAAAAGGTATCTCGTAAGACTTCCCGCACATAAACACGGAAAAGTTTTTACCTTACGATAACCAAAACATTTGATAGGAAATCCGATTATATTATAATAGGGTCTAGGGTTTTCAAATAAATATGAAATAGCTGAAATTGTTACATTATTAAATTCCAGCATACTAGCCAACAAAGTGGGTTATACAATCAAGACCGATGGCACTTATTGGAAATTGGATTCCATACAATGGCAGGGCTACTGGGGTACCGCCCGTCACAGTACGTGGCCTAGATCAACGTACCGAGGAGTACGCCCGCTCCCCTGCAACACAAGGCCGGAACATCCCTTACTGGATAATTCCCGCATAAGAAACCCCGCGATTGTAGCTAGCAACCGCCCACACAGCCGAAATAAAAAGAAGGGACCTCTAGACAGGGGAATCTTATACTACTTGGGTGCTACCCACTAACCTTGCTGCACCTCCCCTGTTTTAGCCATTCCCGGTTTGATGAGGCTTGAGGCTACGATTACCTTTAATCAGAACACATCACTTAGAATGCTCATCGTCCACCTGACGATGTGCTGAAAGCATTCAATCCATACAAGTTCGTTCCGGGTTCGAACGAAACCGAAGGCATTATCTCGTTACACTCATTTTGGAATCACCCTCAGAGTTAACGACAATAACCCTTGCACTCTGAATCTTCATCTTCACTTGATTCACGACCTATCGTTAATTTGGATCGATGTGGTATTCGGGTCTCCAGACCTGGAAATCCGGTATACGGAAACCCGATCCCGGTCTCATCGAAATCCAAAGCGTATCTTTTAAGGCCAAGTTGTTTAAAGGTTTTAACCAATTAAACTTATATTCAGGATGATATAAACAGATAGATAAATAACATTATCATAATAGATAATTCATATCAACATTCATCCAATATCAACCATTACCCAATATCAATCATCCAATATAAATCAATCATCCAATATTAGTTAATCAACATTAACCAATCATTCTTTAAACAGAATTGATTAACTCTTAATCAATTTAATTAACCTTTAATTAAATTAATTACTATCCTTTAATTACTTGGATTATCTTAATCCTTTTTCATAGATTTATTACATATCAATTTATTAATCATCTCTTAATGATCTTCCTTAATAAATTTTCCTTGATTAATTATACTTTAATTACATTCAAGTAATTAGCCTTTAATTAATTTCACCAATTAATTATCCTTAACCATTTCAGTAATTAACCTTTTATTACTATCATTAATGATCCTTCATTTACTTCCATTACTTAATTTATTAATTAATTAACTATAATTAATTATACTCAATTAATTACAATTAATTATATTAATTAATAATCCTCTAATTACTTCATTTATTAATTAACCTTCTAGTTAATTAAATAATTAATCTTTAATTAACTACATTCATTAATTAACCTAAATTAATTATAAACAGTAATTAACCATTTGTAGTTACTTATCTTAATTAATTACTATCTTATATTAATCTTTGATTAATTAATTTTTAACTACTTGATTAAGAAATTATTAATCAATTAATTAATAAATAAACCTTAATTAATTACTTTATTAATTAATTACCATTTTAATTAATTACCCTTAGTAATTATCCTCAAATTAATCACATTCCTTAATTAATTAATCACTTTAATTACTTAACAAAAATAATTAAGTAATTAACTTTTAATTACTTACATAAGTAATTATCTTCTAATTACTTCCATTAATAATCTTGATTACTTTCTTAATTAATAAGTAATTTCATTACTAAATAATCCTTAATTCATTAATTAATTAACTACTCCAAAATTAATTAATCTCAACAATTATATTAATCAATTTCTTAGATTAATAACATCAAGTAATTACCCTTTTATCACTTTAACTAATTACCCCATGAGTAATTTTTCCTATTAATTACTTCCATAAGTAATTTCATTCAATAATTAACCAATAATTACTTTATTAAGTAATTATACTTAGTTAATCCATAATTAAGTGATTATTTAAAATTAAATAAATAATTAACTAATTATTTAAAATTAATTAAACAATTAATTAATTAACATTTTATTTAAAAATCCTTAATTAAAATAAGAAAACCATTTATTTTAATTAATCTCTACTTATTAACAAATCATATTTAAATTAAGTATTTTTAAATTCATATCAATACTAATTTAACCTTATTATCCTCATAAATAATTTATTTGAATTATTTAAATCTTATTATTCAAAACAAATTATTAAACTTGATTTACAAAATCATAATAATAACCTTATTTGGAGATAAAGTATCTATAAATCATTTTCAGATTTAAACTTCAAATTTATCAAGTTTAAACTAATTTATTTTCAATATAAATTGAAAATTTGTTGTTAAAACATTACTTCAAACCTCAACTTAAAACCAAATTTTACTTTGCTTTAAAAAAATCTCAAACCAGTTACTTTAAGTAAACAACCCGAGCCAACCACTTAAATCCCCCGAGTCCACTCCGTGTCCTCGCGATCACTTACCAGCTTCGAGTCGACATGCAAAAAAACACGAGACCGTCCTGAGCAAATCTTCATCTTCCCCAAACTCTCGAACTCCAGTACACCCATACATGTACACGTACATGTGCACCTACCCAAACGTCTCCGGCTAACCATGGTCGTCACGACCATCGACGACGATCAAAATATCACTCGCGATCAAGAAATCGAACCCAGAAATCAAAACTCCACTTCGAATCGAAATCGAGTCGATCTCGACCAAAAGCTGAAACCACCATTGCCAGAAATCCACTCGTCCCCTTCGTCTCTGACCTCGAGATCGCCAGACCTCTTCACTGTAGCCTCGTCACATCTTCCAGCAACCATTCCCACCACCGCGACCGTCACCAGCATCTTCACGGCGGCGCATTTTCCACCGAAACTACTTTGACAAAAACAGGCAACCAAACCCTATATCTCCCCCGCCTGGCCACCGTGGCCATTAGAAAAATCCATCGGCATTTTTCCCTTGACAAACATCCTTCCAGCTACCCCCAATCTTAGTCGCGACACACCTCCACTATCGATCGCCGCGAAATCGATCGAAGTTCGAAATTCGATCAACTCAGCAATCCTTGACAACCCCAAACCTAAAAATTCTAATATCTATCTCAAAATTCATTGCTTTCTAACATGAATCAATTCACGAAATCCAAACATGAAATCGTGCATATTGATTTTTGACTTATATACGATTTTTACTGTTATTTCTAATTTTCCAGAATACTACTAAATATTAACACTTAAAATTATTTTTAAAAATAATGTTACACTCGTACAATCATCTTTCATTTATAGATCAAAACCTAACATTGATTGTGTGGAAAGATATTGCATTTCTTACTTAGTGGATCAAAACCTGTAACACAACAGAGCATATATATATATACAGACAATGCACAGACATATCATACTTATATACATACATTCACATCCAAACATTCATGTAAACATTATATGCTATACTTCTACAAGATTCCATCACATGCATCAATATGAACATAGATTAAAAACTGTTTTTAAGAAAGTTTACTCACTTATTATAAAACAGAGATTAGAGGTCAGTTTTTCCCAGGTTTTAAATTCTTGAATTCTGGACTTGTATTTGATTTTGTTCTGGAAAAACTTTTGAATTTCTTTGCTGTGAAAACTGCCCTTGCATGCTTGTAAATATTTGAGTCTTTAACTTGATTGTTGAGACTGAAGTCTTTGCATTTGAATTTAGTTTCCAGGTTGAAGATTGAAAAAAAACTGATGTTGAGATGAATTTGAACTGAACTTGCATTTTGGTTTCTGCTTTGATTTATTATTTCTTTGTTTCAGTTTTTGGAAAGATGAGGAGAGAAAAAGATTCGAACTGAAAAATTGAAAACAGGTTTCTCTACAACTATATTTTATTTATAAATGTTAAATTCTTTAAAGAAAACAAGATAATGCCACTTGTTATATTATAAATTAGACAAATGTTCATTGCATAAGTCCCTTAACTTACAAGTGTTAAAACAAGCAAAATTATGTTTAAAACCTTATTATAAAAGAAATTATATTTTAAAACCTTATTTATAAAAGTATTTATATTTTCTTAATATGTAATTATGGATTTATATAAATTCATTTACTTATTTACAAACTATTTTAGTTTAAGAGATATTTTAAAAGGAAAGTTTATTTAAAACCATATATACACACTTATAAACATTTTAATTTGAGCATTTAAAAAGAAGACAAAACAAAGCTTGTTTAAATCCTTTTTAAACAATTTCATTTAAAATAAACAATTATCTTATATTTTGAAAATAATGGAATTAATCTAAACTAAACTTTGAAAAATATTAATTTTAAAACAAAGCTTTAAATCATACTTCATACATATATAAATTATCAATAGATTAAATTAAATTCAAAACAATCCAAATTATAACATATACATACATATATATTACAATTTGAAAATACAATCTTTAATTTAAAACAAAAGATATTTCCATTCACAATATATATCATATATATATATATATTATAAATAGAATAAAATTTTATTAGCTTTAACAAACAAGTCTTATCAATATTGCCAGATTAAATATTGATTAGCCTTTAAAGATTAAATTACCAATTTAAACTAAAATTATAAAGAAAATTTATCAAATTAATTAAATTATTAATACAGATTATTAAATTTATATTACCCAAAAATCCGGGATATCACAGTTTTAAAAGGGGGATGTCTGATATTTCGAATTTTTCGGAGAAAAGAAAGGAATGGTTTTTCCAATGTTTTCGAAATGGTCTTTCAATGGTTTCGAAGGGGTTACCTTCTATGGTTTCGAAAAGGTTGTTTAACGGTTTTAAACAAAGGTTTTGAAAGTATTAAATAGGCAATGTAGCCTATGTATTTTCAAGTTAAAAAGGGTTTTCACTTATTTTGGATGGATAGTTAATCCTCATTAAATCTCATCAACGTTATTTTGAGTAAAGTATATATAACATGGCAGAATGGCTTAAAGTAAAGCTAAAGATATATTTTCCTTGTGTATATATATGATTTGAAGGACTAAATCATTTTGAAAAGTTTTTCAAGGAAAATTTAAAGGGTAGTTAACCCTAAGAAAATAAGTCGGACAGTTAGTCCATTTTGAAGGCAGTCATCTTAGATTTCGGACAGTTAGTCCAGTTTGCGGGCAGTCAGCCCAATTGTGTGGACAGATAGTTCATTTGTAGCATAACGGACCTTACTATTATATGTGGGCAGATAGTTCACATATTACTTGTTTTATGGACAGATAGTCCATTTATTAGCATAAAGGATATTGGTCTTTTGATATAATCAGTTTGTTTAACCAGTTTGGTTGCAGGAAAGGATTGCAAAATATAGGTTTTGAAAAGGATATAAGTGAGGGGAAACGCATTCCGCTAAGCGGCATGGTCTCACTTAAAATCAGTAAACCAAGATGTAAAAGAATTATTAACACTAGGCTTTATGTCTGACTCGAAGTTTTTTTTTCCTCTTAAACTCTCGGGTACTCGAAATTGATTTGAGTAGGCTGAGGGTAGAGTTTTTCAGGTTTTAGTCTTTTGGCGAATAAAGCATTCGAAGACGAGCATGTGGCTGACAGATAGCTAATTAGGATTTGCAGTTTCATTTTGTTTTGATTCTGCTATCTATATTAAGTCAGATATGTCTATATTGATTTGATCAACCAAGGGGGCAACGTCATAAGTTGCTTTTGGCGTATTTTTGTAATGAAATATTTAATCATTGCCTGGGAAACGTTAAGGTATTATGTAACATGGATATGAATTATTGTTTGAAATGTAATCAGCAAAATGTTGTTTTTAAAATCTATGATTTTGTTCATATTCATGTGCTTCTGATATTATGGATACCATTATCATTACCGTATTTTGTCACCACAAGTTAATATTATGGATGACTGCAGCATCTGTAGCGCTTAGCTTTTGACCTCCAAATACTGGATGTTGCACTTTGACTCGATATGGGATGGATGGACCCAGTGGGCGGTCGTGTTTACGATGCGTTACCACCAGCCCTATGACCCGAACTTGTAGTATCCTACTTTGGGCATTGCCTCACGTGCCTTGTCATACTTTTATCCTTATATGAGACCACTACGAGTTTGGTTTAGTGTTATCGTATTATGGCGCATCCCTATACACCAACGTGCTACTGGGGTGTTATATGCAAACTGTACGCCAATGCTTCAAAACGCGTTAAGGGGGATTAATGTAAAGCCTTAATGCTAGGAAAAATATTTATTTTATTTATTAGACATTACATATGGCGTATTCTACTATATATAGATATTTTGATGGATCCTTAAGAGATGGAAAATCCCGTAACATCTCTTGAGTTATTGCACGCACGTTGTACACTGGATAGGAGATGTAAAACCCCGTAAACACCTCTGATGCTATTACTCTCATGTTATATGTGATATTGATTTGACTCACATAAGAATATTTTAGTTCTGACTCGAGTGTATTGTTTTACTTTATGCTCGGGTCAGCTCTAAGTTGTCAGCGCATTGAAGATCATATTATTCTGAAGGACGAAGACGAAGATTTGGTATATTATTACTAGTATTATTCCTGCATCATGTTGTTCTGCTGCATTATTCTATTGTTCTATTGTATATATAACTCTGATAGATGTTGTAAAATTTTAATCAAATGTATAGTATAAACAGCTTGATGAACTGTTTATTTGATTATTATATTTTGTCATTCCGCTATGAGATTCTATGTTTGTTTTCTTCTTTTCTTATTTTTCCTAATTAACCCCATTGATTATCTATGTTCCGGATTGTTTTGAGTTGGACATGTGTGGTTTATTATCGACTTAAACCTTCCGAAATGCGGGTCGTCACATGTGAACAGGTTCTCCGAGTTCCAAAACGATCAATCGTACTAATCCCCGATGGGATCAAACAAGATGAGCTCCAGTAATTTGCTCAATTAACAGTTCCCATAGATGATTCAAAGAATGGGACATGTAAGAAGGAACAAATGTCGCCGGCAATTTGGAGATTGGAAATTTTCCTACCCAGATTATGGGACTAAAATGAAATCAAGGCGACCAAAAGAAGTGTGAACATCAAACGGGTGTGACTTACCACCCATCGACTAACTCTAAGTCCCCGGAGTGCGGGCTGGAGTATAAATGTGATACGGGCTTGAACCGACTGCCCGTGAAACAACTCTAAGCCCCAGAGTGTGGATTGGACTATAAACGTGATTCGGGCATGAACCGATCGCCCACGAGATAACTCTAAGTCCCCGGAGCATGGACTGGAGTATAAACATGATTCGGGTGTGATCCGACCGCCCACGAGACAACTCTAAGTCCCCGGAGCGCAGACTGGAGTATAAACATGATTCAGCTATAATCCGACCACCCACAATACAACTCTAAGACCCCGGAGCATGGACTGGAGTATCAACATGATTCGAGTGTGATCCGACTACCCACGAGACAACTCTAAGTCCCCAGAGCGCGGACTGTAGTATAAACATGATTCGGGTGTGATTCGGCCGTCCACGAGACAACTCTAAGTCCCCGGAGCATGGACTGGAATATAAACATGATTCGGGTGTGATCTGACCACCCATGAGATAACCCTAAGTCCCCGAAGCGCGGACTGGAGCATGAACATGAATCGAACATGAACCGACCGCTCGCCAAACAATTCTAAGTCCCCAGAGTTTGAACTGGAGTAGAAACACAAATGAATAGATGGGTGGATTTCGATCGTTCTCTATTCCACAAACTCCAACCTAAAATCGACAAGAAGAATGCATACTACTAAAAGTTGAATACGACAGCTCACTACAGCTCCAGTTTAACATTCTTTATGACTTAAGGCAATGACCGTAAGGAGTCCTTGAGATGAAGATAGTAATTTGGTAACAGAATTTTCAATCAATAAATTACAATTCTCTGAAAGGGAAGTAATCATTCAACTATCAAAATAACAATTCACACGATGTCTAACCGAAAACGAAAAAGTTTTATTCACAAGTGTCAAAATTTCAGTACAAGTTATTTCTGAAAACCGGGATTCATACAGTACACCTATGACTAGGAAAATAAATAATTATGTAATATATGTACAATGATTTGAAGTAACAGTTACTTCTTCGACTTTCTTTCCCTTTTGGATTTTTCAAGTGTGGAGCCGCTCAAGCTTCTCTGCCGAGATCCTTTGCCGCCCTTGGTCGAAGTTCTTGTGGAAGGAGGAGGGTTTTTACGAGGGATTGACTCGCCCGGTGGAATAACTTGCAATGGTACAAGATCAAGATCTTCGACTTCCACCTTGGTGGACTCACCTTTAACTTTTCACTTCAACTTTTCCTCCTCTTCAATCTGCTCCTTCATGCTAGTTTCAGCAGTATGCTTCGAAGTGCCAGTAATTATCACATCATCAAGGTTATCGGTCAAGAGTGGATCTTCAGTTTTGTCTTCATCAAGAGCACCGATGATTTGGGCATCGGTCCCTGAAATGTCAACAGCAAATGGGTCCACGGCCACTTTCTCATGCTGTTCCGTAGTATCACCACTTTTGGGAGTCAGGTCGGGGGTTGGAAGACCTGCAAAGTTTATCAAAACAGGGATGTTAGTTAAAAGCCATTGCGCTGAAGAACAAGAACTTTTCAAATACGGGGAAGTTTAGTATGATACCAGCATCTGGTTGACTTTCCATAGTCAACGGAGTGCCTTCTTCTAGGATGGGAGATAGCATTTGTGGTCCAAAGTCAGGCTTATCTGGATCATAGGCGAGAATCTGCCCCATGTCATGAGAAGTTGACGCTCCGGCTACTTGGGTTGGAGAGGAACCCTTAAGATTGGTTTCGGAAGACTTGGCGATGTCCTCTCCGTCTTTAGCAAGTGTTGGAGCCTTGAAAAATTGAAGTTTAGCGGTAGCCAGATCCGACGGCTCGTTTCCTCGAAGAACTTCTCTTACTAGTTCTTTTTCATTGAATTCATCTTCTCCCAGCTCTTCTTTTTTTATCTTAACGATATGTTCCCAGGCTTCGGCAAGCAATTCAAGGTAACCCGCGCTAAGAAAGCTTAAGTCATGGTGGAGTAGGATCTTCGCATTTTATTCGATAATCAGTGGATCGAATAACTCCTTAATTTCGTTCCTAATGGATTCAATGGCGGCCTCCACTTGGGAGTTGGCTTGTTCAAACATCTCTTTTCTGCCCTCTTCTCAGGCTTCTTCCTTCAGAGCTTCAATTTTGGCAAACTATCAGTCAAGTTTAGTTTTCAAGCACCTTGCCTCAACAACTTCTTCGCAATATTTATGCGACTCCTCCTGGGTCTCAATTTTCTCCTCCTTCTCCTTTTTCAACAATTCTTCGACCTCCTCAACGAGGCGAGCTAAACACTCTTTCTCCTTTTGCAAGGAGTCCTTTTCTATGGAAAGTGTTCCGCTATGTTGAAGTGTCGCGTCGAGTTCTTTTTTGTGTGAATTTTCTAGACATCTCACCGCCTTTACCGTCTCCTTGGCATTCTTTTCTGACTCGACAAGTTGGGTTTTGAAATCAAGCAACTCAGCATCCTAATGTTTGATTATATCTTTGTCATGAATAGCCTCCAACTTGGGACGATCGATTTCGTGTTGACGCTCTATGGAGACTTCAGAAACTTTCTCTACCAAATGAATGAATGGTTCGTATTGAACGAATACGTTATTCACACATGCTAAAGAGCTCTCCTTGGCATGCCCAGGGATAATGTGAATAGGAGGGAGGAATTTGAGACCGTCGAAGCAAATCTTCGGGAAAGTGGCTTTAAGTTCAGCCAACTTTTCATCTATAGAAGAGTCCGGAGCAGTAGCTAGCATGGGTGGTTCAAAAGTGGCGAGTGAGTGCTTGTCAGATTGACACTCGCGAGACTGTCTTGAACTTGAAGAGCCAGACTGTTGCTCGTGAGGGCCACGATAAGAAGATTTTCCTCCACTTTGAACCGGAAGATTAGAGATTTAAGGTGTTAAACTTTCCTTTTGAGGGAGATGTAGTTTCAATGCGTTAAAATGAAGAAATCCCTAAGTATGAATTAAAGAATTGAAGAGTGATAATAATAAGGGTTAAATTGTAAAAATCAAATTATAAATATATGCAATAGAGACAAGATGGAAACTAAATAATAATAAAGATGAAAAGGTGGGTAAGTAGTGACTTAAAAATAAATGGAGTACAGTTTATTAAACTAGGGAGGATAGTAAATGTTAAAAAGGAATGGAAAGAATAGTACAATAAAAAGGAAATCGAAATAAATGGGAAAAGGTATTTAGATCTTTTAAAAGAAGATGGTAAATGACCTTAAATTAAATAAGATGTAAACGCATAAAGAAGTATGTTATTAATACTTAAAAATGGAGGCATAATAATAAACAAGTAAGAATGAATATATATACATACATATATACACACACACGTAGCCTCAAGTATGTGTTTACGAAGGGTGTGAATAAGTAAAGTTAGAAAATTACGTAAGTGGATAAGAATAACAGTCATTAGAATGGGTTGGAATGTGATGTCAGTAGTGTGACACAACAGAAATATGCCTACCGCAAGGGGCTACCTGTAGTTGTGTATACATCATACTAATGTAGGACATATCCAACTGCAGGACCCGTGGAATTATATACGCTTGTGTAAAGGTGAAAGGATACTTCAGTAGGGTTTGCTTCAATCTTTTTAGTAGGGGTATTGCCTTGATTGCATTAGGCAATCTCAATGGGACAGTGAACAAGGATCGACAATATGTCAGTGTGTTGGTACCATATTAGGGAGTAGGAGTTGTACATAGGTCGAGAACGTAATCGGTCCTGAGCGATCAGCGGGAAAGAGAGGGTTACACCTAAACGGGCTACACCTCCTACTAGTGTAGGTCACGTTTAGGTCATGAGCTGCCATAGTTGTTTGCTAGTTTGTTTGTTAGAGGAAAGGCTAGTTAACCCTTGAGTGTTTTTTAAAACGAGTTGGGTAGTCTGTGGAGCTGAGTCCATAATATAAAGTAGACAAGTAAGTAAATCCCCAAGGCGAGATAGAATATAGCTAAACCATTATGACGACGTTATTAGGCACTGCGGGAGTTCCTTGGTATGCATGACGACGAGGATATGATACTGCATTGATGATGGATCTTGATGAGGTGTTGGGTTATGGATACTAGTGGGGATAGTATCTTGATCCAAAGGGGAATGTGGTACTATATATTTATATATATATATGTAGTTATGGTCTACTGTAGGTAGATTGGGCCTATCGTACACGTACGTGGAGTCGAGATGACTAAGTAAAATAAAAGACATAACCTGCGATGGAAGACAATCGACATAAACTAGTGTTATGTGTAAAAATATATAATCTACCAACCATCAGAATGTTGTTCTGACCCCCTCCTCATTACTACCTACAAGATATCTTTAGAGGGACAAGTACTGGTGCAAGGCGGGAATAGTTGAAGGACAAGTTTCCTTGTGCAGGCTCGACACTGACAAGGACACTTAATCCCAAAAGTGCCAACTTTGACCAGTAACTATATGTTTTATTATAGCTTACTATTCTGTTGTGAGTTTATATCGATAGTGCTCTGATATGCATTTATTTATATGCAAGATACCAAACCAACGATCCACTCTTTGGTTGACTTAGGTTTTTGATTTAGCGAAAATTCAGGCCCACTGGGATGCAGGTTGTTACAAAGTTGATGTTTCTTGAAATAATGGTTGTTTTCAATATAATGGAACAGTATTCATTAACATTTTATGAATTGCATTATATATAAAATTGATTTGGTTTTAGTTTACAATACTTACGTTTAAAACATAAATTTATCATCCAATGACTATCGTTCCCAAAATTCCTTTTGGTGTGATTCATACAAGATCCCTCACGAACAATTATTACGTGCAGTCTTTCAACTCGCATAGCATGCTAATTCTTTCGCCAAGGATATGTTTGCATTTCTTATAAATCGTTTTCTTGTATGATTCTTTAAACCATTCTTTAGGTGAAATTAATTTTAACCTTGTGTACTACTCTTAAGTACACGACTTTACAGAAAGAGGTTAACTTAACTTCATTCATAATTACTCATACCTCGTTCAACCAAGTTCGATTACTCCTTATAGATACAACATCATGTATTTTAGGGAGGAGTGACTTTTGAGATTGAATCTTTATTCATTTTTAGGTACGTTCGGAACTTTTTTCAATATACTCACCTATTCAATCAAATCAAATTATTTTATTTTCTTCTGCACGTTATTTATTTAGTTCCATCTTATATTCTATGAGCTTACCATAGGCATACTATATGTGATACACATGTTCATGTTGTTGATAACTCATCAGTGAATACAACAAATTACGTGGAACCGTTTTGGAACTAATAAACATACAGTTGCATACATCTATATGTATCAATCCGCAGAGTTCACCAACTCTTTTGATGCTCTCACAAAATGGGTGCTTTGTCCTTAATTATCTAAGAAATAATTTAATAGTACCATATGATTCATAATCATAAAATCAAAAATTATTTCTCAAGACTGTGGCTTAGTCCATAATTCCAAAATAATTGCAAATAAATTTAGATACTTCTGTATTTTTCAATGCATTACAAATACTAGTGCTATAGTTTTATTTTATAACGAACATTCATACTATTTATATCAAAATAAAACTATGTCTATTTTTCAGTCAATGCTGAAAAATAAATATTATGTCACAAATAATGTTTGGTACATTTTACAAAAACAATTCAACTTGATGCGATAAGTATTATATGGCATCTTCCCACTATTTCTGCCATTACTATAATAGCATATGAAATACAAAGTTCCATTCAACCACTTAATATAGACTATTTAGTTCATTTACTGTAATTAGTTTATAGTCGAGTGTTTTTGGATTAAATATCGTGAACTCAAAGAAATAAATCTGGTAGAAAAAATTTCTATATGAAAAAATATTTTTGAATATAAATCATTATTTCTCATTCTTATGTTAAGTACTATTATTATTTTACAATTCTTGTTTCCGATGTTTCCTTTTGAAAAAGAAGTGGTCATTTACTCTCTTCATTCCAACTATGCCATAGGATACAGCTACACTTATACATTCGATTTCCTTTCTTAATCGTCAAACCAATTTATTTGAAATCCTTATTGCAATATCATAACGAACTCTTTACAAAAGTGCATTTAGTCATCCTTAACTCTTAAGGATACCAAATAAATTGCACTTTATGTAAACTGATCAAACTGACATTCAGTGATCGAACTCTTAAAGTTATCTTGTAACCTTTGGTCCAGTGTTACATTTAACACGACAAGATCATTATTGTAATCAATCATATTGAATATACGATCTCACACTATGGTTTACTTGCTTATTTCTATGAAATAATTTCATCGGGATTTCATACATTATGAATTGTGACCGTTCACCATATAAAATTTATATGTGATCGTATATGAATCAATAGCCATATTCTTGTATTTCATTTAGAGTTCGAAATTCATTGAAGAAAATACACAGTCTCGGGCAAGTAAACTCGTAAGTGACTAAGTTACGAATGTATTTAGTGGTTGTATAATTAGACGCTTGCATAGGTCATCATGTAAAAGTTTATTGGTATGTGTATTTTATACTTCTATTTGTCAATATTAATTCAGTTCATTTATATATTTTAATTGATAAACAGTTTATCAATTATATTAATTGCATCAATTTATCAATGCAGATTATTATAACTTTATATACAAATGTTCATACAGCATTTGAAAGGTTAAATGTTACAATTTCATTTTTCTAATGAGGCTCCTACTAGTCTTTTACATTTCATCAAACCTAAGACAAATCATCGAAGTCTTTTGACTTCACTAGTGGGTGTATCACTCGTCTGTCTTGGGATTCTGGCCTTGAGTTTGATCAATAAGTCATAGCCTACAAACGAGGGATAACTCCTTATCGGTTGTACGATATGCAATTCCTAACCCATGGTTCCTTGTTCTAATCCCATTTCAACATTGAGTTTGCTCAACAAATCGAAAGAAATTATTCACTCGTACCTAGCATTTCACGACAGTCTAAGTATAGTATATTGAGTTTGCTCAACAAATACATATAGTTATCTTACCTCGTCTAGTCAATATATTAATAATACTACACACAACATCTCTAGCTTGAGTTTTCTTAACAACCAAAGAGTATGCAAGTAATTTATTAATATATATAAATAGCAGAGGACAACAATTATATTAAAGATTCATAATATTCAATATATTTAACTGAGTGACATCTTTAATATATAAATCACTATATACATACATTTACGTATGCATTTATTCCTTAAGTCTATTTAGGGTTTCTTTAATGTTCCACCTTTAGTCAATACATCTATATTATATAAGTTTTATTATTATATAACTTTTACACTTTATTTAACTTAAATAATATTTTATGTATAAACTTCTGTTAATTAAATCTTATTAATTTAATTTAATTAATTAACACTTTACCTAATTATTATATTATTTAGTGTTAACTTATTACATTTAATATATATACTATAACCTTTATAGTAATACACATATATATCTTGTATATATGTATTTTAAGTTATCAATTAACTTTTAATTAATTTATTTAATTAAACAATTTTAATTAAATTTTATTAATTTAGAAAATTATTTTGTACTCATATGTATACTTATATTGTCTTAAACGATTCAAGATAATATAACATATACAATTATATGTATTATAAATGTATATATATAATTAATTAATTCATTTATTTTATTAGTCTTATTAATAAATAATAATTTCGAAATTAATTTTATAACTTTTTCAAACATTTTGAAAAACTATAATGTAACTTATATAATATTTATTTTATTTTAAATATATTATACATGTATATATATAATTAATTAATTCATTTATTTTATTAGTCTTACTTATAAAGAATAATTTCGAAATTAATTTTATAACTTTTTTAAACATTTTGAAAAATTATACTGTAACTTATATAATATTTATTTTATTTTTAATTTAAAGCTTTTATTTTAATTCTTAAAACAATTCTGAAATTAGCCCAAGGCTCAATTCAAATTGGGCCTTTTCTATTAGGGATAACCATTCGGACTTACCTCATCATTTCAGGCTAGGCTACTAGCCAAGTAGGGCTGAATATATGATTATCCAAACCCAACCTTAGATACTACTTTTCTATACATCCTACTATGTAGGTAAGCTTTAATAGTTAGCCCTAATACTGCTAATTTGGACCGCATATGTTATTCGGCTTTGATACCATTATTGGAACTAGACTACCACGGAGCAGGGTAATTGGGTAAGTTTCAGTTTTTTTACCTGTTTGGATCTTTATTGGGCCTATGTAATCTAAATACATTAGAACTCTTCTAAATTTTCTTTCAAATAAAATCAATATTTTATTTAAATTGATAAATAAAGTTCCATTTTATTATTATAATTATAATTATAATGTAATATGTGTATCATATACATATATATGTGTGCACGTACAACATAAATGATGTACATGGTTTAATTTGTCTGTGTATGGATGTCGAGATTTACATCACAATGGACATATTAGACCCTCTGTATACATGTGCGCATATATATAAATATACACACACACACACATATATATACATACATACATACATATACATACATATATATATATATATAACTGTGCGCGTGCATGCATATACAAATACATACATACATACATAAATATATGTATGTATGTATGTATGTATGTATGTATGTATGTATAGTTTTATATTAGAACAAAATAGTATTTGTAAATATAAGCATTCATATATATATATATACACACACACATACATACACTATATTGTAATATAATATAATTATAAATGTGTTATAGATAACATTGAATGTCAAAATCAAATTTAAAATTCAAATTTTAGATTTAGATCCAAATATTGATATCTAGTAACTTCAAATTCAAATTAATATACTAATTTTAAGTAAATATAATATATATATAAATTTATATATTTAAAAAACTGATTTTTTAATTAAAATAATATTTAGGAATACTACGTATATATATAATGTTTATATAAATGAATATGTTTCATGTAAATTAATAATAAATGTATACATGTATAAACATACATATTTTTTAGGCAAAATCCCTTTTGTTTGTTTAAATTATTTTAAACTAAAATATAAGGCTGCGGTTGGTTTACCATTTTTAAATTTGAGTTTTCATCCATGAAAAAATACATACGATGCTCGTATATGATGAAAAACGATCGATTTAAAAAACAAAGCGAACATACAAAATAGAAAACAACTTATTATTATTCGTGTTTTGGAAAATAATGGAAGCACGAGAAACAATTCATTCTTCTGTCATCTCTTCATCTCCTCCGTCGTCCCCTCCATCTTCCTTTCACCCTAACCATTATCCCTCCGCTCTTCTCATAATTTGTAATTAATGTTGAAACCCTAAAACACAAAATACAAATAAACCAAACAGGCCCTAATTTTTTTTAATTAATTAATTCTATATGGAATTAATACAAAATTAAATTTTTTTGAAAACAAGTTTGCTCTTGTACATATTATATTAAAATTTATAAAGATATATTTTATGTAATATATATATGTATGTATGTATGTAAATTTGATGTAAAATTTAAATTAAATTAAATAATACATTATATTCAGATTTATAATATATATAAACATAATAAACCCTTTTTTCGAACCTATAAATATAGTTATATATATTCACAATATATAAAATGTACTTTACTAAATAATATTTATATTTAAATAAATTTTATTTTAAATCATTTTAATATTTAAAAAATAATTTTTTTTATAAGTTATAATAAATATGTATGAAAATACAAATGTAATTTTTTTGTAAATTTACACATATACACACGTAGAAATACACACACGCATATATACATATATGTAATGAACCAGAATTTTACCACTTTAAAATATACTATTTAAAGTGATTTTAAATATAAAATATATAACATTTTATGATTTAAATAATATTAGATAGGATTTGCAAAGAGAAATATACACAAAAATCGGAATAATAGCTTATATCGACAAAAGTGACAAAATCATGATTTCAGAAAAGTAAGTTTCAATAGTTAAATAAATTATTTTAATTAATTAATAAGTTTTTATATTTTTAAATAACATTATACAAATTTATTTTTAAATTTGATTTACATAAATAAATAGTTTAACTAAAACATCGAAATGCGACCGTAAAACATTTTGTCAAAAATCAACGTTTTGTCGATTTAAAGTTGTCGCAACGTTGTTGCATCTTTATTTTCTTATATAAGAACATATATTCAAATATTATAAGTATTAAATAATTCACTAATCAAGTTTACTTTTACAAAACATACTTAGAAAATTCTAAAATGTAACTAACAAAAAGTAAGCATAAAAAGACAAAAAGTGTTATAAAAGTCAAAAAGTAAACATTAAATCAAACAAACATAATTATTATATTCTTTACTTAATACTTAAGTGAGAATGACATAAAGTATTTGAAATATGATGTTAAGTGTTGAAAATATTAGTTTGCTTAAAGTATAAGTAAAGGGTATTTTGGTTTTTTTATAAAATATTATTTTAATCCAAAAAATTTCCTATAAATACCAACACACTTTCTCACTATTTTCACACCTTTCTTCTCCATTTTCGAGCTCTTCTTCTACTCTTTAATGGCTTCCATGCCTCTCTTAAAAAATTCCAAAAGCATAACAAAGTTATGGCAAAAATAATCGACAAAAAAGTATACCACTTAAATCATGTTCATGCTAGTAAGTTCCATCCATCTACCCAAGGCCGTGCCCATCTAAAAGCCATCTCCATCTCTTTTCATCTCAACTTCTAGGATAGCGAAGCTATAGCCAGATTTTAAGAAGTTTCGGGAAATAGTAGCGAAGCTATAGTCAAATCCGTAGTGACAAAGTTAGCAAAATTAGTAGGAAGTATAGTTTAGATCTGGAGTTCCTTGCCTTAAAGTTTGATGGAGTGGAATCCAAAGTGAGTTATTTCTTCCTTTAAGTTCATTAAAAATCATTACCAAGTTGAAGAAACTTTAAATTCTAAGTGTTGTTTGAAAATCCTTATTGAATGCTTGTTTACTTTGTTTGCTAAAACAATAGTTTTATTTCCTTGTTTGATTATTTGGATGGTTAGTTAAGTATTTTAAAATTTAGAAGTTAAATACTTTATGGGATATGCGGAAACCACTAGTACATGTGTTTCGTCTGTGAGATCCAAGAAGACTTAGACGAGGGACGGAACATGTCGAAGGGAAAGCCCAGATGCTTCAAAATAAATATCAAACCGTTTTAACCTAAAATAAAATGAAAAGTGTTGTAAATATTGGTAGAATGAAGCATTGATTTATAATTTATTGTTATTTTTATTTCATTGATTGTTTGAATTAGGCTCGACCAGTTTATGAGCAGTTTACCTTTTTATATGCATGGGCCGGCTAGACAATAAATTGAGAATGATTAAATTCGAACACCTTGTGATTAGAATTTCACAGTTTGACTATAAGGTGTTCGATAAAATTTTTGGTTAAGTAGGAATTATAATAAAAGATATTTATTATAATTTTGGAAACAAAAGATATTTTACCTTTTAAATGCAATGGTTTCTTTTGAAAGAAAATAGAAATATTTAAGAATAAATATTTTGAAGTGATTTTATATAAAAGTGGTTTGTATAAAAAATGGTTTTATAAAAATGTTTTATAAAATGAAAAGAATTTTGAGGACTAAACCCAATGGTTTTAAGATGATCTTCGAAAGGATATGAGAATGCAAATTATTATAGATTTGAAGTATTTGTAATTATTAGTGTAAATGATTTTGCCACTTCGGGATATAAAATGATTTGCTATGTTACCGACGACTCGGGTAACCCATAACTAAAAAGTGGGAAAGGCAGGTGCAATGTTCTATAGCCTGAGTATAGTTTGCTCTCATTGAAGAGGGATATACATATACATATATTTATTTTTCGGAAGACTTGGACCAAGTTGCCTTGTTATTGGGAGAAACCTCCCGATCTGGTTGTATATATTTTGATATGTTTTTACAGTAGGATTTTAGGATTTTCAAATAAATATTTCAAAGGTGATTTGTTTTCCAATCCCGAAGTAAAGGACTAGTTTCAATATAAAAGATATATATATTTCAAAAGTTTTGAAATAAGAATTCGGGAATAAAGTCCAAAGAGATAATTTCCGTAAAGCTAATTAGATTTTGAAAATCTAAAATTAAAGATTAAGCCTAAGTGGGTAGTTTTGGGAATTGCATATTGTTTGTGCATCATAGACTCCATGAGTCCGATTTGCGGTAGGAGAACTACATTGTCTTGATCATGTATCTAATTGGGTACCCAATTAGATAGGGGTATGTAGACAGTCACAAGTGGTAGTGATGCATCCCCAATAATAACATAACATTTTTATGTTTATTGTTTGCCATATATCATGTATTGATGTACTTTTCTTGCTTACTATTTTATTCTTCATTTGACATGTTTATTGAGTTAGCAGAAACGACTATTGCTGTCTCTCTCATCAGAGTTGTGCAGCGGTTGATTTATTTGTATTAGTATTTAGTATATATTAAAGCACGCCTTGTAGAATAAATTAACTAATTACTCTGATAAGTTGCATAATTGAAATTGTATCCTATACATTTAGTAATGTTGAATATTTGTCAAATATTATGTATTAAGTTGGTAGTTTTCATTAGTAGTTTTAGAACGGACAGGTTTTTCGGCGATTTTGACTGGTCCGAAAACCCGGGTCGTTACAATATATATTATCATCTAAATGAAGACAACGCCAATATATGTAGATTCATTATAAAATACATATACTACCTTATTATATAATAATAAATGAATAATTATATATAAATATGTAAATGTAAATTTAGAAAATTTACTTTGTGTATAGCCTAGATGAATCACCTTGAGATGTTGAATCGAAACTCCTTGTATCAAATTCTAGAATCTAGAAAGAGCTACAATCTGAATGCAGCATGCACCAATCTTCAAATTTGATTTAATTTGTGTATTTAGAAGCCTGAAAATTAAGGAGGAGAGAGGAAAGAGTGGTATGCCAGATCTAGGTAGAGTGGAGGATTCCATTAACCTTTTCTAGAATGGATGTGAGGTGTATAAATAGCTAGGGTTCAAAGGAGGAAAAGAAGGATCTATATCCATACTTTTCTCTTACACATTCCTACCTTTTGAATCATTATTCAATCTGATTCAGCCCTCCATATAGCCAGCCGTACCAGCCCTCATTTGGGCTTTCTGACTGCTTCAAACGCGATTAAACAAATGTGCAATTAAATCCAATTTAAATGCACATCGATATCATATATCGGTACGCGTGTTTATATCTATAATATACACAGTATTTAATATTGATCAACATAAATTAAATAAAATTTTACAATTAATATTTTATAAATATTAATTAATTTATAACAATTATAATTAATTAAATCAGGTAGTAGTAGGAGTATTCAAAATTTCGGAATTTTA
This sequence comes from Allium fistulosum, assembly GCA_030737815.1. Taxonomy (NCBI): domain Eukaryota; kingdom Viridiplantae; phylum Streptophyta; class Magnoliopsida; order Asparagales; family Amaryllidaceae; genus Allium; species Allium fistulosum. The sequence goes on from CM060907.1 coordinate 171,579,219, forward strand.
TCAGCAATTAATATTGAACGATTCGAATATTAACATTCACATGTCACTTAAGGGGTGTGACATTATGACCAAATTTACCGTTTACATAGATTCGGTAAAAATCAAATTTTACTTATTAGTCATTACCCGGTTGTGACAATTATTTTCACCAATTTTTTTGTCAAAACTATATCACTTTAAACTTATGGAATTTGGTAACAGTCGAAATTCCAATACCGTCCATATTCAACTCCATAGTCCAACACAAAGTCCTTGGTTCAATAATAACGATTATTATTAACCGAACTTCTCTGGCTAGTCACTTTAACTATGAGTTAATTTCAGTTGGTCATGATACTAACCTCATAATTATGGATACGAATTCTGTCTTGAATATGTTTCACTTAAAATGCTTCCATTCGACCCAACTATCGTTCGATGGACGATATGCCATGATTTAACTATAATTCAAGTGGAGCTTCCACATTGAAGATCAATAGTATTCTTAAGTCGGGAGAACCATGTAATTTTCTCATATCAATATTTTCTGTTTGGCCTTAGTTATATTTACCAATAGAAAACTATCGAGTGGATCATTCCTTGTTATCCATAACTATCAGTACATAACCCTTGGTGCAGCCAGCAGCCATGAGTAATACACTACCCAACATTTGGAGAGTGTTACATACTTTAGTCTCAACGAATGAACCGATATCCAGTCTCGATACATCTTGACTAGGAATATTTAAAACGATATACTTAATTTCATTGTTATAAATTACTCATGATTACAACACTTTGTAACTACTATCACAAAACATACCATTTATGGATTTTTTATTAAATTAATTAATTAATATAACACATTATATCAAGCATATAATAGAACGAAACACCTTTTATTTCAAATAACATTGGTTATCGTGTTAGATATATGTAACAAATTACATAATTACTCTTAGGACATATCCCTAATTCTATCATGTATGTATGTGTGTGTGTATGTGTATGTGTGTGTATATGTACATTTTATATTTAAGTATACATACATACATGTATATATATATATATATATATTTGTGTGTGTGTGCATGTGTGCACGGTATGAAATATACACATATATACACACACATACATGCATAGTTTGACATCTATGTGTTTTCACAGTTAATGTGCAATCAATATATAGTTTGTTCAAATTAGAATATCAAATATCCAAGTGAATAAATAATGTCCTAATATATTAAGTTCTAACTTATAGTGTTAATAGACAATCATTTAACCAATTACTAATATTCTGAAGTCTAATTTACAATGTCATATGTAAATATGAAATTCACTATTAAAGATGTCATTATGTCTATAGTTTGAGTTTCTATATGAATCTAACATCATATGTTATGTCTAAAATGGAGTTCATATGTGAGAGTTATAAATTTTTTAAATCCAGGGGTTAAAATGTAGTTTTAATAATATTAAGGATTAAAATAATAAATTACCTTTACCTTTCATTTTCCCTAGCTACTTTCTATCTTCATCTCCATCCAAAATCGTCACCACTAAAGGTGATTTCAAACCTCACCACTCACTTCTTCGATCTCCTCTTCTCCTACAGGTTTGAACGCCGCCCTTTAGATGAAGCACCATCAAGTATTAAGGTGGAAACTCTTTTCGTTTAAACCCCGGTCATCTTCTTTATGATACACCACTGTACAACTATCAAAGCATTCTCCTCTTTATGTCGAGTCGGTTATCATCTTCACCTCCGATGACGATGAAATAGTAGCGAGGCAGGGTCATGTACGAGTGTGAATAGTGAAAGTGTAGTTTTTAAAAAATTTGTTTTATAAAATTATTTTTTTAATCAATTTAAAATTTCAAATATATATTATTAATAATTTTAAGGTTAAATTTTTTTGGGTAATCCTATCGGTTGATTACACCTTGAACCATCATCTTCACCTCGAAGAGACCATTTCTTTAATTCAATCGAAATGTCCATCATTAAGATATAATTTATCAGTCGAAAGAGATAGAAAAGTTGTCTATTTAAAATTAAGGCTCTGTAGATCAATTTGTAACATCAAATGCTATATAAATATCTCCTTAATTTTTCCAAAGGTTAGACTTAATTTATTAGTTAGTTCCATCAAGCCGATTAAATAATAAACCATTTAACTATTATGACTATGGCTAGTTCTCTAATTATTGATCAATATCACTAATTTGGACTAAAATTTAAAATTTATTATCTAATAAAAATTATTTTTTACTTGTATAAATAATTCAATAAATATGTAATAATTATATATTTTGTTAATTAATTTTTTAGCCCTTTAATGATATTAATGAAATAGTAAAAAAATTCAAGAATATGAATGGTATTTCATTCACGTAGAACACTCATTTTGATGACTTGGAGGTTTTAATCCATAACCTCAAGAACCTCAGTCTAGTACACCATATCACTTGCCACTTGATTCAGTGGTCCTTAACAAAATAATAAATAGATTAATATGACAGTTATACTAATTTCTCCAGAATAGTTTATAACTTATATAAATTATTTCATTATATTATTCATGATCAAAAGTTGAAAGATATAGTTGTGTGACTCCCAAGTGTTAACCCATCCCTCAATAATATTTAAACAATTTAAATATTGAAGGCTATACGTATTACTAAAGCACTATAGTGGACATGAATTCGATTGCCTACATATTATCCTGGTAAAATCCAATTTCCTACCTTTTAAAGTAGCCTTTAAACAAGGATATACTATGCATAAATTCTTTTCGTCATTACAATGTCACTTATATATTTAGGGCTCGGTCAGTGGTTATAAATTTAATAACATTTGTATTTAATTATGAAGTTCAACATCAACTTCCAAACTTCAATCTGATAATGTTTATCGGTTGAACAATTTTCTTTGGTCATGGCTTTACATTTACTATCAATTATGATTATATTAACCTTCTATTTGAATGAGACTGATCCTTTTTTGAATAGCATTTCATTTCAACTGGTTCAACTTGCATGCAATTGATACCTTAACACGATCATAGTTGTCATGTGATTGACCATAGTCAAAGTGTATTTTAAACACCTAGGATTCATAGCATTCTCAAGTCAAAAAACCACTGCAAATTGTTACATGAGGTCTTCTATTTGACTTTCAACCAATAAAAGACTCTTTGTGAGTCTTTCTATAAAATACACATTTGTAATCCTTTGGTGCCTCCAAAAGTCATGAATAATCCACCGTCCATTATACGGAGAGCATTATATATTATAGTCTTAATGGATATATTAATATACCATTCTCGACACATCTTGACTAGGAAGATTTAAGGACAAATATTTATTTTATATTATTCAATATCTATGGATACAAATAAATTTGTAAGTATAATTGATTTAATACCTTTTCTAAGGATTTTATACTTGTAAATATTTAATATTTTTGAAACATTGATTATATCCATATAATAATATAATAACAAAACTAAAAGTTCACTTTATTTCGGATAATATTCGTTGTTAGAATTTAGTTATATAATCAAATTACATACAAATCTCCCTTTACACTTGGAGCTAATCTTGGTGACTCATAACCATATTCTCAATCAGTTTTCCTAGACTAAATCCAGAAATGGCTTGAGTGAATGGATATGTAATATTGTTATTTTATATCTACTTTTTTATCATACTTCTCCGGTAACAACCCACACCTCCATACACACTGATGAAAGCCAAAAACCATAAACTCTTGTTTAACACCCTATGATTTTTCGATAACAAATTAAAAAAAAATTAATAAATAAATAATAACGCTGAAAAATAGAATTTTTGCAAACTTCAGATTTGGCTACGAAACTTATATTGTTGGGTTTGTGGTGATTTTCTGATCAATTTTCATATATGATGTTTTCTTATTGGAGTTCAAACGAAAAAGTTATTACCATTTGAAATTTTAGAATCGGAAATTATTATATGTGTATTTAAGGAAATAAGAATAATTAACTAATGTTAATGAGCATCGGGTAAAGTTAACGGACAGTTAACGTTAACTTAAACGTTAAGAAAGTTATAATGGGAAGAAAATTATATCGATGATTTAATAAAGGAATAAAATTAAACAAATCAGAATGGAAAATAAATCGCCGTTAAAAACACAATAGTTGACCATAGATGCACCAAGGCCAACCGGCAGCGGTCGACCCTAGGACTTGAGTGGTCGACCGTTGCGTATGTTAAATCGTGAATTTGAAATAACTAATGAATGAACGAGATGGACCATAATATTTTACTTGCTTGCAAAGAAATTGAGATGTGTCCAAGATAAAACTAAAGATTTCTTAGGTTAAATTTAACGCTCCAAATCAATCCCTAACCCCTATAAATTAACAGCTAACCTAACCCTAACTCATTTAGAGAATTTACTGCATACTAAAACTCTATCATTTTCTCTTCTCCTCCAAATTCTGAAAGTAAAATATTATATTATATTATATTATATATGTATATAAGTGGAGAAAAGTGGGAAATAAGAGAAGAGAAGAGTATAAGTAATTCATAATAGAAACAAAGGTAAATTCATAAATCTGAAACTTTAATTTAAAATATTCAATCCTTTCTCCAAATCTGTAGCTTTAATGAATATACACCCTTTTTATTATTTTGGATTTGAAGTAAAAGGGAGTCAAATAAAAGAGGAATAGATCCAGATCTGGAGAATTTGAGCTAATTAAAAGGTGAGTAGGAAATTACATGTTTTATAATAAGGTTAGATTTATATCATCGAAATCTATTTCATTTATGTTTAAAATCATTTTGGATATTTTATGTAAATGTGAAAGGAATAGATATATATCTGGTTTGGAAATTTTTATTGAATAAGCGTATTGATTATATTGATAGATAATGGATTGGATAATAAATTGTATACACTTAATGATTATGGAATAGATTTAATGAAATTGATTATAAAATAGATTTAATGAAATTGGTTATGGAATAGATTTGGAATAGACAACGGTTTAGAATCAGTTTACAATTCCAGATTTTATTTTACTATTATTGGGTTTGATTGTAATTAGGTTGAGATTTGACATATTTAATTCATTGGAATGAAATGGGGTAATAATATAAGTCTCTATGAATCATCCAAGTTATAAATAAAGGTGTATTATTTGAAATAACAAGGAATGTAAATGTAAAGAAAGAGATGTACAAAATAAGGAAAATCCCATATTTTGTATTGTCTATTTCAATAAAGAAATAAAATATAATTCCTTGCAATTTCACACAAAGCACAAATTCTCATTTAAATAATTCATAGAGAATTATAGCGTTAACAATTCCTTTAGAAGGGGGAAGTAGTTCCAATGCATTAAAATATAATATCATTAAGTATATAAAAATGAAAAGAAATGGGACACCAATAAAAATGAAAATTAAATAAAATGAAATTAAAGAATAGGTAAAAGTAAATAGAAGGGTAAAATAGGAATAGAGATAGCAAATGGGAAAACAGATAAAAAGAATGAGAAATGATATTATGAGCCTGTTAAAAAGGAAAACGGTAAAAAATCATAAATCGAGAAAGATATAAGCTCATAATGAAGTAAAAGACTTTGGGTCAACGGTGAAATGTAGAGGTAAAATAACTAAGTAAGAATGAATGAATATGTATATATCTGTGTGTGTAAGTATGTATAAGATATATATAGCCTTAAGTATGCGTCTATGATGGGTGTGAACTATTAAAGTCAATAGATAATTGTATAAATAGAGCAACATTAGTCATTAGAGTAGGTTGGAATACGAGATCGGTAGTGTACACAATAAAAGTCTGCCCACCGCAAAGGGCTACCAACAGTTTTGTAACATTATACTAATCTAAGATATATCAAATTATAGGAACCATGGAGAGTATATGCTAGCGTATAGATAAAGGAATACCCAAATAGAAAGTGGAGTCTGCTTCAAAAATAGAAAAGGGTTACTGCCTTGATTGCGTTAGGCGATCTAAATAGGATGGTGAACAGCTTGAAGCTATCTCAGCAGATGTGGCACCAAATTAAAAGTAGGAGCTACATAGTTTGTGTGCTCCATTGGTCCAGAGCGGTCAAAACGGGAAAGACAGAGTTACACCTAATGAGCTACGCCTCCTACTAGGGTAGGCCACGTTAGGTAATGCACGGACGCAGTTGTTTGCTAGTTTGTTTATTAGCGCAAGGCAAGTTAACCCATATAAGAGTTCTTCCAAAAATGAATGGGGTAGTCCATGGAGATGAATCCACAATAGGAAGCAGATAAGTTAGTAAATCCCCAAGGCGAGATAGAATACGGCTACACTTTTGTGACTCCATTATTAGGCATTAACGGAAGGTTCTACTTTGTACGCAGACAATTTGGTCTTGACATTGATGATGATGCCCGGCGACGTAGAATTGCGGATACTAGTTGGGATAATATCTTGGTCCAAACAGGGACTGTGGTACGTATTTATTTATATATTTATATAGTAATTGTAGTCTGCTTCGGGTATATGGAGCGCGTCGTACGTGAACGTGGAGTCGAGACGACTAAGTAAAATAAAAGACATAACATGTAATGGAAAACAATCATCATAAAATAGTGTTATGTACAAAGTGTAATATTTACCAGTCACTAGAATGTTGTTCTGAGCCCCTCCTCATTACAATCCATAGATTAGCTTTAGAGGGAGAGGTACTGGTATAGGGTGGGAACAATGGAGGGACCGGTTTACTAATACATGCTTGACAATGTCAAGGACACTAGATATTGGAAGTGTCAACTTGGTCGGTAACTATATATTTTTATTATACTTTACTATTCCACTGTGAGTTATATTGATAATGCTCTGATATACATTTATTTGTTTACTGATAGGATACCAAATCAACCATCTGTACTTTGGTGGACTTGGGTTTTCAATTTAGCGAAAATTTAGACCCACTGGAGTGCGAGTTGTTACATTTGGTATCAGAGCTTAGGTTAGTCGATCTTGAAAAATTAGGAAATGTTGAGTGAACGTATTTTTATTTTTCCTATAAATATAAATATATTATACACCAAATCCTATAAATTCCAACTATAGAGTAGTTGCATCCATATACTGAAATATGGTAAGTTGATCATGGGTCCGAATAATGGAAGAAGTTGAAATTGTACACCTACTACGATTACCTTATGAAAAATTGGTCGTATGGAAAGGCGTTGACTTAAGAAGAGCATAAGTGCAGCATATGAAAGTTCCTTGAAGCTGGATAGTACGTGACTCCCTTATCGGGCTCCCGATAGCCCAATGATTGTAGATCCCATATGATGGCGATTGTTAATGTACAGAAAGTCCAAATAAGGGGAATTAAGAACCCATATGTTATAGATTTTCGAAAACAATTGAGTTCCCAAAGGATGCTATGTAGCTGTCACTCCAAGATAACAGCCGGATTTTATAGTTGGAAGAAGATAAGTCAATAGGTAAGTTGAAGGAAGAGAAGTCCAAAAGAAGGGACACATAGAAATCCACTCTGAGTCCAATCCAATAGAAAATAATTTTAAAAGTTGAAACGATTTTTTATTATAAAAGTTTGAGAAAATGTATATGTAAAATATTTGAAATGATTTTCAAAGGAATTATTTGAAGGTAGAAAAACACTATTTTTGAAAAGTGGGTAAACATTAAATTTTTGAAAAAATACTACGTTATATTAAATAAAAAGTTTTAGTAAAAAATTTAAAATTTGTTGGACAAAAATAACAGTAAATGGGTTTTAATAAAATTTAATTTTTTTGAAAAAAATAGTAGAGCATATGTAGCTCGTTGATTTTTCTAAGATGGAAAATTTTCCAATTGGAAATTTTTTTAGAGGTGGAAAATAGGAAGTGGTACAAGGTTGGAATGGGGCAAAAAGAATGGAAAAGAATACTAGAACCCAAAAATAAGGTAGTAAGCGCATGCATTGCAATAGTTCAACTAAAAAGGTTGTAAGTCGAGAGAAAGGTTAATTAAGAGGAACCATTAAATATTAGTAGTTTAGGTAGAAGAAAGATAAATAGTAGTAATATTATAAAAATATAAATAAAAAATATTAGGAATTTATATAAAATAATGTTAGTAATTAGAAATAATATTAGGAGATTATGTTAAAAATAATGCTAGTAATCTAATTAGAAGCAACATAGGAAATTAAATGCAAAACAAAGGAGATTGGACATTTTCCACCATTGTGTGCATTTATTGCAAGTATCTTTTAAAAATCCCCCACACATAATATTAGAGACTCGGTTAAGGATTGGAAGTGGAGATAGTACAAGTGATAAGAAAATGATAGAGTGGGAGTTGTTATTTACTCCAGTTTTTATTATCTAAAGTTAGAAAAAATTATTTAGAAACACTGTAAAGTGATTTTTTGAAAATAATGGTTTGGTATAATAATTGAGGTTTTAAAATAAAAATTAATAAACGATTTGAGTTAAAAATCCCAATTTTTAAAAAGTAAAAGTTGAAAAAACGAGCCTTTAAAAGGAAAAGAAATTTTAAAAAGTTAAGACACTAAGTTATTTTTAAATTTGCTAAAAGGTTTATAATTTGTTCTTATAAAGATAAAAGTTTAGGTTTAAATACTTTAAAATTTTAATTTTTAATTTTTAAAGAAAATTAGTGAAGGCCAAATCGAAATTTTAAATATTGGGTAGATAGAAATGACTGTCTAGATAAGACAGGGTAAAAGATAAGGCTATAAAGAAAATAGCGAGGACTACGCTTAGAGTAGCAATAAGGAATCCCCGTAGAGTGTAAAGAATACTTATAAGAATCTAGGAATGTTTTGTTAAACATGTGTGAAAGCCATAAGAAGAGCCGCAAGGGAATTTACACTTCTACGAGTTCTAAGGTATGCTCCTAGGAAAGATCAAGAATAAAGAAAGTAAATACCAATATTTGAGAATACCATCAAATGATTTGGATTAAAAGAAGATGGTAACAATGGTTAATGAGATGGAAAACACACATAGAGAACATTGATAGACTCAAAGTTAAGGAAGGCAAGATAAAGGGTGGAAAGTTATTCCACCAAACCTATTTACTAATGAGTTATTTAAAATATGCATAGTTTGTATTTCTTACCCACTACCGATTGGGAGGATGCATAGTTTATTCTATAATTGGGTGTGCTAATGGAAGTAATGGATGGATCTTATTCATCAGAATTCATAAAGGAAAGTTAAGATATGTGGGCTGGAGAATGATGGCACATTAGAAAGGTCCATAGGTAGTAGTGTTGGTAACTAGTAGTAGTTGTTGTATTTCCTTCCAATAGTTGTTTTTCTCTTCGTTGGGTTATAAGTATTAGTTGTTTCTGCTACGTAAAAGTGCATACGATGTTTATGAAAATATTATTTTTATGTGTTTTCTCTGTGGACCGCAATATTATTAGGGAAACAATAAGATAAGGAAATTTCAGAAAGGACACCTAACTAGTGCAAAAGAAAAGAAAATAGTAAAAGGATGGAAGTATAAAATAAATTAAGTGAATTTATTTAATTAGCTACTAAAGTAAAAGAAATGATATTTAAGTTCCAAAAGCCTTAAAATTTTGGGAAGTAAATTTTGGCAAGCGAAGGACAGGGGAAAAGTAGTTGCGAAGCTACGGGTCAATGTCCCAGTACCGTAAAAGCTAAAATTTAAAAATGAACTTGTTTGCTAGTTTCTATTATAAATAAAAGAAAAGTTTTGAAACTTAAAATTTACCTTGAAATTAGGTGAAGTATACTTTTGAGAATTTTTGTTCAAAATTCTTGGTTTTGAAAAATAAAATACCTTTGTGAAAAGTTTTAAAAATTTTGTGATGAAAATCTTCAAAGTCTAAAATTTTTACCAATATTTAGAAAAGGTAACATAAAAAAAATTTAGCAGAAAAGAAAGAAATCAAATTTTGGAAATGCCACATACTAGACATGGAGGAATAGTTGACAAGTTGGTTAGTATGGATTTTACTATGCAACAGAAGTGGTAGTAAAATAAAATACGATTAGTGACGAGGAAGCTGTTTTAGTTATGAAATCCTTTCCAATATACCTTATCGATAGGCGAACAAAAAGTTTATTTTTGAAATAAACCATGGTTTAAAACCTTTAAGTTAAAAACTAACAATGCAAACTATTCTTGGAAAGTTGGAAAAGAATTGGGGACAAAAGAGAAGGTTCCAAAGTACAGTGGGAAGTTGGGTACCCAAGACAAAAAGGATGGAAATATGGAATTTTCCATTTAAACTATTTTTCTAACATAAAAAAATAGGTTTATAAAATTGGATATTTTTTAAATTTGGATATTAGCAATGATGTGTTAGGATTTTGGATGGTAGGTATTGGATGCGAAATTGGTTGAACTATACTTCTATTCCTAAAAGTACGGAAACATTTGGATGCAAAAACAAGTTTTTGGTTTTCAAAAGTTGCATGCATATAGAACTACTAGTATATATATATAAGATGTTTGCACCATATTTTCAAAATTGAATTAAAAGAATGCATTCATATAGGAGGCGCTGATTTAGAATTGCTTAGTACGCATATCAATATGTTATGATATTCCATGCACTGTACGCAATTGGTTGCAAAATTGGTTACACACTAAATGGTTGGTTAGTTTATAATGGTTGTATGTTAGGTTACATTGTTCAGTCCTTGAGGAATTTCGGGGACGAAATTCTTTTAAGGAGGGAGAATGTTTGTAACAACCCGCACCCTAGTAGGCTCAAATTTTCGCTGAACCGAAAATCCAAGTCCACTAAAGCATGAATTTCTGGTTTGGTATCCTGCAAAGAACAATGGTAAGTCAGAGTAATGTTGATAAAATCTCACAGCGGAATAATGATAAAATATTCAACATATGGTTACTAACCAGGGTTAGGATATTGTCCCTAACAGTGTTGAATCTAGGAGTGAAACTTGCTTTTTTACTAAATCCCAATAGTTGCTAAACTGTCTTCCTATGGGTGGTGCCATGGCCCGTTTTTTCGTACCCTTTGAATCGACAATAAACCACACATGTCCAACTCAAATTGCACGAAAATACGGAACATGAAGGGTAATAAAGAAAAATAGACAGAACAGAATCTCACACGAACGGAATAACATATAATATTGAACCAATATCTTTACAGCGGAAAACTTTTAAATACATATATCAGAGTCTAACCTAAATTCAGCTTGGACAGTTATAAACATCTTTCCTTACAATTGCTGACAAACATCAACTAAAACAAACTAGGTACAACGGATAATAGAATACGTCCATACGTAGATGAATATCTCTAGCTCTCCTCTGGAAAACTCCAATCGTTTTCGACTAAACCTGAAACTACTCGGATCTGACCTGAGTATTGAAAATACCCAGATCAGGCTTGATAAACCAGCGTGAGAAAAACTAAATAATAAATGACAGTGTCATATATCAGCCTTTAAATAAAATCCTTCGAAAAGAAAGAGTATCTCATAAGACCACGCCCACACATAAACACGGACGGGTTTTTATCTTATGATAACTAAAATACTTTTATATATCAAAACATTTGATATTATTTTTAATGACATCTCTTTGAAAACCTTTGCAAATAAACTTATTAATCTTATCCGAAATGGTTACCCATATAGCATTTCGAGGCTATTCATTACGCCAATACAAACAAAACCATAGGTTCTTATTAGCGAATGGATTTTCATACAAATGACCAGGTGAAGGATCTACCTTCCGAATGGGTACACCTCTAGATGGATGTCCCGAGGCACAGAACATCTGCCCTCTACCAACACAAGACCGGCCTACCTCTGTAACTAGATAGTACCGAATATGTCATCCCCCGGTCGTTACCAACCTTTAACCGAGCGCTCGTTTTCCATACACCATATTAATTTACATCCCGAACGTTATAGCGGAAAGAAATATATCTAGAAGGGGATGATAATACCCTAATTGGAAATGACCCACTTAGCCTTGCTGCATCTAATCCTGTTTCAGTCATTTTCGGTTTGATGAGGCTTGAGACAACGATCACCTTTTCACATAGCACATATCACATCTATGAATGCCACATTGTCATTTCCGTTGACTACTAATTACCTTCCACAAAAATACAACCCTTGAGCCCGTACGTCTCAAGGAGGGTGTTAAGCTAAGAGAAGTTGCCTTCTCCGCCACCACTGATGTACGTTTGTAAAAACCAATGTACATAATCTTTGAAAATGCAATGTCAGACAAACGTCCATACAAGTTGTCCAAGAACAGGACAAACCGAAGGCACTCTCCTACTACCACCAGTAGCGAGTAGTCCTTGCAATCCAAAAAATCTCCATCATGAGGAGACCACTACTATAAATAACTCTATAAAGGGGGCCAACCAGACCATGTTCAACAAGCAGTTTCCACGCTACGAAGATCCACAGTCTTCAATAATCATCTTCAACATGTCTTCACATTCGAACGTATATATTGGTTCGAAGTGATTTTCGAATATGAATCAGCCAAATCCGATCCTGGTTCCTACGAAATCCAATTATCGATAAAATGTTAATGTGAGTATACAGGATTTATTAAGTCTCTTTTCACTTTAATTCTTTTCGGATGATTTCGAAATCTCTTTCTTTTAACTTAAAGTAATTCTAAAAATTTAATTTTTTTGCTTTGGAAAATATTTCAAATTTCCTTAACTGTTAATCAAATCCTTTAACTTTTAGAAGGGTCAAAAACAATGTTATTTAAGACATCGTTTACGATAAACCCTAAAATAAATCTTAGCAAACATTTTTGAGTAAATAGGATCATAGAAATCATTCTAATTTTACTCAACATCAATTTCCGTATTCAACAAGTGCTATGGGCGGAATAACGGTGAAATCACCTTTTAAATTCCATGAATAGGACGAGTTCCCTCTTCGGATTTTAATACCAAGTATAAGAAGATTATCTCTATGCAATCCAAGTCGTAATTTGTTCATTTGGAAGATTGTGCTTAAATTTTGGATAATACTAATCTCTTTTTATTTTGGAAAGCTTAACAGAATCTTTTTATTTAAGAGCATCCGGGCTTTCCTTTTAGATATGTTCCACCCCTCTCCTAAGAAAAGAAAACATATGCTAGGTAAGTTCAGGGCACTGGTTGCTCCATCCCTAACCTTAGTTAAACACCCTGTTTTATCTTTCCAGATCTCACAGGCGGGACAAATGTACTAGTCGTTTCCGCATACTCATTTATCAACTTTATTTTGGAACTGATTATAAAGATTTCAAATTATTGTTTAAACACTTAATTTTCCTTTTAAAAGCATTCACAATTGATTCAGGGAAAAATCGTTACATTTAAACTTATTTTCAAAAAATTATACCATTCGCAGCATAAAATGTTGCGGAAAGTGCTATATAAGCTTATTTGTTTAAATCAACTTTTAAACATTCGATAATTCAAATTTTCCAATACAAATCTCTTTTAAACCATTTAAATATATTTATCAAATTTATTCCATATTTTTCCAATATTAAAAACATTCATTTAAACCGATTTCATATTATGGTCACTTAATTACACTAGCGCGATTTTTCTAGAAAATTGATTTGGGCTTAATTCAAAATCTACTCTACGAAACTTTGATTTTCTTTCTTCTTTTAGAAGATATGGATATAATATTCCGGAATTTTCTTATCTCGAAGAATTCCGAGCTATATTCCACTCTACACATTCATTTGAACTTTTCGACGCGAAATCGCGAACTACCGTTGCACGACACACCTAGTTTTAACTTATTTTTCAATATTTGAAATAATTTATTCAAATTGAATTCTATCACTTATAAAATCATTATAAATCAATATTTTCACTTTTTAAAATATTTAAAATATATTTTCACTATTACCATATTATTGTATTATTATATTCATATTATTTTAATATTAAATTTTTAAATCCCAATTTCAATTCAAATCAATTCTAAATTCAAATTAAACATATTTAAACTTAGATTTCAAATCTAATTTCAATTTAAACTTCAATTCAATCTCAAACTAAACTTCAATTTTCAAAATCGATTTTAATTTTAATTTCACTATTCATCTCAATTTCAATTTCTATTTAACTATCCTTTTCAAATCCGTTTCACTTCAAATTTCAAATTGTCTTTTATTTTAACTTTAATTTCACTTCTACATGAAAAGAGACTTGTTTTTCCAAAATATCTCATATCGCTAAAATATGGTCTTATTAACAAAGGATCACTTAATCAAAATGAACATAACCAATATCCATATTCATCACTAACATAACATCCATTCAACAAATCACATAACATATGATTTCAAATCCAACATTCATTATTAATACTATAACGTGATATATTATCACAATTCAATTATCTAACCAACTATCAATCATCCATATTAACAATCAATTTGGTATAAACATTCATATGTCATAAGGGTGTAAGTGTGATTGTTTTAACATAACCAAAATATAAATTCAAAAGCGATGAGAATTTCTCACTTAATTAATTATGGTTAATTACTAATTATTTCTCTTATCATTTATCAAACCAAGTTATCATCCATATCACAAACATATAATCAACCATAATATCAACCAAGTTATCATCCAATAAATCATCCAACATATACTAAACTTTTCATGTAATTAACTTGAAATATTTTTAGAAATTAGTAACTTTAAAATGTGAGTACTCACCTTTAACCAAACCGATTAACTTCCTACCAACATTCTTACTAACAACACTTCACTAACTACTTCAAGTAATCAACTTCTACTCCATTTCTTTTGCTTTATGCTATCGACCTCTTCTTCCAAACTCCCGAAAATCCGGCAGAGCTTCCGCAGTACCTTGAATTTGCTCCAAGCACCTTGGAATGAAATCGCTGGTTCCTTCTCTTTTTCTTGCTTCGGAGCTTCACGAACTTGCTCCTCTTCCTTGATAGGTTCGGCCATGCCTTATTCCACTCCTTCCTCCATCATTTCTTGACTTCTTAGATGCTAAATCATGTTCTAATGGTATTCTAAGGTCTTTGGCAAAGTTTGGTTGTGTTTGAAGTTGATTTGATATGGTTTTGAAAAAGTTAGTAAGGAAATGGAACAAGAAGAGGAAGCCATTAAAGAGAGCTTAATGGAGGAAGAAGAAGAAGAAGGAGAAAGTGAAGAAGAAGGAAGGAATGAAATGTGAAAAAGTGGAATGTATGGATGCTTATTTATATTTGAGCTTTAGATGGCAAATGACTATAATACCCTTCTCTACTTTTTGACTTTTAATTTACATTTTTATCCTTGATTTGACCTTTGCTTAATGGAGAAGAAATGGTTTGATTTGAATTTGTACTTAAGAAATGATGTTTGCCTCTTTTTCTTAAATCTTAAAATGTTAAAATAACATTTTCTCCTTTTCCGTGTAAATTGGTAACATCTCATTAATGAGACAAGATGTAAAGTAATGATGTTGTTTAGTATAGATTTGTTTATAGGTTTATGTCAAATCATGTTGCTTTTTGAATTATTTGTAAACTTTGACTTTTCAAAGTGCATTTGTTAAATGTAACATATAACATAGTTTGTTAAGTTCATATATGTGTCAGGAAACATATCATGTTGCAACAATTTGACGACAACTTTTAATTGACAAAACGTTGTTTTTTGACAAAATGTGTTACGGTCACATTTTGACATTTTAGTTAAACTATTCATTTATGTAAACCAAATTTAAAATCAACTTTTTCCTTCTTTTAAATAAATTATGTCTATTTATATTTTAAAATCATATTTAATTAATATCAAAATCTCAAATTTTACAGTGTATGTAAAACTGACAAAATGCGACAAATTTTTGTTATTTTTGTAAACAGGAAATTTTCCTCAAGGACAATTTTTAGGGCTTTTTTTACCGTAAGGACAGCCCGCTAATTATTTTCTCATAAGGACAGACGCACGTATTTTCCTTCCAGCTCACTTTCACGCGCTTCTTCCTCTTCTTCTTCTTCTTCATTTCGATCAAATTTTTCTGTTGCGATCCAATTTACTCTCCCAATCAAAATATCGATCAACCTTGTTTGGTTATTTCAATTTCGTTCTTCTAAAAATTATAGTTCATCTATTATATTTTTCTCATGCACGTTTGTCGACCTCTTTCTTTTCATATTTCTACCGTGATCTCGTTTTTTTCAAAGTTTTGATACAAAGTTATTTGGGTTGTATATAAAGTTGTGATAGAGTGGAAAAATATCATATTTTATGTTCAGTTTTTGGGTTTCATTTTTATTTTTTTCTTTTTATCATTTTGTTTATTATCAGTAACTAGGTATCAGTTTTGTATACGGTAGGTATTAGTTTTATGAAATTGAATAATTAATGTTCTACATTGAACATATTTTTACTAATGTTTATTTTTTATTTTTTATTTTCAGTGGGGATAACAGTCTTCTTTGTTTGTTTGTGTTGAATAATAACACTTTTAGCACTGGATGTCTATTGATTGCTCTTTGTATGATTTGAAGAATGAGATATAAGCTTGTGATGATTGGAAAAGTATCATTGATTGGGTTGTATATAAGCTTGTGATAGAGTGGAAAAGTATCATATCTTAGGATCAGTTTTCTGGTATCATTTTTATTTTTTCTTAGTATAAATTTTTTTGATTATCAGTAACTAGGTATCAGTTTTGTATACCTTGGGTATCATTTTTCTGAAATGGAAAAACTAATGTTCTAAACTGAACATGTTTTTACTAATGTTTTTTTTGGCATTAGTGATAATGTGGCGCAGGTAGACCATCAGCTAAGTCTAAAGGAGGATTTTCATATTTTCAGAACAAGCATAATAGATGTGGCGAATGCAAAGAAGTTTGGTTATAATAAATGGAATTGTCAAGCTTCGAAGAGGATATGATTTGATTTTTCATTTTGAATTTGTTCAGATTAATAAGTGGATGTGTGACTTGTTTTGGTGGTTTATTGTAATTGGACCTTTTGTTATTAATTTATATTCGGTATAGCATGGAATTTGTTATAAATGGAATTTGTTATTAATTTGCTAAATATTTTGTTTTATTTTTTATTATGTAGTTATCTTTTTTGTTTTCGTAGGTGTCTGTTTTATTTCTGTAGGAATCAGTTTCTTTTATGTAGGTATCAGTTTTCTTCCTGTAGTAACTGTTTATTTCTGAACTAACTGTTTTTGAAATTTAGAGATAATATTTTTCAATATTTTGTTATGAATCATTTTTTTCAAGTAGGTTGCTCAACCTTTCTGCATATACAACAAATTGCTTCTCTGGCTTCACTGCCCAAAAACCCAACTCATCTGCCATGGCCTGACTCCAATCCACCTTCCTCGACCAACACAATCATCGCCAACAACTCGCGACCTCAACCTCGACCAAACCGCGACCTAATCAAAATTTTCTCCTCACCGCCTCCTGCAAAACACCAACCACAACCGCAACATCAAACACAGACTCAAAGAAATTGGAAATTGTAATTTTGGTTTTGGGAAAGTGATTTTGGTTTTGGGGAGACTGTGGAAATTGATTTTTCTTCTGAGCAATTGAACGAGAAATTGATTTGTTTTGATTTAATTTTATTTTTAAAACAAAGTTCGTCGATTTTTGAGTGAAAGCGAGAAGGAGGAGACGAGCAGAATTATTTGTTTTGTTTTAATTTGTATCTGGGCTTTGGGCTTTGTCCTTACGGTAAAAAAATCTTGCGCGTGTCCTTCTGAGTAATTATTTACTTTACTTTGTCCTTTAAAATTATTTCCCCTTTTGTAAAACGATTCTTAACTCTCTTTTAAATCTTTTAATATACTCTTATTATCTTTATTAGATGTTTTAAATAAGATTTATCTTTTTAAATAAATATTTAAACCTATTTATTTAAGCCTTTATTTATTATTAACAAAACTTAACTTTTGTCGATTTGTTCTAAAATCCAAATTTATACTTTTTATTATTAACTATAAGAATAAATGATTTCTTCACCATTATATATTATATATAACATCTTTATTTAAGATTTAAATTCATTTTAAATTTAAAACGAACGAAATCTCTCATTTTTTAAGTAGCGAAATTACGGGTCGTTATAGGTGGGAAAAATATGAATGGGTCAGATATAAAGTCTGGTGAATGGAAGCTAAACTGAAAAGAAAAGTGAACCATCTAGAGCTAGAGCAGCTCCATACTCCATAAAGTAGGAATAATATGAGTCTCAATCTTAGATATAATTCCTAATAAGAATGAGCCTGTAATATAGGTCCTACTGAAAAGGTCAAACCAAAGTTGTCAAAACGTAGATCGGCCTGTCGGAACTACTGTCCTTACCAATCCACGTTACTACTACGAGAAGAGCATGTGAGGAAGCCTACCCAAGGGATCATCGGACACAACCCATACCCTTCTCTAGTCGTACCATGACCAAATGTCTCTTATGTCTACCTCGATTCTGCAACAATATTGTGCGAACACCGCTAGACTGGACTCATATCAACGTACCCTCGGTTTCTACCGATGGACCGCCAAATGCCTGCAAGTATAGCCTGGACTGCCAAATGCCTACATCATAGCCAATCGAAAAAAATCCCACAAGCATGATGGACCCTTTCGCCTACATATGTATCCCACAACGGACTGTCTGATGCCTACGCTGCGGACTCCGCCAGTGGTCCGCCTTATGCCTACACTGTGAAGTACCAAACAATATCCCATAAAACCCCGAACCTGGACCACCTGATGCCTACAGGTTTCGGAATGATACCTGGACCGTCTGATTCCTACAGGTTCCGCAATGATACCTGGACCACCTGATGCCTACAAGTATTAAAACGTAGCCTGGACAACCTAATGCCTACAGGTATAAGAAAACATAACCTGGACCGCCAAATGCCTACAGGTATAATAAAACACAACCTGGCCCGCCAAATGCCTACATGTATAAAATCTAAGTGCATAAACTTTCTTTTCAGCCCATTAACTTCATAGGAGGAATCATTCAAAAAAACATATATATATATATGCTGAAATCATCCATAAGTTTGCCTAATAACAGAATTAGGCTAATTTTTACCTTTTATTTGTTGGCGCTATGTTAAAAACAGTCGCCATCCTTTTTCTAATTTACACACAATTATAAACTGAGGATCTGATCTATTTCTTTTTATTCAGATTTAGTTTCATTTGTCCCTTATTTTATTCACCAATCCTGATTTTTAAGTCCACATTTTTCTACTTGTATGGTTTATAAATAATTTCCTTTGATTTGTTTAGATCTGTTTAAGAGTTCCAAGGATCTATTCATTTTACCCAAAATTTAATATAAACCAAGTCAACATTTTATCCAATTCCAAATTAACCAATTTATAATTTAGATCTGAGAGGAATCTTCATTATACTTGAAATTAGAGATAAAAATAAAGATGAAAATCAGAATAGATTTTAGATCAGAAGAAGTAGAAGAAGATCTGAATCTAAATATTAAACTTTTGCTTTAAGAATTTAGATTCCACTCACCTAAATCCTTGCAATGCATATAAGCGTACCTAACTCCTCCTTTTCAAGCCTCCTTGCTATTCACTAATCTGCTTCTAACTTTATTTTATTTTGTATATAATTTATTTTATGAAGAAGATGAAAATTAAGAAGAGGAAGAGAAACTAGAATAGGGAATAGAATAGAGAATAGTTTTTAGAATGAGAATTTGGTTAGGTTTAGGCTGAATTTATAGGATTTGTAAATTCATATACGCCGTTGGATAATTGCTTCAGGTAGAGGGAATTAATTAAGGGCGTTGAATAAGATACGTTGAACTTTTACACTTTTTAAATAAAATATGTACATGTTTAAGCTCTCCATTTAGGTTACTCATATATGATTATCCTTTTAATTTATTCAATTAATAAATCAATTAATTGGTATCAAACATGCACATATGTATATAATTAACCATATTCTTTACTATCTAACTACGCAATCAATTTGGAAATTGATTGGTATTAATTAGCTTCCCTAATTCACATAAATGTTACCCTTTTTAACCGATATTAAATCCTCCTTAATTTAATTAGTCAATTACATCTTAATCTATATCTTCCTAACCAATTAACTTATACATTTACGTACATATGTTGCTAACCATTTAAGCATAAATAAATAAATAAATACATATATATACAAAAATATATGTATTTATACATAATTTTCTCTTTTCTACCCTTAATCAGTAATACATAATCACATTTGAATTATTGAACCTGGAAGAGAACCCTACATATATATGTGAATACGCTGACACATATTTCTTCTCCTCTTTTAATCAATGTTTCATAAACATATGAACTTTCTGTATTTGGTAATAAATACCCCTATTAATTAATATGTTTGTTTACGTACTTATTTTATGTTAGTCTTTTACCTTCTTATACATTTATTTATGGTTGAAATGTGATCATAAAAAATGTACTCTGCGAGACTCGAACCCAAGTCACTTAGTTGGAATGCACATGTCTTACCACTGTGTCACTCATGCTTTTGTCTTTCAGTATTTTCTTTTTAAACGTATACTCATCATTATACTTTTTTTTTCTTTTCTTATAGTCAACCTACACATATTCAACTTATTTATTAACAAATAAGTCTTCTTAACTCTTTCTCTAATCTTTAATCTTACTCCCAAAATATGCACAAAACGCAAAATGCGCACTATAATAAACATTCTTTATCTTTTTCATACGGTGTTTGTTTCTATAAATCATATTTGTATTTGGGCTAGAAAAATCTACTTGACACAATGTAAAAGGTATATTTCCCAAATTCCTTCATTTGCAAAAATTTACGATTTCATCCTTTTATGTAAATTTACATTTTTATTCTTATTAACATTTTAATTTATTATTAAAATTTACGGGGTGTTACAATGTTACACCCAGTTTTCGACAATGAATTAAAAAGAAATTTAATAAATAAATAATAGTGCTGAAAAATAAAAAAAATTCAAACTTTAGAATTTGGCTAAGAAACTTATACCGTTGGGTTCGTGACAATTTTCTGATCAATTTTCATATATAATTTTTCCCGATCGGAGTTCAAATGAAAAGGTTATTAACGTTTGAAATTTTGAAATCAGAAATAATTATATATGTAATTAAGGAAATAAGAAAAATTAACTAACGTTAATTAGCTTCGGTTAAAATTAATGGATAGTTGACGTCAACTTAAACGTTGAGAAATTTATAATGGAAAGAAAATTATATAGGTTATTTAATAAAGGAATAAAAATAAACAAATCGGAACCATAAATAAGTCACCATTACAAACACACAATGGTCGACCATAGATGCACCTAGGTCGACCAATAGTGGTCAACCCTAGGACTTGAGTGGTCGACCGTTGCCTATGTTAAATCATGAATTTAAAATAACTAACGAACATACGAGATGGACCATAATATTTTACTGGCTTGCAAAGTAATTGAGTTGCATCCAAGATAAAACTAAAGATTTCCTAGGTTAAATATAATGCTCCAAATCAATTCTTAACCTCTATAAATTAACGGCTAATCTAACTGTTGAACATAAAATCCATTTAAGAACAAGGGTATCAAAGAAGGCTTATAAAAGTGATAGGCTCTGCAAAAATTGGAGACATGGGTTTCACCAAAGTTCAAAAAAAGAGCGTTTCGAAGGTATTGAGATGACTTTTGAAGGAGTCGCAAGCACCAGGTTCCATTACAAATGATAAACAAGACAAAAGCTTTCGAAAGAGGAAGAAAAGAGGGCAAGGTTACCCTTCCGCCTCATCTAGACCTTTCGATGCAAGTGGATTCGCATATATAAGAAAGGCAGGGGGTATCGACGTTGTCAGTTCACTATTTGAAGAAACGATTCCCATACACTTTTCGAAAGCAACAACAAGCCTTTTGAAATGGTTGGAACCCTTCGAAGGCATTATAAAAATCATACATGAAGTCCAAGAGTCCTTTCGCTAAGACCCAATTGTCACTCTCCATCCCTTTTGATGCAATGCAAAATCTTAACTCATCTCTCACTTGCAAACAGTATAGCAACACAAAGCGAAGAGCGCTTCTACTCCCCTTTCGACGAAGTCGAAAGCAGTCCAGTAAAAGCAAAGAAAAAGAGGTACTCAAACTTAAATAGCAGCAAAAGGTTGTCAAGGTGATCCTTTCGACTGGGTCAAAAGGATTGGAATGAAAAGGCAGAGGTGAAAGAATGGTTGAAAAAGTTCAAAAGAAAAGCATTTCGACCACATCAAAAGGGGGCGCATAGAAAGATGAAGGAATGCCCTTTGACCATGTCGAAAGGATGCGCACAGAAAGATGGAGGAAGCCTTTTGACCATGTCAAAAGGATGCACGTGGAAGATTGGAGGATGACCTTTCGATTGAAGCGAAAGGATGGGCGCGAAAGGGGGTCGACCTGCATCTATAAATATGACCCTAGGGGCCCAATTTTGGGGACTGAATTTTGGAATCCTAAACTCATTCTCCAATTTCTTAGAAAAATCAAATCTTTGTAACCCTAAATCAATTTAGGGGAAAAGCACTCTTACTTGTATCTCAATTTGATTAATTTTAAAAGAGGAAGCGCATAGATTCAATAAAGATTTTGATCATGAGGGAGATCATTTCGATCATTAGCTCATCTAATTAACAATTGCACATGATGCTAGCTTATCTTCTTAATTCCTTTTTGTCTTATGCGATGTATGGGATCAACTTGGATAAAATTCATACGAATCACATTATCATCATGTTTAATGATATTTAATGATAAACAAAGACGATGATGATGTTTCGATTTTAATAAGTTCATGTGACTTATTTTACCCGAGATGTTATTCCATTGCATATATGACATAGAGCTTGCATATTGTACATTAGATCTACTTTGAACGAGCAAAACCCCTTTCAACTTGGTCGAAAGGGACGTTTCGAAAGAGATCTGATGTGTAAATGATAAGCAATTCTATATGGATGAATTCCTTTGAAAGGTTCACACACACAACAATACTACAACCCTTTCGAAGGAGTTCTTCCCAGAAGAGTAGAGACAATGATGTCAAAAACAAACACTTCTCCTTAAAGGCAAAATGGCCCTTTCGACACAGTCAAAAGAAATGAATGTCTGATATAAATAACCTCTTTCGACTCACTTAGAAAAGGGGTTTCGAAAAGAGGTTTTTTCCCCTTAACCTTCATTTCAATAAGGTTGATTGGATCTATTTACTAACATTAATATTTTCATAAGATCACCCTCCTAAAAGCAGTTTCTCCAAATCAACCCAATCGAAAGGGGTTTCGAAGGGAGTGATCACTTCTAAAAATCTTCTTTTGAAGCGTAAACAATATTTCTTGTTACCCACATAGCTTTAGGGATGTTGACAAGTTTTCTTGTTAACATTTTTGGCGCTAGAAGGAGGGCTTGAACCACCGATCTTATGATTACCTTATAGACTAATTATGGATTGTTTAACTTGGTGTAGGAAAATGAAATCCAAAAGGCTTAGTCGAATGGACGAAGAGGCCGTTCACACCACAACTTTAGAAGAAAACATAACACCAAACTTTCAAGTTGGAGGGGGTTGTGCAAGGGCAACCGTCAACCTCGGCTTCACAAGACGATAATGCAACCAAAATAAAGCACTTGGAACAACAATTGTTGGAGATGTAGGAACTTCTCAAAGCAGCATTATCTCAAAAGTCTTCCAAGACAGCAAAACCAACGAATGGAGATGAGGTGATCTCTCCAAGAAGAAATTTGAAGGCTTATACAAATGAAGACAAGAGAAAAGTTGACTTAACATCTTCAAAAAAGAAAGAGCGTCCTCCAACTAAATTCGATCATCAAGGAAGGGTAGTGGACAAATCACTCAAGCAGTCCAGAAGCTCAACATCAAAGGAGTATAATCCAAACTGGAAAAGATATCACAATACCGAATCTTATCTAAAACACAAGCAGAAAAAGCAATCAAGGACATGCTAAACGCCAAGTGAAAGAGGACTTTGGATGAGAAAGCAAATGATAACGAGCAAGTGGCACCTTTCGCGGACGAAATCATGTCAATGGTTATCCTATCCTATGTAAAGGCCCCAACTTTGAAGTATCATGGTACTATAGATCTCGATGATCACTTGATGGCTTTCTAGCCAAATGGATCTGTAAAATGCTTCTAGAGCCGTTCGATGCAGACTGCTTCCGGTAACTCTTCAAGGGGCCGCCACTAAACGGTATCGACGATATTATGAAAAGACGATCTATTTATGGAAGCAGTTTTCTTATGAGTTCTCTGCCCAATTATGTATATGCAAGGACCCAACAATCGACTACACAGTTCTAGCCAACAATAAGCAGAGGCAGGGAGAGTCATTGGGGGAACACCTCAGAAGATTTAACACAGAAGCATTGAAAGCTAAAGACATGAATGACCAGGATAAGCTTATTGCAGTACATTCTGAGTTAACAGAAAATACAGCATTTTGGAAACAACTCTTTATTCATGGGTGTAAGGATCTGCAGGACTTCCATTTTCAGGCTAATAAATTAATTCGAATGGATGAATTATATCATGCTAAAAAGAAAGCTAATCCTAAAAAGGAAAGTGGAAGGTTTGGATTAGATCGAGGACATAAGAGAACAGGATGGGAAGAGCCTAATGCTAATTCTATCGCTTTAAACAAGTTGTTGTCTTACACCTATGCTATGACAAAGGAGAGGGTTAACTTCCCAACTTCCTTTAAGGCCAAAAATTACCCTGAACAGAGGAAAGGGGATGACTATGTGTTTACCACAAAGCAAACGGCCACAAAACTGATGAATGCAGAGTCTTGGCTGGAATCATACAAAAATTAATTCGTGAGGGGCATCTGAAGGAGTTCATCCATGACAAACAAAAAGCACCACGGACTGGGGATGGTCCGCAAAAGTTTCCTAGTAAAGCTGTTAACATCTTGGAGGAGGAAGACCCATTGAGCTTGAGTCTGTCGCTGAATAGGATCAATGTAATCCATGGAGGGCCACATCCAGCGGGTACTAGCAAAGGGGCTAGGAATAGGTACATCAAAGAGGCTAAAGAAGGTGTTTTCTCCATTCAAGAAGAGCTCGTGCTTAAAAATCCGCGACTCAACATCCCGATGCCAAATCTTGTCATTACTCCCCAAGAGCTTAAGAAGGGAGTCCATCACCCACACAATGATTCCCTCGTGATCACGACTCAAATTAGATTGTCTATAGTGTCCAAGATTCTTGTGGACACTGGTAGCACAGTCAATGTCATCTTCAAACATGCCTTTGATCAAATGGGCATCCCTGAAGACAAACTAGAGCCAGCCTTGAGCTAATCTTTGGGTTCAACGACAAAGGATCAACCCCAACGGGACAAGTGAAATTGCTAGTACAGATGGAGG
This sequence comes from Allium fistulosum, assembly GCA_030737815.1. Taxonomy (NCBI): domain Eukaryota; kingdom Viridiplantae; phylum Streptophyta; class Magnoliopsida; order Asparagales; family Amaryllidaceae; genus Allium; species Allium fistulosum. The sequence goes on from CM060907.1 coordinate 171,604,686, forward strand.
TGCCACCATGCTGCCGAACTTTTGAAACTCTCTTCGTAACCATGAACCAACATTCCTGCTACAATGCTTTCTTTGACAGACCTGCACTTGATAAGATGGATGCTTTTGTTTCGCCAAAATATAAGATGGTGAAATTCCGAACTAAGAGAGGTTGGGGCTCTGCCCGCAAAGAACAATTCAGTTCCCGCGAAATGTATTTTGCAACCCTTGATCAATAAAAAAGGAAGTATTTGTCTTACTTTGATTCTTCTACTGTTTTTCAGCCTTCGGATGATGGACTTTTACATCCAACATTCGATGCAAAGGTTAGATCTAATAAGACTAACAAACGTATATATGAAAGGTACATTTTTCGTGGAAGCAAGAGGAAGTGGGTCGATGCTAATTCTGTAGAAGAAGGAAAAATCATCACAGAATTTGATTGTCGTGGAGAAGTGGAAAGGATAAAACCAATAGAAGACCTTGAGGAAACATGTATAGACCCAAATGATTCAACCAAGGTAGTCAAAGTGGGAAAGGAGTTGGATAGCAGCTTGAAGAAGGACTTGATTCGGTTTCTTAAATCCAATAAAGATGTATCTACATGGTTTCATTCAGATATGGTGGGGATTGGTCCATCGGTTATGTGTCATGTGCTAAACATCAATCCAGAGGCGACCCCCATTAGACAGAAAAAGAGACAATTGGATAAAGTGCGGTCCGACGCCCTAAAAGATGAAGTTAAAAGACTCCTAGAAAATAGATTTATTCGGGAAATCAACTACCCAAAATGGCTAGCGAACCCAGTGCTGGTAAAGAAGTCAAACGGTAAGTGGATGACTTGCATCGATTATACTGACTTAAACAAGGCATGTCCAAAAGATTGTTTCCTATTGCCTCGGATAGATCAGTTGGTTGATGCAACTAGTGGGCACAAATTGTTATCTCTCATGGATGCATACTCAGGATATAATCAGATATCCATGTTCAAACCAGATGAAGAACAAACAAGTTTCATTACTGATTGGGGAATTTTCTGCTACAAAGCAATGCCTTTCGTATTAAAGAATGTAGGGGCTACCTATCAAAGATTAGTCAACAGAATGTTCAAAGAACAGATCGATCGAAACATGGAAGTTTATGTTGACGACATGCTAGTGAAATCTTATGAGGCTAAAAGTCACCTTGAAGATCTAAAAGAAATGTTCGAAGTATTACAGAAATATATGATGAAATTAAATCCCCATAAATGCTCTTTCAGAGTCCATTCCGGGAAGATTTTAGGCTATCTTGTGAGCGCTCAAGGTATTGAAGCCAGCCCAGACCAGATACAAGCTATCAAGGACATGGCTGTGCCCAAAACTAGCAAAGATGTAATGAGTTTGAACGGTAGGGTAGCCGCCCTAAGCAGATTCATTTCCAAGGCGACTAATAAGTGCATTCCCTTTATCAATGTGATCAAAAAGAAGAAAAACTTTGAATGGAGGAAGATTGTAAGAAAGCTTTTAAAGAGTTGAAAAATCATTTGGAAAAACCACCAATACTATCTAGTCCTGAGAATGGAGAAGTCTTGTACCTATACATGGCAGTCTCAGAATATGCGATGACTGTTTTGATCGGAGAAGAAAGTGGGACTCAACTTCCTGTTTATTATCTGAGCAGGCGGTTAAAGGACGCAGAGGTACGATACCCGGTGATAGAAAAACTAGCTTATTGCTTGATACTTATAGAATGAAAACTTAGAGCATACTTTCAAGCACATCCAATAAGGGTATTAACTATCTTCCCACTCAAACAAGTTTTCAGTAGCTTGAAACTTCGGGTAGGCTAGTAGAGAGCGGAATTGAGCTTAATCAGTATGACATTGAGTTTCAGCCACAGGCAGCTATTAAAGGGCAAGCATTGGCGGACTTTATTAATGAGTGTACTGTTAACACAAAAATGGATCAACACCCTGGTTAGAGTTTGAAAGCACCAGCCCCATTCTGACAGAGAAATATCACAGATCACATATATAAGAAAAGAACAGTAAAAGAAAGAAGACAGAGAATAGAGTGGTTCGGCTATTAATGAAGCCTACGTCCACTTTATAATTTTTTCTATAGACTGATTGCTATTACAAGAGATGTTTGATTACGGGGCTTTGATTATTCTTAGCTAGACCCAGAGTTGGAATCCACTGGAGGATCACAGTGAATTCCTTTGGAGATTATTGTGAGGGAGGTATAGAGTGAAGAATAATTCCAGCAGAGCTTCAGCAACCAGTCCAAAGAAGATCCTCTTTATGTTGTAGGTAGGACACTATTTATAGAGATTGGAGAGCTTCTGGGCCAGGCCTGTCTTCATCAACTTGCAGGTAGGTTACAGGCAACCTAGGGGGGCTTTGGCTCGCAAAATGAGCCAAAACCATGGGTCGCTGGCGACCCATGGTCGCTAGCGACCCATAGACTTGGTTCGTTTTGCGGACCAAATCTTGCCTCCTTTTGATAGTGTTCCATGTCTGGTTTGTTTGATGGTTTGAGTAGAGGCATGAGTCGCTGATGAGCTAAGCACTTAAGATTTTTCTGGAGTCTGGACTCGGAGATGTTCCCATAGCCTTTTATCTTAGTTGTTTGCGTAGTATCGTTGCACGTTACTCCGTCTTGATGATGATCTGCTAGCTGATTGTGCTTTGATTTTTGACTAGACTGAACTAACGCTAGCTTCTTGGTTCAGTTGAACTTGGTCGTTGCTTTAGTAATAGGATTTGGCTCTCATCAACTCCTTGCCTTAGCCTTTCTAGTTAAGTTCTACGCCATTCTGATGTGATAGGATTGTTTCGTATTCTGCTATATCATGTTATGTTAAAAACTTGGATAACTTTTGCCCCCCCCAAAGTATGCCTTTGAATGAAAGTTGTGCTTTGATCTAGAACAAGTCATGGCAATGAGTCTTCGGTTGTTGAGATTTAGTCTTGGTGAATCGTCCAGTTCCTTCGGATTCTCTTACCAGTCACAAGTCATTCCAAACCTGTTACAGCCTAAGACTCTACACTCTGCCTAAGTGTAATCTATACATCATAATCATTCCGATTTCATTCGGGGTTATTACATCACATGTCTCTAATTACATTACATATCTCTAATCATCCCGCGTTCATTCAGGATTTACATCACTATCAATTTTTGCTTTTCACTCAGAGTTTTTACATCATATATCAAAATCAAATCATATATCAGAATCACATCATATCACATCATATATCAAAATCACATTATATCTCAAAATCACATTATGTCACAACATATATCAAAATCACATTGTATCGCATTATATATCAAAGTTATCCTATGTTCATCCAGGATTTATCCGTTTTGTTCTATTTATAAGGCATTCAAATCCCTTTTTTTTGTAAAACCAAATCTGTTTTAAGGCCCGATCTTTCTGGAACACTTAAGTAAGTATAATGTGTGATCTCTTCGAATCGTTTAATGTTTAGTTTAATGGGCGATCTCTCTGGATCGTTTAATGTTTTAAGTTAAAGGGACAATCTTTTCGGATCGTTTGTTTGTTAAGTCAAGGGGGATTAAGTAATCCCATCCGCTCACTCTCCGGTGAGGGGACTTACTTCTTACACTCTGGTCTCATGGTGAGACTCTAAGGCGATCAATATCGTACAAGTCCATCCAATCGCTCTCTGGCAAGGGGACTTGCACCTTGTACTCCGGTCCCGTGGTGGGACTCTAAGGCGATCAATATCAATTATCAAAATTCAAATATTCAAATAAAAACAAATAAATAGAAATTAACCAAGCAGGAGTCCTAAATTTTCATCTCAGGCATCCAACTCAGAGCGTGCCTAAGAACCGTTTGGGATTCCGTACAGTGTAAGCGGCCTTGCGATTTTTATTGTCCTAGGTTCTCTCAGGCATTCGACTCAGAGCGTGCCTAGGGATCATTCGGGATCCCGTACACATATAAGCGGCTTTCGATTATTATCGTCTGCATACCAAAAGAAAAGTGCAGGAAAAGAAATGATAAAACAAAGCATTGGAATCGAATCTGACTCCTGTTTACCCCGCTCATGGGATAGTTTGTCTTGGCGCTTGTCTCTAGGCATTTCTTGATGCATTTTCCATGGATGGTGGTTGTCCCTGCAATTCCACCGCAATTTTGTTCCTTACATATTGTGGTAGCTAGTTGTTCTGGACCAGTTCTTCTATCAGATCACGAAGGTGTCGACACTCGTTCTCTCATGCCCAGTCAACTCATGGAAGGCACAAATCTTTTCAGAACTTTTCTCTCGATCAATGGGCTCCCTTCTAGGCGGCCTTCGGTAGAGGTTATGCTCTCTCGTATCCAGGTATATCCTCTCCAAGGTTTCAGTCATGTCGGTGTATAAGGAGAATCTTGGCTTATTTCTCTGTCGTTTTAGGTCTTTGATGTTGTCATCGACTTTCCTCTTCCCATTGTCTTTTCCAATTCCATCTCCAAACGATCCCCCGCCTTCGACGACATTTATTTCAGCATCCACCTCCTCATCCTTGGCTTCGGCGTCTTCCTGACGCTGGTACCTCTCAGCTTCATAATAGAATTCTACAAGATCCATCGGTGGGTCCCTTTTCAATGCGGCTTTGAAATCGGTCTTATTCGCGAATCCAGATACTGCTGCCATTAGGATAAACGATGGGTCCGGTTTGTCCACCGCAAATGCCGCTGCATTGAATCTTATTAAACAACTTCTCAAGGACTCTCCAGGCCTTTGTGTTACATTTGAGAGTGCAAGTACATTCCTTGGTTGTGCGACATGAACCCTAAACTGTCTCAAGAATCTGCTCACTAAGTCGGTCCACGTGCTTACGAACCCATTTTCCAATTGTCTGAACCACATTGCAGCCAAATCTGTTAAGTATAAGGGGAAGCATCGCCCCATCACTTTCTCAAAGGAACCCAGCACCTCCATATGTTAGATGTATCACATCATATGAATCGTCGGCTCTGTCTTCCCGTCGTACATTTCCAATGTCGAAAGCTTGAAATCTAGAGGATTTCTCGTGTTTCGGATATTAGCAGTAAATGGATTTCTGTTCACATCTTCCAGACCCTGATCTGGGGGCCTCCTCTGATGAATCACCATACCAATTCAGCAATTCTGTTCTCACCATCCAATGTAGGTCTCTGTCCTAAAGCAATACTTTTCCCCCTGCCCCGTTGGGGGTACCCCGGGATGGACTCTTCCGGCAACATACCTATGTTTTGATTCACAACTCTAGCTCCATTCATTCCTCCGTTCCTTCGAGGATGTTTTGGTACATATCCTTCTATCTACCGCATCCTAGTATTCGAATCAGCTCCCATGCCACCAGTCCCTAGTGTTTCAATAGTTGCTCCGGCATTGGCATTGATTCCCATGTTGATTCTAGTGCTGGCCCCATGTGTTGGTTGCTCTGGGCATGAGGGCAAGGCTCCACCTTGCTCCAATCCAAATCTGGCAATCCTTACATTGTTCCCTGGAGTTTAATTCCTATTCCCTGCAGATCTAGCCATCCCTTGTTGTTCCATCTTCTGGAAGAATCCGTCCATCATCTCATGTTGTCTGGCTAAGAGTCCATCCTACATCTCTTTCATCATCCTTTCCATCTCCTCTCTAATCACATAGCTGGGTTAATGAGAATTTGAGGACAATTCTTGGCTGCCCCCAAGCTCTGATTGACTTGCTCCAGTTTTAGATCTGGTGTTAGGCCTCTTCATTTTCTTTGAATCTCGGATTCAAACTTCAATTTTTCAGATCTCGTTCAAGGTTCTCAATGAAAGCATCAAAATGTTAACCCAAAAAATGGATCAACACCCTAGTTAGAGTTTGAAAGCACCAGCCATGTTTTGACAGAGTAATATTGCAGATCACAGATATAAGAAAAGAACAGTAAAATAAAGAAGATAGAGAATTTTTAGAGTGGTTCGGCTGTTAATGAAGCCTACGTCCACTTTATCATTTTTCCTATAGACTAATTGCTGTTACAAGAGATGTTTGATTACAAGGCTTTGATTATCCTTGGCTAGATTGAATTCTCAGTGTTGGAATCTACTGGATAATCACAGTGTTTTCTTTTGGAGATTGTTGTGAGGGAGGTAGAGAGTGAAGAATAATTCCAGCAGAGCTTCAGCAACCAGTCCAGAGAAGATCCTCTTTATGTTGTAGGTAGGATGCTATTTATAGAGATCGGAGAGCTTCTGGGCCAGGCTTGTCTTCATCAACTTGCAGGTAGGTTACAGGTGACCTAGGGGGCTTAGGCTCACAAAATGAGCCAAAACCATGGGTCGCCGACGACCCATAGACTTGGTTCGTTTTGCGGACCAAATCCTACCTCCTTTTGATATTGTTCCATATCTAGTTTGTTTGATGGTTTGAGCAGAGGCATGAGTCGCTGATGAGCTAAGAACTTAATATTTTTCTGGAGTCTAGACTCGAAGATGTTCCCATAGCCTTTTATCATTGTTATTTGCATAGTATCGTTGCACGTTACTCCGTCTTGATGACGATCTGCTGGTTGATTATGCTTTGATTTCTGATTGGACTGAACTGACGCTAGCTTCTTGGTTAAGTTGAACTTGGTCGTTGCTTTAGTAATATTATTTAGCTCTTGTCAACTCCTTGCCTTAGCCTTTCTGGTTAAGTTCTACGCCATTCTGATGTGATGAGATTGTTCCGTATTCTGCTGGATCCTATTGGGTTAAAAACCCGGATAACATGTACTAATTTCATTAAGGAATAATGGGAAAAGGAAAGGGATCAAAAACCTATGTGGCAATTATTTATGGATGGCGCATCGAATGAACAGGGAGCTGATGCAGGATATGTCATAATAACACCAGACGAACACCACCTACACTATGCCATGAAGTTAAGGTTTCCCGCAACAAACAATGTAGTCGAATATGAATCAATGGTGGCAGGGTTGACTTTGGAATTGGAGCTCAAAATCCCATGAATTCAAATCTTTAGTGGTTCCCAATTAATGGTAAAACAAATAAAGCAAGTATATCAGACTAAAGATGCCAAGCAATCTCTATATGTAAAGAAGATATTAAAGATGCTTTCTTTATTTGAAGATTTTTCCATACATCAAGTTCCAAGGGAAGAAAACTCATAGGCGGATTCGTTAGAAAATTTTGCTAGTTTAAGGGGAGCCCTAGAAACTCAGGTTGTGCCAGTAGGGTACCAAGCAAATCCAAGTATTAAAGAGGGAACACCGGAACAAGGAAACGAACTGTTAGTCCTAACAAGGTCCTAAGCCATGTCACAAGAGAGGGAAGAAAGGGAAATTAATAGAGAAATCCCAAATGGGAGAATCAATTAGCCAAGGATAGATGAGTGCTAAAATAACACTTGGATGTCACCTATTGTCGAATATCTTTCTAAAGGGATATTGCCATCTGACAAGGGGGAGGCTAAGAAAATCAGGCAACAGGCTCCAACTTTCACAATAGTGGATGGAATTCTTTACAAGAAAGGATATGCACTACCTTACTTAAGATGTGTGAGATTGGAAGATGGGATGAAATTGTTGGTGGAAGCACATGAAGGATTTTGTAGGGACCAATCTAGCGGGGCAAAGTTGGAAAAAAATATAATAAGACAAGGTTTTTATTGGCCTCAAATGGTAAGTCAATCCATTGAATATGTAAGGAGATGCGAGCGATGCCAGAAATAATCAAAGATTCCCCGATTGCCACCAAGTTAGTTAACCTCGGTTTCAAGTCCATGGCCCTTTGATATGTGGGGAATTGACGGCACATTGCCAATTTCTAAAGGAGGAGCAAAATATGTTGTAGTCGCCATAGACTACTTTACTAAGTGGGTAGAAGCAGAACCACTCCCCAAAATCTCTTCTAGGAAAGTGCTCAGATTTGTCATTAAAACATTATAACCAGATTTGGAAATCCCCATAAGATTATATAAGACAATAGAATGCAATTTAAAAGTGAAGAGTTTTCTCGGTTTTGTCATAAGAATGGTATTATTAAAAGCTTTTCTTCCGTAGCACATCCAAAGGCAAATGGGGCCATTGAAGCTGCAAATAAGACTGTAAAGACTATCCTGAAAAAGCGATTGAATAAAGTTAAAGGGAATTGGGTAGAAGAGTTGCCACTTATACTATGGGCTTATCGAACATCTACCAAAACAGCGACCGGACATACCCCATATTCCTTAACATATGGGTGTGTTGCGATGTTACTAATGAAATTGAAATACCCTCACATCGAAGGATCACATATGCATTTGATCTAAACCAGGAGCTAAAGAAAGAATCGCAAGATTTAATACATGAATTGAGAGATGAAGCAGCTATCCGAACGGCAGAATATCAGAGAAGAATTTTGAAATATTACAACTCAAAAGTGAAAACAATATCATTTCAGGAGGGGGACCTAATACTTCGAAGGGTGATGGCAAACACAAGAAATCCTACATATAGACCGTTAGGACCAAACTTGGAAGGTCCCCTAATTATATGCAAAGTAATTCCCCCTGGAGCTTACAAGTTATGTCGACCAGATGGCAATATGGTTACTAGAACATGGAACACGGAACACTTACGACCATATTTTCCTACAATGAATGAATAAAGCATTTCTTTCTTCAAAAGAAAAGTCTACATGGTTGGGAGTAAAATTCTCCTTGCACTTGGACATTACCTTTAACGGTCAAAGCCTTTGTCCATGTCGAGTTGGCTAGGTCAAAGCACCTCCTAGAGGGAGGTTAGAATAAGCCTTTATCCGCGCCATGCTATGGCCAGGTTAAAGCATCGACAAGCCCTTAGCTGCGCCATGCTATGGCCAGGTCAAGGCGCCTCCTAGAGGGAGGTTAGAGTAAGCCTTTATCCGCGCCATGCTATGGCCAGGTTAAAGCATCGAGAAGCCCTTGGCCGCAACATGCTATGGCTAGGTCAAGGCACCTCCTGGAGGGAGGTTAGAGTAGCCTTTATCCGTGTCACGCTATGGCCAGGTTAAAGCATCGGCAAGCCCTTGGCAACGCTAAGCTATGGCCAGTTCAAGGCACCACTTGGAGGGAGGTTAGAGTAAGCCTTTATCCGTTGTTTGCATAAAAAATGGGCAAACATCTCCAAGACGTTGTGGTAGGGCTGTGAATATTGTTTGTAGTATACAACTATCGTTTGATGAATTTTAGTTGCGAGTGTATGTGGTAGAAAATCAATAGTTTGGAATAAAGAATAAATAAAGGACTGAAATGGAAAACGGAACAAAATTTATAGTGGTTCAGCCTGAATGTTCCTACGTCCACTGTTCCACTTTTATTATCTCTTTCATATCTAATTACAAGTACAAGTTTTGAATATGAATAAACTTGTTGTTAGGACTAAGGATTTTCTCTCTCAAAGTTGTCCTCCATTGTTGATGGAAGCTTCACTATTTTCTATCCATCCCTTTTTATGATGTCATATGCCTATTATTTATAGAGTGAGGTTGTGAGGAGAGGCACCTGAGTACATGGCTTTTAGGCTTTGGTTCAACCTTCCTTCCCTTGAAATTTGGTTCAACATTGTTGTTGTTTCACTGCTCTAAGATGCTAGTTGAATACTATCCTAGTAGCTCCTTTCAGTCGCCCATCCCGACCTTGGAATCCTGAATGCCAGACCAGGTAAGTCCAGCCTCGGGAGGACAGAAATGGGTGGATCCAGCCTCGGAAGGGCTGGACTAGGTAGGTCCGGTGGGTCCAGCCCAAGAAGGGCTGGACTACATGGGTCCGGTGAGGGTCCGGACCAAGTGGGTCCAGCTTGGGGTCCGACCAGGCCGGTCCGGCACAAGGGTGCCGGACCAATATCTGGTCCGGTACCTGGGTCGGACACTGTGTCGAACCAGGCGGGTCCGGCCTGGGACTGGACCAGGTCGGTCCAGCACAAGGGTGCCGGACCAATGCGGGTGCCGGACCGATGCGGGTCCGGATCAATGCACGTGCTGGACCTGTGCGGGTCCACACCTATGTGGGTCCTGACCTATGTGGGTCCGGGATTGTTTGCCTAGATCTGCGGGCCCGATCCTGCTGGGCTGGACCATTGCGTGTCTTCACTGTCGTTACCGCATGAGGCAAATCTTAGAATAATCATATATTTCAAACCGTTATTCGGATTGAGATGCGGTTTGAACCTATGCTCACATTTTGACCTTGCGAACATTTCTAATTAGCTTAGAGCCTATTCCGACTATGAAAATTTTTCTCCCGGCTTTTCATATTCACTACATGGTGGGCGAGAATGCCTATAAAATTTGCCTCCCAAAGTATACTTTCGTGAATGCAAAGTATGCTTTGTTTGATCTAAGTCATCTTGGCGCTTGACCATCTACATCACATCTTCGTCCCTTAGATGAGTTTTCTTTCGTTAGCCGGATGCGATGCTTCATTTGTCTTAAGGAGGGCCTGCTGGTCACTTGACGACGTCTTTAATTATCCTTCATTTGGCAGGGCGGCATTTTGTCATAGCCTTCATGTTTACGGCTTCAAGGCCTTAAGTAGTACGTGGACTAGGTGATATACCCTTCGTGGCATTTAACTTGGGGCCTATGATGTAGAATTTTTGGTCCCGACCATTGTATGGCCAGGTTGAGTGAGTACGGCCGCACCATCTGATTGCTAAGTTTGTATATTTCTTCGTTAATTCTTTCTCCACTTTTTTGCATGCTTGGACAAGGTCAATCATTGATGAATTTGATGGGGTAATAATTTTTCATTGGAGGGTATTTGTATGTAAAATATTATGCATAGCGTCATTGAGTGGATATTGGCCATGTCTGACCAAGCTAGGCTAATAGGCTTATGTTCCATCTAGTCTGGTAAAGTAATGATATTTGGAGTGATTCCTTGCTCCTCTGTTAGCTCTTGCAGGACTTGCCCCCAGTCACATTTGTATAAGATTATCTTAGCCAATTTCCTTGGTAGTTTGCCTACTGATATCTCATGTATCTATTTGGAGTCGACTACGGCAAGCATTAATAGGGTAGGTGTCTGGTCTGAGCGAGTGGACCTGGCTCCTTTGAGCGGAGCTCAAGGAAATTTGTTGGCATTGTGAATTAGGAGTTCTATTTTCGGTCCGGTTTATGTCGATTATCCCAGTCAGATGCCTCCGGCGTGGGGTGTTTATTGGTGACTTCGACTTGCTATCCCTACATTGATCAGGTGGAATCAATCTTTCAACTCAAATGTCACGTTGGCTTTAGCGGTAGAGAATCGTCCTATTCTGTTGACTTTACCTACCAGTTTAGGGTCCTTTCGGGCCTAATGTGGTCAAGGACTTTCATCCTTGCCTTAGAATTAGTTGCAGACTATTAATACATTTTTATTTGGAATTTTACCATAGATAATAGTTAGAGTCATCCCTCGTGTCCTCGGGATTGATTTATTAGGTAAAGGTATCAAGCTATTTGTGTTAAAATAGACTTTGATATGAATTACTTACATTCGGAAGGTTAGAGATCAAATCACTTCTTTTTAGAGAGGTCATTATCATTCGAAGTGATTCCCTATTACTAAGGTTTAGAGAGTAATTTGGGGGACGTGGCAGTCCACAAATACTCCTCACATCCTCCAGAGCACCCTCTAGCGACGTTGTCAAAAGTCGGTTGAGAGCGCTCATTATTTGTCTGGGTTTGCCCCCAGTATAGTGCACTTGGTTGCTTCTCACAACATGTTGCCTTGTATCATGAATAGGTTTTAAACTTTCTAACTTAAGGTCATGATTCTAATGTGCTATTACCAAGCTAAGTGGTAGTGTATGTGTATAATTAAGGGGTGAGGTGGTGTTATGCCCCTAAGTATTTTTTTCTCGAATTTAGCTTATCTTACAAAATTAGTCATACCTTTGCACTGAGTTTTTCTCAGGTTCCATAAGTGTGCTCAGCTTTAGGAGAATCCTTACAGTTTCTTGAGCTAAGTTGGTTGGAAGGGATATTCTAATTCTTATGGTAATGTTGGATTGATGTTCCATTATCTCTGATGGAGTTGAGTCGATGCTCTATTTCCTCTGGTGGAGTGGAAGCGAATGGACATCCTGCTATGGTTGGCAGAGTGGAATTCATATTTCTACTATTTGTGTGTAATGCCATAAGACTAAAAGAAATTGTTAGAAGCTTCTAGTTTAAGTACAACGAACTATATTCTCTATCAAGAGAGTACTTCTAAACTTAAGATTCGTGGCACGTAAGTTACTTGCCCTGATTGTGGATTTTGGTGACATATGGTTTGTCAGCCCAACCTATGATCCAAGGGAGTGTAACTTTTGTGACTGCCATACTTAAGATTTTGAGCCGAGATTTGCATATAGTAACTACCCGGGCCATTATGGCCTGTATCGTGAGTATTATTCGATTTACTATAGCCCGGCAAGTGTGGTGCCGATCGTCAACTACGAACTATCCCTGGCTGCAGCCATGCCTTAATTGTGGGATTTATTATCAGTTCGCAGTTGCCGACGAGCCGAACGCCAATGATAAACTTCCTAGGCTATAATCGTGACTAATTCATGGCTTATAGTCGGTTTATCATTACTGGTTATGGGGCTGATCGTCAGCAGTGAACTACCCAGGCTATTTTCGTGCCCTTAATCATAGTTACTGCTGCCAGTGAGAGCTTGCGATTGACCGCAATAGGAAAAATTATCAAACAAACAATCGAGCAAAACATCAATTTTTATAGTGTTTTGACCAGAATATGCCTACGTCCACTATCTTTCTTTTATTATTTCAGGTGATACATGCTTTTTACAAGCTAAGAGAAGTAATGGCGGAGATGTTGGAGATTCCTTCCTTTCCCAAACACCTTTTTCGTCAACTATCGACGGAATGTAAGCTCCGTTGTGGAGATCCTTATGAACAACAAATGGTCCTTCCCAAACTGGATCTAGTGCGCCTAAATGGGGGAAGACTTGCTTGAGAACAATATCTCCCTCTTGTAACTCTTGGGGCTTCACCTTAGATTTGTATTGTTTTGCCACTTTCCGTCTGTGTGCGGCAGTCTTGAGAGCAGTGTTATTCCTTCTTTCTTCAATCAGGTCTAAGGACATGTTGAGGAGCTCCTCGTTTTATTTCAGATTATAATGTGTCTAACGATGTGAAGGGACAACTGTTTTGACCGGAAGCATGGCCTCAGCCCCGTATGCTTAGAGCAAATAGAATATGTCATGTTGCTATTTTGTAGGAGGCTTGGCAGGCCCATAGTGCCATGGGTAGTTCGTCCACCCACGCTCTTTTAGATTTATCTAGTTTTTCCTTAATTAGTGTTTGCAAGACTTTGTTGACAGCTTCAACCTGCCCATTGGCCTGGGGTAACTCCTGTTATGAGTCAATCCACACTAGGCTTCGAATGCATTTATTCTTTGAGTTACTCAACCGAGATTTGTGCCTGGATGCCGGACCGGTATGTCATTGCCAGCGAAAGGGGCGGTCGTCAGGAGTGAACTGCTCAGGCTAGTGCCCTTAGTCATGGCTATCTTATTTTCACTACTGCCAACACATGCTTGTGATCTGGGTTGCTAATCACAAAAGAAGTAGTGATTGTAACAGCATAGGTGTTAAGTGAATATAACTGCATATTTGTTAAGTGAATGCATTAGTCTCTTGTCCCAGTCAAAGGGAAAGAGTAGTTTACACCAAACCTGTCGTTTCGAAAGAAGCGAATGTACCAGGTTGGGTAATATGCCTAGTTTAAGATGTTCTCTTGGATATGAATTCTCTCTTGGTATTTTTGTAAGACTCTATGGAACCTAGGAGCCGATGGCATTAACCTGAAATGACAACAACCGAGTTAGACAAAAACGAAAGAAGAGGTTTTTTATGTTACCTCCTTTGTTGGACCATCTGTTGTCATGCGTATGACATGTTTATGCGAGCATATTGTGTGATCGGAGAGCTCCTCATAAGGATTTTCTACAAGTACTCTATTTGATAACGGGGGTTTTACTGGGCCAAGATTCTTGTTTGGCGTTTTAGTGTTGCCTCCTAGCAATCATTGGTCTAGTCATTTTGTCAGGTTGACTCTGGCTAGTTTGGTGGACTTATAGTGGATGTCCCTAGTGTACATCCCGCTATCCTTAGTTCTTAATCAATTTGAATTGCGTTTTTGATTATTGGATCATGATGGAGTGGTGAAGCTAGTATCTTGATTGTTGACTGCAATGTCCTAGCGGTTTACTATATATATTGCTGATTCGTGTTGAATTGTGATATGAGGAGTGGTGGTGGTTTTTGATATCTCTCGCCTTTCTATTGTGAGCCAAATATGTTGGAATTGTTGGAGCTCGGTCTTTTAAAACTTTTCTATATAAACTATTATGTTATCCACGTTCTCGGCAGATGTCATTTCCATCGCATCCTCTTCCTTACCCTTTGAGGTAAAACCATACTCAAATGGATGGCTTCTCTTTGATCATTGACCATTCGAGCTTCGGAGGCAGAGAGTTGTATCTCTTCCATTTTGCTATAGCATTTGTACTGCAAGCTGTGCTAGCTTCCTTGGGTGACCATCTATCTGAACTCCTGATAGTGATGTTTTCTCATCTTTATGTGCCTTTCTGACCCAATGGAGAGGTCATGCATAGTTGTAGGGGCTAGTTTGATTTTTTGTCTTTACTTCGTGTGGTGTGTAAGCACCCTCGGGTCGATCAGCACATGCAACGGATTTACGAATCCTTCCTTCACCTTTTTCCAAGGATGGAGATCCAAGAGTAGATGGTAAGCCCTGCAATAGCTTAATATTGATTAGAATGAAAGAAAAGTAATTATATAGTACCTCCTTTGTGCCCCATGTTTATCAGCAAGTGTGGAGATCTTAGCAAGTGTCTAGGAGGCCGGGTTAGCCCCTTATAAAGGTTTGTAGTGGGCACTCAAAAGTTTTTGTTTTCCTGGAGGGTGGACTAGTAACTCTTTGTCTTATCTCCTTCTCTTTTCATATTTGTTGAACATACCCCTAGGTATGGAGAGCTATTGACATTATTTGAATCATGTCTGGTACGCGTTGGATTGGTGTGCCTTCGTGCATGATAGGAGTGATGAAGTGTCGTGCTTGTCATATCTAGACTTTGAGTATTCAATCATCATGACTTCGGTCTTCAAGTTGTGATATTTTGATCCATCAGTGGGATCCCAATTGTAGTACTTTGAATTGATGCTAGATGGAAAAAGGGTTGTGCTTGGGGTTCATTTGGTTATGTGGAATGCCCCTTGTGTTTTCTAGACTGGGACTTTCCTTGTATTATGACGTTGAGGTCGAATACTTCTTTCTACCCTAAGCATGTCAAGAGTTTATCCACTAAAGCTTTATGTAAAGTAGTGAAGTGTTTACTGATTTCAATCACAACCATGTCGAATTTACTTCCGATAATTTTTAGCACCGGGAGATTATTAGACTAGTCTTCCTCCTTTTTCACATCTGGATAGTTGTTGCATTCTTTGTAGCGGAGTTCTCTCATTTTATATGGCATATCGGGAAGTTGTTTTCCTTTTCTTCCTAGAGAGTTTTTACTTTTCGAGAGAGATAATTCAATTTTCGGTAAGGATTGAGAGGTTTTGTAGCTTCGAAGGGTTGATGGTCCAACTCTTAAAATAAAGAGAGAACCTTGAGATAGGAGGTATAGCTTCTCAATCAAAGAAATGGTGATTACAAACTTGAAAAAAGAAAAAGAGAAAAACTCTAATTTCAAATAGACAATGACTTTAGATCAGGAGAAAGGATTTCAATTTTGGAGGGAGAAAAGGATTTGCTTAGAACCGTAATTTTATATTTTACTAGGGGAATAGATTCCTCTTATACAAAAGAGGAAGACGATTTTCTTTTGTTAAAGATGCAATGCTTCTAGATGGAAAGAGAATAAGATTTGATTTTAGATATGAAAAATGACTAAGTGTTTCTTTTGGTCAAAACAGTGTTTTTTGATCTGGAATGAGAGAAAGAAGATAGAATTTTTTTATCTTCAAGGAATAGCGATTGCAGATCTGAAAAGAGAAATAGATTTTCCTAAAGTAACAGTTTCAGATCTGGGAGATATAGAGTATTTTAGTCCAATAAATAATGATCTCAAACTGGGAATGTAAGAAAAAGAGAGTCTCTCATGCCAAGGAGACAGCGACTTTAGATCTGAAAAGAAAAAGGTATAAATTTTATTAAAAAATGCAATTTCAGATCTCAAGACTAGAAACGGGTTTTCTTTTGTGAAAGAAAATAATGATCCAGGTCTAAACAGAGGGAAAAAGGGGTTTCTTATGCCAAGAAACCATGTTTTTGGATTCCAAACGAAAAAAGAGAGATGGCTTGATTTTAGATCCAAAGAATGGGTACATGTTTCTTTTTGGTCAAGGGGCATGTGTTTGTGGATCCGGAATAGTAAAAGTAATATCTAAGGATTTCAGATCTAAAAGATGACACTTTTTTAATAAACAGTGTCTGTGGATAGTAAAAGTATGATCTAAAATGTGGAGAAGAGAATTTCTCTATGTAGTAAAATGGATGTTCAGATCTGAAGAGAAAAGGAGGATTTTTTGTTTTATGTAAAACAGTCAGGGTAGATCTTAAAAGAAACATAGATTTCAGATCTTAGGAAAGGGGAGAGAGTTTCTTAAGAGAAGAAACGATAATCTCAAGTCAGAATATTAGAAATAATATGTTTCAAAATAAAAAGTAAAGTAAGAAAGAGAGGATTTCCTTTTAAAAAAAGAAAGTTCAGCTCTCAATGAAAGCACCAAAAATGTTTCCACAAAAAATGGGCAAACACCTCCAAGACGTTATAGTAGGGCTGTGAATATTGTTTGTAGTATACAGCTATTGTTTGATGAATTTTAGTTGCAAGTGTATGTGGTAGAAAATCAATAGTTTGCAATAAAGAATAAATAAAGGGCTGAAATGTAAAAAAGACACAGAATTTATAGCGGTTTGGCTTGAATGTGCCTACATCAACTGTTGTTTCATATCTGATTACAAGTACAAGCTTTGAATATGAATAAACTTGTTGTTAGGACTAAGGATTTTCTCTCTCAAAGTTGTCCGTCATTGTTGATGGAAGCTTCACTATTTTCTATCCATCCCTTTTTATGATGCCATATGCCTAGTATTTATAGAGTGAGGTTGTGAGGAGAGGCACCTGAGTACATGGCTTTTAGGCTTTGGTTCAACCTTCCTTCCCTTGAAATTTGGTTCAACCTTGTTGTTGTTCCACTGCTCTGGGATGCTAGTTGAATACTATCCCGGTAGCTCCTTTCAGTCGCCCATCCCGACCTTGGAATCCTGAATGCCGGACCAGGTAGGTCTAGCCTCGGAAGGACAGAAATGGGTGGATCCAACCCCGGAAGTGCTAGACCAGGTAGGTCCGGTGGGTCCAGCCGAAGAAGGGCTAGACCAAGTGGGTCCGGCCAGGGTCCGGACCAGGAAGGTCCAGCACTAAGGTGTTGGACCACGGGGTCTGGTATTAGAGGGCCAGACCTGCGCGGGTCGGGCCCTCCTAGGCCGTACCAGGCTGTCCGGCCTTACGACACCGAACTTGTGCGGGTCCATCCCTACCTGGCCGGACATATGCGAGTCTGGGCTTGTTGGGCTTGATCTGCGGGCCCGGTCCTACTGGGCTGGACCATTGCGGGTCTTCACTATCATTACCGCGTGAGGCAAATCTTAGAATAATCATATCTTTCAAATCGTTATTCGGATTGAGATGCGGTTCGAACCTATGCTCACATTTTGACCTTACGAACAATTCTAATCATCTTAGATCCTATTCGAGGACTATAACAATTTTTCTTCCGGCTTTTCATATTCACTACGTGGTGGGCGAGAATACCTACAACATCCACACTACACTATGGCTAGGTTAAAGCATCGAAAAGCCCTTGATCGTGCCACGCTATGGCCAGGTCAAGGAACCTCCTAGAGGGAGGTTGGGAAAGTTCTTGGATCCTTCTTGTGGATAAGCTAACCAAGCGCACCAGACAACAATGGACTAAGACGTCCAAGCCCAAGAAGCGGCATATCAAACAATGGACTAAGAAGTCCAAACCGAAAAAGCAGCATATCAAACAATGGACTAAGAAGTCCAAGCCAAAAAAGCAGCATATCAAACAATGGACTAAGATGTCCAAGCCCAAGAAGCGGCATATCAAAGAGCGAACTAAGACATCCGGGCCCAAGAAGTGGCATATCAAACAATGGACTAAGACATCCAAGCCCGAGAAGCGGCATATCAAACAACGGACTAAGACGTCCGAGCCCGAAAAGTGGCATATCAAATGATGGACTAAGATGTCCAAGCTCGAGAAGCAGCAAGTCAAATAGCAATTACATACAAGGCCTAAAAGGGTTGGCACATGTCGAAAGAGACAAAACCCAAGGAGCAGTAAAGAACAGAAGGCTTAATAAATAATTTACAATCTCTGACTAATTATCAATGAAGGATTATTGAACTATACTTATTAGTACCCGAATCTGGTTTTCGGGTCTTCCATTATTAAATTCAGAACTTCATTTATCAATACCCGAATCTGGGTTTCGGGTCTTTACCAATAATTTATGGCCTTCACCATACCTGAATCTGGGTTTTGGGATTATTATTAATTACCAGACTTCACTTATTAATGCCTAAATCTGGGCTTAAGATTTCTGTTATAAAGATAATTATTATGGATTTCTGATTATCCACCACTAATACTCGAATCTGGGTTCGAGAGTTCTATTATGAAGACCATTCCTGATTATCAGCTACTAAAACCCAAATCTGGGTTACAGATATCTTACTATTGACTTCTGAACTTCACTTATTGATGCCCGAACCTGGGTTTTAGATTTCTGACCTTCTTAATGTTAGTCCTTGAGATGATGGTTCTGATGACAACAACCTTAGAAAAAGATTATAAAATATAAATACTAACATTATAGTTTAGATATATATGTATATGTAGGATTTAACCATGCAGGTATCAAGGATGAAGACTGTATAGTATAGAGATTCAAGATATCAAGATTGAAGTCTCATGAGTATCAAGAATATCAAGAGTTCAAGATTTCAAGAATAAGTAATTTAATTAAGAATTTTGTTAAAACTCCTAGAAAAGCACTGGCATCTTAAAATCCAATTTAGTCGTGGAATGGAATCCACTTCGAGCCCGTTAAAGGGATGGAACCCTAAGTAGGATGGAACCTACGAAAAATCTAGTGGAACATTGTTTTGTATCCGCTAACTTTTATTCAAATGATTTTACAAAATTATCTTGTTTTCAAAATGATTTCAAAACCTTCCTTTTAAAAAGAATCAAAAACATCTATCTTGATTTTAAATACTTTTAGCCTCAAAATAATCTTTATCAAATTATCCTTAGTTTTAAACTATCTTTAGTAATAAATTTAATATTTGTACTTAGATTTAAATATAAAATATAGTAAAATTTTATATATATTATTCTCTATATTTACTTATGTATTTTAACTATAGTTAAGTATATTTATAAAGTTTAAAATATTTTTAAATATAAGATAGAAGTAATTTTCAAAGAAAAACAAATCACCAAAATTTCGTTTGGGATGTCGACATACCCAAGATACCCATGTCGATATAGTGGCAGTTGGTTTCAAAAATTTGAATTTCAAAAGAAGTGTCTATTCGCCATAACCTTTCACGAATGGACATGGTTGTTGTTTTTCTATAAATAGGGGATGTTTTCAACGAATTTTATATCATATTTTTCTGGTTTTCACTCCTCTTCTTCTTCCACATTTCTTTATATATATTCTTACCATTACTCTGCCGAAATCATCATTGAATCTAACTAGATCATTTCTGGTTTGATTCTCTATCACTATCTCAACAAGACCTCAGTGCTTTTCAGAGTTATAGACTTCTTTGTAATTATTCAAGTGAGAAAAGGTATGATTGTAGCCTTGGAAATCAATCAAGTGAGAAAAAGTATGATTGTAGCCTAGGAAATCAATTGGGTGAACTTGTTGCCCGGGAAATCAAGTATCTCTACCCAAAGGATTGTGAATCTAGAGTGGTGTACCTCGTGGCCTTAAAATCGAGGGTTGTAATTGTGAAGATTGCTTTTGAAAGGAAATCCGTACTTGTGTGCGAGACTAGATGTAGGGTAAATCCGAACCAGTATAAAATCCGGTGTGTTCTTTCCTTTACTGCTTTTACTTTATATTTGCATCTGTGTTTGAATCTGTGATCATATCTGTGTCTGAATATTGCATACATTTGTGTTCAAATTAATATAAACTCAAAAGAATTATTAATTCCTTAAAACACAATCATCCCCCCCTCTAGTGTTTATACTAGCCTTAAGATCCATAATCCGCATTTCTCACACTTAATACTTGAATTTGAATTTCAAGTCTTTTACCATCAATTTTTGGATTTCATCTGTTAATTCCCAAATCTGGGTTTTAAAGTAGTTGGTATTGAGATTACAATGGACGTCTAGTCTTCAATCAAAACTTTGAGTTTGTCTTCTTAATACCCAAATCAGAGTCATTGGTTTGCTATTCTGAACAGCATTTATCAACATCTGAATCTTGGCCCCTGGAACATTATTATTTCCAAAAGGAGTTTCTAAATACCTATTACTTATTCCCAAATAAGGATTCATGGATTACAATAACTTATTTCCAGATGGTGCTCAAGACCTTCTATTACCAGACATTTGTTGTCTCCAACGGAAAGTTCTTGGGTTTCAATTATTATATGCCTAGTTTACTATTAATCTCGTACGAATTCAATTTATGAACTTCTTTTTTAACTACAAAAGTTGAATGGAGAGATTTGTTTAATCGACGAGTTTTCTATCGGTTAGAAAATCTTCGAAAAATTGTAATAAAAATAACCGCAAGCGCACGGCGTACAATTTTAGTACGTGGTGAGTACGGTTCGATCCGTAGGTAATTGAAGCGATTTAAAATTCTACTCAATCAAATTAACCCAAAGTTAGAAGTTGTTTTAAGCTAAAAGTGTAAAAAACTAACAAAAGGAAAGTGAATAAAAATATGAGAGTAAAAGGCAATTTAGAGGCAATTCCCTTCTCATGATCACATAAATCAACATAATGAAATTATGATTTCTCTTTTGGTCATTTGTGAATTTAGTTGATGTGTTTATCATAAGGATTGTCTATTTGTGCTATTAGTTAGCCCAACATAAACCATCAAACTTTAACACACCATCCAAACCACTTGTTAACTCTCATGAAAACGATAATGAAATTAAAAATAAAATCTATTCTAAGCATGATCTATTTACTATTGATTAGTAATATAGACCATCAAATTTTGATTCTAAAATCCACTTCATTATCAAAATCATATGTAGATGAAGAGGTAATTTTTGTTTATATTTGTTTAAGCATAGCCTATTTGGTGTCAACAACATAGGCTATCAAATTCAAAGTTAAACAACAAAATTTTACCACATCAAAAATTCCATGAAGCATAAAGCGAGATCAAAAATTAACAAATATGTTGAATCTACATGATTAAGAGAGCTTCATTACTTTTAAACTGAAGTGGTTTAGTTTCTCATATTTGTTATCATTTCGACAAATGTAGATTGCAGCATAAAACAAAAAATAAGGAAAACAAGAACTAACTAAATTGCATGTAAATAAATCTAATCTACTTGCACGAAATAAAACTACACTAATTGCATAAAGTAAAGAACAATAATTAAAAGAACGTGAAATAAAATTGCATAAATAAAATTACATAAGAGTAAAAGGCTAAGAAGCCATGAAAGAGAGAAAGAGAGTTTATGTTTACAATTTGTAGCTGCAACTAAACTAACTAGAAGGTGGTAAGAGCTCTCTACATGAAACATAAGGGGTATTTATACATGTTTGAAACCCTAATCATATTTTAGGCGACTACCCAAAATTCCCCTTAGGAAGTGTGGCCTCCAAGTTGTCATTAGCATAAGCATAATTCTCCATATAAATGTGCATGTAGCTTTAATCCCCACTAATATGTACATTATCTCCTAATTGAAGTTTATGGTTAGTGAGTAGGTAGGGTCCTACACGATGCATGAAATCTTTTATTTCTTCATTCTCTTGTCTTCTTTCCTTTGTGCATGCATACATACATGAAGCCTCTTCGATTTTCCATCCAAATTCCTACAAATAAAGATAAAATGTGCAAGTGAAAATTCTCAAATTAATTCATACACAAAAATGACCATTTTGCCCCCATATGATAATGAATAAATATGGTTTGAAAACAATTGAAATTTTGGTTTAAACATGTAAAATACCCTATATGCTCATTTATTTAATTAAAAGAAGATTAAATATGGAAGTAAAAATATGCACTTTAAGTGCACATCAAATACCCCTACACTTATCTTTTTATTTGTTCTCGAATAAACTAAAACTAAGATAAATCTGTTTTGTAGGAAACACGATTGCATTGAGCGTATGGAACAAGGTGTAGTAGGACGAGTGTTGTCTCATGAGGATTTTCAACATATACTACCCACAAAATCCAAATGCAACATGAAAAATTCCTAAATGCAAGATTTATTTACAAAGATATGAATTCAAGTTTCTTTTTGAAAATATTTACAAATAATGAATTTACTTTGACACGAATATGTTAAATATAAGTTCTGGTCAATATCAAGAAATTTAATTCTTTTTACTCGTCAAAACTTCCAATAAAAATTAAGTTATCATCACAATTAGACTCTAGTTTGGCTAGTTATTTCAGTTGATAACGTAGTGCAACTATGAAATAGATCCTTAGTTGATTATCAAAGTTTTTTAAAGTGGTATTTTCATTTCTTTTGGAAAACAAGTTAAATCAAATAAGTGAAAATAGTGCTTGTATTTCAATTGCTTACTCTCACTTTATTTGAAAAATTTATTGATATTAACAATATTTACATATGCCTAACTCATAAAACTGAAGCCAGATATACCACTCATGCACTGTCTTGCGGGCTTACATGAGAGGAATACAAAGTATGGCGAGTGTACACACAAGTGTGTACACCTATCGATTGTAGGCATTATTAATGAAAGAATTTTTACACATACACCTAACTCAGATAAACTGAGGCTAGGTATACTGATCATGCACTGCCTTTTGGGCTTACGTGAGAAGGTACAGAGCATGGTGAGTGTACACACTTGCATATGAACACATAACTCTGGGTGTTTCTTCTTTTCACAAAAACCATTTTTTTTATGTTTTATATTTTTTTTTCTTCTTGTTTTTTAAGAGATAGTTTTGCAAAATCATCTTAGCACTACTTAACTTAGAAGATCAAAAATGTTATAGCCTTTACTTTAAATCAACCACTTTTTTAAACAAAGATTTCAATTAGGATATACTTCATAATTAACACCCATGAACCTTCATATATACTAGTTAAACCATCGTTACTTGTAATCAAACTTTATTTTTATTTTCATTAAGACAAATAAATTTTCGAAATTTTCAATTTAGTAACCAAAATCCTATACCTATCCTATAGTGTTTCTTTAAAAGTAAATCAGTATGCTAAAAAGAAAATTTGTTTTGGAATTTTTGTTTTTTTTTTGGAATTTTTGTTTTTTTTTGGAATTTTTGTTTTTTTTTGGAATTTTTGTAAAGAAAATGCAAAAAATAAACCATGAAAAATCAAAAATGAAGATGAGACTTCCCCTACACTTGATTTTGACTGTGTCCTCATAGTCAACCCAAGTGAAAGGAGAAATATAAAATAAAAATAAAAATATGACCTATATTTACATGAAAATGAAACGATTATTATTTACACGACATCAGAAAACATACTGTCAAAGAGTAAATGAAATGGTCTTTCAAAGACTAATTCATTTGTCTCGTCAAGTATGAGAGACATAGCTTAAGCATAGAAAACCAAACCATAAAAAATTTCAAAGTTGAATGTTGATTTGGAAAAACGAATGTCGTTTTATTAAAAATTGTATGAGTTGTTTTATTTTCGATGATTTTTGAGGTAGATAGAAAAATTGGTTGATGTTCATGTTTATTTTCACCAAATTCAAATTCAAAACTCATCATCGACAAATTTTTCAAAATTATTGATTTTAAAATCAAAATGGTGATTTAAATCTATCCCTTCAGAATTCAAAAACTCAACTTCGAAAAGTCAAAAAAATTTGTGTTCAATAAATTCGTCTTCCTTTGTTGGATTATCAACAACTTTATTGCATGTATCAATTTCAAAATCTAAAGTTGTTGCGTTCAATTTTTCAAAATCGAAAAAAGGAAGATCGAATTTTAAATTTGGTGCTCCCAAAAGAATTGAAATCCAACTCAATCACCGCATTTTCAACAACTTCATTAAGATTGTCATTTTCAATTTCAAAAGTTGTTATTTGAAAATCGTCAATTTTGATAAAAGGTGGATTATTATTTGACTCGTCACGCGTTGGGAGTTGATTTTGTTTCTCACGTTGTTTCATGTGTGTTTTAAACAACAAATCCATATGATCTTTGTGAATTTCGTCCATTTTCCCAACAAAATCAAATTCATAATTATTAACTCGGGAATTTTCAATTAGAAATTGTTGAAAGTAAAAAAAATTACCAGGATTGAAACTACTCCCATAGCAAAAATCATTTAAAAAGTGGTTCACATTTCCATTTTGACTTTGAAATTCATATTGGAGTTCGAAGTTGTATTGGCATGAGTTATAATTGAAATCATTTGAATTTTGAAGTGAATTCAAATTTTGACTATTTTGAAATCCTTGACTTGAGTTATTGCACGGATTACTCAAATTATTTATCATTTGATTTCGTTGTTCATGTAAAGACCAAACAGCTTCAATACTATTTTCAAGAGTTGTGGGTTGATCATCATTTTGGAAACTTTGTGGTGCAAAATTCGAATTGTTTGTACAATAGTTGTCATTAAAATATCCATAAGAGTTTGATGTGAAACTATAAGGATTATATTTATTTTCACAGCTATTGTAAAATTCTATCGAGTAAAAAAATTGGACATTTTTTAAATGGTTTTTTTAAAGGAAAAGTATTTACCATGTAGAATTTATTTTTCAAAAGGGAGATTTGATTTTTGTTTTGTTTGTTAGATTTTCAAACTTTTTTGTTTGTTTTGTGTATGAAAAGATTATATATATTATTATTATTTTTTGAAAAATTTCAAAGGAAAAGATTAAAAAGATTTTTTTTTGGATTAAAAAAACTAATTTAAGAAAAATTCACATTTCTTTTAGTTTTGGATTTTGAATTTTTTTTTAAATATGCATGAACTAATGCAATTAAATGAATGCAAGGACTTAATTACAAATTTTATGTCCTTAGTAGATTCTAACCCAAAATTGTATAATCACACTTTGTCTTAATCTAATAAAATATTTCTTAGCCAGTTAACAGATAGGAGTTATCGGTGCACCGTGAATCGCCATAGAAATGCAGCCGAAGGTTTAAGTATCTTCAGAGAAACAATCACTATAATATTTACGAAACACCATAATATTTATATATGATTATTGCTCTGCCGTAGCCTAGACACCATAAAATAAATTGTTCAAAGAAGACAACTTGTCAAGATACAATTAATCCCTAGGTGAGCTCGTGACTCCCTTAAGTCTAAAGTCCAACCGTTATTATTAGTCAGAATTCTATGATGAAATGTAATTTGTGGGCCAAGGAATGAGTGATGAAATCTACATGAATTTGGGTATTGCCCTTAAAAAAGAAAATAAGATGAAATGAATGCAAGTTAAAAATAAACGTGAATTAACGATGCAACTACATATGAAATTATAATAAAAACCGTCGAGTTTTCTATCGGTTAGAAAATCGCCGAAAAATTGTAATAAAAATAACCACAAGCATACGACGTACAATTTTAGTACGTGGCGAGTACGGGTCAATCCGTAGGGAATTGAAGTGATTTAAAATTCTACTCAATCAAATTAACCCAAAGCTAGAAGTTGTTTTAAGCTAAAAATGTAAAAAAACTAACAAAAAGAAATGAATAAAAACATGAGAGTAAAAGGCAATTCAGAGGCAATTCCCTTCTCATGATCACATAAATCAACATAATGAAATTATGATCTCTCTTTTTGGTCAAATTTAGTTGATGTGTTTATCATAAGGATGGTCTATTTGTGCTATTAATTAGCCCACATAAACCATCAAACTTTAACACACCATCCAAACCACTTGTTAACTCTCATGATAATGATAATGAAATTAAAAATAAAATCTATTCTAAACCTGATCTATTTACTATTGATTAGTAATATAGACCATCAAATTTTGATTCTAAAATCCATTTCATTACCAAAATCATATGTAGATGAAGAGGTAATTTTTGTTTTTGTTTGTTTAAGCATAGCCTATTTGGTGTCAACAACATAGGCTATCAAATTCAAAGTTAAACAACAAAATTTTACCACATCAAAAGTTCTATGAAGCATCAAGATAGATCAAAAATTAATAAATATGTTGAATCTACATGATTAAGAGAGCTTCATTACCTCTAAATTTAAGGGGTTTAGCTTCTCATATTTGTTATCATTTCAACAAATGTAGATTGCAACATAGAACAAAAACAAAAGGAAAAGGAGAACTAACTAAATTGCATGTAAATAAATCTAATCTACTTGCATGAAATAAAACTACAATAATTGCATAAAGTAAAGAACAATAATTAAAAGAGCATGAAATTAAATTGCATAAATAAAATTACATAAGAGTAAAAGGGTAAGAGCCATGAAAGAGAGAAATAGAATATATGTTTACAATTTATGGCTACCTTTAAACTAACTAGAAGGTGGTAAGGGCTCTCTACATGAAACATAAGGGGTATTTATAAATGTTTGAAACCCTAATCATGTTTTAGGGGACTACCCAAAATGCCCCTTAGAAAGTGTGGCCTCCAAGTTGTCATTAGCATGAGCATAATCATCCATTTAAATGTTCATGTAGCTTTAATCCCCACTAACATGTGCATTAGCTCCTAATTGAAGTTTATGGTTAGTAGGTAGGTAGGGTCCTCCATAATGTATGAATTCTTTTTTTTTCTTCATTCTCTTGTCTTCTTTCCTTTGTGTATTCATACATACATGAAGCCACTTCCATTTTCCATCCAAATTCCTACAAATAAAGATAAATGTAAAATGCAAATGTTAAATTTTTGTCCTAAAGAACAAAAGCTTTTTTCATACAAGGGGGGGGGCAAAAAGTTGACCATAAAATCCACTTAAGAACAAGGGTATGAAAGAAGGATTTGTAGGCTCTGCAAAAATTGGAGACATGGGTTTCACCAAAGTTCAAAAAAAGAGCGTTTCGAAGGTATTGAGATGACTTTCGAAGGAGTCGCAAGCACCAAGTTCCATTAAAAATGATAAACATGACAAAAGCTTTTGAAAGGGGAAGAAAAGAGGGCAAGGTTACCCTTTCACCTCATCTAGACCTTTCGACGCAGGTGGATTCGCATATATAAGAAAGGCATGGGTTTTCGATGTTGTCAGTTCACTATTTGAAGAAACGATTCCAATACACTTTTCGAAAGCAACAACAAGCCTTTCAAAACGGTTGGAACCCTTCGAAGGCATGATAAAAATCATACATGAAGTCCAAGAGTCCTTTCGTTAAGACCCAATTGTCACTCTCCATCCCTTTCGATGCAATGCGAAAGCTCAACTCATCTCTCACTTGCAAACAGTATGGAAACACAAAGCGAAGATCGCTTCTACTCCCATATCGACGAAGTCGAAAGTTTTCCAGTAAAAAGCAAAGCGAAAGAGGTACTCAAACTTAAACGGTAGCGAAAGGTTGTCAAGGTGATCCTTCTAACTGGCTCGAAAGGACTGGAATGAAAAGGCAGAGGTGAAAGAATGGTTGAAAAAGTTCAAAAGAAAAGCATTTCGACCACATCAAAAGGGGGCGCACAGAAAGATGAAGGAATGCCCTTTGACCGTGTCGAAAGGATGTGCACAGAAAGATGGAGGAAGGCCTTTCGACCATGCCGAAAGGATGCACGCAGAAGATGAGGAAGACCTTTCGACTGAAGTGAAAGGATGGGCACAAAAGGGGGCCGACCTGCATCTATAATACGTCCCTAGGGGTCTGATTTTGGAACGGATTTTGGAATCCTAAACTCATTCTCCAATTCTTAGCAAAATCAAATCTTTGTAACCCTAATAAATTAGGGGGAAAACGCTCTTACTTGTAACTCAATTTGGATTAATGTTAAAAGAGGAAGCGCATGGATTCAATAAAGATTTTGATCATGAGGGAGATCATTTCGACTATTAGCTCATCTAATGATCAATTGCACATGATGCTAGCTTATTTAATTCCTTTTTGACTTATGCGATGCTATGGGATCAACTTGGATAAGATTCATACGATCACATTATCATCATGTTTAATAATATTTAATGATAAACAAAGATGATGATGATGATGTTTCGATTTTAATAAGTTCATGGACTTATGTTACCCGAGATGATATTACATTGCATATATGACATAGAGCTTGCATATTATTCATTAGATCTACTTCGAAAGAGAAAAACCCCTTTCGGCTTGGTCGAAAGGGACGTTTCGAAAGGGATCTGATTTGTAAATGATAAGCAATTCTATATGGATGAATTCCTTCGAAAGGTGCGCACATAGAACAATACATACAACCCTTTCGAAGGAGTTCTTCCCAGAAGAGTATAGACAATGATGTCGAAAGCAAACACTTCTCCTTAAAGGCAAAATGGCCCTTTCGACATAGTCGAAAGAAATGAATGTATAATATAAATAACCTCTTTCGACTCACTAAGAAAAAAAGTTTCGAAAGACGTGTTTTCCTTTTAACCTTCATTTCAATAAGGTTGATTGGATCTATTAACTACCATTAATATTTTCATAAGACCACCCTCCCAAAAGCAATTTTTCCAAGTCAACCCAATCGAAAGGGGTTTCGAAGAGAGTGATCACTTCTAAAAATCTTCTTTTGGAGCATAAACAATATTTCTTGTTAACCACATAGCTTTGGGGATGTTGACAAGTTTTCTTGTTAACACTAACCCTAATTCATTTAGAATATTTACTACGTATTGAAACTCTACCATTTTCTCTTCTCCTTTAAGTTCTAAAAATAAAATATTATATTATATATGTATAGTGGAGAAAAGCGGGAAATAAGATAAGGGAAGAGTAGAAGTAATTCGAAACGGAAATAAAGGTAAATTCATAAATTTGAAACTTTAATTTAAAATTGATTTAATTCTTTTTTCGAATCTATAGTTTTAATAAGAGTATACCCTTTTTATTATTTTGGATTTGAAGTAAGAGGGAGTCAAATAAAAAAGGAATGAATTTAGATCTAGAGAATTAGAGCTAATTAAAAGGTGAGTGGGAAATTACATGCTTTGTAATAATATTAGATTTATATCATTGAAATCTATTTCATCTACGTTTAAAATTCTATTGGATATTTTATTGAAAATGCGAAAGGAATAGATATAAATCTCATTTTGGAATTTTTAATTGAATACGCGTATTGATTAAAATAATAAATAATGAATTGGATACTGAATTGTATACGTGTAATGATTATGGAATAGATTTAATGAAATTGATTATGGAATGTATTCAATAAACTTGGTTATGGAATAGATTGGGAATAGATAACAGTTTAGAATTCCAGATTTGATTTGACTTTATTGGGATTGATTGTAATTAGGTTGGGATTTGACATATTTTAATTCATTAGAATGAAAAGGGGTAATAACCTAAGTCCCTATGGATCATCCAAGTTATAAATAAAGGTGTATTGTCTAAAATAACAAGGAATGTAAATGTAAAGAAAGATATGTGCAAAATAAGGAAAATCTCGTATTCCGTATTGTCTATTTCAATAAAGAAATAAAATATAATTACTTGTAATGTCACACAAAACACAAATCCTTTTTTAAGTAATTCATAGAGAATTATAGCGTTAACAGTTCCTTTCGAAGGGGGAAGTAGTTCCAATGCATTAAAATATAAGTTCTTTAAGTATATAAAAAATTGAAAAGAAACATGATACCAATAAAAATGGAAATGAAATAAAAAGAATTGAAGAATAGGTAAGAGTAAGTAAAAAGGTAAAAAGGGAATAGAGATAGAAAATGGGAAAAAAGATTAAAAGAATGAAAAATGATATTATGAGCCTGGTAAAAAAGGAAAGCGGTAAAAAATCATAAAGCAAGAAAGATATAAATGCATAATAAAGTAAAAGACTTAGGGTCAACAGTGAACTGTAGAGGCAACATGATTAAGTAAGAATGAATGGATATACATATACATATATATATATATGATATATATAAGTAGCTTTAAGCATGTGCCTATGACGGTGTGAACTACTAAATTTAATAGATAATTGTATGAATAGAATGACGTTAGTCATTAGAGTAGGTTGGAATGCGAAGTCGGTAGTGTTACACAATAGAAGTCTACCCACCGAAAGGGCTACTAGCAGTTGTATAAAATTATGCTGATCTAGGACATATCCAATCATAAGACCCGTAGAGAGTACACGTTTGCGTGCAGATAGAGGATTACCCCAATAGAAAGTGTAGTCTACTTTAAAAATAGGTAAGGGAGGCATTGCCTTGATTGCGTTTGGCAATCTAAATAGGTTGGTGAGCAGCTCGACGCTATGTCAGCAGGTGTGGCACCAAATCAGGAATATGAGCTACATATGTTGGGTGGTTCATAGGTCTAGAGCGGTCAAAATGGGAAATACAAGATTTGTGACGCCCCACCTCCATGCTCATAATAACAAAGAGTATTAAAGGAAATACTATCTATTATTACAAAGAATAAGGCTGGATAGGAGCGACCATCCGTAATTGGCCTTACACTAACATTGGTTATCTCAATAGGAGTGGTACATACTTTTTATTTTTCTTCTATTATTTATTTACTCCCATCGACACACCCAATACTAGTATAAAACGAACTACGACGGTTCATAATAGTTTAGGACATTAGATATAACAATAACACAGATAATATAAATGCGGAACACAGATAAAAACAAAAGTCTCATATATATATAACTGATGTCAGTTAATACATAGTTGACACAATACATATGATACAACTACAACTGTCGATTCTAGAAGTTATATATACAAGTACATTATCGACTAATATACATGAATACATATCGTTCTATACAATGACACGACTATTACAAAATGACACTGACAACTTCAGAAGATGTGAAAAGTCTTCAAATCCTGAACAGCAACTCAAAGAAGAAAATCTACAACCTGAAATACTCGGGTCTGACCCGAGTATTACATTCAAAAGAAAATAATACACGGGTCAGTCTAATTCAAACTCAGTTATTAGTGCATAGTAGCAATAATAATCAGATAGTCAAATAGACGACAGTCACAGAAATCTCGTATATCCAACTTCTCGATAAGAGAATCGGATAACGGCAGGTATAACATTAAACAGTGTAAATCAACAATCTCAAAAAGATCAAACATATCAAATTTCTGTGTGGCTGCAGTACACGCACGCGTGCACTGCCTCGCCACACGGTACGTCGAAACTGCAAAGGTCAAAGAGAAACCCCAAACCAACAAAACAGCGTAAACAACAAAATTATAATTATCGATACGATAATTAGAAAATATTTAATCTAATTTTCTAAAAGATAATTAGATATCACTAAAGTCATCAGTTTAAACCAAATCAGAATACAACTCAAAATATTTGAATTGGCAACACGAAACAATTCCAACAATTGAAATCATCAATTATAACATCAAGTCTGATTTGGCTGCAGTACACGCTCGCGTGTACTGCCTTGCCAAAATCAGATGTACACATAAATATATGCTAAATAAATCTCCAAGTGAAATGCAGTAAAACTCAATTGTATAAGCAACAGCCCCGATAGCAAGAGAATAAGACCGCAGCAGTATGCAAGTGCAGACTACACAAGAACACAAGACATGGTACACTGAAATATGAGGTGTAACAAAGTGGAGATGAAACTCCGCTCAACTCGAAGACTGGTGCGACACAAGGCAACATGAAGTATAACAGACTCAGTGAAATAACACTACCAATGTAAACAGGCTCGAGTCATAGTGCAGCATGAACCATAAGGTATACAACAAGTAGATGAACTATGCAACAGAGAGATGTACACGTGACCCAGGCATTTTTATCAAAATATAACAATATAACACCTCAACAATCAACATGACTCCATGCATAAGTACTATGCAGAGCTCGAGGCTACCAAGGTAATGCATCAATACCAAAGATGACACCATTAACAACTATATGTACATGAAGGCAACTGATACAGTTGAAATGCAACAGTGAATCCAAACCACACAAGTATAAAGCAATACCCAACACAAAGGAGTGAACCAGATTCAAGTGAAGACTGAGTGCAACAACTACTCCAGGTCAATACAAATAAAACTGGGTTACTACATAACACAGCAGCAACTAAAAATGGTGCGACAGGTCGGGAAGCAAGTGCGTGTACCTAAGGTACGACATGTATGCAACTGTGAGACTAAAAATGCAATCACCAGACTAGAGTATAAAAACTACAAACTCAAGTGCAGTGAACTCAGTTATAATCTCAAACATGAATGATCAAGTAATAGACATATAATCCATCAAGTTAGAGCATACAAGTGAATCATAAACCAAGTGTACCCAAAAATACAATATGTATTCAACTGTAAACTGGACAATACACGTATCACGGTCAAGAACAAGGCATGGTGCCGAGGAAAAGGCAAAGGCCAGCATCATTTGAAATAGATCAAGCAAGAATCAAATGTCAACATAATCATAGTGACCGAAGTCAACCAAGAATCAGCAATTTCGCAAAACCATGACGACAAAAACATCGCCAAATCATTTTAACAAACTCAAATGGCCAAGATAAATCATCCACATCAAAATATACTCGAATGGCTGAAAACATCAAGTGTAATTATAAATAGTAAAACAACAAGAACACCATACTTCACTACGAACAGCAGTCAAAACCCAACTAGAACAAAAATCGAACACAGTCAAAAGTCAAAAGTCGAACAACATCAGGATCGAAACAAAATTGAATGGCCGAGACGAAGTCAAGCTCCTTTCAGACAAACACAATAATTAGCAATTTCGAATCGAACAAAAACAGGGGTTTAAATTAGATGTGAGTGAATAAATCACTCACCTATTTTCGAGGGCGCAGATCCAATTGAAGTCGAACTCAATCGAAGAGAAGAAACCGCGAACGAATCGATTGAAGTAAGCAAATCGAAGCATCATCCTTAAACTAGGCGGCGACTTCACCATCCCTAATTACAGAGCTAATCGGAACAATGTGAACGAAGCCCTATTTTCGATCGAACAAAGAAAAGAACAGAGCCTCCATTTCATTTTCTTTTCGTTTATTTAGCTAGGGTTTTCGAAAAAATGAAAATAAGATAAAGAGGAACGGTATTAGCCTTGCAAATTTTCACGGCTTCAATTAAAACATGGGCCACTATTCAATTTCCAAAGCCCACAAATCCTTTTAACAATTTATAAAAGAATTTCAACTCAGTTTAAAAGCTTCAATTAGCAATTAGCAACTATATTAATTGTCTAATGACGATAATAAAATAATTGCAAAATCCCGGATTGTTACAGACTCCCCTCCTTATAAAAATTGCGTCCCCGCAATTTTCATAATTAAGGTCGTCATTACCAATAAATTTTCTAACATAAACTGGTTAAGCTAGAAAAATAAAGGTAGAGAATTTCAAACATCAAGGAAATCTTTTAATCCCATAAGGGAAATTTACAGATTCTCAACAAAGTCTAATTATCAATAGATAATTAGAAAACAACGAAACTGAACTAATGTAATTGTCAGCAATTTAATTGAATACAGAAAATCATAAAACAACAATGTCTAATCATCGATACGATAATTAGAAAAACAACAAAAACTACTTATCAATAGAGATAGAGATAGATAGAAAACAGCAAATTAGCAAAACGATAATTAAATTTCGAATTCAACAAATATTCCATTATCAAAAACGATAATCAAATTTCAAATTCAACAAATATTCGATTATCAAAAATGATAATCAAATTTCAAATTCAACAAATATTCGATTATCAAAAACGATAATCAAATTTCAAATTCAACAAATATTCGATTATCAAAAACGATAATCAAATTTCAATTTCAACAAATATTCGATTATCACAAACGATAATCAAATTTCAAATTCAACAAATATTCGATTATCAAAACGATAATCAAATTTCAAATTCAACAAATATTCGATTATCAAAAACGATAATCAAATTTCAAATTCAACAAATATTCGATTATCAAAAACGATAATCAAATTTCAATTTCAACAAATATTCGATTATCACAAACGATAATCAAATTTCAAATTCAACAAATATTCGATTATCAAAACGATAATCAAATTTCAAATTCAACAAATATTCGATTATCAAAAACGATAATCAAATTTCAAATTCAACAAATATTCGATTATCAAAAACGATAATCAAATTTCAATTTCAACAAATATTCGATTATCACAAACGATAATCAAATTTCAAATTCAACAAATATTCGATTATCAAAACGATAATCAAATTTCAAATTCAACAAATATTCGATTATCAAAAACGATAATCAAATTTCAAATTCAACAAATATTCGATTATCAAAAAACGATAATCAAATTTCAATTTCAACAAATATTCGATTATCACAAACGATAATCAAATTTCAAATTCAACAAATATTCGATTATCAAAACGATAATCAAATTTCAAATTCAACAAATATTCGATTATCAAAAACGATAATCAAATTTCAAATTCAACAAATATTCGATTATCAAAAACGATAATCAAATTTCAATTTCAACAAATATTCGATTATCACAAACGATAATCAAATTTCAATCAACAAATATTTAATTATCTCAAGCAATAATTAAATCTCAATCAACAACTATTTAATTATCTCAAGCGATAATTAAATCTAAAATCAACAAATATTTAATTATCTAAAGCGATAATTAAAAACACCAAATATCTGATTATCAAAAACGATAATCAGAACTCATATCAACAAATATCTAATTATCACAAGCGATAATTAGAAACAACAAATATCCGATTATCAAAAACGATAATCAGAACTCATATCAACAAATATCTAATTATCACAAGCGATAATTAGAAACAACAAATATCCGATTATCAAAAACGATAATCAGAACTCATATCAACAAATATCCAATTACCTGCAGATAATTGGAAGCAACAAATATCTAGAAATCAATTAAGAAGACTAGAAAATCAACATAAAAGCTTGGATCGATCCCATCAGATGGCGAGTTTTTTAATTCGCCGCACGTGCAACAACATATGGCCGAAGCCTACCAAGTACTCAACATAATTTTGGCGCCCAACAAATGACCCGAAGGTCCAACATATGACCCGAAGGTCTAGTACTGGTATTTGACCCGAAGGTCCAACATATGACCCGAAGGTCCAACATAGTGGCTCGAAAGCACACGAAAACATCAAATATTTCAATTAACGAGTCCGGAATTAACCAAAATAGTAAACGCACATGTCCCATAACCACGAGTTTTACTAAATTGTTTAATTCTCTTCATCGTTTCCTTGAAAGTGTAGAATCATCAAAACAACAGATATTCAATTAACGAGTCCGGAATTAACCGAAATAGTAAAAGTGTGGTTCCATACTCCGCACTTTTGCTAAATCGTTTAAATCACTTCATCGTTTCCTTGAAAGTGCAAAATTGTGTATTTTGTAAAAATACACTTTACATTCTCAAACGGACAAGTCCGGAATTAAGCGAATCAGTAAAAGAAAGGGGTCATAGTCCTTGATTTTTCTGAAACGTTTAAATCGCTTCCTCATTCTTTTGAAAGCGCAAACTGTTAAAATTCCTGAAAGCAATTTTATTTATTTTGCAAAAATAACAATTCACATTTTCAACTGGACAAGTCCGGAGTTAAGCGAAACAGTAAAAGAAAGGGGTCATAATCCTCGATTTTGCTGAATCGTTTAAGTCGCTTTCTCATCCTTTTGAAAACGCAAACCGTTAAAATTTATAAAACAATTTTCATTTTTAAAACGAGTTTCCAATCACGTGATTAAAACAGCAATATTAGTAACAATTTCGATAAGGAAATTGTACTTCTCAAAATACCGTAAAAACGGTCACAAATCAGTATTGCGGAATAACCGCTTGAAAATCCACTTTTAAAACTTGACGGTTACTGAAGCCAAGGTGACAGTAATTTTTAAACGTCAAAATCTCATCAAAATAATTTACATCAAAATGTAATATCAGTGAATTTTCATTCATCAAAATGCCACAAAACACCGTGCTTCAAAATATAGCATTGGTGTAAAATCCCGTTATAAAAATAACGGCAACAAAATACGTTTCATAACCAAGCATCGGTTCAACGTAAAATAAATGCAATAACGTGCAATTCAAATTTTTTTGCACGTACTATAAAATGAACAAAGAAATCATTCGAATGTATCTTCAATGAAGATAATTCAAAACAGCAAAATCTAATCAATAGATG
Source organism: Allium fistulosum (assembly GCA_030737815.1). Lineage (NCBI taxonomy): Eukaryota > Viridiplantae > Streptophyta > Magnoliopsida > Asparagales > Amaryllidaceae > Allium > Allium fistulosum. The sequence continues at coordinate 171,641,296 of CM060907.1, forward strand.
ATTAGTACAAAAGGAAGCCAGCGGAAATTTCAACAAAAATCTCATAACTGTAATTTCTTCGAATTCTCAATTTGGATTCAAAATTCTCAAAGAAACAAATAATTACAGCTATGTAAACAACAATTGGAATTCATATCAATTTCGTATTTTGATTCTTAAATCAAAAAGATTATAAGTTGTACTCAGCGAAGACAGTTTCACTGTTTCCGCTGCGCACTCTGATAAATAGAACACAAATCAATCAAATCATCAAAACACAATTTCATCCAAACAACAAAACACAATTCCACTTTTATTTTTAAATAACGATATTTAAAAATTTCATCAAAATTTCAAAACTTTAGTTTTGACTCAACCACAAATAAAACATCGACCAATAGTTGTAACATATGTTCCATCCAAGTTATGTTTTATTTATGTCCATAAACCCCAAGCTCTGATACCAACTGTGACGCCCCACCTCTATGCTCATAATAACAAAGAGTATTAAAGGAAATACTATCTATTATTACGAAGAATAAGGCTGGATAGGAGCGACCATCCGTAATTGGCCTTACACTAACATTGGTTATCTCAATAGGAGTGGTACATACTTTTTATTTTTCTTCTATTATTTATTTACTCCCATCGACACACCCAATACTAGTATAAAACGAACTACGACGGTTCATAATAGTTTAGGACATTAGATATAACAATAACACAGATAATATAAATGCGGAACACAGATAAAAACAAAAGTCTCATATATATATAACTGATGTCAGTTAATACATAGTTGACACAATACATATGATACAACTACAACTGTCGATTCTAGAAGTTATATATACAAGTACATTATCGACTAATATACATGAATACATATCGTTCTATACAATGACACGACTATTACAAAATGACACTGACAACTTCAGAAGATGTGAAAAGTCTTCAAATCCTGAACAGCAACTCAAAGAAGAAAATCTACAACCTGAAATACTCGGGTCTGACCCGAGTATTACATTCAAAAGAAAATAATACACGGGTCAGTCTAATTCAAACTCAGTTATTAGTGCATAGTAGCAATAATAATCAGATAGTCAAATAGACGACAGTCACAGAAATCTCGTATATCCAACTTCTCGATAAGAGAATCGGATAACGGCAGGTATAACATTAAACAGTGTAAATCAACAATCTCAAAAAGATCAAACATATCAAATTTCTGTGTGGCTGCAGTACACGCACGCGTGCACTGCCTCGCCACACGGTACGTCGAAACTGCAAAGGTCAAAGAGAAACCCCAAACCAACAAAACAGCGTAAACAACAAAATTATAATTATCGATACGATAATTAGAAAATATTTAATCTAATTTTCTAAAAGATAATTAGATATCACTAAAGTCATCAGTTTAAACCAAATCAGAATACAACTCAAAATATTTGAATTGGCAACACGAAACAATTCCAACAATTGAAATCATCAATTATAACATCAAGTCTGATTTGGCTGCAGTACACGCTCGCGTGTACTGCCTCGCCAAAATCAGATGTACACATAAATATATGCTAAATAAATCTCCAAGTGAAATGCAGTAAAACTCAATTGTATAAGCAACAGCCCCGATAGCAAGAGAATAAGACCGCAGCAGTATGCAAGTGCAGACTACACAAGAACACAAGACATGGTACACTGAAATATTAGGTGTAACAAAGTGGAGATGAAACTCCGCTCAACTCGAAGACTGGTGCGACACAAGGCAACATGAAGTATAACAGACTCAGTGAAATAACACTACCAATGTAAACAGGCTCGAGTCATAGTGCAGCATGAACCATTAGGTATACAACAAGTAAATGAACTATGCAACAGAGAGATGTACACGTGACCCAGGCATTTTTATCAAAATATAACAATATAACACCTCAACAATCAACATGACTCCATGCATAAGTACTATGCAGAGCTCGAGGCTACCAAGGTAATGCATCAATACCAAAGATGACACCATTAACAACTATATGTACATGAAGGCAACTGATACAGTTGAAATGCAACAGTGAATCCAAACCACACAAGTATAAGCAATACCCAACACAAAGGAGTGAACCAGATTCAAGTGAAGACTGAGTGCAACAACTACTCCAGGTCAATACAAATAAAACTGGGTTACTACATAACACAGCAGCAACTAAAAATGGTGCGACAGGTCGGGAAGCAAGTGCGTGTACCTAAGGTACGACATGTATGCAACTGTGAGACTAAAAATGCAATCACCAGACTAGAGTATAAAAACTACAAACTCAAGTGCAGTGAACTCAGTTATAATCTCAAACATGAATGATCAAGTAATAGACATATAATCCATCAAGTTAGAGCATACAAGTGAATCATAAACCAAGTGTACCCAAAAATACAATATGTATTCAACTGTAAACTGGACAATACACGTATCACGGTCAAGAACAAGGCATGGTGCCGAGGAAAAGGCAAAGGCCAGCATCATTTGAAATAGATCAAGCAAGAATCAAATGTCAACATAATCATAGTGACCGAAGTCAACCAAGAATCAGCAATTTCGCAAAACCATGACGACAAAAACATCGCCAAATCATTTTAACAAACTCAAATGGCCAAGATAAATCATCCACATCAAAATATACTCGAATGGCTGAAAACATCAAGTGTAATTATAAATAGTAAAACAACAAGAACACCATACTTCACTACGAACAGCAGTCAAAACCCAACTAGAACAAAAATCGAACACAGTCAAAAGTCAAAAGTCGAACAACATCAGGATCGAAACAAAATTGAATGGCCGAGACGAAGTCAAGCTCCTTTCAGACAAACACAATAATTAGCAATTTCGAATCGAACAAAAACAGGGGTTTAAATTAGATGTGAGTGAATAAATCACTCACCTATTTTCGAGGGCGCAGATCCAATTGAAGTCGAACTCAATCGAAGAGAAGAAACCGCGAACGAATCGATTGAAGTAAGCAAATCGAAGCATCATCCTTAAACTAGGCGGCGACTTCACCATCCCTAATTACAGAGCTAATCGGAACAACGTGAACGAAGCCCTATTTTCGATCGAACAAAGAAAAGAACAGAGCCTCCATTTCATTTTCTTTTCGTTTATTTAGCTAGGGTTTTCGAAAAAATGAAAATAAGATAAAGAGGAACGGTATTAGCCTTGCAAATTTTCACGGCTTCAATTAAAACATGGGCCACTATTCAATTTCCAAAGCCCACAAATCCTTTTAACAATTTATAAAAGAATTTCAACTCAGTTTAAAAGCTTCAATTAGCAATTAGCAACTATATTAATTGTCTAATGACGATAATAAAATAATTGCGAAATCCCGGATTGTTACAAGATTACACCTAACGGGCTATGCCTCTTACCAGGATAGGCCACATTAGGTACTGCATGGCCACAGTTGTTTGCTGGTTTTCTTGTTAGGGTAAGGCTAGTTAACCCACAGAAGAGTTCTTTCAAAAATGAATGGGATAGTCCGTGGAGCTGAGTCCACAATAGGAAGCGGACAAGTTAGTAATCCCAAGTCGAGATAGAATACGGCTAAACTTTGTGATGCCGTTATTAGGCAGTAACTGGGGGTTCTACTTTGTACGTGGGAAATTTGGCCTAGACATTGATGATGATGTCCGGCGATGAAGAATTACGGATACTAGCGAGGATAGTATCATGGTCCAAAGGGGGACTGTGGTACTTATACACACACACGTAAATAGTTATAATCTACTTCGGGTGGATGTGGCGTATCGTACGCGAACGTGGAGTCGAGTTGACTAAGTAAAATAAAAGACTTAACATGTAATGGAAAGTAATCGGCATACACTGGTGTTATGTACAAACTGTATAATTTACTGGTCAACAGAACGTTGTTCTGACCCTCAACTCATTACAACCCAGAGGATAGCTTTAAAGGAAGAGGTACTGGTACAGAGTGGGAACAGTGGAAGGACAGGTTTCATAATGCATGCTCGAACTGACAAGGACACTAGATATCAGAAGTGTCAACTTGGTTAGTAACTATATATTTTATTTGAGTTATATCGATATTGCTCCAATATGCATTTATTTGTTTACTTGCAGGATACCAAACGAACGATCCATGCATTGGTGGACTTGGATTTTCGATTTAGCGAAAATTCAGGCCCACTAAGGTGCAGGTTGTTACATGTCATCATGACAAGAAGTACAAATCGTTAGGTTTTGGTTGTTTGCATGATACAAAGACAATTATACCTTAAAACATTCTACACTTTCAGTTCTCACAGCAAAAGGAATGAAATATAAATACTAAAAATAACTCAAACCAATATTGTCTCAAAACACCGTGGTCCATAAAAGAGGTGTATAAAAAGAGTTTTATAATAGGAATACAGCATAAGTCTGATTGATAAATAAGTTACATGGAAAAATGACTATATAAGTAAATATATCTCCAAAGCAAGCGTGCTGTCACCTCCACTATGCACCTTATCCTTGTTACCACATCCGCTACCCTGTCTTCCTAACATATATAAAAAGAAAAAAATAGAGGGGATCTGGCATGATCTGGTGAGTGGATAATATCACCAGCGGTATGGTGTTGACAAGTAATTAAATTTCATTTACAATCTACACAACCTGGTGGTGTTCATTTGTGTGCATGTACTATGTGTAAGAATTTAATCAATTTAGACAATATAAGGTAACCACCCTTAATTCACCTAAATCCAACAACAATCTACGAAGATTTCCACCCGAAGGTTGGACCTTAAGAAACTGAATAATCCTAGGGATGCCCGAGTATAAAGTCTCCACAATAAATCGCCTAACTATTCACTGAGCAGACATTGTCAATGGAAAACTGCTTAAGTTGCACCGCCCCGAGTATACATCGCAATGCCCGAGCCTGCTCATTGAACACACAGTCCAATGATACTTGCCAACTAAGCATTGGGTAACCTCCTTATTAGTGTATGTGTCCTATGCTCTATGTCATTCAACTTGCAGCAACGAGGGTCGAGTAACTGATTTGACTCCTTTGTAGGCACAACCACTTAATCGCATGCTCATCTTACTATGGAGGACATCTTTGTCTCCTCTCTTCCACTGTCAACAAATATGCGAATGGCACTGTCTAAAGTAACAATAAGAGCATCTAATCGTGAGATAATGACTCGCCGCATTGAGTGTCACGTTATACAACTTCATGAAATGTGAACCTAGGTACGTCATCAAGTGTGAAACTGATCCATCTTGTTACACAACCTCTTGTAGTTATGTGAATAGCCGAAAATTAAGTAAGTGTGAACAAATTTCCCTGGACTATCTTACTTGGCATGCATTAAGTCTAAGTTCGACCTGAGCTTGCTTTCGCAATTCAGATGTCTGAATATGGTATTCAGACGTCTAAACTCCTCTTATGTCTGAACTTTTGGTTCAAACATTTATTTTCTAGTACAAAATAAGCTATAGGTATTAAGACGCATAACTTTGATTTCAGACGTCTGAATGAAAAGTTTAGACGTCTGAATCTGGTCAGAAGACAACGATTTTATTTCGGGTTTATTTGTTTAGTTTCAAGAATTATTCAGATGTCTAGGGTGTTAGACGTCTGAACTAGTGTATTTTCTGTCGTTCTCTTTTTAATTTGTTTATATCTATTCCAGGTTTAGGTATGATCGTATAGTTTATTTTTAAATAAGTATTTATACACAATTTTAGTTTTATTCATCTCCAAACTTTTTACATTATTAATCCAATTGATTGTATATATTTATTCAACGATTCATCTATGTATATTGTATTTTTTATTCAACGTTGATAGAATCAAATCTAGATGAATTTTAAAGAGTGTATACACAAATTCATTTTTCTTATCCACCTAAATCAATTCAAATCTATTATAATAAACTTGATCTGTAGCGCTCTAAAGTTAAATTCATATCCAATTTACCCTCCCTCCAAGTCTCAACATTTGTATTGTTAAAAATCATTACCTAGGATTTTCCAATTACTTCAATTCATATATATCTTTAATTACAATGATCGGTTCAAATCTAAATCATCTGTTGTATAAATTTAATAGATATATAAATGAAATTTAAATAGTTATCTACATCATAATCATATCGTAGATAAATCCCGCTAAAGCATGTATCAATGAAGTTTAAATAGTTTAAATGAAGTTTAAACAATCGTTAAAAGACCATAATCATGTTTCAGTGGTGTGTGTATATAAGATTAAATATATATTTAATGTTTTAAAATTACGACCTTTGAATCCCGCCAAAGCACTTTCACAAACAATTTCAAAAAGTAGCAAAACCAGGTGCCAAAATATTTGGAATCTGGCCACGAACCCAACACAAAAAATCGTTTGTAAAATGAGGTCCGTAGGCAAAAGATACAGCGATTAGAAGACGTGGGGTTTAAATTATAATTTATAGAAATACGAGGAATAAAATGCAAACTTGCCTTCATCCCAAATTATCGCAACTGAACCTGATATCTTCCCCTTTGACCTCCTACAGACGCCGCCATAGGTCGATTTTGCACCGCCAACCCCCATAACTAAAACTTTCACACCAAGAGCTTTCCATTGCCATCAACACCGTCTCCGGTGGTGCTCTTCTGCAGCCTCCTAGGATTTTCCACCAACAGACTTCTAGGTCAAACTCCGACCAATCACTGTTGATGAAATTATAGCCACCATTACAATCCAATCCTCCAGGGCTGCAACCATATGTCTTAATTTCACCAACCGACGCATAAATCGAAAAACCTAAGTTTTCCAAGTCATAGTCATGCTTGAGATCTTTGGTCGAGATTTATGGCCACCAAGTGCATCGAACCAGAAAAATAATTATTGTCATCTTTTCGTCTCATTGAGACAAACGATTTATATATAATCTGATGGGATTCGACACTATTAATTTTTGTGATCATTTGTAATTAAAGAGAACTGACTACCATTAGAATGTAATTAGCCAGTATTTGGGGATTACTTGTCATTTTCTTAAGTGAAGGCTCCCCTTTGGGGTTTGGTAACTCTTTTTGAATAAACAGTAAGTGGGTTTATATGTTTATGCCCGGTTGGTCCAAGAATATTGCACATCTGTCTTATTTACAAAGCCGATATCTTTTAGACCGTAACTTCAAATTAATCAATCTTGTACTATAAATTGATCAGTTCAAAAAGATCTACGCAATGGTTATAATTGTGTCGCCAAATCATTTCACTTTTCGAAATTCATTTTAATTATCGATCTAAATAATTTTGTTGCCTACAATTAATTTGAAATGTGTTAATTTTGGAGGTTGTTACACGGTAGCTTAGGATTATATTTGAGACATGTTTGATCAAGCATGATCTGAGCCAACTGATTCCCTTCCCTACCAGCTATATTATGCTCAAGTTCATGTTAGATCAGGCATCATACAATAATGCGGCTTCTAGCAGGCGACTTAGGAAATTTGGTATCATATTTTACTTTTCATGGCAAATTGCGGTGTTGCATAGCGCATCTTATTTTTTTTTTAAATTGCTACTTGCACATGCAAGTTGCTTTTTTAACAAGGAACAATTCTTTCGTGTACTTACAATAACCTAATACATTGAATTTTTAGGAAAGTGTAAGTCAATTGAATATTTGTCCGAATTCAAGTAAGTTGTAGAGATTAAGGGTTTGTTCCCACACAAGAAAAGAGATCATCTAAGCTTTTGATGCATCAAACTAATCAAATCAAGCGGCTAGAACGGTTATCCTCAGTTACTCTTTTTCCACCGCACAAAGAAGTTGATTCATTAACTACCAACCCGTTTGATGTGTTGGACATTAATGTTCTAAAAATAATGGCTGTCTTCGTCTCTATTTATTACTCATTTCTCGTCTCTTCCACCATCACCAACTTCATCACCTCCAAATCCAAAATTTGAAACATTTTGTAAAATACAAAATCAATCTAGGTGTTTTTCTTTATTCATGTTTATGTGTATGTGGATGTCATCTATCACATATTTTTTTTGAGTTTATTTTTGAAATTGTTTGTGTTTTTTTGCTCTATATACAAAACTTTGACTTCCTCCTTCGATTATTAATTGCATTTTCATAGGTAGTTCTGTGAGAAATGCGGATTACGGATCTTAAGGCTAGAATTAACACTAGAGGGGGGTGAATAGTGTTTTAAGGAATTACTAATTCTTTTTGATTTTATATTAATTTGAACATAAATGTATGCAATATTCAGACACAAATATGATCACAGAATCAAACACAGATGCAGATATAAAGTAAAAGCAATAAAGGAAAGAACACACCGGATTTTATACTGGTTCGGAGTTACCCTACATCCAGTCCTGCAACACAAGTACGGATTTCCTTTCAAAATCAATTCTTACAATTACACCCTCGATTTCAAGGCCACGAGGTACACCGCTCCAGATTCACAATCCTCTGGGTAGAGATACTTGATTTTACGGGCAACAAGTTCACCCGATTGATTTTCCAGGCTACAATCACATCTTTTCTCGCTTGATTGAATACAAAGAAGTCTATAACTCTGAATAGCACTAAGATCTTGTTGAGATAGTGATAGAGAATCAAACTAGAGATGATCTAGTTAGATTCAAAGGTGATTTCGGCAGAGTAATGGTAAAAATGTATATAAAGAAATGTGGAAGAAGAAGAGGAGTGAAATCAGAGAAAATATGATTATAAATTCGTTTAAAACAGCCCCTATTTATAGTAGAACAACAGCCATGTCCATTCGTGAAAGGATATGACGAATAGACACTTCCTTTGAAATTCAAACTTTTGAAATAAACTATCACCTTGTCGACAAGGGGTCCTTGGGGTTGTCGACAAGCCTAAGTTATTTTTGGTAATTTGTTTTTCTTTGAAAATAACTACTATCTTGTATTAAAACTATTTTAAACTTTATAAATATACTTAACTATAGTTAAAATACATAAATAAGTCTAGAGAATAATATTTTGGTATATATAAAATTTTACTATGATTTTATATTTAAATCTAAGTATAAATATTAAAAGCTAAATATATTATAATTAAAAGGTAGTTTAAAACCAAGGATAGTTTGATATTTAAAATAAAGATTATTTTGAGGCTAAAAGTATTTTAAAACCAGGATGTTTTTGATTTAAAAAGGAAGATTTTGAAATCATTTTGAAAACAAGATATAATTTTGTAAAACATTTGAATAAAAGTTAGTGGATACAAAACAATGTTCCACTAGATTTTTCGTAGGTTCCATCCTACTTAGGGTTCCATCCCTTTAACGGGCTCGAAGTGGATTCCATTCCACGAATAAAATGGATTTCAAGATGTCAGTGCTTTTCTAGGAGTTTTAACAAAATTCCTAACTAAATTACTTATCTTGAACTCTTGATAATCTTGATACTCATGAGTCTTGAATCTTGATATCTTCGATCTTGAGTTCATCAGCTCTTGAATCTCTATACTGTACAGTCTTCATTCTTTGGTACATGTATATATATCCTGCATATACATATATATATCTAAACAATAATGTTAGTATTTATATTTTATAATCTTATTCTAAGGTTGTTGTCATCAAAACCAACTTCTCAGGGACTAACAATCTCCCCCTTTTTGATGATGACAACCTTTGTTTATAAAATATTACTTCAATCCTAATAACTCCCCCTAAAACTAATAACCCCCCTTAATCTATGCCTAACTATCCTATTTTATACTTCTCCCCCTTTGTCATCAACAAAAACTAACTCCAAACTATATAACTCCCCCTTAATCTAATACTATATTACATGTGATTATAATGATAGTGTTATCATAAATAATCAACACTTAATTCTGAAACTAAAACTTAGCCCTTAATAACTAACTCTCCTAACTAAGAATCCATATATGATAATATTTATAATAATGATAATGTGAGAATTCAAATATGAGAACACAAATCATTTACTAATTATATAATGTTATATTTACATTTGCGTAGAAAACGTAAGTAAGATCATATACAAAAAACGATAAGAAAGAGAGAAAAGAAACTAATGTGTATCCTTAACAATGGGAGATCTATGAACCGAGCAATTTGGGTAGTGGAAACAGAAATTTCCACGTTGTTCGACTAGATTTCCATCCTTGTCAAAGCACACTTAGCCAATGCAAACAACTTTGTCGTCATCTTCAGCGTACTCTTCTTCCATGGGGGCTTCTTCTTCCTCGCTGTCCTCTTGCACTTGAACACTAGAGGATTCTTCATCGATCAAGATGGGATTGGCGTGATTGTCCATTAGAAACTTTTGCAAGTTTCTAAGGATTTTTCCTTGCCATTCTTGTTCTTTGGCCATTCTGATTTGCACCACTTGAATTTCAGTCATAAGTTGCAGTGCATCCTTAAGGAAACCTCCATTTTCATCACTCGTGCAAGCGTTGTTCGTTGAAATGGTCCGGTAGAAGGAAAAGGGAACGAAAAGGTTGAATTTTTGTTTGATTTGGAGGAGGAGACCATTGTTTTAATGTTTTCAGAAGTTAGAACAGAGAAAGAACAGAAAGAATGAACAAAATTTCAAAATAAGAAGAATATATAACCACCCATTTGAATTTTGGTGGGAAAATTTCAAAAGAAAAAAATTCGTTATATGTCGACAGGGGTAAAGGAGGGTTGCCGACAAGGTACTTATATTTTTGCTATTTGATTTATTTTAATTTAATTTTAATTATACTTGTTATATATTTATATTCTATATTTCAGTTATTGAACAAATACCTAATTCTCTTCTTAATTTAGTAAATATAGATTCATTTAAGGGTTTTGTTAAGATATCAGCAATTTGGTTCTCAGAATTGATATAATTGAGAGTAATTACTTCCTTACTTATATTATCTTTGAGAAAATGATGTCTGATATCAATATGTTTAGTTCGAGCATGATGGGTAGGATTTTTGGATAAATTTATTGCACTAGTATTATCACAATAAATTGGTGATTTTGATATATTTAAACCAAAATCTTTTAAAGTTTGTTGCATATATATTACTTGAGAACAAGCCAAAGCAGCAGAAATATACTCTGCTTCGGTTGTTGATAAAGAAACTGTGTTTTTCTTTTTACTAAACCAGGAAACCAGAGAATGCCCCAAAAAGTGACAAGTTCCACTTGTACTTTTTCGGTCTGATTTACAACCAGCATAGTCAGCATCACAGTAAGATATTAATTCAAAAGAATCATTTTTAGGATAAAATAAGCCATAATCAAAGGTGTGTTTAACATATCTTATGATACGTTTTACAGCTTTTAAGTGGGTCTAAGTGGGTCTCTTTAGGTTGGGATTGATATCTTGCACAGAGACAAACACTATGCATGATATCAGGTCTACTAGCAGTGATATAGAGTAGTGATCCAATCATTCCTCTATATAATTTTTGATCTACATCTTTCGAGAGATCTTCTTTACTTAAGTACTCATTGGTTGCCATGGGAGTGGGTTTTCCACTTGCAGTAGTCAAACCAAATTTACTAACTAGGTCTTTAGCATATTATTCTTGACGGATAAAGATACCATTATCTAATTGTTTTATTTGCAATCCTAGAAAGAAGTTTAATTCACCCATATGACTCATCTCAAACTCTTTTGTCATTATTTCAGAAAATTCTTTATTCATTTCAAAATTAGTTGATCCGAAAATGATATCATCTACATAAACTTGTACTAGTTGAATATCATTTTTATTTCTTTTAGTAAAAAGAGTATTATCTACTTTACCAATTTCAAAGTTTGATTGTAATAAGTAAGATCTTAGTCTATCATACCAGACTCTAGGAGCTTGTTTTAGACCATATAGAGCTTTCTTAAGTTTGTAAACATGATTTGGTAATTTTTCATCTTCAAAAAGTGGTGGTTATTCAACATATACTTCCTCTTTTACAAATCCATTTAAAAAGGCACTTTTAACATCCATTTGAAATAATTTGAAATTATTATGATTTGCGAAAGCAAGTAGAATCCTAATGGCTTCTAATCTTGCTACGGGAGCAAAGGTTTCATCACAATCTATTCCTTCTTCTTGACAATAACCTTGAGCGACTAACTGGGCTTTATTTCTAACGACCTTACCTTGTTCATTCATTTTATTTTTATAAACCCATTTAGTTCCAATTATAGTTTTATTTTCAGGTCTAGGAACAAGTTCCCAAACATCATTTCTAGTAAATTGATATAGTTCTTCTTGCATAGCTAAAATCCATGAATCATCAGTTGATGCTTCTTTTGGATTTTTGGGTTCAATAGTTGATATAAAGGCTACATTGCTCATTTTACTTAGTTGATTTCTAGTTGTAATATCAGATTGCATATCTCCTAGTATATTTTCTATAGGATGATCTTTTAAAAGTTTAATCTTTTTATTAGGATGATTAATTTCATTATTAGTTTCAGTTGACTCCTGCTTTTGAGTAATTAAATCCTCTTCATCATTTGTATCTTCAAAATTTTTGAGATTTTCATCGAATGAAACATGCATTGTTTCTTCGATGGTGTTAGTTCTTAAATTAAACACTCTGTATGCTTTACTTCTATTAGAATATCCGATAAAGATACCTTTGTCGGATTTAGGATCAAATTTATCTAAGTTATCTTTTGTATTTAAAATAAAACATTTACTTCCAAAAATTCTAAAATAAGATACCTTAGGTTTCTTTCCATGAAGAAGTTCATAAGATGTCTTATCAGTTAAAGGTCTAATTAAAATTCTATTTAAAATATAACAGGCGGTAGCAACTGCTTCTGCCTAAAAATGTTTTGGTAATTTACTATCTGAAAGCATAGTTCTCGCGCACTCTTGAATCGTCCTATTTTTACGTTCTACTACTCTATTTTGTTGTGGAGTTCTTGGAAATGAAAAATTGTGAGTTATTCCTTTTTATTGCAGAATTCCTCAAACTTTTCATTTCCAAATTCACCACCGTGATCACTACGGATGGTTATAATTTTTACAGAAAGTTGATTTTGAATCCTTTTTGTAAAGTTCTTAAAACTTTCAAAAGTATCACTTTTATGTTTCAAAAATATTGTCCATGTAAATCTAGAATAATCATCTACAATTACAAAAACATATTTACTGTGATTTATTGACTGAATTTGAGATGGACCAAATAAATCAAGATGAAGTAATTCAAGAGGTTTTGAAGTTGAAATCATATCTTGTAATTTAAAGGAACTTTTTCTAAGTTTTCCTAATTGACATGCATTACATAAACTATCTACTTTAAAATTCATTTTAGGGAGACCTCTTACTAGATCATGTTTTGACAGTCCAGATAAGAGTTTGAAATTCAAATGCCCAAATCTCTTATGCCAAATCCAAGGGCCACTTGTATTTGCCAAAAGACACAGGTTATCATTTGAAACTTTCATACTAAGAATATAAATATTCTTTTTCCTAATTCCCTCAAATATTATGGTTGAATTATTATCTTCAATGTGACACTTATCTTTTTCAAATTTAATTTTATATTCTTTATCGCAAAGTTGACTAATACTTAGCAGATTATGTTTCAGATTCTTAACTAGCAAAACATTTGTAATAATAGGAGTTTCAGAGTTACCGACATTGCCGATACCAATCACATATCCTTTTGAGTTGTCTCCAAAGTTAACCAGTCCTCCGTCTTTGTATATTATATCATTCAGCATATCCGGATTACCAGTCATGTGTCTAGAGCATCCACTATCGAGTACCCATTTATTCTTTTTGATCTGCACAATTTGTCCATTGTGTATTGATTCCTCAACACCCATAAAACATGTTTCCTGCACATCATATAATTTTGGTAGACAACTTGAATTTGAATATTGATTATATGCAGACTCATGAGACAGTGATGATCTGAATAATTCTAAACTAGTATTAACAAGTTTTTCAAACATAGCCATTTTAAAATCTTTTTCAAAATTCATATTATGAAACTTTGAAAACCTCGCTCTGATACCAAATGTGAGAAATGCGGATTACAGATCTTAAGGCTAGAATTGACACTATAGGGGGGGTGAATAGTGCTTTAAGGAATTACTAATTCTTTTTGAGTTTATATTAATTTGAACACAAATGTATGCAATATTCAGACATAGATATGATCACAGAATCAAACACAGATGCATATATAAAGTAAAAGCAATAAAGGAAAGAACACACCGGATTTTATACTGGTTCGGAGTTACCTTACATCCAGTCCCGCAACACAAGTACGGATTTCCTTTCAAAATCAATTCTTACAATTACACCCTCGATTTCAAGGCCACGAGGCACACCGCTCCAGATTCACAATCCTCTGGGTAGAGATACTTGATTTTACGGACAACAAGTTCACCCGATTGATTTTCCAGGCTACAATCACACCTTTCTCGCTCGATTGAATACAAAGAAGTCTATAACTCTGAATAGCACTAGGATCTTGTTGAGATAGTGATAGAGAATCGAACCAGAGATGATCTAGTTAGATTCAATGGTGATTTCGGCAGAGTAATGGTAAAAATGTATATAAAGAAATGTGGAAGAAGAAGAGGAGTGAAATCAGAGAAAATATGATTATAAATTCGTTTAAAACAGCCCCTATTTATAGTAGAACAACAGCCATGTCCATTCGTGAAAGGATATGACGAATAGACACTTTCTTTGAAATTCAAACTTTTGAAATAAACTGTCACCTTGTCGACAAGGGGTCCTTGGGGTTGTCGACAAGCCTAAGTTATTTTTGGTAATTTGTTTTTCTTTGAAAATAACTTCTATCTTGTATTAAAACTATTTTAAACTTTATAAATATACTTAACTATAGTTAAAATACATAAATAAGTCTAGAGAATAATATTTTGGTATATATAAAATTTTACTATAATTTTATATTTAAATCTAAGTATAAATATTAAAAGTTAAATATATTATAATTAAAAGATAGTTTAAAACCAAGGATAATTTGATATTGAAAATAAAGATTATTTTGAGGCTAAAAGTATTTTAAAACCAGGATAGATGTTTTTGATTTAAAAAGGAAGATTTTGAAATCATTTTGAAAACAAGATATAATTTTGTAAAACATTTGAATAAAAGTTAGTGTATACAAAACAATGTTTCACTAGATTTTTGGTAGGTTTCATCCTACTTAGGGTTTCATCCCTTTAACGGGCTCGAAGTGGATTTCATTCCACGAATAAAATGGATTTTAAGATGTCAGTGCTTTTCTAGGAGTTTTAACAAAATTCCTAACTAAATTACTTATCTTGATATCTTGAACTCTTGATAATCTTGATAATCATGAGTCTTGAATCTTGATATCTTCGATCTTGAGCTCATCAGTTCTTGAATCTCCATACTGTACAGTCTCCATTCTTTGGTACTTGTATATATATCATGCATATACATATATATCTAAACAATAATGTTAGTATTTATATTTTATAATCTTATTCTAAGGTTGTTGTCATCAAAATGAACTTCTGAGGGACTAACAAGTTCAAGTATGTAACAACCTGCATATTTGTCAATTTTATATTTAAATACTTTATTTAAATATTTCATCGTTAGTCGGATTATAGTTCGAAAAGCTACTTTTTGCAAATAGTCGAATTAGGACTCGGGACCACTTCCATTGAGTTCAAAATATCGTTTGCGATCTTTTTGAGTGTAAACTTCGATATGTTTGGAGGAGGTCGAATTTCGCTACTTTTTCTATTGGGTTTTGGATTTGGGTTCAGCCCACTAGCCAACTTATACTCAAATCTGAACCACTCCTCCCCATTCACCCTCACTTCCTCCTCATTTCAGTTCTTGAGCAACAATGGTGAGTGGAATGGAAAATTAAAACTCCAAGCCCTAGTTCCTCTTGCCAATCCAAATTCTAGCTCCAAATTCAAAGAGAACCCATTGGTAAGCTTCATCTCCTTCTTCTCCAACTCTTTCTCCTTTCAATCTCAGAAATTCCTAAACCTAACATTAGGAAATAATTCTCTTTTAAGCTTAGATTCAAGCTTGTTGAGTTGGAATTGAAGAGTGATTGTCCTTGCCTTGCTCTATAGCTTCCTCTTTATTGTTTTTGTGTAAAAGGTGAGATTTTTATCTCACATCTATGACTATAACCGTGTTTGATGTTGGGTATAAATTCCTAACACTATTTCTTGTTCAATTGCTTTTGGTTTGAATTGCTTTGGCGAACATTTCAATTTTTAGTGTTTTGAGTTCAATTCTTTGAAAATCCTAACTTTAATGTTTGATCATGCTTTTGGATATGAATCGGAGTGCCTTTAGGGCCGTAGTATCGATTGACAAAAGCCCCGTAGTCCATTGCTCGACACGGGTGAAAGTGTGGGAGATTTCTCTCCCACTAGGCTGAAAATCAGCTTCAGCTCGGTACCAGACGTCTACAGGTAGGCTTAGACGTCTGAAGTCTGTTTCCGGAAGTTCCCAAAACTTGCTGCAGACGTCTGAGCATTTACCCCAGACGTCTGGAGCCTCTGACCTGCTCTATTTCGCATGTTTTTGCCTATTTAGCTCGGGATTTCAATTTTTATCGATTCGTAGTTATCCGATTCGTCATTATCATTTATTTTCTTCGTTGATGACTTCTTCTCGGGATTTTTGAGAATGTCGCTCGACCCGTCTTCCTCTTAGGTCGTTTGGCTTCACGAGGTCGCTTGTCTTCACTTAGGTCGTACCGTTTTAACGGGGCGCTGCCCCCTGGACCCCCGCGACCTGACCGGGCAGGTCGAACCCCGTATCCCTCTTCGTAGGGGATCTTATCTGAAAAACATTCAACAGAATTCCTACTTTGATGGTTTTGGGATTGATTTCTTTGGATTTTATTCACGTCTTCGAATGTGAATTTTTATGATTGATTGTTTCTACAATCACTTCTATGATTTGTCACTTCAAAATATAAAGGCTTTCTATACTAGTAGTAAATATCAAAACTCTTTCATTAAAACGATTTCAACACTATTTTATTACAAAGCTCGTTTCTTAAAACCGTTTTTCCAATCTATTAGTATGTATAAACCTTTACTTCATTCGTATGAGAAAATATAATTAAACGGCTTAGCAAAACAAGCGGTATGAAACGCTTGCGTTTACTTCGTCGGTTAAATTATGGACTTGTCCGATTGAAACTCTTGTGACAATTTTCTAGTGAAGATCTACAGTTTGTTCGTAAATATTTAAGTTAAGCTAGTGGTTATGGGACATGAAGCTAAACTCATATATTTACTAGCTTAGTGTAATTGACACTTCTTGATGATCATTGACGGTCATTTTCATGATTTAGACTAGCAATTAAGCGATGTCTCTTTGTCTGCACGGTTAGACTAGACCTCATATGTGTGATTTCGACTCACACGTACCTCTTTGGCTTCGAGGTTAGTCTAGACACCACTTGTGTGATTTCGACTCACACATATCTCTTGTTTGCGAGGTTAGTCTAGACACCACTTGTGTGATTTCGACTCACACATATCTCATGTTTGCGAGGTTAGACTAGACACCACTTGTGTGATTTCGACTCACACATATCTCTTGTTTGCGAGGTTAGACTAGACACCATTGGTGTGATTTCGACTCACACCTACCTCTTTGACTGCAAGGTTAGTCTATACCTCATTGGTGTGATTTCGACTCACACATATGGGGTAGCTCCCCAAGGTCTTCGGACCGTCCGTGTGTTCGGACTTCCATCCGTGTGTTCGGACTTCCATCCGTGTGTTCGGATTTCCGTCCGTGCGTTCGGACTTCCCCTTTTTTTATGATTTCTGGATTTCGTGCATTGATTTCTGGAAATTTTATGCTTCACCTATTTTCGTGATTTTTATTGATATGCTTTATCAATTTTCACATTGGTGCTTTTGTGTGTTATTGACTTGTTACGAACACAAGTTTTGGGTATGATGCCCTCTTTGGATCTTTGAGAAGATTCCTGTGATATTAACTAATCTTTTGTTGATTATCATTTTCATACTTATAGTAGTATGCCATTATGGATATTATGTGTTTATGCCGTATCTCTTATTCTATACCATGTTATCTGATATTTATAATTAGACTGATCCGTTTATTATTTTCTTATAAATAATACTCGGGTCAGACCGAGATGTTACAGGTGCTTCTGCTTGACTCCTCATCAGGGATTCATTACTCTGACTTTTGCCTAACTACTTAGATTGGTAGTTTATTTTGTTGTATACATTTGAGATATAGACTCTATGATGTATACTTATTCTTTTGCCTAGCACTTGTATCTATATTCTTTTGTGTTATAGTGGATCTTGTTTGACCACTACTCTGATATACACTTTTATGTGTAATATTCATATCTTATTCCGCCTTCGTGATATGAAATTATCTGTGACTGATTTGTGTTATGATTATTTCTATGTTTGTTTCCGAAGATTATATACAGCCACCGTGTGATAGCTTTGAGTTTGTATCGGTATGTTGGATTTCCTCTTTAAATGAAATGTAAGCTTTACGATCTGACATATCGGTGCTCGCACAAAGAAGTTACATGGATGGTCGCTCCTCAACAGCCTTATTCTCCGTGCTAGTTGGCAGCACTACACCGTAGTGTTCTTGGCTAGCATGGGTATAGAGGTGGGGCGTCACAGCTTGGTATCAGAGCCAAACTTCGGAACAATGTAGGATAACTTAACAAGGATCATCGTCCTAAGTCCTTCTTAGGAGTTGTACCTTAGGATTAATTCGAGTCTTCGTACCGATTCATCCTATTTTCTTTTATGATTCCTTGTTTTATCTATCAAGATTGCTTGATATTCATTTTGAGAATAACCTTTTTCTTCTTCTTCTTTCTTTCTTTCTTAAAGAAGAAGAGATGGTTAGTTCTGGCAGTCCAAGCGTTGGTCAATCCAGTAGTCCTTCTCTGGATGGCGTATTTATGTCTGCCCAACAACTTTTGGATCTTGCTCAGAATCAAAGGTTTATCTATGCTTTGGGTAAGAACCCAGAAATGGTTTTACCTCTGAAACTTGAAGTTCCTTTCCATCAGCTTGTGGATATCACTCTTCGACATGAAGAGGTTGGTAAAGGAAGTGATATTGGGATTTCCAAGAAGAGGCATATTAAGTTCAAGAGCCTTAATCCCAATAAGAGAGTGAAGCAAACTACTTTTATAGCAAAGACTCCAATCCCTAATCATGGAGGATGCTACAATTGTAAATCTAAGGAACACTATGCGAATATGTGTCTGAAACCCCATTCTTGTCGCTATTGCAAGAAACCGGGTCATCTTTTATCTGCTTGTCCTAAACTTTTGAACAAGGACATGGGAAAGCTAAATATTGTACAAGCCCCTAACAACTCTTCTCTTAGTCAAGGTATCCATTCTATCCTTGATGACATTTATTTTGTGATTATCTTATTCGAGTTCTTTTTGATATGGGTTTCATCTCATTATTTTTATATCAAAAGAACTTGTGATTCTTTTTCTTTAAACATTTTTGGGCTTGATGACTTCTTTGAGGATTTGCGAATCCGATTGGTGGATCCGCAACACTCAATTTGCTTTTTATTTTATGTCAAAATTATTTTATGTGATTTTTCTTTCCGAGACAATTTTTGCTTATGCTTCGGAATTGACTTTTGTTAGGATTGGCTTAATTATTATGAAGCCATATCCTTTGTCCCGTATGGACTATTCGTCTTCGACATTTTCAATCTGTTAAGCAGATTTCTATTTTTCCTTTGTGATTTTGATTCCAATTTGATGGCATCATTTTATTCTTTAAGATCACATGATGAGGGAAGCGTTATTTCTCTCATTCATGTAGTTTGAGAATTTTTCGGTATTTTTGAGTTTGTCTTAGGATTATCACCTAAGCAATCTTTTGATGCGGTATTAAGGTCTTTTTAGCTCGACCTTGCCACCAGTTTTCGTTAGCTACGTGTTGCGGAAGTTTCCACTTACCACATGCCACACTCGTTATGATTCTTATGAACGACTTGTTATGTCATTCAGTTTGTCCAGCTTATTTCATCCATTTTATGAATCGAGTATTCTACGAATATCTTGATGACTCCATTTTTGTATTTATTGGTTTTGGATGAAAATAACAATTAAAAATTTTGCAAATCTTTTTTTTTATATAAGATTGATTTATAAGTACAATTGGATTTTTGTTCTTTAAACGAACAAAGAATATTCTTAAAGGTTTTTAAGAAAACATGTTTATCATATAGAAAATGATTTTGTGTTATTTTGCCCATTGAGTGCTTTAAGAATTCTGGTCGGTGCGCTTGATCAACGTTATCGATAGGAATCTCCTAAACGCTTTGATGAGACAATTAGACACAATATATT
This sequence comes from Allium fistulosum, assembly GCA_030737815.1. Taxonomy (NCBI): domain Eukaryota; kingdom Viridiplantae; phylum Streptophyta; class Magnoliopsida; order Asparagales; family Amaryllidaceae; genus Allium; species Allium fistulosum. The sequence continues at coordinate 171,661,664 of CM060907.1, forward strand.
GACTTGTAAAAATGTAAATTTTTCTAGAAAGATTATTACATAGAGATAAATGTAATTTTAAAAGTTTTAACTTTTCGAAAAAAGAAGATTATTTAAAAGAACTCTTTTCCGATACTCTTATTCTTGTGATTCCCATAGGGAACCAAGACTTTATCTTTTGTACCAATGCTAATCGTATTGGTTTGGATGCTGTTCTCTTGCAAAAGAGAACATGCTATCTCTTGTGCTTCTAAATCATTAAAGCCGATCGAGACTAGGTATGCCACTCATGATCTAGTGCTCACGGCTATTGTTTTCTCTTTAAGAGTTTGGCATCATTATTTTAGGGAAGAAAATTCGTTCTCCACTCCGATCATAAATCTTTGAAATGTTTATTTCCTTATAAGGAACATAATTTGTATCAACAGTGTTGGCTCGAGTTCCTTGCATCTTATGATCTTAATGCTCTTTGTTTACCCTCGGATGGGAGAATCGTGTGCCGATGCCCTTAGTCTTAAGCAACAAGTAGTTGTTTCTTTGATGATATTCAAATGGAATGATCTCGAGATTTCCTCCACTTGTGAGATTCGAGATCGTGAATTCCAATTCAAGTTCATCTCTTGTTTTATGTAGCCTTGAGGCTCATCCCTCTCTTTTTGACTGCATTCTTGAAACTCAAAAGCTAGATCCCGAATTGGCTTTTCTTAGCCAAAGTTGTAGGGATCGAAATAAGGTTGATGGTTTGAAAGATTTTGAAATCAATGCTCGTGGTGACATTCGAGTGTTTGGTAGACTTATTGTGCCAAACATTTGTAATCTTCGTAAAGACATTTTACAAGATTCTCGTCGTTCTAAATTTTCCATTCATCTTGATAGTAGTAACTACTTTATTATTAGGATGGAATGAAGTTTGATATTGCTAACTTCATTAAGCGTTGCATGACTTACCAACTTATTAAAGGCCCGGTGGGTTATTGCAACCTCTAGTCACCCAATGTGGAAGTGGGATCAAAATTCCATGGTCTTCGTTGACGGTCTTCTCCGCCCTCGTTCGGATCATGATAGCCTATGGGTGATAGTTGATCGACTTACTAAATCCACCCATTTTATTCCCGTTCGGTCTAATCGGACCGTTTCTCTTTTGGCCTAACTCTTTGTTAAAGGAATTGTTAAATTACATGGAATTTCTACTTCTATTGTTAGCGATCGTGATCCATTATTTTGCTAGTGGACTTTGGTATGATCTTCAAAAGCTTTGGGAACAAAGCTTAATTTTTAGCACCGCTTATCGTCCTCAATCCAATGGACAAATAGAGTGTGTGAATCAACTTTTGAAGATCTCTTTCGTTCATGTGTTCTTGATTTTGGTGGAAGTTGGGAAAGTTATATTTCTCTTGTTGAGTTTTCTTCCTATAATAGCTTCCAATCTTGTATTGGCATGGTACCTTTCGAGGCACTCTACGGAAGGCTATGCCGATTTTCTTCGTGTTGGCTTAAAGCCGGTGAGAACTGGTTTTAGGTCCAGATCTTATTAGTGTCCATTCGTGTTTCACCTACGATGGGTGTTGTGCATTTTCAGTCGATCGGGAAAGTTAGCGCCTCGATATATAAGGCCATTTCCTATCACCGAACGTATTGGTTCCGTGGCTTACCGCCTTTTTATTACCGGCTCAATCTTTTTCTATTATGACGTTTTCCACGTCTTTTAACTATGGAAATGCTTTTAGGTTTCCGATTTTTATTCATGAGCCCGGTGTTATTGTGGAAATCGAAGTTCCGCCTATTTGACTTATGAGCAACATTCTATTCACATCATTGCTTCGAAGGTTGAGCGCCTTCGAAATAAAGATGTTTTTCTTGTGAAGGTTCAATGGTTCTCAAATCCCAAGGATTGCTCTTGGGAAGTCTTGAGAATTCATCGAGCGAACTCGTCCGGGTTTGCTCTTCCGTGCTCTTTTTGGTGAACTTCTTATTTCAAATTTTCTTTTGTGTTTATATGCTTCTATGGTTGTTACTCTTTATTTTCTTCTTAAGTATTGCGAGGACGCAATTTCTTTAAGGAGGGGAGTCTGTAACAACCCGCATATTTGTCGATTTTATATTTAAATACTTTATTTAAATATTTCATCGTTAGTCGGATTATAGTTCGAAAAGCTACTTTTTGCAAACAGTCAAATTAGGACTCGGGACCACTTCCATTGAGTTCAAAATGTCGTTTGCGATCTTTTTGAGTGTAAACTTCGATATGTTTGAAGGAGGTCGAATTTCGCTACTTTTTCTATTGGGTTTTGGATTTGGGTTCAGCCCACTAGCCAACTTATACTCAAATCTGAACCACTCCTCCCCATTCACCCTCACTTCCTCCTCATTTCAGTTCTTGAGCAACAATGGTGAGTGGAATGGAAAATTAAAACTCCAAGCCCTAGTTCCTCTTGCCAATCCAAATTCTAGCTCCAAATTCAAAGAGAACCCATTGGTAAGCTTCATCTCCTTCTTCTCCAACTCTTTCTCCTTTCAATCTCAGAAATTCCTAAACCTAACATTAGGAAATAATTCTCTTTTAAGCTTAGATTCAAGCTTGTTGAGTTAGAATTGAAGAGTGATTGTCCTTGCCTTGCTCTATAGCTTCCTCTTCATTGTTTTTGTGTAAAAGGTGAGATTTTTATCTCACATCTATGACTATAACCGTGTTTGATGTTGGGTATGAATTCCTAACACTATTTCTTGTTCAATTGCTTTTGGTTTGAATTGCTTTGGCGAACATTTCAATTTTAGTGTTTTGAGTTCAATTCTTTGAAAATCCTAACTTTAATGTTTGATCAAGCTTTTGGATATGAATCGGAGTGCTTTTAGGGCCGTAGTATCGATTGACAAAAGCCCCGTAGTCCATTGCTCGACACGGGTGAAAGTGTGGGAGATTTCTCTCCCACTAGGCTGAAAATCAGCTTCAGCTCGGCACCAGACGTATGCAGGTAGGCTCAAACGTCTGTAGTCTGTTTCCGGAAGTTCCCGAAACTTGCTGCAGACGTCTGAGCATTTACCCCAGACGTCTGGAGCCTGTGACCTACTCTATTTCGCATGTTTTTGCCTATTTAGCTCGGGATTTCAATTTCTATCGATTCGTAGTTATCCGATTCGTCGTTATCATTTATTTTCTTCGTTGATGACTTCTTCTCGGGATTTTTGAGAATGTCGCTCGACCCGTCTTCCTCTTAGGTCGTTTGGCTTCACGAGGTCGCTTGTCTTCACTTAGGTCGTACCGTTTTGACGGGGCGCTGCCCCCTGGACCCCCGCGACCTGACCGGGCAGGTCGAACCCCGTATCCCTCTTCGTAGGGGATCTTATCTGAAAAACATTCAACAGAATTCCTACTTTGATGGTTTTGGGATTGATTTCTTTGGATTTTATTCACGTCTTCGAATGTGAATTTTTATGATTGATTATTTCTACAATCACTTCTATGATTTGTCACTTCAAAATATAAAGGCTTTCTATACTAGTAGTAAATATCAAAACCCTTTCATTAAAACGATTTCAACACTATTTTATTACAAAGCTCGTTTCTTAAAACCGTTTTTCCAATCTATTAGTATGTATAAACCTTTACTTCATTCGTATGAGAAAATATAATTAAACGGCTTAGCAAAACAAGCGGTATGAAACGCTTGCGTTTACTTCGTCGGTTAAATTATGGACTTGTCCGATTGAAACTCTTGTGACAATTTTCTAGTGAAGATCTACAGTTTGTTCGTAAATATTTAAGTTAAGCTAGTGGTTATGGGACATGAAGCTAAACTCATATATTTACTAGCTTAGTGTAATTGACACTTCTTGATGATCATTGACGGTCATTTTCATGATTTAGACTAGCAATTGAGCGATGTCTCTTTGTCTGCACGGTTAGACTAGACCTCATATGTGTGATTTCGACTCACACGTACCTCTTTGGCTTCGAGGTTAGTCTAGACACCACTTGTGTGATTTCGACTCACACATATCTCTTGTTTGCGAGGTTAGTCTAGACACCACTTGTGTGATTTCGACTCACACATATCTCATGTTTGCGAGGTTAGACTAGACACCACTTGTGTGATTTCGACTCACACATGTCTCTTGTTTGCGAGGTTAGACTAGACACCATTGGTGTGATTTCGACTCACACCTACCTCTTTGACTGCAAGGTTAGTCTATACCTCATTGGTGTGATTTCGACTCACACATATGGGTAGCTCCCCATGGTCTTCGGACCGTCCGTGTGTTCGGACTTCCGTCCGTGTGTTCGGACTTCCATCCGTGTGTTCGGATTTCCGTCCGTGTGTTCGGACTTCCCCCTTTTTTATGATTTCTGGATTTCGTGCATTGATTTCTGGAAATTTTATGCTTCACCTATTTTCGTGATTTTTATTGATATGCTTTATCAATTTTCACATTGGTGCTTTCGTGTGTTATTGACTTGTTACGAACACAAGTTTTGGGTATGATGCCCTCTTTGGATCTTTGAGAAGATTCCTGTGATATTAATTAATCTTTTGTTGATTATCATTTTCATACTTATAGTAGTATGCCATTATGGATATTATGTGTTTATGCCGTATCTCTTATTCTATACCATGTTATCTGATATTTATAGTTAGACTGATCCGTTTATTATTTTCTTATAAATAATACTCGGGTCAGACCGAGATGTTACAGGTGCTTCTGCTTGACTCCTCATCAGGGATTCATTACTCTGACTTTTGCCTAACTACTTAGATTGGTAGTTTATTTTGTTGTATACATTTGAGATATAGACTATATGATGTATACTTATTCTTTTGCCTAGCACTTGTATCTATATTCTTTTGTTATAGTGGATCTTGTTTGACCACTACTCTGATATACACTTTTATGTGTAATATTCATATATTATTCCGCCTTTGTGATATGAAATTATCTGTGACTGATTTGTGTTATGATTATTTCTATGTTTGTTTCCGAAGATTATATACAGCCACCGTGTGATAGCTTTGAGTTTGTATCGGTATGTCGGATTTCCTCTTTAAATGAAATGTAAGCTTTACGATCTGACATATCGGTGCTCGCACAAAGAAGTTACATGGATGGTCGCTCCTCAACAGCCTTATTCTCCGTGCTAGTTGACAGCACTACACCGTAGTGTTCTTGGCTAGCGTGGGTATAGAGGTGGGGCGTCACAAAGTAGATTAGGGATTTTAGTAAAAGGGCTTTGCACGGAAGGTTCCTATTTTTTATGTTATTATAAGAAAAGTCCTTGTGGTAATGAGTACGTAAATTAGGTCTCTGTTTTTTCTTAGTGAGAAAGCGCAAACTAGCCTGCGATTTCCTTATAAAAGTGTAAGTTAACTTGCGCTTTTCAAAAAATTTAAAATTTTCAAAAAAAAAATTAAAATCAAAAAGTCCAAAGTAGCTTGCGCTTTCCTGATAAAAAGTGCAAGTTAACTTGCGGTTTTCAATAATTTTAAAATTTTGAAATTTTTGAAGAAAAAAAAAATTAAAATAAATAAACACAAAACTAGCTTGCGCTTTCATGATAGAAAGCGCAAGTTTACTTACATTTTTCAAAAAATTTATAATTTTCATTAGTTTCAAACATTTTTAAAAAATTTCAAAATTAGAAAGCGCAAACTAGCTTACGCTTTCCTAATAGAAAGCGCAAGTTAACTTGCATTTCAAAAAAAATTTTAAAAATAAATTCAAAGTTAAAAAATTGCAAGTTAGCTTGCATTTTCTGTCAGAAAAGTGGAAGGCACCTTGCGTTATCTGTTTTTCAAAAATAGAGACCGAATTACATATTCATATGTACATGGACTTTTCTTATGACAACATCAAAAAACAGATCCTCTTTCTTGTTTAGTAAAAGTGCATTTACACCTCCCCAAATCAAAAGGCTTTCGTTGCTTTTAAAATGGAGACCCCACTGGTATATAATGGAATTTTTATCAATTTAAACCACTTTTTAAAACATATCAAACATTTAAATCTGAAGAAAAAAAATTACACATGGATTTGATTTTGCTACTCCGCAGCATATCATAGTGCATCTTTATAAGCAGATGAATTTATTAAAATAATTTCTCAGTGCATTTTGAAAATTTTGTTGTTGATTTTAAACTTTCGAAATTCTCCTAACATATTTTCGAAATGTGCCATGTTTAAGTTTTCATTTCTCCCGTGAATTTTGAGAATGCACCATGAAAAATTATTGATTTGACGCCTACTTCGTAAAATTAAATCTGTGTAACGTTTCAAAAGTGAATGTAATGTTTTGGAAGGAAATCAACAAAAATAATCAAAGTTCAAGATAAACGTGCTACTAGTCTCGAATGGATATTAGCATAACCTGCTCTAGTAAAACCGTACAAATTATTTTCCAAATAAATAGATTTAACAAACACAAGCTTGGGTTCTGGTTCCAACACAGAATAACATCCAAGACATAAGCTACTGAAACAAAACTAAACTGTTTTAAAATCAAAGATGTACAGCAAGTTTTTAAATTCATATTCATGGTCATAAAAACATAGATGTATATATGCTCATAAAAACAAGCCTGGCAATGATTTTCAAAAAGAAAAAGAAAAGATGCATAAATACTACAAGTAGCCAATCAGAATCTGGATTATAAATATGTACTTGTTAACCAGGGAACAAGTAAATAAGTATTATAGCACAGTTGCAACCAAGTTTGTGCACATATTGGCAAGCCTAAAAAAAAGGATCAGAGAATAGCAGTCAAAAGGGTTTGTTTTTTAAGTATTTTGAAAATGAGCGAGTCACATTTCATTCAATCAAATCATCGCTGGGTACTGCCTTGCCTGTTGCCTCACCCGTTTCTTGTATTCCGCTGGTTCCTGAAAGCGTCAAAATTAAAAGGTTAAACATAGAGTTTTCATGCACAGGTATGTCACATTTCATGAACATGTAATCTCATCTAACATGGGATCAACATAAAAAAAACCAAAGACAAATGCGCATTAGAAGCATGTTTTTTTCTTTTTCCTTTTCTTTCTCAATACCTAAAAAACCAAGCTTCGGTTGTAAACTTTAAGGAAATACGCATCAAACTCAAAAGGTGTATTTCAGATCAAACACAGAGAGATATGCAGTTTATGAGAACTGAACTCTCGACCTTGAAAGTGAGATCCTCATGTCCTAAACAGTTACGCTACACCTAAGGGATTACCACAACATGTGCATTTATATCTTTTGATAATAAGAGTGATACTTAATTCAACAGAGTACTCATTTTGATATATCTCAGGGTTCAAACCCATGACCTCCAGAACCTCTTTCTAAAATGTCATATATCATTTGCCACTTGAGCTAGTAGTCATTGACACATGTACGTTTATCTATAGCAATTTTAGTTTCAACATAAAAGGGACAAAAAATAACATTAAAATGATTTGAGCAATTTGCAGTCATCTTTGATACACGTACGGGTTTTGTGTATCAAGCAAATTAAACGGACTCTTCCTACACATAAAAACGATTAGAAGACCAAATGCACTTTGGACATTTCAATATTTGTTCGTATGATTATTCTCGTCAAAAATTGATCTATTAATGCATATTTGGCAACCAAAAGTGAAAATGTTTTTGCCTTTATTACATGAAAATATTTTGATTTTAAACGATCAACAAGACCAAAAACTAGTTGTCATTACCAAGAAGGGCAGGTACAAATTTATCATTTTTATATATTATATGGATTTTTTTCACTTCCAATTATATCAACAAATGGTACCATATTAAAGTTGGATGCAAATTACAAACCTGAATAAACATGTGATAACCATCAGTCTGTGCAGGATCTGCAGGATTTGGCTGATCGAGCAGGTCCTGAATGCCAACAAGTATCTGCTTCACGGTAATTGCTGGTCTCCATCCCTGTAAGCAGTATAATTATAAAAAAATTATATAACAGTAGTATATAATATTTATTTAATATCTGACAACTAAAACTAAAATTGAATACATACGCTGTCCTCATTGAGAATGGATAGGCAAACAGTGCCTGAAGGGTAAACGTTAGGGTGAAAGAAACCTTGTGGGAACTTGCATTTAGGTGGCTTGCTTGGGTAATCTTCACTGAAATTAAGTGTTAGGGGATAGTAACCACCTTCCCAATCAGTCTGCATCATCAAGCATAAACCTAATTTCTTATATTATTATTTTTTTATTAAAAAAGATAAAACGGCTAGGACTGAAGTAAAACCTAGAGAATGATTTAAAAGTCAAGTAATAACTTGCTAGAAACATGTGGTTGAAGAATTAAAATAAGACTAGTAGAAACAGGAAACATGCAAAGAGGTCCTACTTCGACCAAATTCCCACTTTCAGTGGATAGATCAACTTCATGCAGATCGTTTGCTAATACTTTATGCCTGAAAATTATTTATAGCTTTTGCACAAACTGATGTATAATTATTTTGAGCATAATACTTGAAACATCAGCTTAACCCAATCACCTGATACTAAATCAAGTTGGTTATAATAATGTAATTCACATGAAATCGTTATTTATACAATAATTTTTTATACAAAGTTTCTAACAAAACAAATATTTGGAAATTGTTTTTTTTTAAATTCAAGATCGAACATAAAGAATTTAATGAAACATAAGGTTGATATAGATACTAATTATCTTATATGCTGAAAACACAGATTTCGCCACCATTTTTAACCAATAAGAGTATACAGATATTTTCTCTTTCTTTAAATAGTAGAAAGATAACATAATATACGCACACCCAATAGCAGAAGTTAGCAAAGAACTGAAACACCCAATAAAAAACATATGAAAGCAACATCGAGTTTGAACTTGAGTCACGATTGCATTAATTTTGAAATTCCCCTTATTAATCTTCGAATAGGTATTAAAATGGAGGCATCGAGATCAAGCTATGAAGAAAGCGTGATCAAGCAATAAAAAAACCTACAGAATTTTGATTTGAACCTTTAACCATTAGGTTTGGATTGTAGTTGTTTTTGGGCTTTTGTTTGAATTTGTTTTGCATGTTATGCAAACTTTTCCATCACTTCATGTTTCTTATACTATTTTATTGAAATTGAGGATTATGACAACGAATGTTAAATATTAAATTATGACAAGAACCACATAATTTGAACATAAATCTGAGTCTTACAATAAAAAGATTAAACAACAAAAGACAAAGTAGTAAAATCATTAGTTGGCTTACGTTGCAATTTGCATCAAGCAAAAATATTAAATGTCCAAATAATACATTTTAACAAGTGAGCAAACCATAAGAGACTCATGTTTGAGCAACTCAACCATCATTTCATGTTTCTTATACAACTTTATTGAAATTGATGATCATGACAAAGAATGCTAAATATTAAACCATGAAAAGAATCGCATAATTTGAAAATAAAGCCGAAGTCTTGTAATAAAAAGATTAGACAACAAAAGACAAAGTAGTAAAATCATTAGTTGGCTCAGGTCGCAATTTGCATCAAGCAATCAAATTATACATTTTAACAAGCAAGCAACCATAAGAGACTCATGTTTGACCAACTCAACCTTGAACTGACCCTAGGCAACATGCATCAATTTCATTTTTAACCAATAATACAAAAATACTAAATATCAAAATAACCCTGAAACGACCTAGGCAACATGTTTGAGCAACTCAACCCTGAGCTAGTTAGGTATAACAACCGTTGACGAACATCGTATTAGTTTGAAAAAGTTAATGGCTGGACTACTACATTCAACCACATGTTAGTAATAACTAAACATATACTTTAACACTATGGATTTCTACTCTATAATGGAAAAGAAAATTCACCGTATAATAATAATATCATCTCAACTGAAACACATAACACTCCCACATCAGGTCAAAGTTGACCGTTCCTTCAACCTTTATTATTCATTTCTACCAGAATCCACGAAACAGACGTTAGTTACCCGAGTACTTGATCCAAATTTTGGGTGTTCAAAGATTTGATACATTTTAGCAGACGATTTGTGGTTCAGAACAAATGAATTTTTAAGGCACTGATCTTGGACAGAAAGTACTATGCAATGTTAACATACATCAATCAATCTCATACATTTCCAAACTTAAACTAAACAGAATGAATCATCCATATCAGTAGAGTAAATATCACATCTGAGTCATGTCTATATTGAGTAGTAGTTTCAAACTGCACACAAGTGTAGAACAATTGATAAACTATTTAAAGCACAACAAAGGTTGGTTTGAGGACATGCGATTGCAGATTGCACTCGCAAACGCAATCACATAATTGGAGGGATGAGGAATTGTGAACAAGGGATTAAGGAAAGAAATGAGTGGGAGATCAAATGTGAAACCAGTGTTAATTACTTGTAAACTGCAATTATGTAATTGTATTATTATGCTTATTTATTGTAAATAAAATTTATACGAGAATCAAATTTTCGTTACTGTGAAATTTTGAAATACAACACATAATGGAAGAACAATATAGTAGAATAAAGTATAACAGATGAAAATCTAATGATACAAATTACATAAATGTCATTCTGCTGCAACTAATTTTTGTTTAGCCTAATAACAGATCATCGTACTATTGCATCTGCATTTAAAAGTGCTTGATACGTTGTGCACATTCATCCGCACCATAAGCATGAATAATGTTGGAAAAATCCTCAAAACTGAATCATGATCACTCATAAAAAGCAGACCATGACATGGTGCAATAGCGCATGATGCAGCGCAAGGATTGTGCCCTTTTGCACTCATCGCATGATGCAAATGAGAAAGTGGACCAAATGACACGGAAGATGCACAATGCGTGCAACACAAAAAGGAAGCTTCGTTTTGATTTAATTGACTATTTTTTCAAAAGAAATATTTATTCTTTTTCATAACCCAAAAATGCATAAAAACAGCATTCATCGTATGATAGTGTCTACATCGAGATTTTAAAATAGATGAATATCTACATCGAGATATTAAAATAGATCTGCTTCACATCTTTTACATCTTAATAAAGAAATAAACTTGATGAGATAAATGTGAAACTTGAAAGACAATAAAGCTTATGAACCTGATGACACATATATTAATTTTGAGAATCTAATTGATACATCATATTCAGATTTATACTTTACCAACTTCTATCATTTAAAATTTTGATTTTTATATGATTTCCATGCTTTGAAGCTAAACCTATAACATTATGCTTAATGAAATTACTGTAAAATGACCAAAAGATCTTTATTGGACATCTGTTAAAAGAAATATAAATTATATTACTGTTTCTAATCGATTATCATGTGTAATAAATACATATTTTTAACATATGTGCAGTAGTTCCAAAAAGCATGTGTTGTTTGACGCCATGGACGCCAAGGGTCCAAAAAAAGGTTTGCACGCCGTAAATAATTATCATGTTTAATAAACTTTTCTATAGATTATGAGAAACGCATATATCAACATATCCTTAAAAAAAAAGTCAGCGACCAAATTCAAACAGTATTTACCAGATGAAGGACGAGAGGACTGTGATTGTATCTTCTATAGAAAATGTTAATATGTTATTCTGACAATAGCTTACCACCCTGATGCCTCCATTAACATTAAAATGAGAAACAACGAAGCACATTGTATCTCATTAGGCGCAACATGCAGATCAATAAGTTTAATAATATCATCTGCTCATTTCATATCACTAGCAAGTCCGTTGGTGGTACAGTTTGAAACAATTTTGCCAAAACAATTGAATCATTCTTGTACTACACACTATTTGACATTTTGCAACTAAGTGTAAAGTTACAGTTCTATTGTACATGTATTCCCACATTATCAGTGTAAAACAAACGATGCATGGTTCTAATGGTCAAATTATTACACAAAAGCAAAAAATAATCAATTGCTCTTTCGAAAGTTATCCGAACATCCATGGACGTTCAACATATATGTTACCCTAATTGCATTATTGTACAACTAACATATAATATGTTGCATAATAGGATAATCTTACAATTCAACAACCGTGATAGTTTAAACAATACCATAAATAGAAATGTGATTGTTATTTTCACGGTTATAGCCAACTAGAAGAGCGAAAAGGTAAAGATGAAAATGAAAGAAAAAGATGAAGGCAAGTTTTATAAATGGAAGGATTGGATGAAAGTTGATAGGCAACATCAGCACTCATAGCAGTTGCACAATTTTATTGTTAGTACACCCAACATAAGCTGTTCAGTGAAGCTCTCTCGGACATAACTGCTATAAGAAAAAACTATGATGTGTTATTTTTAAAAAGAAAGGGCATGGACACAAACGTGACGGCAAACGTAAACTTATGTCCAACACACCTTGTGTCAAATGCAGTGATCAATGATGTGTTATTCACGATACCCCTATCAGAAACAATCAAATCGATGTAAAGATACGATAAGTACCAGTTGTAGAAAAACTAATATTTAAGTATCATATATAGCATAAATATGAAAAGAAAAAGAAAACCTAACATGTAATATATTTTGCCCAAACAGTTATAAAACACAAGATGTAAACAAATGGTAAGCAATGATTGTAAACAGATAATCAAATAATACGTGGAAGCATAAGTATGCATAGAATTAACATCTAAAGTAGTCGAACTATAAAAACACATCAGCCTTCATATGCCTAACATACCAAAGTGGCTCTAGAAGCACAAATTGAAAAATGCTCCACTTCACAAGACAGGATACTTCTACTATATTTGTAACTACCAAAACTTATATATAATGAAATGAGGATAAAAGAATCCAGAATTTTAGTTAAAGAACTCTGCATTATTGCAAATAAATCTCTCACAGATGCAGGCAGAGATGGATGTATTTCTTACCGAGATATAGCCTGGGTCGGATTCCTAAAAACTTACCTATACAATCATGTAACCCAATTATGTTTACATTTGTTTAGCATGGCATAGGAACTATAGCGTAGGAATTATTGTTGAATCTACTATTTACCTTTCCAAAACATCTTAAGTATAAACCATAATATAATATCTGAAAGGAAGAAAACCAGATGAAAAGATTTATATTTTTCCATCGGGCATCCTCTTCCCACTTGGAATATCTGAATCAGTTTCTTTTATCCGAACATTTATCAGCTCCAATTTATTCACTGATTTTGTTTTTTATACAACATTTCGTTATTATAAAACCCTACAATTCTAGGATTTAGAATAAATTAAGTTCATCGTTTGCGATAGTTCATTTTCTAAGTTCATTTGTTTAAATTAATAAGCTAATAAATAAATAAAAACTTCAATAGCCCCGGGGATTTGAAATCCTGTTGGCTCATACATGTCTTCTAGAGTTCAAATTACTACATCAACATAACTGTTTGAGAAGTAAAAGAAATAAGTTTGAAATAACCGAAATCATACCCCTTGCTTTCCAGGAATTGTACAGTGCCAAATCATCAAATTAACAGACCCATCTGGCAGCGTCTCGGGCTTTGCTACAAAACCCTAGAAATTGAAAAGGTAAAAATCAAAACTTTTAGTACAACACGGAGGGTGAAAGAGTAATATTACATGAGGATGGTTCTTCCGCCACGCTTTTCTCTCTTCAGTCAGTCTTCCTCGAGCGATGCCTGACATTATCGCCTGCAAACTCTTGCTTTTTTATTTTTCTTTTCTTAATAGTATTATTGTAGTACGGCAAGTGCGGCTTGCGAATTAGATACGTTGCATTTTATATTATTCGGTCAATTGGAAGGAAAATTATTGGAAAATGCCTCGTTTTGTAAAATTGCAGTTCAGTCGCATTAAATTAACTTTCCAAAACCGTTTGTGCAAAGTAAGCGCCAAGTAGAACACAATTTTGTTCACTTTTTACAAAGTGTGAAAAAACACTTTACTCCTATTGGAGGAATTTGGGGGGTCACACATGGGACCCCCTGAATTCCACCAATAGGGACCGAGTGTTTTGTTCACACTTTAGAAAAAAGTGTGAACAAAATCACTCTCGCGCTAAGTAGGGCAAAACAATCATATCATATGCTAAAAAAACAGAACGTATGACTCCAGTTTCCTCATTTTCTATTCCAAAATCGGCCGTACATTTGCAGTACAGACGAATTTAATTATTGATGGGTTAAACAATTGTTTTTATTGGAAAAATGTTACCATTGTCTCATTGTATATGATCGCTTGCATGAAAAATATTTGATGATATGCTCATAATTCATCTTTATCTTTATATAACATTAAGTTGTTGAATGTAAAATAGTAGAAAAACATGGTCAATGCTAGAATTTAGTGAAGAAGAACTTAGCTTTACAACCAAAACATACAAAATATATTAAGAAAAATGGCCAATTATTAGTTTTATACCACCTTCAAAAATCAAATATAGTTAATCACATATAATTTTGGACAAAAAACTCATACTAGAAACAAGGTGGAATGCAATTAACTAGGTGTGAAAGAAGAAGTAGACGATGGTGAACTTAGAGTTAGACGGGGAGATGGGATCGACAAAAACGCACGGTGATCATGATTTCCATAAGTAAGTCATACTGAAAACTTCTCAATTCGCATATAATTTGAATATTTTAGTACCATGTATTGGTTGTGTAACATTTCATATTTCGAAATAGGCCAAATATGAGAATGTTATAGTAGATAATATAATTAAATGTTCAATTTAATTTAAAAACATAGGAGCTAATTAACTAAATAAAAATCAATTAAAATAATGTAATGGTACTAGGAGATGGCATATATTAATAATATAGTGAGTAGAAAAACAAGAAGACCATAAAAACACATTTGGATAAGGGAATGAAGAGGATACAAAGTTAAAGAATTATTCAGTTTAGAATATTGCTAAATACACTAAAACATACGTCGATTCTTAACATGTCTTGAAAATACACGATCCCTGAAAACCGTACTTCACCCCCACCAAAATTATCCATGTTTGACCACCATTACCATCAATCGATACTAACAACTCTAGAGTGGTCGGTCATGACCACTTCGGTTGTGTACTTAGCCAATTTTGGCTAAGTCCTAACTAAAATGCAAATCTCTCGTCCCATGCTAATTTCCTCAGTGTTCACATATATGCATCTCGAAGTTCATGCGCAATGCCCCGAAGTAAAAATGCATGTGCTTCCAAAACCTCTCGGAGGCTAATAATATTTCCCATGTCGAAATTTCTAAGTCCAAAGCTCACATCATTTTTCCTTGCTCGAAGTTGTGTTTCAACATCTCAGACCTGAAGTCACACCATGAAAACCCCTAAGCAAGTTACCCTAGACCACAATTCTTCCTACCATCGACTACTCTTTCTTAACTCCAAAACATGGTCATTTCAGGTTCAAATCTCATGTGATCAAAAGTAGGACAACCCTAAGCCTCCAAGAGCACTCCATTTGATCGCATTACATTTTGAGCATTTTTGCTCATCGATTCACTCACATGACGGCCACTATATTTACACTCAAAACGATAAAAAAATACAACCAAACGACCACACACAAATAATGCACAACATTCATACATCATTACAAAGAAATATAATCAATATTCAAATATTTCTGTCATCCTAGATCTGTCCAAATGGAAAATAATAACCAGCATGGCCCAACACATAAGAACGAATCAAAATTAACATTTATCTTTTTAAAACTGATGTGGAGTTTAGATCTAAGTTAGAAATCTCATTCAAAAACTATTTAAAAAGTCATTTTTAACTATATAACTTAGCATAGTAAAGTGAGAAGGATAAACCACTCACTAAAGATCCAACTAGCACAAATATTGATGCAAATCTGAAATGAACGGTCAATTCCACTAAACAAACCACAAATCAACAAATCACTAATCACACTAATTCCCTTGTTAATATCTCAATTTGGCTAATTAAATTAAAGAAAATGATTGCTTTTTGTAAAAAAAAGAATTAATGGAGGTTAGAATTATATTTGAGAAGTGTGAAAAATGATTTGAAGGCTGTCTGATTTTCTCCATTAGGCGCGGATCCTGAAATGGGTTATTAGACCTGATCCAGGCTTACTAACTATCACTAAGCTATCCAAAATATGTCTAACTTCAAATAGCCATTTTCCTAAACGGTATGTCCAAAAAGCAATTATGACCACTCTACGGAAAGAGAAACCATAATATCTTTCATCATGAAGTAGTTTCAGATCCTAATTCGACCCTTGTCAAACGTTATAGGTCTTACAAAGTTTTAGGATCAAATCCGTCCAATAAAAAAATTTAAGGGTTAAAAATGTCAATACTCAACATTTTCCAAAGTTATAGCATCATACAGTCCATATGAATTTAAGAATAATGCTTTGTGATCCTCTAATATGTAAAATACAGGTCGTTACAACCATTATAAGGTCAACAAATACTCATCATCAAAAACATTGTGGCTAGCTCAAATCCACGCCTTTTAGATGACTAAGAGGTTCAATGTTAAATAATCTAGTGTACATAGATCACATCACCATCAAAAATCCAAATGAGTGTCCTTACGTACCTCTTCTTTTCGGGCACTCATTAAAGCCTTTGGTCATCGTGTATGCCATAACACACACCTAATAGTAGAACACATCAAATGTGTTCTCTTCACAAGTTTACATCATTGAACTTGCCTCACTAGACATCTAAATAACTCACATCATTGAGCCCTCAAAATTCTAAACATCCAAATTAGACCCTATGTTTTCCAAATATTAAATCACGTCAAAAAAATCTAATTCCAAATTCCTTAAGTGATTTCTTAATTTGATAACAATAATAACTCATCCAAAATACCAAGGAGTGATCTATGAACCATCATTAGTGATGCGGATTCTAATACATCTTCAAATCAAAACATTTTTTAAAATATTTTCATTTTCAAATCAAAGTTCTATGTTTTTTCCAAATCAAGCTCCTTTTTGTTCGAAACATCTTTTTTTTTCTTTTAAAAACCCTTTAAAATGAAATTCAAAAAACGCCGCTTTAGAAAAGTTTCAAACTATATAACTTTTTTCAAGCATCAAAATAGAAGTCTTCGTTAAAATTTAAAATTATGGAAGTTCAAAATAACTCATATAAAAATAGATTTTGAAACATACATTTATTATAACTCCAAATTTCAATAAAGATGTAAAGAACTACCCGCTCATCACTTTGACCCCTCCGTGGTACCCACCATGTCCTTGGCTGTGCAGTTAATGCCCCGCTATAACTTCGATATATCTTATAGCGGATTCCTACCGCTACGATTTTTCCATATATCCCCAACATATAGCCTTTCCGCTTTAATCTCCGCTATATCCCGTTATTTCCGCTATATTCCGCTATTTCCGCTATATCTTCTATAAAAAATTGGATTGAAAAATGATATTTATACGTTATAAAAATTATGAAATTAATTAATTTCATTGAATTTTTGATATATGTTTAGAAATGATAATACTCTAATATTCTACTAAATTAAATTAAGTTATATAACAGTTTTACGTTCATTTACAATACATTTGCACATATTTTTATTTAAAATTATTTTTGTATTAATTATAATTCAATTGAATGTTAATTTTTCACATAATTACTATCTATATATTTGTAAAAACAACAAGTATGGGATTTATATGCTATTTTAGAGTAATCCGATATATCTCGCTATATCTTCGCTACATCCCCGCTATGGCTTTTTGCACCTCTACCGCATTGAATCCACCGAGCGCTTTAACTGCACAGGTCCTTGGTCACCAAAATTTTCCACCCACTATTACTTGGCTTAAAGGAACATCGTCAAATCTTTTGGTCAATCCAAATATCCAGTCTTCCTCGGGTTAGGAAACTACGTTATCCCACTATGACTAAGCCAAATATGCCCATTAATAGTTTCTTCAACATACATCCTATTAAAAGTCGACATTAGATAACTACCTAATCTTAAAATTATCATACATACATTGTAAGCAATATAATCTAACATATAGTATAGACAATCACAATAAGATATAGGGAATCAAGCAATAGGACAAACAAGCAAGAAAACGTATAAACAATTAAAACTAACCATAACAACAAGTTATTTAAAACACAATATAAGAAATAGAAAATAGACCCAAATAAGTACAACATAAATTAAAAGGCAAGCAGTCAAGTAAAAGGCACCATTTTTCCTAATTAAAACTAGTATAAAACGCACATACGTGCATCTAATATTAAAGGTATTTAATTTTTATTTAAAAAAATACATTAATAGACGGATGTGTGTTACAATTGCAAAACCTTTGGTAGCCACAACGGTTTTATTTCAAGCAATTTTATTGATGGTGTTGATGATAAATTGATAGCAAAATTCCATTGACGGACAGTGAAAAAGGGAATGGTGGTTGATTACAAACCTATGATAAGATTATTTTGATGGATGAGGGTATTTTTGGAATTTTAAAAGGACACCGTGAAAATCTACTCTTTGAATTTTCTTTATTAATAATAGAGATAGAGAAGTAGAGATAGAGATAAGTTGTGGTAAAGTCTTTTCCTACAGTTCAGAAACAAATGGGTAGTTGAAGTATATATGATCTTTACTTTCAACATTGCTTAGACATAAAGGGCATGGCCGCATGTGTTAGATTGTATAAAGTCAGTGCTAAACAGTTTATCTTTCGTGAGAAGTGAGTTGTGTATTATTTCCAGAGCATTATGTTATCTTTTTTCTGAACCAAATCTATTCCAAATGTGTTTGTGCTAGAGGGAGTTTTGTATTTGATTGAATGGCCCTATTGCTTTGTAAACAGTTGAGATGGCATAAATCTTCGTATCTTTTGTCCAAAGTAGGTGGTTTTCAGAAGGGTTATGGGTCTGAAGCATGAAGTTTTCCCACTGTTGCCTGACTGCTGCACAACCAGAGTAAGGGAGAATGTATTTGTTACCATGAATGAAGGTCCATGCCAAAGCATTTTCAGAGATTCCAGTGCTATATTTCTGATCAGAAGTTCCATTATTATAACAGAGTGAACGATTTCCATTATTATAACGAGGGGTATTTCTGGTATTTCAAAAAGACACGGTTGTATTCCTATTCAAGGAATTCTCATTATTAGTAGTAAAGATATAACACCTCATATTTTTAATAAAAATAAATAATTAATTAGAAATGGCATTTTGGTTATTTTAGATAAGCTGAAAAACTGAGTTTTTACCAATGAAAGAATTTGGAAAATCTGACTTTTTCATTACATCATGTAGATTTTCTGGCCCAAACTCAGATATAAAACATCAAAGACGGATACAAGATGAAGGAGATATGATTATTTACTATAGCACATGTTAAGGAGCAAAATGGCTCAAGGCCCAAGTAGGGACTCAGGGGAATTTTGGGTTTTGTGCTGATATAAGGGATATTTATAAACCTAATTCACCTCATCCTCCACTTCATTTCATTCCATAGCTTCCGCTTCTTCTAATCTCCATTTTCCTTCTTCTTCTTCTTTCTTAAACCCTAAAATGAATTTCTTCAAAAAAAGTAAATAAATTTCTATAAAACAAAATATGAAAATAAAATTAAAAAGAAGAAGCAAATCAAAATAATTACAAGCTAATATAAAAGGAGAAGAACGCCAAATTAAATCAAAGTAGAGAAGAAGATCTCTTCCAACCAGCGTATAAGGCGAGTGGGGTTTCCTATAATATGATTATGATGTAAATAAGTACTTAAATTTCCTTTATATATCCCTTTAGGATTAAACATGTAAAAATAAGATTTTTGATTTGGATTGATAACTTTTGTTAAGGATTTATGTAGATTGGGATGATTGGAAAACCCTAGGCAATGATTAGATGATATAATTATTGAAACATGGAAGGAAGATAAATTGGTTAGAATTCACCCCTTAAACTTTATAGATCTAGATTATGTGGTAGATTTGAAGTTATTTAGATGATAAATGTGAATTTATTTCAACATTCTATAAGAATCATCTAGTTCTGATTCCATCAACTTTGAATAAAATTTAATTCATGTAGATGAATCATTGAATAGTTATATATAATAAATTGGATAAAGAGCATAAAAAGTATGTGAATGAATAAAGTTGAAATTGCACACAAATTGTAACGACCCGGATTTTCGTATTTTGATTTTTAATATTTAAATGAGTTAAATATTGGATTTTAAATTTTTTATTTAGTCGATAAGTTTTTAAAACTAAAATTTCAAGCGATTTCGGAATTTTGGAAATCATCGATTTAATCGATGTGTTAAAATAGCGATCCGAGGCACAGTCTCGAAATTCGACGAAACTAGTTCCATTGGGTCTGTAATAGTGTATTATTATCGGATTCCAAATTTCGTAATGTTTGGAGTTAGCGTTTGATCGTACGGGATAGAAACGCGCTGAAATTAATATCGAAATTTAATATAATAATTGGGTCCAAAAAGCTATCTTCTCCATACGATCGAATTAGGGCTCGAAACCTTTTCCATTGCGTTCGGAATGGGGGTATAACATTATGAACGCCTAGCGGCACGCCTCGATAGGAGTATGAAATTTTGAGTTGCGTAAATCAAGATATTTTGAAAATTTATTTATTTATATATATTGACTGGTCAAGTACTATTTCTTTTCAAACACGCCACCTTCTCCATTACGCAACCCTTTATTCTCTCAGTTCATAAATCACGACAATCCCCTTTCAATTCAAAATTACGTCTTCTCCCTCTTTCACAAACCTCATCTGTTCGGAAAAAAAAACAAATATAAATCCCACGTTCATTCTTTCTTCCAATTTCAAAAACCTAAACCGACAGATAAAAGAAAAAAAGGGAAATTCAATCGCGACTTTTCGATCAGGCACACGCGTAGAGGATAGGGCGGCGGCGGCATGGAAGATGGGTCGAATGGGGCGTGGCGTCGCACGAAGACTTGATCTCAAGGTGGAGGATTATCGCAATCGCGACTAGCAGGGCACCGCACTTGGAGTGTAGGCGAGGCAGAGCCTACACGTGCACAGGAAGAGGGGGGCGATGATGGATGCGTTCAATTTTGGGTTATGCAAACTTGAGGGAGGCGAAGTTTTCACGTGATGTGGGATGGGAGCGGTGGTGGCAGAAGCGTGGTCGTGCACGTGTAAGAAGATGGCAAGGGTAGTGGGTTTTTCAGGGTCGTGCAGGTGGGGTTTTGCGAAGGAAATGGATCTACAATGGCTGTAGTGTCGCGATTGAGCAGGGTTATGGTAAGGATTTTTTTTTAAAAAAACGTTAATTAAAATGTTAATGAGGGTAATTAACGTATACTAATTTGTGGATTAAATTTATGGTTCAATTGTTTATAAATATATAACATGTTCATACGAGGTACAAAACAAATGAAACAAGTCATATTTGGTTCGTAGTTGCGAAATATCAATATGGGAATTAGTTTGGGATTTTTCGGGGTCAGCTGGAATTTTGGGAAATTTAAATCTGGATATTCGACAAATTAAAAATCAAGGTGAGAAAATTCTCACTCATTTGGATTACTAGAGTTCATTTTAAATAGTTAAAATAAAATTATTGAATGCTGGTTGAATTTATAAATTATTATCTGTTAGATGTAATATATATAGTAGTATATATATTAGTAGTTGGAGTGATATTCTCGCACAATATAGCGGATGAGACTCTATACACCCCCACATAATAGCGGATGACCATATATACCGCGATATCCCCCTCGAAGTGGGATTGATATTTTTATGTTGTATTAACATCTGTGGATGTAGGAAAACAGGTTGGAGGGATCCAACTGGATTCCTTAAAATTGTTGAATTTAATTTCATATATTGTGATATATGAATTGTGTAGAATAATCTATTATAGATTATTGTAGTGATTGGAATTATTGGATGCTATTATAGCACTGTCCTGAATTTTGGTATTTTAAATACCATAAATAAAATTTTAAAATTTAAGGAATAAAGGAAATTTTTGATATTAAAATATTTATATTGGAATTGGGGTTATTTTAAAGAATTGAAGTTAGAAAAATATATTTGTTTTTTAGTTATACTTAACTATTGTGAATTATTAAGTGGAGATTTTCAAAATGAGTTATATAAGAGAATTTATAAATGATATTCTGGAAACATAAAAAGGAGTTGAAGTCGATATTTAAAATATATTGGAAGCTATAAATAGATTTATAAAGAAATGGATTTATAAAATGGAATTTTATAAATAAGATTGCTTTTATAAACAAGTAAAACTCAAAGGAGTATAAGAATTTATAAACGATGTTTATAAATAAGGTAAGCGATATCAGTTGCTAAATTGGGAATATAAAATTCATATGTGAATATATATTAGAATATGGAAATAGGGTGAGAAAAATAGTGGATACTATTTTTGAAAAGTGAAAAATGGTTAAGGAGATCAGAATGGAAGTGATGTGCTGTGATTCGAGAGGAAAGTAAAAATTGAATTGGTTATTGAGGTTTAAAAAAATTAATTCTAAGAAGTTAAGTTTTGTAACGACATGCCTTTTTGGACGGTTTAAATCGACGATAAGGCACACACGTCAGACTCAAACCATTCAAAAGGGCAGATTGTTATGGGGTAAATAAGAAAAAGCAGAGAAAGAAAGAAAAAAACAAATGCAGAATCTTGTAGCGGAATGACAAAATATAATAACCAAATAAACAGTTCATGAGGCTGTTTTACAAATAACATTTGATTACACTTTTACAATACAAAATCAGAGTACATACAACAGTAATAAATAAATAAATGCAACGGAATAACATGATGCAGTGGAATAAATATAATACATAATAATAGTACAAAATCTTCATCTTCATCCTCCAGAAAGCAGTCTTCGATAAACTGAAAAGCTTAGACTGACCCGAGCGAATTGAAAAGACAAAACACTCGAGTCAGAACTTAAAGGTCTTATATAAGTTGAATCAACAGTAAATAAATATGAGTGTAACGGCGTCAGAGATGTTTACGGGTTTTGACATCTCCTATCCAGTGTCTAACATGAGTGCAAAAACTTAAGAGATGTTCGTGATTTCCATCTCCTAAGGATCCGTTAAACTATCACTATGCAGTACAATACGTTATTATAATAGTGTCTACAGTAAAGTAAAGTATTAAAATAGCGTTAAGGCATTACCCATATCCCTCTTAACACATTTTATATATTTCCAAACATCAACCAATCAATTAAATTGACAATTAAATTGACAATTAAATTCAATATTAAATTAAATGATGATTAAATGCAATAAAAGTTAAATTTAACTAGAATGACAATTTAAATATACCAAACATCAACCAATCAATTCCAAATCACATCATAAATTCAATTTAACTAACATAAGATAATTTAGTAGTTGCGAGTGGGTTAAAACACCCACCTTTGATTTATAATCGATTTAAATCCAATAAAAGCCCAAAATTCCAATAAAAGATATCGCGCGTGAATTGAAGTTTATATGCAAAAGATTTTCATGTTATAAGAAATATTATTAAAATAATAATTGGTACACGTTTAAATAAAAATAAACAAAGTTTAATGCTTACGTTTTTCTCAAGATAGGCTTCAGGCAAAGATGGAAAAATAAACTAAGATGAGGGCAGGACATGTAGGAAAAAAAGGATGAAACTCATGTTTCATAAAAGAAAGCTTTTGAATTTGAAAAATGAGAGCTTTTGAATTTGCAAGTTCACATTAAAATGATTCAGGGAAAGGAAGATTTGAAATGGAGATCTAAACATAGGAAATGAAGCGGCGGCAAGAAAAAAAATGAAGGAACAATTTTAAAAATGTGAATAATTTGCTGATGAGATTATAGCTTCAGCAAAGAATAATTTGAACTAAATGAATATGAGGTGTCAGGAGAAACAAAACGTAAAAGAAGAAATAAAGTGGCAGGTTATTTAATAATAAAGAAATGAAGGTGGAGGGATAAAATAAATGTCACGTTTCTAAAATGAAGGCTTTAGGAAATATAGGCTACCAAAATAAATAAATAAAACATGAGGTGGAAGAAGGCTACATGAAAACAAAATGAAAAGAAATGAAGTGGCTGTAGAAATATGAAATGAGATGGAGAAAACAACAAACTCACTTTTTTTTTACTTTAGGAATTGGAGGTAGGACATGGTGTAAGGAGGTGAAGAAAGGTTAAATAAAAAAAAATATGTATACATATAAAATGAAACTCACGTTTGAGAAGATGTAGCTTCAGGAAAAAGAGGAAGGAAATAAACGAAAACGAAGAAACAACAAAAATGAGGAAAGAAATGTGGTATGTATTAAATAATGATGAAGGAATGCACGGACCAGATGTACAATACCAACTAACCTTTGGAATTCAAATTTCAAACTTATGTCTCCTCTTTATTACTTTCCTTAACTCCCATAAACCCATAGTTACACCTATTTAATTTTACATTAACACACAATAAATAAAAATAAATTCTTTACACAAATTTGTGTAATTAATTAAGGCAATATACAGCATTAAGAACCTTTTATCTCCCTCTCTATGAATAGATTAGGAATTTAAACAAACATGTTAGCATTTTGATTAAACATTTTTCTAGGAACGCATTAACATACATTAAACAAATATGACAGCATAAATGACGTAATATAAATAGGTGTATATATGTGTGTGTGTACATCTTTATCTCCACTTATGGTTTACATTCATAAATAAAAGGTATGCTACTATTCCACATAAGGAGGCAATGAATGTAAGAGTAAATTAGAAGAGCGAAGATGAAATGGTAAATTATGTTGCAATTAAAATCTAATCAAGTCTAAGTAAAAGGGAAATAGTCAAGTGTAAATCTATTTTACCCCTTTACAATCTCCTATTAACAATTAATTTAAAACCATATGAGATTTCAAACTTAAATAATACTTTTTATATATATATAATTGGATCTGAAACGTAAGTTTATATTTAGGTACAACATATATGTAGTAAACCAACACTAAAATTAGAAACATGAACTGAATTAATTGGAAATAAATCACCCAATTTAAATTTATTTCAATATACGTCTACAATTAACATCTTCTCTCTTTTTAATTAAAAGGTTCCAATCACATTAATTGCCATTGATTTCTAAGTTAATTTTAAAAGAGAAATGAGACAATTCAATTCCTTATATAGTAATTTAACATATTTATGGAATTATTGTATACAAACCAAAAGCTATTAATTTCTTGTTAAATAATTGATTTCTTATTCCTGTAATTAATATGTAAGCTAAAATACATTTCAAACAAATAAACATATGTTTACTCCTTTACTAAACTTATTCATTTTTATTCTTTTATTTTTAATTTAAATGTTCTCATATTAAATCAACTATTACCTTATGAATTTATTCAACATAAGTATTCATTTTATTTTACTCAACTCTATAGTTGACATCTTTTCTTATATTAACTGCAATATTTAATTACATTTAATTTCATTGATTTCCAAATTGATTTCAACAGATTAAATAATAAGATGATAAGTAAAACAATATTTACATTCAAGTAATTTAAACACATTTAAAAAACCACATTTATAAATCAATTCAGTGTTGAATATTACACTAATTACGGTGTTCAATTTCAACTGTAATTGAATCCAATTAATTATATTTTAATTCTAATAAATTGATTAAATTTGATTTTAATCTTTTATTCAATCATTTATTGTCAAATGGGTAAAACTAACACTAATTTACATTTTATTATTTCAATATTCTACAGTTGTTGCCTTAATTCACATTAATGTAACATTTAATTACATTTAATGCATTTATTTCTAATTTTATTTCAACAAGTTAAACAAATAGGTAACAAATAACAATTGTCACTTTTAGCTTAATTTAATCGCATTTATAAGTTGAGTGTCTACACAAGTGTTATAATTATTTGCACAACACTAATTTTTATTTAATTAAGCTTTGCCAATTTTTTTTATTTAATTACAATTTATTACATACTATTTCATTAATTAATACAACATTTAAATTACCAATTACTCTTTTAATCCAATTATAAATTAATACACACATTGTTACAATTTATTTACAATCTATAACCAATCATAACTTTTTAATCATTTCCTTAAATTGGAATTACATTTAAAGCAGTTATCAATTACCTTAATTTAATACTATTACATTTCATTTCAGTTATTATTCCCATTAATAAATCCTAAATTTTTAAATTTCTCACATTAATTAAGTCGCAAATTTTTATTTCTTCCAAATTACATTATAAATCTTATTAAATTCAATAGATTAATTATCGGAAAATTACAGGTCGTTACAAGTTTGCTTTTAAAAGGGAAATTTTATTATATAAAACTACAGAATTTTAAACTAGTTAGGATTGAAATACTTCGGTAAGTAGATTTTCAAATATTAAGTATTTATTTTAGTAAATTCTAACTTTTAAAATCAGCTTTGAAAATTTATTTGTTTATCTAAAAATAAGTTATTGATGTTATTAAAGTGTTTTCGATATTTTAAATAATTATTTGAACATGTTTTAAAAATAAATTTTAAATACTTATTATATATATATATAGAGTTTTGAAGTGATTGAAATTTTTTATATATAAATTCTCTTGAGATTCAAAAATGGGGTTTATAAATGGATATGATTTTGAGGAGAGAAATTATATAAGGGATTTGGAGGAAATGGAATTTCAAAATGTTGAATATGGAATTTTGAAAATGAAATCTGAATTCATAAAAGAAGTTATAAATTGTTGAATGGGTTATAAATAAGTATATTGGGTTTTGGAAATTGAAAAAGGGAATTTATTAGCGATTCTGAAGATTATGAAATAAGTTATGAAATATTCTCTTAAGTGTTGATATTTGAAAGATTTTGGAAAATAAGACTTATAATATTTTCCTAAGTATAAAAATGGAAATTTGGAAATATTTATAAGTGTTGAGATGGTTTGGAAGTATCCGGTTATGGATTTAGGTATTTGAAATTGTTTTCAAATGTTGGAAGGAATCGATATATCTTATAAAGATATTTTAGGGAAAATTTATAATAAGGCCTAGTGACGGCTTATGGATGTTTTATTGATAGTAAATAACCGACTATTAATATTGGCCAATTTTCTTAATCGTTTCGAGGAGACCGGGATCAAATTTAATTATTCGGAAACCATTTCAATCTGGTTTGAACGTTACGAATGGATACCGCAAAGATAGTGAAGGCGGTGATCCGGTTTGTCCAGACCCAGGACAACTTGTATGGACGAATTCTATCAGAACATCGTCATTGGAGGACGATGAGCATCTAAGTGGAATTATTTCTTGAAAGGTAACGCTTAGCCTCAAGCCTCATCAACCGGGAATGACTAAAACGGGGGAGATGCAACAAGCCTAAGTGGGTTGCATCTAATTAGGGTATGTTATCACTTTTCTAGATATCCTCGGAAATATATAAACTATGGATATGGTTGTGCATGAAAAAGGAGCGTTCGATTTTTAAAGGTGGGAACATCCGAGGTGATAACATATTCGGTCTATCCAAGTCAGGGGTAGGCCGGTCTTGTGTAGTAGGGGATCCTAGCGAGGTCCTCGGTACATTTTTCTAGAGGTGTACTATGATGGGCGGTACCCCAGTGGCCCAGTCATCATATGGAATCCATTCTCCAATACAAGCCTTTGCGGTTTTGTTTGTAGAGCCTAGTATGCTGGAATTTAATTAATGTAACAATTTCGGCTATTTGAATAAGTATTTGTACTTATACACTATTATAATATCATTAGATTTTCTATAAAATGTTTTGGTTATCGTAAGGGAAAAATCTGTCGTGTTTATGTGTGCGTGGTCTTATGGGATACCTTTGTTTTTTCAAAAGGTTTTGATAACTTTAATAATTCAAATTGAGTGTGTTTCTCACGCTGGTTTTCCAGACTGACTCGGGTGTTATTTTATTATAATGCTCGGGTCAGACCGAGTATTACAGTTTCATGTTAGAATGCTATGGAGCTCAGGAGATGAGCTGGAGGAGTTCGGATGTATTTCTGTACTTGGTTTATATTTCCGATGTATGGGGACAAGTTATTATAACTGTCCAGATTGATGTATTGATTACTGTACTATGATGATTGTAAGTATAAAATAGTTACAGATTCTTTTATATAAAAATCTATTATATTTTGTTCCGCTGCGACTGTGTTGATTGATCTGTTGAGTGGCATATAGATTCTGATCAAATAGTGGGACGCTACTAAATCGATAGGAGTTTCAAAACACTTGAACACGATTAACTGACATAGTATTGTTTTGAAGCGGGTAAATGAAATAATTTTAGCCAAATTATATTTTGATATAAAAGAGAATAATTTTCTAGAAATTATTATAGTTGATTGATGTGTTTGGTTATTATTATATAACCAAAATAAGACTATAAAATTGGAAATGGTTTATATAACCAAACAAAATTTTGTATAAGTATGAATTATGCAAATGGATTCAAACCAGAATTTGGAGATTTAAAATCGCAGAAGCTTTGATAAATGTTTTAAATGGGTTTGAACTAAGTATTGGAAAATTTTGAAATCCCGAAAGTTTAAAAATGTTTCCAAGGTGGTTGAAAGAAAAAAAAATGGAGTTAAATTTAAGATTTTTGAAGAGAAAATTGTTTTAAATGGATTTTGGAAGTGATATAGCACTGAACTCACTTTAGTCGCTGGAAAATAATTCTGATGATGATGACTGCATCATCAGTGTTCATTTTCGAGTTTTTAGGTGACGGATTACTACCATTGTAAATTAACATGGAGATTTTTCGGTGAAAATAAGTGTTGTTTTGAAAATTCCGAGGGAATTGTTTTGGATAAAATCAGGTTGATTTTGAAATTCGAAGGAAGCGGTTGGTTAAACCAAAAAGAGTATATATGTATATATTTGATTTCAAAGTGATTTGAAATATATACCGGGTGTTTGAATTCTGGAATTTTAATATAAATGTTGGGAAAAACCTCGGAAATAAGTTATAAACTTATAAAGAATGGATGATTTCAATAAGAAAGGAAAGAATATAATTTAAGTTTTGGGAAATAAATTTTTACTTAAGTAAGTTAAAATAGATTGTGTGAATCGAATTTAACTTAAGGAAAGTTAAATAAATTTATTGGGAATTGAGACAATAATAAATTCGAATGATGAAATTGCTATATAAATATAAATAAGGAAGTGGAAAAATTTGAAATTGAATTCTTACTTGATTAAATTGGACGAATTAAAAATAAAATTGCTTGGAATGGAATTTAATTTAAGTATGGTTTTGGAAAGATGGTAAAGAAGAATTGAAATTTAAATTAAATTGAATTGATTGGATTAGAAATAATATCGAATTGAAGTAAATATAAATTTTGAGTTTTGAAATATTATATAACCATAAGGTATAAATCTTGAA